>OY804609.1:11717748-12944889 GCA_963680895.1 Fragum sueziense | reverse complement strand
CAGTAATCTACCAAAACTATCCAACTTTGTGAGGTATTGTTTCTATATTTCAGGGAATAAGACCATTCAGGAAACAGTTGAATCAAAGAGAATGATGTGTTACTGATTAATCTCCACTTGGATGAGTACCTGAGGCTACACGCTAGAGAAAGAGACAAAACTTTTCATGTTTACTAACGAACTGAATGAATTTGAAGACTTTTTATCCAAAATTCACTGAAAAGAGATAAAATTTAATATTTTTTAAATGAAGTTTAGCCCATGATAAATGACCAGGCAGAGCATATTTAGCTATTAGCTAGGTATGCTCTGTCAGGTCATTTATCATTAGCTTTACCGGTGTATCAGTTTATTTTGGCTCCTGAGCAGCTATTTCAAGCAAAAAAGCCGAAAAAATTGACCAAAACACATTAAACTTTGTTTTTTCTTTACATTTAACAGAAGGTGTAACATTTGTAGACATTGTTTGAATTTTTGGGGACTCTGGAATAAAATTTTAGGTAGAGGCCAAGATACCCAGGGTGGGGGTCATGATACCCCGAGGCCAAGATAAACTGTATCAACGGTTCTTATCATGTTAAAGATTTACATGTTTTAGATTAATTGTCATGCATTAATAGACTTTATTGTGGGTTAACTTAGTTTAAAAAACTTTTTTGCCAGAGTTTAAAGCAGGATCAATAAATTGTCCCTGGACAAGCATCTAATTCCCCCATGTTCTCAAAAGCTTACCTTATTAGAGAGTTTCAAATAGACTTGTTTGTTAAAATGAGAGTCTTAAGGGTTTTTTTTTTTGCAAAGTTTTAGATATCTAGCCTTACATTTCAAAGTAAATTATTAATGTACTTTGGTTTTGGCAATTCCCAAGCGATATGAAATTGGAATTTGTTTTGTGTAATTAAAGAAAATAGCAGTGGTTGAAGAATCTTGAGTTTGCTTTTTTGATTTATATTTTTTTATTTTCACCTCATTTTAATCCTTTCCCAAACAACTAAATGTTGGACTGGCCCAATTTGAAATCAG
This sequence comes from Fragum sueziense, assembly GCA_963680895.1. Classification (NCBI taxonomy): domain Eukaryota; kingdom Metazoa; phylum Mollusca; class Bivalvia; order Cardiida; family Cardiidae; genus Fragum; species Fragum sueziense. The sequence goes on along the minus strand of OY804609.1, from coordinate 12,943,866 downwards.
CTGTTTCTTAATGAAGATAGCATTTGTGTAGAGAGCTTAGAAAATATTGAGGCAAAAGGAGAATTATATTATTCCTTCTTTTGCATCAATGATATCACAAGGTTAATCTATCAGGGACATAAACAACGAGTTGAAAATAAATGGAAAATGGATTATTTGTTCATTCAATGTCCTATCACCTATAAGCCCAGTTGTCCTGCCATGCAATACACTTGTGGAAAAGGATGAAATTGTTAATATAGTTACCAGCATCCTTTTCCAGTTGATGCTTTCAAAGGCTTGGTCCTGAATGATCCAATTTGTCATTGGTTCATTATTTGCTAGTAGCCTGGTAGTCTGAAATTGTCAGATGACATTTTAATCTGCTTTTGACAGATGTCTTTGTCTATGGAAAATCTGTAGTAAAATTCAAGTTAAAAATAATTTATCCCGTGAGTGCGACCCAACGCACCAATCCCCCACTAGAGTCGCCTTTGCGAATGACAGAAAGGATACTGGTCGAGCCAGGGATCTGGTGCCTTTTTCTCAAACAATCCTTGGTCGTGATGTATAGATCTATGAGATGATGCTTTTGAAAACATTGAGGGAAGCGTAATAAAAATGCTGACAATAAGCATTCACCCCCTTATCCCTTTTTATTTTTCTACCATATGAAATGAACATTTAACATTATCGATGGCTCGGCGTGAAACAGTTCTAACAGCCTATATGTTTATAGGCAGTTACAACTGTTTCGTGCTGAGCCAACGATTTCACATTGTAAGTCAGACTCACATTGTTGTCGGCAACCATTTTCTATTATGATCAGTCTAGCGGACAAAGATTACTCCATCAGTTTACCATACAGTGGCATTTTGAAATTGATGCCCAACAAGATAGAGGTTTTTTGATATAACATTGTGGAAAATCAAGAAATTGCATACATATGACGAGCAAGCAATCTTTTCATTTTCCACAATATTTTCAAGCAATAAAGACCAAAAATCATAAAATCTTTTTCACTTTAAATTACTGTCTGCAACATCTTTGAATTGGGACCAACATCAAATTTTGTTGTCTTGGGAAGGGTTATACAGTACCACATTGTACAAGTTTGACAGGATTTTATTCTGTAACGAGCAACACCAAATAGCATCAGATGACAAAATGCTTAATCAATCCTTTCCCAAACAAGACCTGATTTTGAAGTCCTTAATAGAAAAGGCTTGAGAAACATTGAGGTAAAAGAAGAAAATTCTGATAACCGGCATTTTCTCCTTTTGTCTCAATGTTTTCTGAGCTATATCATAGGCAAGTCCTACCTTAATCAAAATCTGTTTTTGGTCTCTGAAACAACTTAAAAATTGGACAACCCTAACATTTTGCGGTTTGGGAAAGGGTTAATTTAACATAAACTTCTTTAAAAGCTGTAGGTTTGGTCATTAGCATTGCCAGACTGGGAACCATCATCCATGAAAATATCTTGAAGCTTGGCTGTGGTTTTCATCATCTTGTATCAAACTTCATAAATCAATAGCATCCATCTTCACAGTGCGTTTACAGAGTTCTTGAAAAACATGCATAAAAATGTTCATTTGTGACTTCAGGTAATATTTCTGGTATGCCGTCTCAGTGAATTCAGACAGTTATGCCAGTTATTTCTCGGAATTCATCAGGACCGGGATACTGATCTATCTGCTACGGTCAAGTGTCTGCCATGGAAGATTAACATCACCTGAAAAATATAAACAAGATTTATTCAAACAACGACATTCTAATGATGACAACGATTAATATAACCATTTCCCAAACAATGAATGATACATACAACCAAGTGTTGAACAATTAGAAAATATTGACGAAAAGGAAGAAATTTTTTGATACCGTCTTATTCCTTTTCCTCGATAGTTTTACATCTTATCAAAGGGAATTATTAAGTCACGCAGTGGCAGTAGATCCAGTCACATTCTTACTGAAGCCTGACTGACCCCTACTAAAGATAGATCTAGACTATAAATGATTTATAAATATTTTTAACATCACTTCATTCTCAAAGAGAATTCGTGGTTCTAAAAAACGTTCTTTAATACTTTTCAGCAGCGTTCCCATTGATTCTTAAATCTGGGGGTACAAATGCTTATTTTACAGGATGCTTGCACCCCTCTTTAAAAGACAAAGTAGGCTGTCTACAAAAACAAGGGGTACAAGATTCATTTTGATGGTAAAATAAAACCATTTGTGGGGGTTTGGGTATCCTGTTTCATGTATGTGAAAGGATTTCAAAACAAATCCTTTGGGAAACAAAATTCGACATTTGACAAGGGATCGTTAGATTTGACATGGTGGCGACATTATTTTCGTACAGTTGGCCACAGTCCACCTTAGACAGCTTACATAGTGTTTTTTCATGAATGCGAGGTGTTGAATACATTAAAAGTGCGATCAGATTGTTGGGCTTATTGTTTAAATGGTGTAGACAGCGAGGGTTGGTCTCATTTCATCGCATTTTTAATGCAAAAGGCGATTTTATACAGGTCAAAATCAGTTTCGGATTTTGTTGCTGCTTAAAGCTTCGCATTACTTCGAGCATCAATGGAGTTTGAGAACATGTCAGAAGTTAAGGCCTATTTCCCTAGGAGCGTGAATACTGTCTCCACATCCTCGGCTAGGTGACATGGTATATCAAAGCCAAGAAACGTACTTACTTTCAGTTTTTGTCCCCAAAATCGACACAAATTCAATCATTTAGCCGCCATCTTTGTCCACTGCCGATCTTTTTGACCACAAAAACTTGTGTACGTTGGACCCCTTGCTATGGTTATAATGTAAACAGACACCCTATATCATCAGCAGCAGCGATAGCTCAAACGGGAAAGGATTAACCTCGCAACCTTTTTTAAGTTTGAAATTTGGAACGCCGTTGATTCAAACCCAGTTCGGATTATTTCTTCTGTAAAACGTTTGTTTTCTTTGATGTGTTTACTGAAAACACACATTTTAGAATGATTACCCAATTTAATGCACGTATTGTGTATGATAGGTTCCTTTTCTTTGATCATTGTTGTTTAAGTCTTTGACATATTTAAAGGAACGGGGTTTCCACGAGACGTACTTTGGAACCAGGGTTTTGAAATTGATTATCGGGGAGTGAGTTCATTTCGCAACTCGGGTTCGACTCGATGACAAATCGGGGTTCCATCTGAACAGCCTCAGATGAGACGCTAGTGATATCCACCTATTCAGAAAAATAGTTGCTCTTAGGAGTTTTATTTTTTTCTCCAGCATCTGTATCACTGATGTTCGACAGTATCATGACCTATTTACATACTGATCAATGATCATGACAACACTGATTATTACTAGTCTATGATCGAGTGACAGCGATCTGTATTTTTTACGTTTAAGTGAATCGTTTACGTGTATTGAGTTAAGAAGATGAAGCAATAGATCTGCAACAGTGACGATGGTACCTGAATGATCGTATGAATATGTTTACAGATAGGGACATTGCTATTCTCAAATTTTCGTTGATAATGATATGAACATTTAAATTGCTTATTGTACTCCACTGCCATTTTCCCGACGGCACGTTCCCAATTTCTTCTTTTTATGCACATCTGTAGATGTAAGGATGCTGCGGTAGTACTTGTATGAGGAATCCATAGTAAGGTGCTCCAATTCATCTGGTATTTTGTTTCAGGAAAAGTATGTATTGAATTTGTTTTGTAACCACAACTAGGGAAAACTGCTACCGTGTTTTTTCTTTTTTTACTCTAAACGGGAATAAAAATCAAAGTGCTTGGAGCACTATATTTAGACGCCTCTCATTGATTGAGCGGAATTGTATGTAAATGATCGGCGTTTCATTACTTTATTTCGTTGAATTTGTGTTAAGATCGATTCTAAATCACTGCGGTCGTTTTTTCGCCTACGATGGTGGAGATAGAAGTCGAACAAGAGTGCCATGGTCACAATATACGCCGCCACTTATAAAACTTGAGACAAAAAAAATGACATTGACAAGGATTTATAAATATTCACACAAAAACCTGTAAAAAGTTGTGTTCACAAAAAGGTTTTTATAAATATCCAGTCAAAAACCTGGAAGGAATTGCGTTCACGAGACTGAAATATCATTAAGCCCTAGAGACTAAGATTGAAGGGGGCATAACTCAGGCAAAAATCAATGATTTTTCTAGTGTATATAAAATCCTTACTTCATGCACATCTACCAATTAAGGTAATAACATCCACCAAGTTTCATAAGGATCCAGTCAGAATCTTAGAAGAAGTTGTGTTGACAAGGCTGCAATTTCAATCAGCCCCAGAGACTAAGTTTTAAGGGGGCATAACTCTAGGAAAAATCAATGAACCATAAAATCCTTCCTTCATGCAAATCTACCAATTGAGGTGATTGACCAAGTGTCATTAATATCCAGCCATAAACGTAGGAGGACTTGCGTTGACAAGGCTGCAATTTCAATAAGCCCCACAGACTAAGTTTTAAGGGGGCATAACTCTGGCAAAAATCAATGAACCATAAAATTCTTCCTTCAGGCACATCTACCAATTGAGGTGATAACATTGACCAAGTTTCATTAAGATCTAGCCAGAAACTTAGGAGGAGTTGTGTTGACAAGGCTGCAATTTCAATAAGCCCCAGAGACTAAGTTTTTAGGGGGCATAACTCTGGCAAAAATCAACGAACCATAAAATCCTTCCTTCATGCACATCTACCAATTGAGGTGATAACATTGACCAAGTTTCATTAAGATCCAGCTAGAAACTTAGGAGGAGTTGCGTTGACAAGGCTGCAATTTCAATAAGCCCCAGAGACTAAGTTTTTAAGGGGCATAACTCTGGCAAAAATCAACGAACCATAAAATCCTTCCTTCATGCACATCTACCAATTGAGGTGATAACATTGACCAAGTTTCATTAAGATCCAGCTAGAAACTTAGGAGGAGTTGCGTTGACAAGGCTGCAATTTCAATAAGCCCCAGAGACTAAGTTTTTAAGGGGCATAACTCTGGCAAAAATCAACGAACCATAAAATCCTTCCTTCATGCACATCTACCAATTAAGGTGATAACATTGACTAAGTTTCAAGAAGATCCTGCTAGAAACTTAGGAGGAGTTGCGTTGTCAAGAAAAGTGGACGGACGTACGGACGGACGGACGGACGGATGGACGGACGGATGGACGGACGGACAGACGGAGAAGATGACGCCAATATACGTCAGCCCCCGGCGGCGTATAAAAAAAGATGATTAAAAAGAACAATGTCTGAGTAGAATTCGAACCCAGGGCCTTCCGGATATAACATGTGTAAAGAGTACAAGATGAGTGCTCTGCTAAGTGAGCTATTGCGGCTTTCATTTATGTAGCGCGTTGGCTTACATTTTGAATAAATTGCTCTGTAGCGTACTTTTTAAAATCAATGAAAAGTATAACTGACGACAATACTCATAGTAAACCGAAACAAGAAGACAAAAGTGCTAATCGCATGGCCTTAATTGAATTTGGTAATCAAATTAATAGTGATTATTCATAGCGACAAATCAGTTGTCTTGAAACGGCAATCAAATCAATTTGAAGCCTGAGAAGGGTTTTCTGGTATTAAAGCCGATTTCGTATGTCCGAAACCGATCTTATAGAATTAAACACAGAAGAATGAATAAAATATCTTTCGTTCATGTACAATCCCGCTCAATCAATCAGAGACGTCCAATTACAGTGCTCTCAGCACTTTGATTATATTCCTGGAGTCAAATATAAAGAGTCATACATAACTCTGTGTGCACATACCGTTCAAGTAAAATATGATGGGGACGTATTCTCACCTGACACTTTCTTCGGTGATGCCGTTGAATGCTGTTGTAAAGCTTGATAATTGTATCAGCACCGAATAACACTTCCAACTAATGTCAACTTATAGTCTCCCGAGATAGGAATAATATATATAGTAATACAAAGAGTGTTCCAGTAGTGAAGCAGCCGTGCCCCAACACACAACGACCGTCAGAGACAATACTGTGGCGGTGATAAAACGCACTGACTTTTTCAGCGTGGTAAATCTGCTAACTTTCATACCCTCGTCCAAAGTGGTTCATACTAACTTACGTTTGCGTCCTGTCACTTCCATACCACATACCTTGCACGTCCGAAACACTGTCTTAGTGCGTTCAACTGCTTCTGCTTCATTCGTGTCCCTTTTGGGACGTTTCAAAACGAGTTATCAACATTTTATATTCAAGTCACAATGTTTTCCGAAATCCTTTCTTATTACAAACTTTCTGACAAATACATTCTTGTTTTGGAAAACTATGGTCGAAATAGGTTTTTGAAGAAAATGCCTCATCACCACTTTTGGAAAGAAATGTATGCAATGTGTGGGAATTTCAACGCTTCGCTTGATATATGTTGTGGATTGTCCCAATTTAAAAGTTGATGCAAACATTAAAATAGATGTTTCTCATATACATGTAGCATTTGGAACACCGCGGACAATTCTGTCGAATCAGACCTTGCATGCAAGTCGTAGAACTACTTTCAGACTATGAATAGAATAGAATAGAACAACAATTCAAAACGTTCGTCTGTGACTAATGTCAACAATGAAGCGACAATGATACTGAAAAACATTTCTTGTAGTTTCAGTGTCCTCTCTTTTTAGAATGATTACAACCTGCAAGTCCCACAAGTTGCCATGGTTGTTCATAAATTTAGATGACCTCGAAAACTACTTTATGGAGCGTAGCTACTTCCGGCTAAGAAATGCGATTTTTTAAACATTTTTTCATACACACACTTCCGAGTCGATGATTCGATCTTTGATCGACATAATCCGAGGATATCCGAACGATACATGTAGTATAGAATATGGCTAGACACACAAAAAGCTTGCATTCAGTTTATCCCTCATTTGCCTATATCTTATCCAAACTCTTTTTTATAAAAGAACGTCAAAACAAGATGTTGTCAAAAAAGGACTACGTTTCATCAATATTTAATGACAGCATTATTGTATTGAACGCTGTTTTGTCGGGCTGATTTACATTCTTTCCTTTTCAGCTTCTTAGTCTTAAGATTTAGCGTCCCCCGAGATCTTTTTAGTTGGTTATTCAAAAGCGAAACTTATAATTGACCAAACGCCGACTGTCAATCAAAAACGTCGATTAGCCAATATACGATCAGAAAAATGTCATGCCCCAATTGTTCTTCGTTGCACGTGCTATTGTATCGATTTATCGACTGACAATCAAAACAATCGACATGCCAATGGCAAAGAATTTTGTGCTAACAATAGACTAGGGTTATCATTATGTTTTGATAAACCTTCGGTGTTGTTACAAAATCTCGTAACTACGGCTTGATTCAAGCCGTAGTTACGAGATTTTATAACAACACCTACGAAATACTATTTTGTTTGTCCGAATTTACGTCACGATAACCTGGATAAAATCGTTTCCTATTAACGATCATATTCCAATTGTTTGTCTTAAATTCTATGTTGGGCGGAGCGATCTGTCGATTGGCGTTTGGTCAATTGTGTACATGTAGGTACATGCATATAGATATGCTCTCTTTATAGAACAAAAGTTATTTACTATTCACAATTTCTTTTCTAGTGGCACATGTACTTCATCGACAGAATTTTATCAAAACATGTTCAGTTCTACAGGCATAAATGTCATGTCTTCGAATATGACATAGAGAATGATAATTTTACAAACTGAAATCTTCTAAATATACTCCTCACAAAAAAGTTAAGCAACACAGTTAATTTTATCACTCAAATGTGTTTTATCACAACTCATTATCTATGTTTTGTACAATACAAAGTTGGGGTCTTTTCACACAAATTACGTTAAATGATAGGGAAAATTATCAAACAGTAACAAAGTTACAAATCATTGAAAAGCGTCCCGACGAAACAATGGTGCAAAGTGTCCCTCACCAGCAGTTCAGAATGTGTAAAAAGTCGTTTTCCGCCCACTTCAGTCAATGATTTGGAGTCTTGTACCTTATATGGCACCATGAGATTCAACACACTTGCGATCATACCTTGGCATCAACCAGATTAGTCTGTCTAATGTCCGCTGTGGCATGTTCCTCCATTCTGTCTGCAAACCAGTCCTGATACTTTGTCTGATGACAACCAGCTCTGTTCTGTGACAAATACTGATGCCTCTCCAGACCATCAAACTCCCACGTCCATACTGGTCTTGTTCAGCAATGGTACAGTCGGCAAGCCGTTCATTACCGTTTCTCCAAACACGTGTCATGCCAAAATGAATTAAGGCATACTGTTGACTCTTCCGTTAAGAGTATATGACGCCAACGAGTGACCCCTAGTTTCGATGTTGATGTACCGATATCAATCTTTGCCGTCGATGATTTTGGGGGAAGTTTGATCCGTTGAAGTGGTCTCCCAGACCTTAGACATTCTGTGTGAGGCATGTTCCTCACTATTTGGGTGGCGACTCTGTTTCCTGACACCTTTTGGGGGCAATTTTGCAGCGATCTGGCCGTTGTGCGCCTGTTCCTACGGGTAAAGGTTGCAACATAACGGTCTTCGCGAGTTGTTATTACTCTGAGACGACCTGAACGTGGTCTCTCTGTCATCAGCCCAGTTTGAATGTACCAGGCTTTTGCTCTTGAGACAATACTGCGATAAGAAATAAAGTGAATGACAGCAGCAGTCTGTGTTGCCCCACCCTGTAACATTCCAACAATTTGTGCAACTTAATTTGACAACAAGTGACGTTTTGGTATGATACAAATGTTATTGACATCACAGTTGTCAAATTGACGCATTTTAAGCACATACGGTGCTAATGCCAAGTTTGGAATCTGTATATGCGACACCTTTTGCATGCATGTTTTTGGGGTGAGTGTGTTCATATCACGTGATCGCTGTTTTTGGATACAATAACATGGACTATTCTTTTAATTGTGTTGAAACATAGATATAGCTGTCCGAATAACAAATTTGTGCAAAAGATTCCGTGAGGATAAAAAGAATATTGAGAAAATTATTTGTGTTGCTTAACTTTTTGTGGGGAGTATAAAATAACTTTTTTCACACAAGGGAACAGAACGCAGGTACCAGATATCCCAACCTCTCTTTTGGATTATGTCGAATTACAAACAACATGGTAGATCTATGCATGACAATAAAGAATCTATCAACCTGAAAAAATCCCCCAAATTATCGTAATTTAATTTTTTTATTGTCACCGTACATAATCGAGACAATGTGTTAGTAGAAAAAGTGGGGAAATCAACTTTTGTACTTTACTACTCAAGCCTTGTTTGTGACTTCCATATATGAAAGAAAAAGAAAATATAGAAAGAAAGAAAATTCTGATAATCAGAATTTACTCCTTCTGTCTCAAATGTGTCTATTCAAAAGTCTATTGTGTACAAATTCTTTTTTCAGCAACACCAATTCTTTCGCCTGCAACATCTTCAAATAAGTGCGATCCAAATTTCTGCACTTTTCAAAATTTGTTAAAAGTTGCAGAAATCAATATTGCTAGTGAAGTACATTTCAGGAGATGCTTCAGCCATTCCTCCATGTGCCAAATTTTGGAATGTTTCAGTTTGAAATATGATGCGTATCATGACACAATTGATACACATGCATAAGAAGGAACCAGTGTATGGTATAGCAAAGAAAAAAATGAGACAAAGGAGGAAATGCTGCTTATCAGCCAATATAATTCAAATCCTAATCTATTAAGGAAGAAAACATCCGGTCTTGTTTGAGAAAGGGAGAAATGCTCTAAATGCAAAAACGCATGTATTAGTCTAGATTAAGTCAATATAGTTTAATTTTGAATGCAATCGCACATCAGGGAAATTATAGCGAATTTTACTGGCAGTATGTTTAGGAAAACATTTTCATTTGAATAAGAGGCTTTTTAGTATCTATTTTCCAGACTCCCTTACCAGGAACTAACCTACTTTATTTGTCAGGGAAAACTTTTGTTACCCTTTCCCGTACAATATACGTTTAAACTGTACGTTTAGAACACAAACAAATTTAGGTTATCAAAACAATATCAGTATGCTTGAACATTGTGTTCCAAAGATGTTTCCATTGGGACATCAAGTTCAGAGATTTACAGCCAACGATTATGGATAAGTTATATTTGGGAAACGTGTAAAACGTTTAGCAATTTGGAAAACAAACACATAAAAATAGGCCTACATTAAAATGTATAACCTAAAAATCACGACATCCCTATCATCATAGATCTACTCGTATAAATTGTTTGTGTGTATTGCCGGTTTTGGATCGTAAATGCATAAAATGAATAACGCCGTACCTTTATGGTTGCATTATAGAGAAAATATCAATTGTCGTACATTCCAACTCATGCAACGTATCAAACAGTTTACTATAAACAGGTAACGAAGAAATGAAACGACAATAACAGAAAAAAAGTATTTGGTGTAAAACCAACTCTATATGAATACACTTTAACACTTGCAGTGTCAATACTTATCATATCACTGTCATGCAAGCGTTTGTTATGACCTCAAACAGGTAAGGAACTCATTCATGCAAAAGTATAACACACAGACTTAGCCAGCCATAGTTTTCTCATCTTGCCTTAGACTTTTCTGGACTATCAAGTTCCCAAGCTTAATATATGCCAACCCCACATTGCTGCAAAGAAACGTAGGGATTCTATACTGGAAACTACAATATAGCGCGCGGTGTCAACTATCTCGGAGTTATGACATTGATATATAGGTTCTGTCGGTGCGATATTATTTAATCACTTTAATTGTGATTATCTTATCGAGTAATTGTGGTGGCAGAATGGCTTCATGTTGTTTTATAAAAATATCAGTCAGTGATACACGGTCATAGAATGTTGCAAAGCATACGGTGGATACCAATTTGAACATATCCAAATCTAGACCTAGAAAATTTCCCTGTGTCATTTAAGACCAACAATTTTCAAAATAAGTTTAAAGCAGAAGACATCCTGTATCCAAGAACACAACAACACAGGGATATATTTGTCCGGTCAGGATATAAAAACACATGTTTATGGAAAAGATACAGATAACAAAAGCTAAATATCGAAATCCAAACTAGTGTTATTTCGAAAGTGATGGTCCAAATCTTGCAGGTGTCAAACACCTGCAAGTTTCGAACCAGCACGTGCAAGTTTGTATAAAAAAATCAACAACGCATTGTTCCTTGTTGGCAAAGGTAAAGTGTTGTTGTAACTATGATTTCATGATAAAAGTGATAATAGTAATTAAACTGTTCTGTTCTGTTCTGATAATAGTATAGACTCAGGTTTTTTTTATCAAAATATCGGACAAAGTATCCATTCGGTACAAGCCGGGATCTTGGAAAGGGCTATTCTGCTTTGTTTTTCAAGGTCAAGATAACCACGTCTAGATCTCCGTGGCAACAGAGGATGCCGAAGTTCCAATAAGTGTTTGGTATCTAACAATGTTCAGAATACCTTAAAGAATAGCCTATTGTTTTCCGTTTGTTGATACGTTAAAGAGCCAGAAATGACGTGAAGACAAATTGCGTGTGTAAGACCGTTACACGATGATTCCTTGGTCTAATGTTGCATTAATATTTGATAACGTCTCGAACGGTCTCGGAGACGTTTTGTCATTCTTAATTCATCAGAGAATTCCTCCTATGGAAAATTGGTCCAACAGCGATAGAATTTCCAATTGCTTTTTGTTAATTACTTGACTTGTTTTCGTATTTTCTTTTCGTATTTTAGATATTATTGATTGTTTTATTTGTAAACATAATTCATTTCGTTATGAAAACGTGTCATAAAAATGATAGGATTTCCACTTGCTTTTGTGAATTGCTTAACTTGATGTAATTTGTTTTCTTTACATTGCAAGACCTATTTAATGCATCTTAAATTCTTATGAAATGGGCCTAATAACGATAGAATTATTTGACATTCGGTATAAATAATAGATTTTACCTGTTTTGGAATAAGACTATGTGACGGCGAACTGGTTGATTTCACGTCAAACACTATGCTGTGGGTATTCATTTGAACTGTCTCGCCGAGATGATCGAATTGAGCACCTACAAGATAGGATTATGATTTAAAATAATCAGAATATAATGCATTAACCCCTTCTCATCTTTTGCGCTACCTCAATTGATGTCAGATTACGTGACTCAGTTACCTTTACCTAATACATATATATCCTAAAATACCTTTTCATGTCGCCCTTGAACTCTTACCTTACGTTTTATACCCCCTATATCAATGAAAGAGAACTAACTATCAAGTCTGGAAGCTGAATAAACGTAACGCTTTCTCAATCATCTAATCCGTAGTATTGTCCAATTTAAACGCATTTGTAAAGCAGATTAAACATAATTGAATAAGAAAATGTGCAATTTATAGCAAAGACATCCCCGAATGAAACTGAAGAAAATGCGCATCATCAGCATTTGCTTCCTTTCTATCGAGACTTTATGATAAAATCTCGTAAATTGTCGAAACCAGGGTTTGTTTGGATAAGGGTAAATGGGAGATAATGTTGTGTAAAACTGCACTGACTGTTACACAAATAAATCAGCCAGACACAACAGCTTTGAGTAAGCTGCTTCCATCATTAAATATGTATGTAATTAAAGACAGTTTATTGCCACATAGAACTTTGACCCTTATTGGATGCCTACCATTAGATTTCCAACAATTTCAACATTCTACATGCAAACAATACTCACCAGAGGGCTGTCGTCTCTCTGTGTTTTATATTTCACAAAATGAGTTTTAATTACTTTACTATATCACTTAAATAACAGCTCTGACCTTTTCAATGGTAAACTATCTTGAATTATTAATTGGAAGTAGATTATAAACTGATATCGGGGTTCCTTAAACTCCGATTATAACTTTGGGCATTTTTAGTTTGAACTTTTATATCGTATACTTAAGATTTGGAAACAATTTTAGAAAGATATCATGTACAAGGACAAATAGACTTTGAGGAATTTGAAAACAACATAAATCCCAGATTAGCCTACGTATTTACACAGTGTGACAAATTTTCTGGCTGATTTCACTACATCTTGTGCAATGTCTATACATATCTAGAGATGAGAGGGGCAATGACTTTTCGTAATTTAATTTTCATCATTTATCAATCATCATGTCCCCTGTTGACAGTACTCAGTGGACTCGTCTCGTCGAGGCGATTCAAATAATATCCCACAACATAGGGTTTGGATTTAAAATATCATATTTAGAATGCCTTCATCTCCTCTTATCTGTTACCCTGCCTTTACTTATACACGGTGGGGATTGTGCATGATGGGATGGATAACGAATACGGACAAAATAATCTGGATTCTGATAAGATTTTTGGCAATAACTTCCTTATTTGTGAGTCAAATTTCAAAAGGTTTGTGGTATGTACCCTGCCTTACTGAGCTCTTTCATCGGTTGTATGACATATTAGATAACTCGTGGTACTTTTTCCAAAATATTGTCCCAACCGACCAGAAAGCGAAATGGTTACGACTACGGCCAAATTAACCACGCTTCAGGTAAGCATTTGTGCAATAAATTTCTTATTTTAGCGACAATTTTCATGCAGTTTGTTACATGTACTCCTTCTTACTGAGCCCTTTTCTCAGATGTATTACTTATCGGGAAACTCCTTGTACTTTTCTCAAAAATCGATCCCAACCGACTAGTAAAATGACCTAGATTTTCTGTCGTTTTTCTGATCGGTTGGGATCAATTTTTGGACAAAGTACAAAGATTCTACAATCAAGTCATATATCTGAGGAAAGAGCTCGGTAATGCGGGGTACATGCAACAAACCGCTTGAAAAATGACACAGAAACAAGAAAATTATTGCACAATTTCTTACTTGAAGCGAGGCAAATTTGTCCGTATTCGTTATCCATCCAATCATGCACATTCCCCACCGTGTTATAGGAACTGTAAGAGAACTAATCTATTTCCCTAAATTTGCATTGCATGATCTATTGTAGTTTCCTCTTTTCTCAAAACTATTTTTATGTGCCATGTTAGGGCCGCCAAAATCGGAATTTTCTTGTAGTTGTTTTGTAAAATTCTAAGTAATTATCATTGAAGATTTGTAAAAGGGAACATGTCCCTAAAAATCAAAATCTGAGAGATCCGTGAATTACCAATGTTTCACCATCAAGGTACCCATAAACTAGAAAGCGTAGACAGAGAGATAAGCTGTTTGTCTAGTTGTTTTCTCAGCAAACAATTCTTTTTCAGTCTATGTGTCTGATATTATCATGATTTATCCAAATACAGGATTTAGAACGCATTCATTTCATGCGTAATGTCTTGTGAAACAACTTCTCTGTTTAACCATTTCCCAACCGACAAAATTTTAAGGCGGTCCAATTTGAAAGCTGATGCAGACGACAAAATAAATGATCACAAAAGGCTAAAATGTTTATTTCATAGCCAAGAAAATATTGAGGCAAAAGGAGAAACTGCTGGTTAACAGCAGTTTCTTCTTTTGTCTCAATGTTTTCATAAGCCTATTCTATCAGGGATGTCAAAACCAGGTCTTGTTTGGGAAAGGGTTAAGCATTTCAATTGTTTAGAGATATAATGCCTTGACCTACTTTATTTAATTACGTAAAGATCAATCGAAATGTCCGAGATATAAGTTTTGTCTACTCAGATGATTTGTTATGGAATTAAGAATCTGCCAATCAATTAACAAATGTTGGTGAATAATGCCAAGATAGCTGGTTACTTCATCTTGTGCAGTACTTATACATATAAGAACTAAGATAACTGATCATTTGCCATGAATTTCTAACGCATGATCTTTTGTATTTTTTTCTCTCAAACATTTAAATGTGTTCAACGAAATCGAAATGTAACGATTCAGGGCTTTTGGTTCAAGGTTCCCATAAACAATAGAGTGTAGACAGAGAAATAATCTTTTTGTCTGGTTGTTTTCTCAACAAACAATTCTTTTTCAGTCCATATGTCTGACATTACCATGATATATCCAAATACAGGATTTAGAACGCATTCATTTCATACATAATGTCGTATGAAACAACTTCTTTGTTTAAGCTTTAAAAAGTGATTAAAGAACTACTTAATGAGGGTGGAATGTGTATCTACCAGACAGGTCAAATCTCAGAATGACTTAACCCTTTCCCAAACAACAAAATTTTTAGGGTGATCCAATTTGAAAACTGCTGCTTACAACGATGTTATGAAAGATAGAAATTATGTATATTTCAACACAGAAAATATTGAGACAAAAGGAGAAACTGCTGGTTTTCAGCAGTTTCTACTTTTGTCTCAATGTTTTCCCAAGCCATTTCTTTAAGGGACGTCAAAACCAGGTCTTGTTTGGGAAAGGGATAAATACCTAAATATCAATCGGACTGTCCGAGACATACGTATGGTCGAATTAGTTGACTTGTTTTTGGAATTAAAAATTGGCCAATCAATTAGCAAAATTTAATGTTGATGAATAATACCCAGAGAGTTGGTCATATATTGTTCAGTACCTATACATATAGGAAAGTCTTTAAGATAAATTAGTTGATCGGGTTCCATGATTTAACAACGCATGGCCTGTTGTATTTTCTTCTTTCTCAAAATGACTTTTAAAATGTCTATGTTCACGGTACGGAAACTACAGAGACAGAGCCATTGGCTCTGCCGCTTAAATCCTCTGGGGGGCTTCCGGCAATGTGTGGCTCTGTCTCTGGGGTCGTGATTTTTTGACAAAAACAGGTGAGTGTTCAACTTTGTTGTTCATTTATTTTCTTCTGGTGCTTAAAATCGAAAAACCGGGAATGTCATGCTCCCCTAAGACCATTTATCTGCCTGTTCTAATTCTGTGGGCTTCAAAGTCGGCAGGGTTTTCACAGGATCATTGTCGTCGTGGGTCGACCCTATGTGATTTTTTCTTGTTTACATCATGTATTCATGTACATTTCAACGGTAAATAGCCAATTGCTGCAGCCAAAACATGTGATATACTAATCGAGGGATAATCTCGATCAGACATTGCTTTCCCATGTAACAAAACCTTAGAAATGATTTCTATCGGTGGCTCTGTCTCTGGCGGCTGGCTCTGTCTCTGGCGGCTGGCTCTGTCTCTGCGTGCTTGGTGAAAAAAATTAATCTATCGCAAAATTCCTGTCGAAGTAATTTACTCACACACTGAATAGATCATATTGTGTATGGCGAATGGTTCAGTCACCGATTTAACCCTTTGCAAAACATCGAACATTCAGCGTTGTTCAATTTCAAAGCTACAATTAAACAATGTCCTTTGAATGATCAAAGATCAGCGTGTCTAAATTGACGGGGGAAGAGGGATTTCGATTTAAGTAAATATGTGACGCGGAACCGAACATCCTGTGATAAAGACATCGTACTATCTGGAGACAGCTACTGAACTCTCACGGCCACCGCGCAAAATGTGCCATTATTAGCTTTTATTCAGTGGAAAACATGCTTCTCTTCCAATTTACATGTATTGGAATATACACTAACCTTTCGTCACGGCTCATGATTCTATGTAGTACTGTACTTAAGGCGACAAACTGGGTGTTGACAAAGAAACAATTACACGATGGGTAATCCACGTGATTTGGGGAAAGGTCCACACCGAAAAGTTGTCTATTTCAAGTATATTTTGTTCTATATCTCAGTTTAAACTCTACGTATTTTGACGAGCAATTGCACCATACGCGCCTTTGAGAGGGTCATTCCTGAACCTCTTTATGCAAAGTATTCCATAGTTTTATTTAAATGCAACCAAAAACATTCATTTTGAATGTTTCGAGAAACCATGGGATTTGATGCGGAGTGAGTTAGAACCGGGGAATGTCCCTCTCAATGACGCGCGTGCGGTGCACTTTATCTCGTCAAAATCCGTGCTGAGAAAATACACAAAACAGACTTTAAGCAGACGATTTTTCGGTGTGAACGCTTCCGAAAAGTCAGGGGCCTGTTTCATCAAAACATTTTTAAAAGAAGTAATTTTGACTTAACGATGTCTTAAATATCGGTTAAAACAACAATTGCATAATCCAGGGGCTCGTATTTTCAACGATCTTACGACAAAGTTTTTGTATAAAATGTGTAACAAAACATCTGAGTGCACGAGAAATCAGATTGGACCAATCAGGTTTGTTGTTACAAGTAACTACGCAAAAAATAATAATACGAGCGTTGATAATACGGGCCCCAGGTCTTGATAAATTGGTGATACGCGTTTCTTGTCCAAAACTTGTCGTAAGTCATCGGTAAGACAAAGACAAAAAATACGTCTTAAAAATGAAACTGGCCCTTGTTTTTTTCTTTTTTTTTTGTTTTTGTTTTTTTTTTATTTGCACCAATATATCCGACATCTTTCCATTTAATCCTTCCCAAGCAAGACATTTTTCTGGTGCATTGCGAGAAAAGAAAATTGCTCATAACCAGCATTTTCATATTTTTTCTCACAGATTTCAATGATAACTATTACATATTTGATACTTCGGAGCTATGCGCAGATACATACATGTCTCTCTCATGAGAGGGGGGGCGCCCATCTGCATCCTTGCGTGTCTGGACATCATTTTGAATTGGAGCAGTCCTAAATAAGAATTCTATGTATCACATAATGTGATACAATGCCCCGCCATTACATTTGTCCGGATAAGTGTTTTGGTCGAAAACAAAGGACAGTGACTCACAAAATAAGTAAGGAATATTTATGCTCCTTTGATACAGAACTTGTCTTTATTGAGATATATCCACCCATGAAATTTCATGATCATAGCTTCGATACTTTCAGAGATATGCTTTGGACAAGTATTTTGTAAACAGACTAAAATTAACCGACAGTTCAAAGCGGAGCCAGCCGCCAGAGACAGAGCCACCGATAAAAATTGCTCAAACTTTACGTTTGCCAATCATTTCTAAGGTTTTCTTACATGGGAAAGCAATGTCTGATCGAGATTATCCCTCGATTAGTATATCACATGTTTTGGCTGCAGCAATTGGCTATTTACCGTTGAAATGTACATGAATACATGATGTAAACAAGAAAAAATCACATAGGGTCGACCCACGACGACAATGATCCCGTGAAAACCCTGCCGACTTTGAAGCCCACAGAATTAGAACAGGCAGATAAATGGTCTTAGGGGAGCATGACATTCCCGGTTTTTCGATTTTAAGCACCAGAAGAAAATAAATGAACAACAAAGTTGAACACTCACCTGTTTTTGTCAAAAAATCACGACCCCAGAGACAGAGCCACACATTGCCGGAAGCCCCCCAGAGGATTTAAGCGGCAGAGCCAATGGCTCTGTCTCTGTAGTTTCCGTACCGTGATGTTAGGACGGACGAAATCGGAATAACCTTGCAATTATGTTGTAAATCTGCAAATAATGATTAATGAAGGTTTGTAAAAGAGAGTATGTCCAAAAATCAAAATATGAGAGAACCATGAATTACCAATGTTTCAGCACCCTAAGTTCACTAGAAAGAGTAGACAGGGAGATAATCTTTTTGTCAAGTTGCTTTTCTCAGCGAACAATTCTTTTTCAGTCTATGTGTCAGACATTACCATGATATATCCAAATACAGGATTTAGAACGCATTCATTTCATGCGTACTGTCCTGTGAAACATTTTCTTTGTCTAAGCATTAACCCATTACCACACAATGATTCTTTTTGACTCCTCAAAATTAAATGGCTTTTGAAAACACTGTGGAAAATGAAGAAATTGCTTTCGACAAGCAATTTCTTCATTTCCCACAATGTTTTCTACCAAAAAGTCCTATAAATTTTGATATTGTTCACTTTTAAAATTGTCGTCTGCAACATTTTTGAATTTGGAACGGCCCAAAATTTTGCTGTTTGGTAATTGGTTAAAATTGATGCAGGATATAACGCGTTGAACTTCAGTGGTACACGTATTGACAATACGGTTCAAACCTCAGAATAATTTTAAGATAACGTAAATATGAATAGAACTGGCCGAGACATAGTCTAGTTTAATCAGCTTTAGTTAGGCAGATATGGCATATGATCGTTCACTTTTTCAGGAAAGCACCAAATTTGGCACACATGTAGTATAGACCCATACAAATGGTTTCCTAGGTAGATCCCAAAATCTGACCCTCCTGACGGCCGCCATATTGAATTCCAATATGGCCGCCAATTTTGACTTGTAAATAGCAATATATCCCTTATTATTGCAGATAATGACTTACTTTTTACGTCTACACCTATATTTGAAGTACCAACGGATCAAATGAATTCATTCATTTATGTCTTTTGAATGGCCATCTTGGATTTCAAAGATGGTCGCCACTAATTTCTGTTCTGTTTATATCTTTCGAATTATAACTGATACAAATGATATTTCAATGACTTTCAAACACTTTAACGAGCTTTGTTTCAATAAAAACATTTTCAAAAGAATTTGAGTTGGCCATTTCAATTTCAAGATGGCCGCCCGTAAGTCGTCCAGTATTTCATTTATTTTCATCTTTTTACCGCAAAATATAGTTGGCATAGTTATAAGTGGAGCAGATAAGACATGACGTGGTACAGATTGTTTTTTGAGCATAAAATTAGTGAAAACATTGCTCAATATGAACGTTTTAAGGTACCAGCAAGTTCCTTCTGACTGCCATGTTCTAAAATGGATACCATTTAATGAATAATGATCCTTCAAGTGGGTAAATGTTTACTTCAAATTTGTTATCGAGAGTTGAAATTTATTTACATTTATATTGAGATTGACTAGTACATGTAATTATAAATGTCCCATTTTTATAATTACTGAATGCATATGTTTGTAATTCATAGATGGCCGCCGACGAAAAGGGTACAATTGTTTAACAAAGGACTTCTCTGTTGTATTTTGTTGCCGTACTGTGAATTTGATATGGTTATGAATATCCAAGAATGTTGATAAACAAATGACAAATTTCTATTCTACACAGAGATGACTTCAGCAAGAGATGTAGTAAATGACTCATGCGTCAACCCTCAATGTTTGAGAGGACATTGGGTCTATTGAAGTCACTCACTTGTACATCACTTGTACGTACATGTTGGATCGCCATCTTCTTATTCAAAATGCCTATCATTTACAAGTTTTCTTTATTTCTGAAATTACAACTGATACAAATAATCTGCATGTCTAAATGTTACGTATATGTGAATTTGAGTAACCTCTCTCACACCTTAAGTGAATGTTTGCTGATACATGTATTGTCCAGGCAGACTGGGACAAGTAGTTGCCTCCACCCAAATCTTTAGTATATGTCATGTAGGAAGAATGAATAAACGAATAAAAAGATTTCACAATGAATTGACACCGGGATCTCATGTGTGAGATTAAATCTAAAAGACAACAACCAGAATGAAATCTGCTACATGTATTTCTGCTTCATTTATGAAATGAATGAAGGGCAACATTTGTGCGCATGATGATAACTTACACACAATATAGGCTTGCAAAAAATAATCCATGTATCATTCAAGTATGCGCGCCGCAGATACCTGATGTAGCACCATATTCAGTCACAAATAAGATGGAAAAATACAAAAAGGCACCAATTGTGTACATGTACATAGAAGAAGGCTGAAAATAACTGTATGTCATTTCACATTCTTTTCACATGTCTATTAAATTGAATTTTATGGTGGTTTTTAACTGCCAGTAATAAATGCTTACATCTTTTTTTGGAAAGATATGTTTTGTTTCATAAATTTATGCATTGGAATCTTGTCATAGAATATCAATGAGTAGGACCAGGAATTGCACAAATAATATATCTTGCACAATTATTTATTCTCAAACTACAACTTATGGTTTTACTCTAATCAAGAGCAGTCGAAGAATTATCGAGTTCTGAATAGTGAAAAAATGTGTGTTGTCGTTTCTACGGCACCTGCGATTCATACAGACAGAAATTCCACAACAACATGCAATCTTGTACTAGCCTAGTCATCAACAACACTGCCAGTAATGTCTCCTTCAATTGCTAGCAAACACAGAAGCATGTGCAAAGTTTGAAAGCAATAGCTCAAGCAGAAATAAAGTTATCACAGATATATGCGATTTCATGCAATAACTTTACCAAGAATGTATAATTATATCCGAAGGGGGTAAATTTTCGCGAAATCAATTTTCAGATAAACGAATTGTTGCTTAGAGCCTGATATTATAATCACAGAAGCATGTGCAAAGTTTCAGCGCAAAAGCTTTTATAGAAACAGATATGACAGTTGTACATAAAACTTAACCAACGCATTACGACAACGCTGACACCTGTATGTCTGGAATATTTTAACCCCCTTTTCTACGAATATTCACGCTAAAAAGGGGACGAAAAGAATGAATATCTAAATTTAAAGGAATATTTAAGTTTTGTTTGGCAGACATCTCTTATTTGGTCATGGAACTATATTTTAATCATGAAACATGATATCAATCATAGACAAATCCCATTTGTCATTTCTTTTAAAATGGTTTCCTTCTTCTGCTTCAAATGCCAAAAAGTAAAATGGTTATCTAGCCCTATACGAACCCATTTTTCATAAAATCATGTATTACTTTCTCTTGTGGTAACCATCTTTGATAAGCACCAATAGTGTTAATGTGCCATGTTTTTTTTAAATGTACACTTTACATCGTCTCTCAGTTATCTCAGTATGATAACCATTACTTTGTATACTAAGAAAAGAACAAGATATTCTTTGATATTACAATTTCAATATCAAAACATGATGTGTTTGTGAAACACAAATGCCCCCAACCCCACCCCGAAATGGCCATTTTTATAAATTGTTAAGTTTTCGAGTAAAGGGTTGATAAGAGTTAACGTATGAAGGTCATATTACATGTACATGGAACAGATAGATGTCATTGAAATAAGGCTACATACCAAATTTGAGCTCTGTATGTACAATACTTTCCGAGAAAAGGCAAATGTTAAGTTTTCAGACAGACAGACGGACGGACGAACAGACAAACGGAAGGACGGGCGGACGGACGGCCAGACAGACAGACAGATACAAGTAAAACAATATGCCCCGATCTTTTGATACAAGGGCATAATGAATATTAACAAGCTCTGTTTATAGAAAAGATACCGAATTTTTTTGCATATCTAATATATTGCTATTTACCGTATGTGTATTTATCTATCTATACCATGTATCTTGGAACATGGCAGCCAGACAAAACTTAATTTCATGGTAATCTTGTTTTTACTTCAAAGTTACAAATTTGGAAACATTCCCTTACTTTTTGCATTTAAAATCATAACTGGGACGATTCAATGACTATTATGATCCATCGATAAGTCACGTGTATTATGAAAGAAGGAGAAAAAATCATCGACATAATGGCGCCCACCTTGGAATTCAAAATGGCCAACTCGAACCAATTTGAGAAGGGTCTCATTGAGACAACAGCAGTTCAAAGTGTTGGTGTAAACCCTAAAAGTTTGTTTGTATTGATAAAGATTTTCATCAGATATTAACAAAAACATCAATAAGTGGCGGCCATCTTTGAAATCCAAGATGGCCATTCCACATGCATATATGAATGAATTCATTAGATCCGCTGGTACTTTAATATAGGTGTAGACGCAAAAAGTAAGTCAATATCTGCAATAATAAGGGAGATATTGCTCTTAACAAGTCAAAATTGGCGGCCATATTGGAATTCAATATGGCGGCCATCAGGGAGGTCAGATTTTGGGATCTACCTAGGAAATCATTTGCATGGGTCTATACTACATGTGTGCCAAATTTGGTGCTTTCCTGAAAAAGTGAACGATTGACCCAAAATTTTGGATATATCTGCCTAACTACTTTGCTTGTTTTGTACTTTAGAATTAACCAATCATTTAACGAAAGTTGATGAATAGGGCCCATCACGTGCAGTATCTATACATATAGGAACTTTAAGATTTATAACTGATCAGTTCTTGAATGATTTTGAAACGAATGGTCTTTTTTATTTTCTTCTTTTCTCTCAATTGTGTTTATATATTTCCATGTTAGGAACGGCAAAAATCGGAAAGCTCTTGCAAATGTTTTGTAGAGTTGAAGTAAGCAATAAAGAGTTTTTGTAAAAGTGAGTATATCCAAAAAATGAAAATGCGGGAGAATCGTAAATTAGCACTTATGATAACGTCGGTGGGGAGTCAAAACCTCGTAACTCCAGCTTATTCAAGCTTTAGTTGCGAGGTTTTGACTCCCCACCCACGATAAGTACCCTAAGTTCAAGGTCCCATAAACAATAGAGTGTAGACAGATAGATAAGATTTTTGTCTAGTTGTTTTCTCAGCAAAATATTCTTTTTCAGTCTATGTGTCTTACATTACCATGATATATCCAAATACAGGATTTAGAACGCATTCATTTTATACGTAATGTCTTGTGAAACAACTTCTTTGTCTAAGCATTCCAATTGCTTGAGATATTTGCCTTCTCCTACTTAAAGTGACATTTCACATTTATTTCATTTTTAAAAGTATGTCTTGATGCAAAGATTGTTTATTCTAATGCATAGAAATGCTATCAGTTTTTTGAAGGTTTTGTTTATAAGCGAAAAATGTGCCTTTAAAGTTGAGACAGAAATGACAAATTCTACATAAATCTGAACTGTTGTCCACAACAATTTGTTTAATTTTAACACAAAAAAATATATTTCTCGTAAACGGTTCAATATTTTGGCTTGAAATTTTCAGAATTTTTATAAGAAAAGATGCTCTTTCAGATAGAATAAAAGTAAAAGTTATGTAAAAATAATTGTGAAATGTCACTTTAAGACTTGGCCGTACGAGCGTACATAATATTGTCGGCACTCATTATCTTGATATCGGTTGAGTCGAATTCCGCTTAGAGGACATCCAAAGTATTAAACGAAGATATGTCGAAAAAAATATAGCCATTGAAAAATAATTAGAAAAGGAAAGAGATTGCTCGTCTCGAAAAATGTCTTAATGTTTCCTCTTATGTTTCAATCATGAACGTTTATGATAAGCAGAAAAATCGGTTAAACACCATTTTATCTAAATCTTTACAAAAATGCGATAAGTCGAAGTACGAATATGTCGAGGACTATCTACATGGCATAGAGATGTGCATGAAGCAATTTCTTAGCTCGGCAATGTCAACTAAGGGAGGCAATTGACTTTGCTTGTTTTTTCTTCCGCATATCTCGTGATCGCAACTCCTCCAAAACTGCTTGACGGATTTTGATAAAAAATGACATGAACGATCTACATCACATGGAGATTTGCATGAAGCAATTAGCTCTGCTATGTCAACTAAGGGGGATAATTGACTTGTTTTGTTTTTCGTCATCGCAACTCCTCCAAATCCGCTTGACGGATTTTGATGAAAATTGACATGGACGATCAACATCACATAGAGATGTGCATGCAGCGATTTCTTAGCTCTGCGATGTCAACAAAGGGAGATAATTGACTCTTTTTTTCGTCCACATAATTATCTCGTGATCGCAACTTCTCCCAAACCCTTTGTCATCCAAGGGAGATAGTTTTACTGTGAATTTATTTTCTCAATCAAGGCGCTGCGGGGGGTATAAGTCTGCTCTGCGACAGTTCTAGTTTGAAATTTCCCTGGACAAAAATAATCTAGATATGCAGGTTGCCCATTGCATACGATATTTCTATATATGTTTTACCTCCGACAACATAACATTCGTCCTTTTAATGTTTGTGAAGGGATTATAAATTTTCAAACAAGGAACATAATTTGTAAACATCCATATATTTGTTAGACTAGGGTTATTGCACTATTTTCTCATTCCCTAGTTTAAGTGTAGGAGTTTTCTCCTTAGGGGACGAGTTACTGTCAAGAATATAAATACTAATTACCATCAGTCCGTTAATCTTTTCTACAATTATTTCACAGTCTGACGTTCTAAGTAGGAAATGTATGCGAAAATTTTGAGACAAAAGAAGAAAATTCTGATAAAAAAACTCTTTATTTACCTCTCCATAAATCATATTCTATGTTATACACGTTTTTCATTTAATCTTACAGTTAATCTAATTTTCTATTCAGTATTTTTGTCAATAATGGGGATTCGAAAATGTTCTTGTTTGAATAAGGGTACGGGTTGATTTTGTTTTTCTCTATACTGGTGCCAATATCCAGCTTTTAACCCTTTTCTTTATCAACAACACATTTGAATGCAATTTTAATACAGTTCCGAAGGAAACTTATGATAACATTTTTATTGTGGTGCTCTTCTTCCTTCTTCAATTATTCGGCAAAATGCCTTGTTTAGGAACGGACAGATATTCATTTTTTACTCCTATTATTTAATGTTTTGTACCATGGGCGCCGCCATTGAAAACAACCATCTTTGAATGATCCAACATGAAAAGGGTCGCATACGAAATCAAAGCGCTGTAAGCACTGTAAACTGCCTGCTTTGAATATTAGTGCATATTGAAATTGTATGTCTAGTTGGAATAATAAAGGCAAAAGAGAAATTGTTCGATATGGAGCAGTTTATCTCTTTTTTTACAATTATATTTCTATAAAACATAATTCATTTTGTAAATGAAAGGGAAGTCTTTGTACTTTATAGCACAGAAAATATTGAGACAAAAGGAGAAAATGCTGATTACTAGTATTAGCATTTTCTTCTTTTGACCCTATGCTTTCTCAGGCCTTTTCTAATATAGATGTTAAAATTGGGTCTTTTTAGGAAAGGGTTCAGCTACAGCTATGAGGCTTTTCAAGGTAAGAGACGATATTGTCCTCATATACAGACTTAACAATTTTCCTTACAGGACATTTTTTATTAACCTGATAGAAAAGGTTGAAGAAAACATTCGTGCAAAAAAGAAAATGCTCATTAACATCATTTTCTTAGTATACCTCACTATTTTCACAGGCTACGTTTTTGTAAACAATACTTTATCAATCAACATCCGTTTTGTCATCAGTATTATCCTTCAAATCAAACACGTTTTTAGCCGTTTGGTAAAGTGTAAGGGAAAGTCTGACACAGAAAAATATGTCTGTAAGTCTGTGGAGGGTAATTAATTTTTGTATTGTAAGCAACTGTAAATCTTATACTGTATAATTACATTTTGTAAAGATAGAATTGTTACTATTTTAGATGTTTTGCTTCAGAGCACAAAAACTTAGTACAAGGCTTTATCCATTTCCGAAAAAAGACATTGGACTCGCCAAAATAAAAGGTCTGGAAAGCATTGTTGATGAACAGCATTTACTCATTCCAGTCTGTCTCAATAAGTTTTCTGTGCTTTATTGTGTATAAGTTTTGTCTTTATCTTAACCATTTTGATTTCTTCGGCTGCTTTCTTACTGGGTCATCCTAAAATGTTGGCGTTTTGGGAAAAAGGGTTTACTTATGTGCATTCGAACGTAGAATTTACGACGTTAGTAGGTTTTTCCGCTGCACTGTCCCGTTTTAAAAGAAGATTTTTGCCTGCATTTTTTTTACTGTCTACATCTATATACTGGTATACCCGTCTGGCAATTCGCCATTGGCACCCGGGTACCCACATTATTAGATCCTTGAACAGAATACAAACTCGAAAACATTTAACGATTAGAAGAAACTATTGATACGTTTTCCTTTCCTTTCTCTCAGTAATTCCGTGCTTTAACTTCATAATTCCCAAATTCAAAAATGTTTCCTCTTCCTCAACATATCGTCGTTTTTCGACGAAAACCTCGTAACTGCAGCTTATTTTAAGCTGTAGTTACGAGGTTTTCGTTGAAAAGTAGCGAAATGTAAAATACACTAGTTACTAATTCGTCTGGTGAAGGATAATTATTCTTACTCATATGTAGTCCTTTTCCAAACAAGTCCTGGTTTAAACATCCACAATGAAAATAATCCTGGGTTGGCAATTATTGGGAAAAAAGAAGGAAATGATGAATATCAGCATTTTCTACTTTTGACTCAATATTTTCTGTACTACTTGGTCCACAAAAAAAATCTTTACCAACATCTATTTTGTCGTCTGAAGCAGCTTTCAAATTGGAACGGTCCAGCCTTATGCGTTTGGAAAAAGGTTAATCAAATAAAATGACAATGTTCTCGAGTAAACATTGATATTATACGATATTGTTCCTCGAATGTTCCCCTAAATGACTATTTGTACTGGTCAAATGTTTACTTTTTTCTCTCTACAAATATTGCTTTATCTCATTGCCGATAAACTGGTATAAAATGGTCATGTTTATACAATATCTTTTGTCTGATAAAAAAGAAAATCAGATATTTAGCGCAGCCACACGCACATACATCTACTGCTTGATTCCAATTGGAGTACGTCAAAAAGCAGGTCAAACGTGCAGCATTTTTGACGTTGTGTAGTGATGATTTTGCGTGTAGACAGACCTTAACTTTGGATAGATTTTAAAATATACGAGACACGTGGACAACCGAATCCAGATTTTGTCTACTCTATAAACTTGGTTTTTGCGTCCGAATAAAGGAAAATGGGTCGAAGAATATTTGTCTTAAGTTTAGAAATGGATATTTCTTGAAAAAAGTCTCACTTTCATATGAATTAATTTCGACTAATCGCAATCTTATTAAAATCATATCTTAATAACTAATATAATCAATTAAAATTTGACGGGCATCGACAAGAGATCATCTCCAATGACCATAGAAAATCCAGAATTGCTTTTGATACACAAGGAAATGAAAAGTCACCTCAATTAAAATGTGACGTTATGGTGAGGTATGGTTCATTTATCATGGGCAACGACAGTGAGTTGCGTGTATCAATCGCTCAGAAGATTGAAAGCGTTTATTTGATTGGTCGGACGAAAGTTCTTGGAAGTCGGCCAGTCAGTTAACATAAGCGTTTACTCAGATTGGGCTCATCGGTAACTATGTTTAAGATAAAAAGATTTAAGCTGAATTTATTTTGTCGCCTTTAATCGTTCTGTTGCATTTTTTACGTTTTGTCCTGTTTGAACTTATTCATGGTATTAGTCTATACATATTTGTTGTTTGTGAAAGGAGCAGGGGTCAGTTGTTCATAAATTCAATCTGCTACATGCAAATGTATCGCAAATGTCTAATAACTATCATATTTCGGAAATAAACAGCATCATTATTTTCACGAAACAATGTTATATATGGCAAATCTT
The DNA here is from genome assembly GCA_963680895.1 of Fragum sueziense. Classification (NCBI taxonomy): domain Eukaryota; kingdom Metazoa; phylum Mollusca; class Bivalvia; order Cardiida; family Cardiidae; genus Fragum; species Fragum sueziense. Next base: position 12,915,690 of record OY804609.1, on the reverse strand, counting down.
TCCCGAAATATCCATGAATTTGGTATCTCAAACACTGGTCAATTTAATAAATCACCTTTGTAAAATACTGATAAGGAAATATATGCTAAAGACAAATACTTCTCTTTTTACATGAATACTTAAAGCAAACGATCAGACAATGAAACGAACACGTTGTGTTTATATGGTCGACTATAAGCATCTTTTCATCAAAAAATGTTTGCCATTTTTGGAAGGATTAATACTTTATCTCTTGTAAATCAACAGTATTGTAACAATTATGGTTCACTAAATATCTTCTCCAAATATTTATTACCAGCATTGATGAACAATTAGAGATCGTTAAATATTTGCTTCATGTTCATTAATTAAGTCAAGCCCACATAGTACGGCGAGTTATTAGAAAAATAGTTATTGCGATTATTCCTTCGGGAAAAAATATGGAAAGAAAACACGCGACATTGTATGTTCAATTCGTTACTATTTTAAAAAACTTTGCTTAGAATTAACTGATATTGATATCTGTCGAAATTTGTCCATGGTATCTGTATACTATTCAGCCATTTGAACTAAAAACGAAATATTGTTTCATTCTATTGACATCGTAACTGCTTTCTGTCCCTTTAGGACAGACAGCATTAACAACATTACCCGAACAACAAGAATGTGGACAGTTCCAATAGTTATGAAAGTCGTTGTAACCATCTAATTAATATTGGTGAAGATAAATGCACGAAAAACGAAAAATAGTTTACGAATTTATCATCAGCATTTTTTTTTTTTTTTTTTTTTTTTTTTTTTGCATTAATACTTGTCAAAGCCTTTTATATTAAAGTAACATTTCACAATTATTTTTACATAAATTTTACTTTTAATTTACCTGAAAGAGCATGTTTTCTTATGAAAATTCTGAAAATTTCCAGCCAAAATATTGAACCTGTTTACGAGAAATATTTTTATTTGTGCTAAAATTATACAAATTATTGTGGACAACAGTTCACATTTATATAGAATTTGTCATTTCTGTCTCAACTTTGAAGGCGTATTTTTCGCTTATAAATAACAAAAAAAAACTGATAGCATTTCTACGCATTAGAATAGACAATCTTTGCATCAAGACATACTTTTAAAAAATGAAATTAATGTGAAATGTCTCTTTAAAGACACCATAACTAGGTCTTATTTGGGAAAGGGAAAATACAGTAACTGTTACAGAAAAAGCTATTTGAAATTAGTTTCCGTGACTTGCAATACTTCTGACAAATGCCTAGTTACAAGTTATTATTTGTATTGACCCAAACATCGTCTAACTTTTCAATTTAAGACAGACTTTGAGGGCGATAAATTATCCCAGTCACAACACTGAATGAATTCCAAACAACAGAATGTTAAATATAGATATTCCCCGCGAGGTCTGCTGGTTCCCGTAAAAATAAAGACCATGCCAATTTGGTAGTGATACGTTAAATAGATCAAAAAGGAATAAATATTCCGATAATGTTTTACATTTCGTCGGCCACATTTGAAAATGGAACTGCAGCTTAATTAAGCTTGTGTTACATTTCGTACCATTTATCGAATATCCACACAAGTGCCCCGTCGAAACGTTACAAGTGGTTTAGGTCAATACTAAACAATTACTGACAACAAGGAATTCAATGAATTATACATTAATAAAACGACATCCGAAGTGCACCAAGGTCACACGAATTGACAAAAAATGGCATCCATACTATATAACATAATACACCCTAACCGAAACAAGACCAGAGGCGCTTTCTTTAGAAATTTTTGAACGTCAGTCACCAAAGAGTTCTTTCTATCTGTCTTGCATTATCTCGTACCATTTATCGAATATCCACACAAGTGTCCCGTCGAAACGTTACAAGTGGTTTCTGTCCATACAAAACAATTACTGACAACAAGTAATTAAATGAATTATACATGAATAGAACCATGTCGGGGGTACATCAGGAGTGCATCTAGCTCGAATTGATAGATAAAAATTTGCAACCATACTAGATTACATAGTTTTTCCTTTCCAAATCAATACCTGAGACTCGTTCTTAAGAAATATTTGAACATAAGTTATCAACGAATTGTTTCTGTCTGTCTTGCACTATCTCGTACCATTTATCGAATATCCACACAAGTGTCCCGTCAAAATGTTACAAGTGGTTTCTTTCAATACAAAACAATTACTGACAACAAGAAATTAATTGAGAATTATACATGAATAAAACGATATCGGGACTGTATAAAGATTAAGCGTATGCATAAAAATTGGCATTCCCAAACAATACCTGAGGCACGTTTGTTTCCGAACGTACTAGACGATTATGCCTAACTTTGTTGCCCTATCTCGTACCATTTATCGAATATCCACACAAGTGTCCCGTCGAAACGTTACAAGTGGTTTCTGTCAATACAAATCAATTACTGACAACAAGAAATTAAATGAATTATACATGAATAAAACGACATCCGAAGTGCATCAAGGTCGAACGAATAGACAACAATTGGCATCCATACTATATAACATGGTAAACACTTTCCCAGACAAAGCCTGCTTTAAACCTTTCTACTAACTAGGACATTGTAAATCATTGAAACAAAATCCAACAAAATTAGAAAAAATAATGCTAATAACCAGTATCTTATCCTTCGGTTTCCACGATTGTTTAGCTGTCAAATATATAGTAAACATAAATCCTATTTTAATCAACGTCCACTTTGTGCTATATATGCATCAGAATAGGCAAGAATGAACAACCTAAAGCTTTGCCTATTGAAAGAGAGTTCAATAAAGCAGACCATCCTGCACGCAACGACACACTGTCTGGGACCATAGTGACCATAAGCGTGTTGCCTTTTAATCATTGGGTCTCGGGTTCGATCTCCGAAGGAGGTCATTTTTTTGCCGAAATGTCGCTGCTTTTCAGAAAAACCTCGTAACTTCAGCCGAAAACAAGTTGCAGTTGCGAGGTATTTCTTGAAAAGCCACTATGTGTTATAATGCCATACATGCCTTTTTTCCAGACCCGGTCTCGATTTATATATATTATCGTTTGTATAATGGTTTGATATACAGCGCTTATATATATTTACCTAGAGATTTGGTTTTCTATAAAACCCGGGAAATGTCATAACGGGGGTACTACCGTTTCCGACACACATCATTAAGTACCATTGTGTCACACTGGAAAATAATAATCGTCGCTTTTCAACAAGGATCTCGTATCTGCAGATTAGAAAAAATGCAAATACGAGGTATTTGTTGAAAAGCAACTATATGGCGACGAGGAATTCATGGCGGGTAATCACATGATACAATCGGAACAGTTTGGGAATGTCTTCTATACACCAACAAATATATGACATATCTAAATTCAATTTTAACAATGGAGTCGCAGTATGTGTATAATTTATGATTGACCTTTTAAACAAAAAAATAACATTGTATCTACTCGCGAATAACTTTTATCTCCTATGTTGTTAAATGATCCACCACTGTTCTGTGCCATTTTCCACCTCCTCCATTCAATACCACATACATATAGGTCACATTTTAACAAAATTAATGAACAATTTCATATCTGAAGCCGGGGAATTTCTCGCAATGCCAGGAGTCGTTGTGTTGTTGCGTCACGCAATTGACCCCCCCCCCCACCTTGATAAGAAGCCTCCGAATATGAAAAATAAATTAAAGTATAATATTTTCGTAGAATTTCCATTTCTTCACATACATTTTATTTTATCCATTCATAATGAGACATGATTGTGAAAAAAAATGTTTTCCTGTCAAGATGAATATTGCTTCTTTTCAACAACAGGCTCGTAACTGCAGTTACATGGTATTTGTTGAAAAGCGACGAAATACTCAAAATATTTGTTTTATTGTGTTCAAATGAAGAAGAATACATGTGAACAAGTCCCTATGGACCAGAAGAAGTATATACTGCAGACAGTAGACGATGTTATTTTTATGGTAAAGACAACTGGCGCTGTATGAATAATCTGAAAAATTATTAAGTTGAAGAAACTCTATTTGTCATAGTTTCAAACTGTTGTATGGATAACCCTTTCCCAAACGGCAAGCAAATATAATTATGTGGTCCAATATGAAATTTCCTGTAGGTAACAAAATGGTTATTGTTTAAATGCGTATTATATAATACAGACAATATTGAGGAAAATAAAACAAATACCTAAGGTAGAATACTCGTAATATGGCCATTTTGAGATTCACAAAGCATCGGATTTTTCGAGCGTCGTCGTTACGTATCCGAACCTATTCGGGCGCTGTCGTTAACATTCGGCGTAGGAACTTACCGCGCCCGAATAATTCCGACATAGCGCGAATCTCATTGGGGTAGACTACCTTAATATTGACATGAAAGCTCTCTTTTTTGTCTAAATGTTTTCGGAAACCGTTCCACTGGACGTGAAAAAAGACCGTTTTGTCAAAGGATCAACGTACATCTAGTACCATTCATCTGTCAAGAATGTTCAGAAAGGACACCACGACTCTTGATAAAACAATGATATCGAAGGACACTGTTTGTTTGGAATTGACATTATACAGAGAAAGAAAAATACGCACACGATGTGAAATCTAATATGCCGAAAGAACGATACAATAACTTAAATATAACGTATCAGGGAAAATGCCATTAAAACGTTTACCGTATTACAAGAGGCATTGTTTTAATACTTTTGACAATGTTTTTGTTTATAAACATTCTTTCACTGGAAAATGTTTTCCCGGAACCATTTTCTCGTATTACGGATACCAAAGCTGGATCTTGCTTAGAAAAGGGTTAGGAATAAGGCCAATATTTTCGTCGTTCGTTTTCGCGTTTAATTCATTTAACTCCTTGTTACGAGTAATTGATTTTTATTGACTGAAAATACTCCCAGTGTTCCGGTCGATACGTACCTCCCGTCACAACACACGAGAAATTAAATATAGGAACCCAGCTGGGAAAACACCTTAACTCTCGCCTTACTAAATTTGAACTTTTGAAAACAATGAGAAATCTTAAATTATATGTGTATGCAAAATGTCAAATTAAAACGTGTCGTAAGAAATCACAACGAGACTGTAGTGCAAATTCAAATTATACACGAATTGGAGTCAGGTCACACAATGGCAAACATGGATCAACAAAACACATGTCGTTGGAGCTGATATCTATCCAAGTCTTTGGCTCTTATAAGCAACCAAATAAAAGTGTATGACGATATGTCTTGTCTAAATTCCTATACAGAAATAGGTAACAGGATATATGGCGTCATCCTGACACTGTGGCGCCAAGCTTTAAGTGCTTTGAACACACAAAACTTATTAAGGTTAGTTTGGAGGGCGGCCATGTGACTTGCAAATTTTGTGTTTATTCTGCGGCACCAAATGCCCATGCTACAATTTTCATCAAATTCTTAAAGCGAAACATCCCCCTTTTGGGGATGGTGAATGTCAAATGAAGTATTTTATTGATCTAAATGTAAATATATGCCAGAAATTTTTACTATATTTTTTGAAAATATATATTTTTTGTCATAATTAGGCTAAAACAGGGTGGGTGGGGTAAGATAAAGTCAAATATCTTTTTTATTTGTGTGAAAATGTATGAAGATTTTTTGTGTAAAAATAGCTCTTGGTATGGTCTTCAAAATATCCAAAACAGAAAAAATTCATTGGGTAATGTTTTTGCGAATTGAAAAAAGTTGCAAAATATTTCTGCAAAAATGTGATTTTTCAACTTTTTCCTTATCTTTTTTTTAGAAAATGGTTTTGAAATATTCTTTTCAATCATTTCATCACATCTGTGCATGTGTAAAGTCTCTAAATTGATAGAATATTTGATATCCATTCAGAATAACTTGTTATATGACTTTAAAACATAAGGATAATTTTGCGAAAATGGTCATATCTAATCAAGGGCAGATAACTCTGACAGGAAAATGAGTCAGGAAACTTACCCTGATATTTTGATATTTGGTTCAGGAAGTGTTACTTTACAACATATTTACAAATAAAGAAAATTCATGGGGCGGATAAAGTAACCCCCGAGTCCAAACTTACCTTAAGTTACAGCTGTCATTTTTGTATCAAAATTAAAATAAATATTATACACCAATCCATTCTTTGAAAGAAACTAGTCCTGCAGCTGTCAAATTCGAAAAAAGGTTGCTGTTCAGAAGAGGCTTAAGATTTAGCAAATACAACGATTTTATTTGGATCGGCTGTTATGTACACCCTACAATTCTATTACCTAGAAGCATATTTACGCCGTTATTTTTATGCATGTCTAGAGATTTATATTTATATAGAATCAGAACTATATCATAACGGGCTATTACCTTTCCTGTCTACCCTCATTTACTACTATTGAATTGGCCAGGAAAATATTGAGACTGCATTTCATCGTCTTTATGAGATTCTTCCTCTCATATAAAATTGGTTTTGTCTGTTATTGCACATGACTATAATATTATATATATTGAAGCTTTTCAGCAAAAGCCTCGTAACTGCAGCTGGAAACAAGCTGCAGTAACGAGGTTTATGTTGAAAAGCAGCGATATTTTAGCTACACAGTATCTTACATGGCGGTCCAAATGATGCAATCCGAGTCGAAATTTTACCACAAGCCTATAGTTTAAATATGTCCTGCTATAAGTTCATTGGACTATAGTCCGATTTAATTACCCAATTCAATTAATTCTATGTGGTTACCGATTTCTATATCTTGCTTCCAAATATAAACGCTTACCATTCATTTGCAATTCTGCTCAATCAGTCAGCGACCTCCAGTTACAGTGGTTGCAGCACTTTGATTAACTAGAATCACTATTACATTCTACCTAGAGGCATATTTACGTCGTTATTTCAATGCATGAATTTTTTAAGTAAAATAAATAGACAAAGTCCGAAATAGAGAAGAAAAAAAGAAATTATTTCCAAATAAGTTTTAAGAGGAAACAAAAAAATCATTTTTTTTTTTGCTGTTCTACAGAGACTTAAAATTAGTAAATTCAACGTTTGTATTCAGAACTGCTATGTACATTCTACAATTCTATTACCTAAAGACATATTTACGCCGTTATTTTTATGTATATCTAGAGATTTAGATTTCAATAGAATCAGAACTATACCATAACGGACTATTACCTTGCCTGTCTACCCTCATTTACTACTATTGAATTGGCCAGGAAAATATAGAGACTGTATTTCATCGTCTTTATTAGATTCTTCCTCTCATATAAAATTGGTTTTTGTCTGTTATGCACATGACTATAATATTATAGATATTGAAGTTTTCAACAAAAACTTCGTAACTGCAGCCTTTTTTAAGCTGCAGTTACGAGATTTTTGTTAAAAAATGCGATATTTTAGCTAAACAGTTATCTTGCCATGCAGCATGGTGATCTTAATGATGCAATCCGAGTCGTAGTTTAACCATACGCCTAAAGTTAAAATATGTCTGGCTATGATTCCATTAGAATATAGTCCGATTTAATATACCAATTCAATTAATGCCATGTGGTAACCGATTTCTTCATCTTGCTTCTATATATAAACGCCTACCATTTATGTACAATTCCCCCTCAATCAATCAGCGACATCCAATTACAGTGATCGCAGCACTTTGATTATTTAGAATCACCATTACATTCTACCTAGAGGTATATTTACGCCGTTATTTTCATGCATATCTAGAGATTTATATTTCTATAGAATCAGAACTATATCATAACGGACTATTACCTTGCCTGTCTACCCTCATTTACTACTATTGAATTGGCCAGGAAAATATTGAGACTGCATTTCATCGTCTTTATTTGATTCTTCCTCTCATATAATTTTTTTTTTCTGTTATGCAAATGATTATGATATTGTATATATCGAAGCTTTTCAACAAAAACCTCGAAACTGCAGCTTGTTTTAAGCTGCAGTTACGAGATTTTTGTTGAAAATCTGCGACATTTTAGCTACACAGTATCTTGCCAGGTTTCATGGCGGTCAAAATGATGCAATCTGAGTCGTAGTTTTACCACAAGCCTATAGTTTAAGTATGTCCGGCTATAATTTCATTGGACTATAGTCCGATTTAATTACCCAATTCAATTTATGTCATGTGGTTACCGAGTTCTTCATCTTGCTTCCATATATAAAACGTTTACCATTTATTTACAATTTCTTTCAATCAGTCAGCGACCTCCAATTTCAGTGGTCGCAAAGTTCACTTTGATTATTTACTATCACTGTTACATTCTACCTAGAGGCATATTTACGCCATTATTTTTATGCATATCTAGAGCTTTATATTTCTATAGAATCAGAACTATATCATAACGGACTATTACCTTGCCTGTCTACCCTCATTTACTACTATTGAATTGGCCAGGAAATTATTGAGACTGCATATCATCGTCTTTATGATATTCTTCCTGTCATATGAAATTGGTTTTGTCTGTTATGCACATGACTATAATGCTGTAGATATCCGCGGCAGTATTTCAACACAAACCTCGTAACTGCAGCTTGAGGCAAGCTGCAGTAACGAGGTTCTTGTTGAAAATCATATGCACTTTCCTATCAAGGTACATGACTAAGATAAAGATGTTATCCGAGCTGTAGTTTTACCAAGAGCCTGTCGTTTGAACATGTCCAGCTTTTTTACTCTCATTTCCACCTAAGCTAGAGAAAAAACGGCCGCAGTGATTTAGACTCAATTTAAACACAAACTTAAAGACATGAATGAATTAAAAGCCTACCATTTATTTACAATTTCGCTCAATCAATCAGTGACCTCCTATAACAGTGGTCACAGCACTTTGATTATTTAGAATCACTGTTACATTCTACCTAGAGACATATTGATGCCGTTATTTTTATGCATATCTAGAGATTTATATTTCTATGAAATCAGAACTATATCATAACGGACTATTACCTTTCCTGTCTACCCTCATTTACTACTATTGAATTGGCCAGGAAAATATTGAGACTGCATTTCATCGTCTTTATGAGATTCTCTCTCTCATATAAAATTGGTTTTGCTTGTAGAGCACATGACTATGATATTGTAGATATCGCAGCCTTTCAACCAAAACCTCATAGTTACGAGGAATTTTGTTAAAAACGACATTATGTTTCCTGCCGGGGCACGTACATGTAGCGTTGAAAATGATGATATCTGTAGTTGTACCACAACCCTGCCCTGCGTTCAGTAAGACAAAACGTTTACTCCTAACAGATTTTTCTCTAAATAGTCTTACTGAACGCTCTGCTAACGTTAACTGAATAAATATGGCCGCCCCCATAGTCTGGGTTCCCTCCTTCTTTTCGCAGTATGGAAAGTAGGGAACCAAACTAGCCGCCATTTTTGTTTGCTTTGGCACACCACCTTCAAATCTGTGAGCTAAATGGTGCGAACGTTAAAAGTAAACGGGTCGTTCTCTATGAAATAGAATGCGACTATTGCGTGATATGCCCGGAACATGAAGACACGAAGAAGGAAATTTCATAATATTTCATCATTTAATCCGACTTCAATTGGCTCACGAAATAAAGCTGTTTGAAATCCCAAATGACTATTCGGGATTTAGTCAATCATGAAAAATTGACGGAGCCTAAACATTTGTGTAATTTCTGCTGGCAAGGCTTAACTCTTGTCATGTTGAATATTATAAGCTTTCAAACAGACTCAACCCATTACAAAACGACAAAGTTTAGACATGTCCAAATTCAAAGATGTTGCAGACAACATTCTCAAGTGAATGAAATTTGACTTTTTCAGTCATATTTGGTAGAAAACATTGTTGACAATGAAGAAATTGCTTGTCACAAGCAATTTCTTCATTTTCCACGATGTTTTCCAAAGTCTTTATCTTGTGGGATGTTTTGGCGTCAAAAAGCGTACATGTATGGGCATGGACTAACCCTTTCCCCGTAGACGTTTCTAATTCATGATATGATTCCAACAACAAAGTGGATGTTTATTAAGATGGGGCCAGTATATATATGATCTACTAAGTTTCGAGTGACATGTAACATTATTTATGCATTATCTTTAACGATTTTAAACGTTAATGTGTTGTTTATTATTTAATGACCCCAAACAAAATAAAAATATCCTGGTCACAATAATAATAAAATAACCAGAAAGCAAAAAACCTGTATTCCAATTTTCTCTATGTAATATAATGCGACTATCGCGTGATATGAACATGAAGACACGGCGAAGGAAATTTCATAATATTTCATCATTTAATCCGACTTCAATTGGCTCACGAAATAAAGCTGTCTGAAATCCCAAATGACTATTCGGGATTTAGTCAATCATGAAGAATTGACGGAGCCAAAAGTTCTGCATAATTCTTGCTGGCATGGATTAATCCTTACTATGTTGAATATCATAAGCTTTCAAGCAGCCTTAAGCAATTACCAAACGACAAAGTTAGGACCCGTCAAAATTCAAAGATATTGCAGACGATAATTTGTAAGCGAATGAAATTTAAAATTTGTCGGGCTTTTTGGATGGAAAACATTGTGGAAAATGAAGAAATTGCTTGTTACTAGCAATTTCTTCATTTTCCACGATGTTTCCAAAATCTTCATCTTGTAGAATATGTGGGGGCATCCAAAAGCGTACATGTATGGGCATGGATTAACCCTTTCCCTAGCACACTTTTCTAATTCATGATATGATTCAAGCAACAAAATGGATGTTGATTAAGGTATATAACCCACCAATAGCACCAAAGAGCCAGAGGTGAAATTTGAAAAGTGCCAGTAATTCCTAAACTGTGTTACATTTCCATTCGAAATACAAAAACAAGTATTTTGAACGGTTAAGAATTTTGAATAATGCATACTCATGGAAATATTTGACAAAAACGTTCAAAATTACCCCCTTTGCATGTTAATATAGAGTAAAATAATATTTGTGAAATATTTTCTTCTTGAAGCATAATCTTGAAATCTGGTATGGTAAATCAACTTATGTATACTTGTGTATTTACATGACTGTGTAATTTGATGCAATTCATACGGCTAGAAAGTGGTGATTTTTATGATGGGTCATATACCTTTAGATGGCACCAGTGTATATTAGACCTTCTAAGTTTCAAATGGCATGTTACAGTTAGCATTATTTTTAAAGAATTTAAACGTTTAGTTGTTGTGTACATGTATTATTATAAAAATAACCCTGCACAAAAACGAAAAAACTCATAGAATAACCAGAGAGGAAACCTGATTCCAATTTTCTCTATGAAATAGAATGCGACTATCGCGTGATATACCCGGAACATGAAGACACGGCGAAAGAAATGTCATAATATTTCATCATTTAATCCGACTTCGATTGGCTCACGAAATAAAGCTGCTTGAAATCCCAAATGACTATTCGGGATTTAGTCAATTATGAAGAATTGACAGAGCCAAAAGTTCTGCCTAATTCTTGCTGGCAAGGCTTAACCCTTGTAATGCCGAATATTATAAGCTTTTCAAGCAGTCTTAAAGCTTTCTCAAGTTGACTTCTCTAATTCATGATATATATGATGCAGGCGAAAAAATGGGTATTGATTATGATGGAAGCTATGTACATGTATATTAAATCAGTAAACATATTAATGAAGAATGAGAAAATGCTGATAATCATTCGAGGTCAACATACATCCAGATCAGTCTACATATAAACACAGACTGACCAAGGTCCAATTGTCGGTATCATTTAGCTTCTTCGGTATCTTATTTGTTAGTTCTTGTCAATGGTCAGCAGAAATACTGCACTAATGTACAAAATAATATTGACCAATGCTTATCCTAGTTGCCATTTAAAGGTCCCTTCTCTGGATGCCGGGTCAAAGCAAATCCGATTGGAAATATCGCGTATGCACGCATTCATATCAATCCTTTCCCATTCGTTGAAAATTTAGACTTCTCAAATTCGAAAGCATTTGTACAAAAATTCTGATAAAAAATATATTTTGTGTAGATCTACTGTGAATCATAAAAATATTGTGGCAAGAGGAGCAGTTGCTGGTTATCAGCATTTTCTTCATTTGTCATGGTGTTTTTAATTGGACGTCCGAAAGGACGTACAATTCTTATAACCACTTTTGGACAGGCGAAATGGGTTTTCATTACCAAAAAACCCTTTCTCAGACTCAATTGCCAGTTGACCAAAATTCAAAATAGATTTTGCGACCATACAGGAAAACTGTCGTATCTTTTCCTACTTTCTGTGTTCTCTAACAAATACTATAAGATTCATTGGCCGATTCAATTCATGCCACGTCTTAACCAACTTTACGATCTTTTTTCGATTTAATCATTTTCTTGTAGTTTTTTGACTTTCGTAATATTTATTGTGTAAAGGGTAAGATCTTTAGAAAGCGATACATGCATACACTATGGTTATAATGTAAACAGACACCCTATATCATCAGCAGCAGCGATAGCTCAAACGGGAAAGGATTAACCTCGCAACCTTTTTTCAGTTTGAAATTTGGAACGCCGTTGGTTCAAAACCAGTTCGGATTATTTCTTCTGTAAAACGTTTGTTTTTCTTGATGTGTTTACTGAAAACACACATTTTAGAATGATTACCCAATTTAATGCACGTATTGTGTATGATAGGTTCCTTTTCTTTGATCATTGTTGTTTTAAGTCTTTGACATATTTAAAGGAACGGGGTTTCCACGAGACGCACTTTGGAACCAGGGTTTTGAAATTGATTATCGGGGAGTGAGTTCATTTCGCAACTCGGGTTCGACTCGATGGCAAATCGGGGTTCCATCTGAACCGCCTCAGATGAGACACTAGTGAAATCCGCCTATTCAGAAAAATAGTTGCTCTTACGAGTTTTTTTCTCCAGCATCTGTATCACTGATATTCGACAGTATCATGACCTATTTACATACTGATCGATGATCATGGCAACAATGATTATTACTAGTATAAGACTAAGTGACAGCGATCTGTATTTATTTCGTTTAAGAGACCCGTTTACGTGTATTGAGCTAAGAAGATGAAGCAATGGGTCTGCAACAGATGGTACCTGGATGATCGTATGAATATGTTTACAGATAGGGACATTGCTATTCTCAAATTTTCGTTGATAATGATATGAAGATTTAAATTGCTTATTGTACTCCACTGCCATTTTCCCGACGGCACGTTCCCAATTTCTTCTTTTTATGCACATCTGTACATGTAAGGATGCTGCGGTAGTACTTGTATGAGGAATCCATGGTTAGGTGCTCCAATGCATCTGGTATTTTGTTTCAGGAAAAGTATGTATTGAATTTGTTTTGTAACCACAACCAGGGAAAACTGCTACCGTGTTTTTTTTTCTTTTTTTTTACTCTAAACAGGAATAAAAATCAAAGTGCTTGGAGCACTATATTTAGACGCCTCTCATTGATTGAGCGGAATTGTATGTAAATGATCGGCGTTTCATTACTTTATTTCGTTGAATTTGTGTTAAGATCGATTCTAAATCACTGCGGTCGTTTTTTCGCCAACGATGGTGGAGATAGAAGTCGAACAAGAGTGCCATGGTCACAATATACGCCGCCACTTATAAAACTTGAGACAAAAAAAATGACATTGACAAGGATTTATAAATATTCACACAAAAACCTGTAAAAAGTTGTGTTCACAAAAAGGTTTTTATAAATATCCAGTCAAAAATCTGGAAGGAATTGTGTTCACGAGACTGAAATATCAATAAGCCCTAGAGACTAAGATTGAAGGGGGCATAACTCAGGCAAAAATCAATGAACCATAAAATCTTTACTTCATGCACATCTACCAATTAAGGTAATAACATCCACCAAGTTTCATAAGGATCCAGTCAGAATCTTAGAAGAAGTTGTGTTGACAAGGCTGCAATTTCAATCAGCCCCAGAGACTAAGTTTTAAGGGGGCATAACTCTAGAAAAAATCAATGAACCATAAAATCCTTCCTTCATGTACATCTACCAATTGAGGTGATTGGCCAAGTGTCATTAATATCCAGCCATAAACGTAGGAGGACTTGCGTTGACAAGGCTGCAATTTCAATAAGCCCCACAGACTAAGTTTTAAGGGGGCATAACTCTGGCAAAAATCAATGAACCATAAAATTTTTCCTTCATGCACATCTACCAATTAATGTGATAACATTGACCAAGTTTCATTAAGATCTAGCCAGAAACTTAGGAGGAGTTGTGTTGACAAGGCTGCAATTTCAATAAGCCCCAGAGACTAAGTTTTTAAGGGGCATAACTCTGGCAAAAATCAACGAACCATAAAATCCTTCCTTCATGCACATCTACCAATTGAGGTGATAACATTGACCAAGTTTCAAGAAGATCCAGCCAGAAACTTAGGAGGAGTTGCGTTGACAAGAAAAGTGGACGAACGTACGGACGGACGGACGGACGGATGGACGGACGGACAGACGGAGAAGATGACGCCAATATACGTCCGCCTCCGGCGGCGTATAAAAAAAGATGATTAAAAAGAACAATGTCTGAGTAGAATTCGAACCCAGGGCCTTCCGGATATAACATGTGTAAAGAGTACAAGGTGAGTGCTCTGCTAAGAGAGCTATCGCGGCTTTCATTTCTGTAGCGCGTTGGCTTACATTTTGAATAAATTGCTTTGTAGCGTACTTTATAAAATCAATGAAAAGTATAACTGGCGACAATACTCATAGTTAACCGAAACAAGAAGACAAAAGTGCTAATCGCATGGCCTTAATTGAATTTGGTAATCAAATTAATAGTGATTATTCATAGCGACAAATCAGTTGAGAAGGGTTTTCTGGTATTAAAGCCGATTTCGTATGTCCGAAACCGATCTTATAGAATTAAACACAGAAGAATGAATAAAATATATTCCGTTCATGTACAATCCCGCTCAATCAATCAGAGACGTCCAATTACAGTGCTCTCAGCACTTTGATTCCAGCTGTTTTCATTTAGGGTCGTCAAAACCAGGGTATGTTTCGGGAAATGGTTCAAGGTGTGTTGTCTATCGGTATTGGGCTGTTTTTATTTGATTTACTATAATTAGGATACCGTAGTATAGATTTTCTGCTAGTGTTCTACATGTATAATATCGTATTGTATACGATGTTTTCACCTTTAATGAATGGGGAATTTTCACTGCACAATTGTTCTTAGTGCGAAAACTGTGAAGGATGTTTTTGTATGTCAGTAAAATTTTGTCGGGGACCTTTTGTGGTATGTCTGGAAAGATAGTCCTGTACCATACAAGCACATATGTGTGACATTATCTGATTCTATGGGAGTCTGAAGTACGATACATGCCGTTTGACGGATCAAATGTTGGAAAGCCAAGGGTGAAAAACACGACGTTACTTCTAGCATGTATTCTTGGTTGATATCAGAAATGCTAGAAATATCTTTAATTTAATTACTAGAATAGATACTTATAGAGTAACATAGTAGGCCATATCTTTTATTTTCAGCCGCCAGAATATCCTTTACTTGCAATAAGGTATACATAAAAAGTGATGTACATATTTTATCACTGGTTAATTGAAAATTATCATTATTTGATGTGAATATATTGAGTGGAACGCCTCATACATAGTAACGAAATGCAATAATTTTCACACCCACAAGTCGATATTCTGCACGGGAATTCAGGTAAAGTATCGAATATGGTTGATTGACTTCATTTCAATTGGCAATAACACCGGCGGAAATCACGTAGAATATTTCACCAGTTCCTTGTCAAAACTGAGAATATTGGTGGAAAGTAATGTCAAGTAATTACTGTCCGCGAAGAAAAATGAGCCGGGATCTGGAAAAAACGTACCTAGTAGCATTTAAGAAAGCCATGTTTCAAGATCACCCAGTCTGGCGGGGATGCATAGATAGATAGATATTCTTTATTACCTCCTTTTCATAAGAGAACCATGTTACACACAACATATAGAAACAATTACAATACATACTGTTAGACATACAACTAGACATATAAACATGTACATGCATGCGCAACTTTACAGAAACAAAAATTTACACATATATAAAATATGTACACATATGTACACCTTTTTCCAGATCCCGGCTCACGATTGTTATTTTTAACCTAACAGTCATCAGATGATGTTGTGAAATTGTCAAAGTCAAAATCCTGAAAACAAAATCACAATAGGGATTAGGGATTTTGCAAACTTCTAGTACGGTAAAACCTTTGAAGTCTATCCAGTACGTTATCGCAGACAGTCTTTAAGAAAAGTCTTATGTGATCTGTGCTCAATCTGTTTGAATCAATGTTCAATCAAATTTGATTTCATTGGATGATTATCATAATTTGGGTGTGTGGCAGTGTACATGATTGCTTTATAAGTGTACATCCTTGATGGACAATGTCAAATAATAACTATTAATGTACGCTGGAATTGACGTCAAAATTAATCAAAATAGTAAAATCTCCATGTCCTAACAACGTGGTTTGAATCTTAGCGATACACTCTTTATGGAGAGTAACTTAAACCACATGAATAATATTATGTAACATAATATAATACGGATTGGCCTTATTTTGTTGGAAATACCACTTTCAGTTTAGAACTTTCTATCATTTAGCTATATATGTTCTGCCAGGTCATTTTTGATAAACTACAATACCTTTGCAACAAAAAGCTTGCAAGAATCAAACACTAAACAGAATCCATAATTCAAGTAGAAATTGTTGTTAACTTACTGATAAATTGTTGAAAGCGAGGACAAAAACTACGCAAATATCGAATTGAAAAGTGACATTATACATGTACCCATATGTTGTTTGGTAAAAGAATGGTGATTTTGTTTGTTTCATTTGTTCGTGTAGTAAAGTTTCATGTTCCCATGTTCCAGTACGACCTAATCGTCCTGTGTGAAGTTGAATTGAGATGTCTGTTGGAACGGCTGACTCTAAAGCGGGACCCGGTTTAGCTGTGGGGGAAATCCATGTTTTTTCTGGTGAAGTAAAGCACAATGTTTTATTGTCCCAATCAATTGAATTAGACTGTCCTCTGCAACGGCCTATGTCAAACATAGAAAATGTTTGACTAAGGGTTAAAACCATGCCGTGTTCTATGTTTGGTAAAATGGGTTTTTTTCTGGTACAATAAAGCACGATGTTTTCCATGTTCAAGCATGGAAATTTGACTATTTCAAATTGTCCCGACTAAGGTTGGATTGTGTTTTGTTCTTCAACGGCTTTTGTCAAACTTGTTTGACTAAGGGTTAAACCATGCCGTGTTCTATGTTTGGTACTATGTTGATTTTTTTCTGGTACAATAAAGCACGATGTTTTCCATGTTCAAGCATGTTTGTTTGACTATTTCAAATTGTCCCGACTGAGGTTGAATTGAGTTGTGCGCTGTAAGGGCTGATACCAAACCCAGAGGTGGTGTGGCTAAGGGTGAATACTTGGCGTTTTCTATATACAGTAAAATGTTGATTTTTTTTGGCACAATAAAGCACGATGTTTTTCATGTTCAAGCCTGATTGTTTGACTATTTCAAATTGTCCCGACTAAGGTTGGATTGTGTTTGTTCTCTAACGGCTGATGTCAAACAAAGCGAATGTTTGACTAAGGGTTAAAACCATGCCGTGTTCTATGTTTGGTACTATGTTGATTTTTCTGGTACAATAAAGCACGATATTTTCAATGTTCAAGCATGTTTGTTTGACTATTTCAAATTGTCCCGACTGAGGTTGAATTGAGTTGTGCGCTGTAAGGGCTGAGAATCGATAGTTCTGTTAATCAGTCTTAGTTTGTGGTATCGGTACTATACACGCGTACAGCACTATACAAGACCACTTTCGTTTTTCAATCTTCAATCGTGTGTTTGGATTTAATTTCTAGTTCGCTGCACCATTTAACGGCTATTGAATATGAAACTGAATATTGTTCAAGGTCTGTTTGATGTTCTGGGGATAATGGAATTCATGGGAGATTAAAATTTGTATTTACTTAGTGTGTTTGTTCGTGTGTTGGAATGTAGCTTTTAAAGGTATCGAAGTTGCAATAACATCAATTTAATTCAAAGCAGTTTTGAAAAAATCGACAAATCCATTTTTAGATACAAGAGGAGATATTCTAGGAAAGTTTATGCAAACAGGACAAAGAAGAAATGTCTTAAAGAATGTGAATCTTCAGCATGTATTCAACTATAATTGGATTTGTGAAATGGTACCAAAATTGAAATTGTGTCTGATTCAAATACATGAAAAGAAGTTCTTGGAATAGTTTATATTACACATGAGATGTTTTATTCAAGTGTCAATTAATAGTTGAATGAAATTTACTCCTAACTGGAAATTTATCCAAAAAAGGTTAGAGGTTCGATTGGGAGATATGCACGAATATTCAAAGTAAGGCTTACAGTTTCTATTCTACCATTTTCTCCTTTTTCATCAACGTGTGGAGTTTATTTCTATTTCATTTGTCCACATTTTATCTCTTTATCGGACGGTGCCATTTCAAAATCTTGTCACCTTCTCATGAACAACAAAATACAAGAACGTCCCAAAACAAAGGAATAACGGAATTTTAATTCAAAGTTGCTGGAATACTAGTACGATTTCGGAAAGTTAATGCAAGGAACACAATTATGTTTATGATAATATATAGAAAGTGTTGGTTTTCAGCCTTTCCTTTTGGAATCTCAATACTTGAATAGAGAAGAGTCATTTAAAGCCTGACGTTGCTTAGACAACGTGGTCCTTTTTTGATACAGAGTTTAAGGGAGTTACGAGTGGTAACTTTCAAGCTTAGAGTCTTTATGTTAGTGCACAATTTGAATGACTTATCATTCTTCATGGGTCGTAATCGTCAACAGTTCTAAATCTATTACCTATTCTTAATTACACTTCAAACCATCTGATTGGATGAGACGTATGTCTCGGCCAATCATATTGATTGTTATGTAATTTTAAAGGATTACTCTGATTTTGACTCGCTTGTGGGTACCACTTCTCTAGTTTGAAAGCTCGAATTAGAAACTAGGTGTAAGCAATTCTGCTTGAAAATATAGTCAACTCTGGCAAAAGTGGGAGGGGGCGGTACAAATACGTTTAAACGCCATTTTGACATATCGTTTATATTTTGTTGTTGTTTTATATTGATAAAAAATAGTTTTAAATCGTATGGCACCAAGAATAAGTTCGATAAAGAGATAGAATATGTTTTTTGTAGTTTTTAAAGATGTGTCTAAGAGTGGAACATGTGTATCCATCGATAGTGAATTAAGTATATAATACATTGATACTGATTAATCAATTAATCCATTTTTATTCGTAGAAACAATATAATTCGGTTAAAACATGATTTTCACATCTGTTCCTATTATTTCATACTTCATGTTATCTTTATTTCGGTTGGTTTCCTTTGTTTCTTTTTCTTGTTTTAAAAATATCTAATCATCTTGTTATTTTTTAAAACAATGAAAAAATAACTTTTTGTTAGTGTTACAACGAAATCACTTAATATAAAAAAACGTTTGATCGGTTGAAGCTTGATAAAGCCAAAGAATGTATCACAGTGGTACAAAATACAAAATATGACCTATCAGAAACTAAATAGTTAATGAAATACCATCAAATAGATCTTAAATATCTATATGTGAATAACTAGGGTGCCTTTAATTTTATTTCTATTAATCAAATCTAAAATATATATTATACATTTCGCTAAATGTATATTATAATTGATGTGCATTTGTGTTAATATTTGGTTGTATTAAATCGTTATGGAATAAAAGTAAATTTTCCTTGAAAATTGATTCATAAACACAATTTAAAATTACGACAATTATATTATGATGTCATTTCGAAAAGCGTTAAATGTTTCACAGAAAAGCACAATGTACGTTACAATTAAGCTCGTTGTTAATTGTCGCCCGAACAATAAACTGATATTTCTCCAATTTCTGAAATTCATATGTTTTTCTCTGTTACCATGGACACGACTATATAACTCACCCCATAATTAGCAGGCATTTCTGAAACCAGGAGGTTAATTAGCGTGTACACATTGACTTGTGAATGTCTATTACCTGCAATTCTGTGTATAGTGAAAGTACGGTTAGACCAAAACAGGTTTACAGCGATTTAGGCTCATGTTTACTACTTAAAATTTAAGAATTTTAAGAACAATGTTCTACAGTTCAACTTTAATCCAGTAAAAACAAAAAAAATCAACCTTGAAGTAAACACTAATGATTGTTTGTTAAAAAAACGTATTTTCTCAAAAAGTTGAAATTAACCTGTATTTCTCAAAATGTTAAAATTACAAACCTCTTAACATTCTCAACGAAACTGTTACTAGAACTAACATATGTTCGTACATATATAATAAGCAGATTATATTACACGATATTGCATTTGGTGTATATGTGAAAACCCTATCATGAATTATATCTTTCTAATTGATGGTATAAATAGAATGACACTAGACAATGAAATTCTAAATTCATCAGAATTAGGTCAAATACTATCTATTATATGTCGCCATCCTGTCATCACAAACGCTTACAGTACACCGTGTATAAGTTTTAATAATTCCATGTACTATGCTAGAATTATCGATTTATTGTGTGTTTATTACAATTCATCCTCATCCTACAAAAATAAAGTTGCTTTTCAACGGAAATCTCGTACACTGCAGTTTGTTTTAAGCGGCAGTAACGAGTTTTTTGTTGAAAAGCTACGATTATTTACATACAAATTCTACTGTCTGGGGTTCCGTTTGAACCCCATAATTATATCCTTTTTTTAAACAATGGAATGAACCCTAAAATACACTATGCCTACTAGTTTGTGTAAATATTGTGATGGTTACATACCAGTGACAATAGCACAAACATATCAAAATATTAAACTATTTCTATGCTAGTTGACCTCGATCTGCAAATATGAAACTATGTATTACATTTTTAAGTTCCACAATAAAGCAGCTTTCGTATAAAAACGCCGTCCTTTTATTTTAGAAATACACATTTTGCATCTTCACATACGACGAATTTGTAAGCATATGTAATAATAAGCATACTGTAATCGTTAATAGAAGGATAGTGAATGATACTCGGAAATATTTCGAATACAGTGTATCATACAAATCCATAGTAATGCGTTCTAAAAGAGAATAGATAGGCAAACAAATGACAAATGCATTTCTCTTTATTCAGCGAATAATCTCATTTTCCTTTAACGTAAAAACAGTATTGGTCTACCAAAATTGAGATCATTTATCAAAAAGGCATATAAAGAGAGAAAAAAACTTTCAGAAATATTTCACAATTGCATTTATAAATTGAATTTTGTTTGTATCCTACTATAAATCGTCAATCAATTCCCCACAACAATTCCTAGTGTCAATCAAATACATTCATTTTTTTCTGGGACATTTTATTTGTCGATATTTTATATTCCAAGGCATCATAACCATAAAAGTTAAGTTACAATATTTTGACCCATGTTTGCGAAGTCTACCTATTGTCGAGTCACGGCGATATCTTGGCAAATGTTTTACATATTAACCTATGCAAACAAGAGTAAAAAGTTTCCAATACAACTTTGCGTACATGTGTTGGTTCGAATTTTGCAATCTTGTGCGAGATATCTACAGGATTTGAACCAGCGCCTGAAAACTTACAATAGTTGGATAATTTAATGATGGCATGTGTAAACTTTGTAAGCATAAGTCATAACATCGTCATTTTACTATGTGTAAATATTATCAAACAAAAAATGTTTTTGGTTTTCAAAATACAAGACAGTATAGATATAATATGGTCGATTCGTATGGAAACATAAAGAAGTACTGATGTTATGTATTACGCCTGACACATTATTAAATGTAAACAAACACTTTCAAATTGTGGACGTTTAGAGCCCGTTACTCATAAACCTCATGCAAATGTTGTACAATAGAAATTCTTGTATTTCGACAATTAAATACACAATTCTCGCAATTTCATATACGAGGGTCTGATAAGCATTTACCATGATAACAAGTTGATAGAATGATATTATATGAAAGTGAATAAAACTTGGCAATAACATTGTGCTCTAAAATAAAATTGATATATCTAGGCAAACAAATGACAAATGCATTTCTCTTTAATCAGTGAACAATTTCAATTTTCCTTCGACGGAAAAACAGTATTTGTCTACGAAAATTGAGTTCATTTATCAAAATGGCATATAAAGAAAGAAAACACTTTCAGAAATATTTCAAAATTGCATTTATAAATCGAATTTTGTATGTATCCTACTGTGAATCGTTAATCAATTCATCGTGTCAATCAAAATTTTATTCAATGTTTTGCGGGCAATTTTTATTTATCGATGATTTATACCAAGGTATCATAACTGGAAAAATAGGTTACAGATTAAAATCGTGGATAGAGTGAGGTAATATGAAAGTAAATAATACTTGATAATAGAAAATAATCAATAACAATGAAATCTAAAAGAGAATGAAAAGGCAAACAAATGACAAATGCATTCCTCTTTAATCAGCGAAAAATCTCAATTTTTCCTTTTGACGTAAAAGCAGTATTGGTCTACCAAAATTGAGTTCATTTATCAAAAAGGCATACAAAGAAAGAAAAAACGTTCAAAAATATTTCAAAATTGCATTTATAAATTGAATTTTGTATGTATCTAATTGATACTCGTCAATCAATTCCCCACAACAATTCCACGTGGCAATCGAATCCTTGTTCAATTCTTATCTGGGACATTATATTTGTCGATAATTTTTATTCCGAGGCATCATAACCATAAAAGTTAAGTTACAATATTTTGACTCATGTTTGCGAAGTCTACCTATTGTCGAGTCACGGCGATATCTTGGCAAATGTTTTACATATTAACCTATGCAAACAAGAGTAAAAAGTTTCCAATACGACTGTGCTTACATGTGTTGGTTCGAATTTTGCAATCTTGTGCGAGACATCTGCAGGATTTGAACCAGCGCCTGAAAACTTACAATAGTTGGATAATTTAATGATGGCATGTGTAAACTTTGTAAGCATAAGTCATAACATCGTCATTTTACTATGTGTAAATATTATCAAACAAAAAATGTTTTTGGTTTTCAAAATACAAGACAGTATAGATATAATATGGTCGATTCGTATGGAAACATAAAGAAGTACTGATGTTATGTATTACGCCTGACACATTATTAAATGTAAACAAACACTTTCAAATTGTGGACGTTTAGAGCCCGTTACTCATAAACCTCATGCAAATGTTGTACAATAGAAATTCTTGTATTTCGACAATTAAATACACAATTCTCGCAATTTCATATACGAGGGTCTGATAAGCATTTACCATGATAACAAGTTGATAGAATGATATTATATGAAAGTGAATAAAACTTGGCAATAACATTGTGCTCTAAAATAAAATTGATATATCTAGGCAAACAAATGACAAATGCATTTCTCTTTAATCAGTGAACAATTTCAATTTTCCTTCGACGGAAAAACAGTATTTGTCTACGAAAATTGAGTTCATTTATCAAAATGGCATATAAAGAAAGAAAACACTTTCAGAAATATTTCAAAATTGCATTTATAAATTGAATTCTGTATGAATCCTGCTGTGAATCGTCAATCAATTCTCCACAAGAATACCTAGTGTCAATCAAATTTCAATTCGTTTTTTCTGGGATATTTCATTTATCGGAATTTTATCCCAAGGCATTAAACATTTAAACTGTTGCCTAAAAGTTGTAAAGAATATTCTTTTATTTCGTGAACTAATTACACAGACTTCGTATCTAAACATACAATGAATTTGTAAAGATATGCTATGATGCTGACTAAAAAGTTTTAAAACAAATAACATACTGAATATTCCATCAGCTAGCGAACGCAATCTTGCTTCGACGAAACAACAAGCATTGCAATTGTCTACCAAAATTTGGTCCATTTATCAAAAAAGCAAAGAAATGCATTTATAAATTGAATTTTGTATGTACCCTATGACTATAAATCGTCGATCAATTCTCCACAATAATTCTCAGCGTCAATCAAATCTTCATTCAACTTTTTCTTGGGACATTTTTCTCTTTCCCAAACATCGCTGAATTGAACTGTTAGGTTTTCCCAAAACCCCAAAAATGGAGATTTTTTACCCCCAAATTAAATCTTCTATTCCCAAATTTTGCCATCAGCCTTCTATGCTTCTTATAGAGGGGATACAAGCATGCTGAAAAATAATGGTTTTTACCCCCAAATTTGAGAGTCAGTGAAAACACTGACTGTTGCAACTTAAAACATGGTACATCGTTAATAAAAATGTCAATTAAACATAATTATGTGTAATATAATGTACCTTTTGTGTGAACTTTACCCTACTTTAATCAAACCTTTTGTAAATTGTGTGTGAAAACCAGGGGTCGTTTTCACCAACATGCATAAATTAACTTCTAAATCTAAATTACATTACATTACAATCCATCTGATTGGACCAGACGTAAGTTTCTGCCAATCGGATAGGTTGTTTTCTAAATTTAAACTAGGAACTGGTTGATGAATACCGCCTCAGGTCGTGGTAAAAATTGTGGGTTATATTCAGTCGACACTCGTTGTGTCGAAGTCGAAGCGGCCGTCAAAATACCTCGACATATCCGGAGTTAGACTCATCCGATTTTGATTATTTTTCGATGAAAACGATATCTAACCATTTTTGATGGAACGTCATATGTGTCTATGATTGAAATATAGTAGGAAAAGGAATGAAATTGCTCGTATCGTTATTTTGTTTTGAAAAAATTATGTTAATAGATGAGGACGGGACCAGATTTGAACTTCGACTTATCCGATGTCGACATAACGAGTGTCGACATTATTTATATTTCTGTCAAACCTTAATTACTACGCTTTGAATCCAATGGACAATGATAATTTCGGACAAATTTTACGTATCCATCAAATCTATGATTAAAGTAAAAGAAAAAAAAATAATAAACGATTTTCATTTTTCGTTTGAACCATTATCATTTTTCAAATATTATTTCTGTGCAATTTTAGATAGGATCTGTTTTGTATCTTTCATTTGTATGTAAGTCATGTTGTTACTTTTCATGAATGATATAAACGAAATAAATTTAAGCGAAAATAACGCGAAAAAACGTCAGACGCCATACCCATTGAGAATGTGACGTCATGCGTTTCCATAGTAACACACGGAACGTTCAGTCTGGATTTTCACAATGAAAGCTTAAAAGCAGCTCTTTGTAAATGCATAAGTATTTCTTAATTATGTTGCGTATGAAAAGACTGGCAGATGTGTTTTCATTACTTAATGAACACCCCTCGTATCCATCAAATCTATGATTAAAGTAAAAGAAAAAAAATAATAAACGATTTTCATTTTTCGTTTGAACCATTATCATTTTTCAAATATTATTTCTGTGCAATTTTAAATAGGATCTGTTTTGTATCTTTCATTTGTATGTAAGTCATGTTGTTACTTTTCATGAATGATATAAACGAAATAAATTTAAGCCAAATTACATCAAATTAATTTAAATCAGTAAAAGGAAATACATGTAGGTCAAGAAAACCTTTGACGATGGTAAATGCGAATTAAAGTCATGATCCATGAACCTTGATTAAATAAAAGCTAAACTTATCGAATTAGACTGGTAGAGACAAGAACTCAATGTTAGACAACTAATTCTATTAAAACGTAGAATAGAAAAGGTCTGGTAGTTCTACTACATGTACAATTGAAATTCCTTCTTTCCAAGTCACGTGGAACTCCATTTTTTTTTAAAAAAGAAATAGAAATAATATTTCTTTGTAAATAAGTAACAAAAAAAACTTTAAATGAATATTATTGTGATTGAGCAATTTTATTTAGTTACTTGTCCTGTGTTTGTTCGTTTGTGTTTCCTTGTTTTTTCATCTCAGTTGTGAAATAATGCCCTGAGGTTTTCGCCATAGTTATGTAAATGCCTATGAATTTCACATGCACTTGCAAAACAATAGCGACAGCCCTACACCCATTACCTCCCAAAAACTTAGCCTGTAGTCTAAGCTAATATTTTTTGCAATCGAAAATACTCGAATCTTATCGGTTCTCAAGATTTCTCGGACGTAATACAAAGGCCGCCATGAACAATTTTTGTACAAATTACTCCGCAAGGACAACGTCGAAAGCATACCACACAACTGTATAATGCTACATCGGAAATATTTCACCTGGTTTTTAAGTTTCAATAAGGCTGCTTTGTTTTGATGACGTCATTTAAGCGCATTTATTTTCATGTTCAATATGGCGGCCTCCGTATTACGGTCGAGGTATGTTGCAGACAACATCGAGCGTGGCGATTGGATATTTTTTCCGAGTAAAGACGGATTCGTTTTTCAATTTTCAGGCCTGTAAACACGTCAAATTGTCTTCACAATGATCTTGTAAGTCCCGTTTTATATTCCTATTTCTTCCATTTTCTGTGCTGTAAACAATCCTCAGACTTAACGCATTCTTTCAATATCTAGATACCAAAAACTTCGTGTAACTACACCGTTCTTCGTAACATCGGGAATTGCCGAGATTGTCCGTAGTTTAGATTATGAGAAGTAACAAGGTAACATCGCCAATTTCTGTTGTCAATGATAACTAAGAAGTTGCGTCTAGTGTTTGGTACCTAATAATGGATGGGATAGCTTAACATACTCCACCCACCATTAGGACATTTTTGCCTCCATTATTGGGCGTTTTCCGTGACAACGAAATCCGCATTAAAAAGCCTGATATTCTCGACAATTTCCGTTGCCACGGACTTCAAAGACGATGCACGAAGTGCTGGGTATCTAACAATGGATGGAATGGCTTGACACACAAAGTTGGGGTGATGTAAAGTGTATGTGTGACTGCCTAGCTTGTCAAAAGATATACGAATTGTAACTCTATCACACTAAGATGTATTTCTCCATTAGGAAGCCAACATATTACACATATAAACATACACATTATTGAAGCTGTATAATAGTTATAATATGTTCTTCTATCTTTTGACCATGTTAAATGGCAAACGAAAGTGTGCAAGTAAGAATAATGATACTGATTGTACTATAATGCATGTAAAATTGGTGGTAGGTCATGTAACATATATATGTTGGAAGCAAACTTGGAACTGATAATTTTCCAAATTGCTCAAATTATAGATGAGCAATTTCAAAATTGCTTATAATTCTGAAAAAATGAGCACAACATATAAATGTATCCCGAAAGGAAATGGCACATGTACAACTGTGTGAAGATATATTTATGATTTTAGATTTAGATCTACTGGAAATACCGGCTGAGAAAAAATATCTTGGAAATTTATTCTCCGAACAATACTTTTGTTTTCATTGATAAAAACAGTACCAGATTTTCCTCGTATGATCAATAATTGAAATTGACTACTTTTGATATATTGAGTAGATCTATCTAACTTTGAAAAAATTCGAAACATTAAGCACGCTTTCGTTTGTATTTAACGTTAAGTTTAGACATTCAATAGCGGCAGCACCGACTTGTGAGTAAACGCACTAACAAACTTGAAGAATTTATTAATGTTGAAATGTTGATATTGTTCCCCATCCCCTGTAGACAAATATAGATATTTTTTCATAACCTTTTACACCAAATATGTAGAGAACAGCAATGGACACTAATAAACTACATATATACATGCAAATTAGATACTGTACCGTAGTCAAAATATTATGGCACATGATTACGACATTTGCCTATGTAAACAACACAATATCAAATTCCACACTGTTGTAATTTTGCATGTGATGGTTTGAATCTTGCAAGTGTCCCAAAGCTGCAAGATTGGAACCGACGTATGTAAAATATTGGGATTATAGACGCTTTTTCCATTGTGTACATAAACAAAATTTGTAAACATATGCAATAACATCATGACTAGACTATAGATGATCGCACGATTTATGATTTATTCATTTCAGCACATATTGCAACTTTGTATGTTTCTTTGTCCTTTTACAAACAGCACCTGGTTCTGACAAAGCTTCAGAACAGTTGTCCAAACACTATTGTGGATATCAAGACAAAGCTGTTAAATAGCATTTTCTTAATTTCCCCTGATAAGTTTTGTTCTATCATTGGTACATGTAAATATTTTAGTAACATTTTCGTTAAAATTTGTATGCTTTTTGCACCCTTTTATATAAGGCTAACAATTTAATTATATCGTCTAGGAAAGGGTTAAATATATGCTTAAATACATTTATGCCAGGTACAAGAAGTTATTACTTACTTCACAATTATTGATGAATAATTGATTATGATTTTATGATCGCATAATAATACAAATGTTTTCTTCAATTGTCAAATGAATTTCAAGTATCTCAGCATGTATGTGTCTGTGTGTCGGTCATTTCTAAGGACAATAGATATGGACACTATCGATAGATAAACACTCCATAAAGAATGAAGTTTTTTACCCCAGCGTGTCTTTGACGAGGTGAAGTAATCGAAATCGTAAAACATGCAAGAAGTGTCCATGAAATAGGTAAAACGACATTTTAGGGCTTTATTTTCAGTCATAATGAAAATGTTTCATTCCGTCATTGCATGTCTTTTGATTGATTGGTTCTCGTATTCAAAACTCGTCGCTTTTTGAAGATTCGTCATTATTCTGATCAAAAAGGATCTACATCTTCAATAAACCTTTGTAGCATAATATGGCCTTTCTTACAACATCTCGAAACTGCAGCTTAAAATAAGATTTTGATGAAAGCAACGATCTATTGGGGACAATAGACAAAAGGCGTAATGTGCCAAGTCTTGTAAGACTGCAAAATGCACACACTGATCGTATGACATGACTTAACACTTTTCGCGTAAGATTTCAAGCTTTGGCAGACTGCGCAAACTGAGCAGTCTAACAAGACTGGACACTTATTGCACCTGGTCGGTAACACAAAGTAAAACATGATATTATACTCCACCGATCAAAGGTTCATTGATTCGAGTCAATGTGACTATAAATAGATTAATGACAAAGGTATTTCCAATTATAGATTATTCTCCGGAGGTATTCAGTAAAGTCCCGGGACTGAAATTTGATCCGATGATAATTTACGATAGAGTTACAGATAAGAGGGATTCATGAATTTCGAAATATAATATTTCATCTGCCGTCCATGAAAACCAATGTTTTGGGTACTCATTTGAATCGTCCCAGGGAGACGATTCAAATGAGTACCCATAACATATGGTCTGGATGTGAAATAACAAATTTAGAATGCATTTAATCACCATCATCTATACATAGCTCTATATGACCCACTATACAAAATAGGCCATCTAATATGTAGATAGTATTGACATTAATGGCGCTGGTCAGTCTGCATTGGCCGACCCAGGACCCAAAGCATCTGATATTACAATACGTAAAGACAGTAGATTTTCATAACAGATTTGAATGGCGGGAGAACAAAAGAAAGATGGAATTTTATAATGTTTTGATGATTTATTGCGATTTTGTGTGGTGCATTGCATTGTCCAAAGCCAAAAAGAAAGGATTTTTCGCACTGGTACCAAGTTTTTCAATTTAAATATCTATCAAGGTCAACTTTCCCGTAATAAGGCTACTATAAACATTAAGTGTGCATACGTTAACTATATACAGAGTAAATTTAAAAGGACTTAGTACACATAATCTTCCTCGGAAATTTCCTTGGGCAGAAATGATTTAGTTATGCAGGTTGACCATTTCATGCGATATTTATTGAATACCTATATTTACCATTTTGTATGTCTGACAAATCTAGCCTGGGTCCCTTTAACTATTTTTCTACGAATTTACTATTACACACATTATTGGATGTCACATTTTTATGACATTATTGGATTAACAACAATGTCATTTCCATGTTTATACATGTACTCAGTATTAGTTTAGGGCAAGGTGTCCATTGAATAATTATTGACAAAATAGAACAGGTATTTAACAACGTAAACATTAATAATGAGGTAACGAATGTATAGTTCAGTCACTATATAGGTCCCGATAATCGACCTGGCAGAGTAGGCCTATCCCTAGCTAATAGCTGGGGCTACTCTGCCAGGTCAATTATCGTGCGCTATACCATGTCACATGTTTACAAGGGAACAAACATTCGATATTTTGAATAGCATTTTGCGTGCGCTGGTTCGTATCCTACGTGTGTGAGGCATGTGCAGGATTCGAACCATCGCATGCAATATTGTAGTTGTTTTCTTATAAAGATTATGTTGTTTACAATAGGTATTTTGTGGACATGTACCTTTATATCGTGATTGGAATGAAGTAACGCTTTATGAAAGAGCAAAATCGGCGAAGTTACGTACTACTTTAACTGAGATCCAGAAAATGTTTTACTGCTTTTGAGTCCACCATAGACCAGAACGGCCTGTGAGCACGTGAATCCTGATCAAGATTCGGGTTGGTCTCCAGCAGCTTCTTCGTAACTGGAAGAAACTGCTAGAGGGCAGTGTAGCCCTTTCCAAAACGGCAACATTTAAGAGTGTTCCAATTCAAAACCTGCCACAGATGACAAAATTGAAGTTATTACAGATGTGATTTGTGTAAAGTATTGCATAGAAAATATTGAGACAAAAGGAGAAACTGCTGGTTATCAGCAGTTTCTTCTTTTGTTTCAATGTTTTCCCAAAACTATTCTATTAGGGACGTCAAAACCTAGTCTTGTTTGGGAAAGGGGTAGACCCTAATGAAATTTTAGGTAGATGTAGAGTTAAAATATGTTTAATTGCTGCAAGGGCTGCTCTCAGACATTATTCAATGAGCAATGAGGACATTTTCGACAAGTTACTAGCATTATATAGTAAAGTGGGTAAATATTGACCTGAACCTGACGAATATGCAATGGGTAATTGTGCCAGGGAATAACCAATACTCGCCAGCGCTTCTCACTTTCCAGCAGAGTCGATAGTTTCCATCAGCATTTGGACTTTGTATTCTGCACGTGCTCCTCGTGTCAATATACGTCGGAGAGTGATTATTTCGCATCACAGTTACTCATTACATATTCAACAGGTTCAGGTCAATATTTACGGAGTATACTGTGCATGTACTCATATATCATTACCGAACATTTATTCAATTAAAAGCAGCATGATATGATTTTGTACGTGTTGATAAGGATCCCTTTTCCAAAACGGATATTTTATAGATGAGTTCACACAGAAATTTGACCGGTATACTTCAAAATAGAAATGAATGTGCTATTTTGCCTTATTTCGAAACTGGGCAAATGAGTTATGTAGGAATCTGCCCAAACTCGAAATTAGCCAAAACCAAAAATAGGCACGACATATTATACCATTTCTTTTCTGCAAAAGCCTCGTAACTACAGATACAGATACGACGTTTTTAAAAATATGCAACTTTTCTTTGAAGGAATCTTAACAACAGCTTAAAACAAGCCATTGTTACGAAGTTTTTGAAGAAAAGCGACTATATAGACCCTGCATCCCAGACTTCAGTTCTGGTTTTCCCTATCCGCCGGCTATTCGTAAATCCCATGGGATGAACACTGTCAATTCAGTTGACGTTTGAAAAATTGGCCCGGACGTTCTGGTGGTTTGTGTCCTTACAAAATATTGAAGACATGTAGGCTTTAACCATTCCCACACAGGGACGCTCTTTGGCGCCTGTCAAGGTGAATTCTTGAAAAAAGCTTTGTAGGAAATGAGGAAATTGCAGAAAAATGTGCCTTAATTATATTCGTGGCCAAAATATACATACTATTTTGTCCTCTATGTATGATTGCCTATTTGATTACAAATATTTTTCACTTGTACCTTTGGCAACATCTTGGGTCTAGTCTCATTTTAAACGAAGTGCAAAGGACAAAGTAGTTAGGCAAAAGTAGAACATGTTTATGTTATTTTGCAGATAATGTTTAGTGAAAATGAAAAATTGCCGATTTCCTCGCGTTCTCCAGAATGAGAGCTCGTTCGGCAGGAGTTAATAATAAAAAGTGCTTCGGCATCGATGAGTCACGAAGACGATGAAAATGTGATATAATTGATTTTATTTTCAATAATGTTATACATCAAGACGTTTATATTGCAAGAGAAACACATATTGATGATGCACCGGGGAAATTAACCCTTTCTAAAACGACAATGTTCAACTTGAAAATAAACTGTTCCTATACTCTTTTAAAGTTCCTGCAGAGCATTAAAATACTGCCAAGACCAGGCCCATAGGAAGCAATTTCATACTTGGGTGGCTGAAGCCCCTGCGTCTGAAAAGGGGGGGGGGGTGGATTTTCCTTTTATTTTCGGTATGAAATAAGGAAAATTCGGCATTTTTTGGCCAACTTTGGGGGTCAGCCCCTAACTCCCCTGTTCCTACGGACCTAAAGATATCTTGTAGCACAGAACAAATTGGTGCAAGTTGAGAAAATATTGGTCATCAGCATTTTCTTCGTTTGCTTCAATGTTTGCCAAAGCCTTTTCTATTATACATATCAAACAACTCCATGATTGGGGAAGGCTGAAAGAGACAATTCATACAAGTTGAATGACGTTTTCATAACTAGTTATAACAAGACTCTTGTGAAAATCCATTTGTTGGTGGAGTTTTATTGCTAATGAATTTAGCTCATACATTTATCTCTGAATAAAGGATCATTGAATTCCGTTCTGCGTCGGTTCGAACATCGGGTTGACTCAAAGCAACATTTGATAGAGGGTTAAGACATTCTTATTTTTCTTATTTCAATTCCAAACCCTATGTTATTGGATTCTATCGTACATTCGGTGTCATTGTAAATTTTGACAGCTTCAGTCGATAATACATATACGTATGTCAAGGGTAACTTCTAGCTCTACTAGTGCACCTTTTCAAAATACGTAGGCCTATGTCAATATTGGTGTTCGACCTACTTTTCGGACCAATGTAATTGCAGTATTTTATAAAATTTCGCCGCTATATTTCGCATAAACTCTCTGCTGGCTGGTTTATATGACGTTTAAACATAGCCACACCCCGTCTCCAATGAAGCACTTGCGAACCCTAAGTCAGATAGAGGCTAAACAAGCTGCAATTACAAAGTTTTTGTTGAAAAGCGACGAAACGTATGTCAAGGGAAACATTCCGAATCTAGTGCACTATGTAAAGCAGTAAGCTCGATATCGTCGCTTTTCAACAGAAAGCTCGTAATTGCAGCTTAGAACAAGCTGCAATTTCGAGGGTTTTGTTGAAAAGCGTTGATACGTATGTCAATAGCAACGTTCCCGATCTAGTGCACTATGTATAGCAGTAAGCTCGATATCCCATGTAATCAAATCAACCCATTGACCCGAGTCTGTCTAACTCGGACGGGGCACGTCACTTGTCAAGTCAATATCCGCAATTAACACAATACCATGTCAATACCCCCCTTAGCCTGTTGGGATTATATATTTTAGACTTACATAAGAGCCAGAATATTACAGCCGTTGAGAATACATTGAGACATTATACGAAAATGCTTTAATCAGCATTTTCTTCTTTTGCCTCAATGTATTTTCTGCAATATTGTACACAAGTTGTATCTTCATTATTTTCGTCTACAACAGTTTCTCAACTGTCCAAAAAACTACCTTTCTGAAAAGCCTGTACACCTTTCTGTTTACAAGCGCTGAATGAGACAAATTGACACATTACCTACTCTCCAGAGCAGAGGCCTATTGATTAAATCATCAAACTACGACCTCTGCAGTTTTTGATATATCAACCGACTATTTTGTCGTCATACTCTAATTATAGCATACAATTTGAACGATCAAATCAAAATCTTTCAGTCTTTACTCACACGCGCGGTCATTCATGTAAACAGTGATAACATCTAACAGATTAACCTATGAATTTTGCTCTGCATAATTACGTCGTTTCTATTTTTGGCTGATGATTGTAATTTGAGACGTCAGCCTATCAAAATCTGTATCAAAAAAATCAAATGTTTTGATGTATGCAGTCAATGATTGGATAACGAAATCCCGCCAAGGCCCCGAGATTAGACGTTAAATACCCCCGTGGGAACAAAGTATCATTTCATCATAGTTTACGAAGAGGAAATGTACTTTGTTGTAAGAAAGTACACATTACCATGTTAGTAATTATACGTATAACCTGTTTAAATGGCCTAATCATTGCATCAGTTTTAACAAAGCATTTAGGACGTATTTGTGTCTTGCCATTTGAATGTCCGTCGACGCGTTCGCGTATCACCAATTGTAAAATAGGTTGGAAACGAGATTTCTATTCTAAATGTTAGTAGGACACTGGTAGGACAAACTACGTCTAAATAGCAATGAATTTTGCGCTACAAATATACTTGGTTTACTGTTATGTTTTGGAAAACCGTCGGAGTTGTTATAAAATCTCGTAACTACGGTTTCAATCACGCCATGATTAACCGGATAAAATCGTTCCCTATTGCTTTGATGAAACTAGCGCCTGGTCTTGACGTCGTTGAATTTACATGTTTGGCGACATGTTGGGGGAACAAGTACTAACCGTGACTGTTTCAAATAAGCTTTGTAAACCATCATGGTTTAAAGAAGATAGTTATGATGACCAGTATTGCCTTTTCTTCTTTTTTCACTATTATTAGCTATGCTATTTGTGAATGTCATGTTGGAATAGATCCCGATAAATGACATAGCTGAGCGTCTCTAGCTATTAGCCACAGATGGTCTGTAAGGTCATTTATCGTGAGTTGTATTAAACTTTTGAGTTTGAAACTCAACCATAAACCTTTGAAAGACACATAGATGTAAAAAATATTCATCTGAACAAATTGCAAAGCAATTATTCTATAGGGATAGGAAGTTTGTTTTCAAAACGTACATAAAACTAGTAAGCTGCATCAAAATTATTTGATCAAAATTCCCCAAAGGAGCATTGATTCTATCGGAATTAAGACTTGGTTTTTGAGAACCATCCATTTCTCCTCGTTTGAATCGATCAACCGCGATTTTCTGTTGATGACGAAAATTTTACATGACTCCATTCTTTGTCTGTTTGTTTTTCATTCACCCGGGATTTCAGTTTTTCGGCCACCCCCTCCCTATCCCCCATCCCCTTATATGATAAGAATGAAAACAGCATATCGCTGCTTTTCAACGAAAACCTCGTAACTGCAGCTTAAAACAAGCTACAGTTACGAGGTTTTCGTTGAAAAGCGACCAGTTCAAATAGTACTTACAGCAGTACAGCAATGACCGGTATTGTCCTGATAACAATATGCTTTTGAACTAACTGGTTTAATTCCCTGATTAAAATATTAAATCAAAGTGCTGTCAGCACTGTAGATTGGGCATCACTGAGAAATTGATATTGTGACAAAAGGACAATATGCTGATTTTCAAAATTGCTCCATTCTCTATTCGATGGTTTTTAAGCATTTTCTATGAAGCGAGTAAGAAGGCGTCATCGTTTGGAAAATGGTTAATCAATGTGTAGGCAAACGTGCATAGGTGATAAAAACAAGTTGAATGTACACCCTTCAGGTGAATCCAAAAGGTGAGGCTGTTTGGGAAAAGGAAATGTTACACTTTACCGGATTTTACATTAAATCAACATGTTGAATTATTCTTATTCTTAGCCAATCAGAATAATACCAAGTACGGACCCATTATAGAGGCTTAGCCTTACTGATCTCTGATCTGCAACTCGGTCTGCAAACATATTTCGATTAAATAGTATGCACTTGTTCATTGGATCAAATGATCAGTCTAAGAACAGTATATGTGGTAAAATGTTAAAATTCTACAAAACGGCAAAACTAAGAGGATGATTTTACTTTGATTAACATTATTTTAAATCACAGTGTTTATACTCTATAGCCTCGAACCATTCGTCCTTTTCCAAACAAGACATTGTTGTGAAGCAAATAATATGAAACATACAAAGATAACTGGAAATTTCTTCTTTGTCCCAATGTTTTCTGTGCTTCATTGTACATAACATGATTTCATCTTTATCGTCACCCGTTTCGTCGTCTGCAACTCTTTCTAATTTGAACCACTCTAAGATATTGTCGTTTGGAAGAGCCTTTAACACACTGAGTTAAAAAAAAACAATTAAGATAAAGCGATCAATGCGGAATAAATCCTTAACCCAATTTCAAGCAAATAAATTGTTACTTTGTTTGGTCTTTCTGAGAAGAAAATATTGTGGGAAATGAAGAACTAGCTTTTCACAACCATTTCTTCATTTTCTACCATGTTTTCCAAACACATTAATATTTCATGGGAACCTAAAGGTAATATAGGAATGGGTAAAGCGCACACATTGTATCTAGTGAATGGGCTAAGGTGGCAGTGGGCTACAGTGGCAGTGTCAAGTAGTGACCCAGTTAAACACCTGGCAATGCATTCACTGGTAAACGACCATTGAAAGTCAGAGCAGTAATATTGTAACTATATGGAATTTATCTGAGAGTTACACTATTTTGCTTTCAAGCTCTTTACTCAACGGATAAGATTGTAAAAAACGCTGAAAATACTAATAGGCATTTAATTTAAGGGAAAATTTCATCAAATGTAATTATTAACCCTCTCCTTATTTGTCGCAAAAGTGAAAGAGATGAAAAAGATAAAGGATGTTTCTGTGGTGTTTGAAATAACATAGTTTGGCTTGAACACATGGCTCAGCGGGTTAGGGTTAGAACGTAGTGTCTGGAGTGATGTCTGGAGTGAAAAACTGGTTATAATAGATTGGGCTATAAATAGCCCAATCTAAAAACAACATCAGATACCAAACACGTACTGAAGCTTCGCCCACATCTTCGGTATTATTCGTGTCAACGGCAACTGACGAGTTATCCGGATTTCCTAATTTCAGTTAGCCTAGTCAATCTCCATTGCCACGGATGACACGGAAATTTGCAGGCAGTATTTTGTATCTCAATATGGGTGGAACACCTTAAGGGCTCATATGTATACATCGATATGAGTAATCTATATCATTGGTGTTTCATTTTCCCAACGTTTAGGATATTGACTGTTCCCATAGGAGAGTAACTGTCAATTCTTGGAATGTTTATAAAATTGGTCCGGACATATCTTTTCCTTTTGTTCCAACAATATACATTCCAGACCTCCATATTTCCTTGTCGATATAATGCTTAAATCATTTGTGTCATTTTCTATGTACCTATTCGCAAATGGCAAAAATCTACATTTTCCAAGATCTAAAGATCTAAATGTGCTGCATGTATTTATAAAAGGAATAATGTTGAAAGGAAGTAACACATAACAAATGAACTGTATACACGTATTTGAAATACTAGCAATTTTACCCGTCTCGAAATTTGACCTTTGACCTCGATGACCTTGACCTATCCGTGGCTGACCTTTGACCTCGATGACCTTGACCTATCCGGGGCTGCACTCCACCTAATCCCGTCCCGTAACCCGTAAGCAATCCCGTCCCGTAACCCGTTAAAACGATAAATTTGACCTTTTACCTCGATGACCTTGACCTTTCAAAAAATGAACCCCTCAAGCTAATATCCGGGGCCGCCCTCCACCTTCCCTCCAAGTTTGGTGAAGATCGGCCCAAGGACCTGGGAGGAGTAGGGGAACAAACAGACAAACAGACAAACGTTGCTCAAATTATAGTATGATTTATGTTCAATTTTGACTAGGTGTTTAATTATTGTTTGATTGATATGCTTCAACACATCTTCGCACGCCAAGGATTCAACCTCCAACTTGTTCCTTACGAACTTCCGTAAGGAACAAAGCGGAGGTAGAACCCTTGACTTGCGAAGCATAAACACCACCTACAACTAGTTTTCGTTTATATTGAAGCGGATGTTGCATTAAACCATGTACCCAAACCCCTTTAATTCTGGAAAATACAAAATGTAATTAAACCCATAACTATTTATCAAAATTGAAAGAAGACCTGTTTAGTCAATTCTCGTAAAACAGAATATTAATATGTATTTAGATATAAAATAAACAAGCCAGCAATCGCAGAATTTTATGTTTCAGAATCAAAGATTTTCTAATGGCGTATTTCACGTGTCGCCACAAAAACGTTTAACAAAAACGCAATTCTGAAAAACAAGTTTCCCGTTCAACCAATTTAAAGCAATTTGATGGAATGCAGCTCATTTCACACGGAAAAATGTCTTCGAGAGCTGATCATGTTTACAAAAACAACAGAAAATCAGATTGAGAGCTGAAGTACAGATTCAAAATGTCATTAATCACGATAAAGATGGTTTTCATCGAAAACCTCGTAACTGCAGCTTAAAACAAGCTGCAGTAACGAGGTTTTCGATGAAAAGCGATGTTAAAGTGGAATGATCAATAGACGCCATCTTCTCCTTGCCTTGCTCCGTATGCTGAGACTAGTAACCGATGAAATTCCTTGAAATGCAATATTTCCTAATAACATATATGACATTTTTATACTGAATAAAAATATTCTAATAACGTAAGTAGATAAGATAAGTTTGTATGTATTTCAGTAGTAAAATCGCGCCGAAGAACAATCTTTGATTTCCCAAAGGCGGCCGAGTTATTCACATTATTCTGTTGTTATGACAATATAAGTAGACGTTGATAGTAAGAAATACAAACAGACGTCTTTTGTGGGTTTTCCCATCCTTTATATAGTTTGGTAATATTTTTTGAGATTCTATTTTACGGTACAGTATGCCATAGTTATATTGCATCATACGTAATGGAGTGCAAGGGCAATACTGGGTTTCCACTCTGGAAACAAAACCTCGATCAATTCAAATTTTTAAATTTTTGAAGCTACCACATGTTATATATTGACATATAGACCAACTACCATGATGTCGATAATGATTTTGAAATCATACTACAAATAAAATATTTCAAAAAGAAGTAAGTAGATTGCTGTCTGCTACCTAGCGGAATGCATTACAAATGATTATATCCTAATAAGATATTGCTGATTTCCAATAACAACCTCGAAACTGCAGCTTGAAACAAACTGCAGTTATGAGGCTTTTGTAGAAAAGCGACGATATATGACATTTTTATACTGGATAAAAATGCAATATCGTAAGTAGATAAGATTAAGCTTGTATGTATTTCGGTAATAAAATCGCGTTGAAGAACAATCTTTGATTTCCCAAAGGTGACCGAGTTATTCACATTATTTTGTTGTTATGACAATATAAGTAGACGTTGATGGTAAGACATGCAAACAGACGTCTTTTGTGGGTTTTCCCATCCTTTATACAGTTTGGTAATATTTCATAGACGTAATATTTAGTCTACTTTACAATATACGATAATTCTATTGCAACAACAAAAAGTCGAGTACATATGCAATATTTCGTTTTCTCTTTGCTACCTGCTACAGAGTGGAATGCGTTATAAATGACCACTTCCTAATAAACTATGTGAGAGTTTAATACTGAATAAAAAAATCTACAATGTCGCACGTAGATAAGCATGTATGTATTTCAGTATTAGAATAGCACCGAAGAACAATCTTTGATTTCCCAAAGGTGGCCGTGTTATTCACATTATTCAGTTGTTATGACAATATAAGTAGACGATCAAGTTATTCACATGATTTTGTTGTTATGACAATATAAGTAGACGTTGATAGTAAGAAATACAAACAGACGTCTTTTGTGGCTTTCTTATCCTTCATATGATTTTGTATTGATCCCTTTAGGGACATAATATTTTGTCCAAAATGCTTTATATGATGGCACTATATGCCATATACAAGAACATCCTAGAGGCGAGTTTCCACTGGGTTTCCACTTTGTAAACGAAACAACGATACACACGTTACACATTTGGAAAAATATACCTATGAAAACAATGGGGAAGCGTTCTTAATTTACAATACAATTGTGTATGGGTTGATTCGAATCTTGCAGGTGTGAGAAACCTGCAAGATTCTAATCATCCCATGCAGGGATTGGAGAAGTTAGGAGTTCGATTTTGTGCTGTTTGTATCTATATATTTGGTAAATTTTGGGAACGTGTGTCATAATATCTTATCGAGACTATAATACCTAATGGAATCCCTTTTTAAAAATACACAATTTCCTATAAACATATCTGTCATTTTTATACTGAATAGAAATATTCTACAATATCATAAGAAGATAAGATAAGCTTGTATGAATTTCGGTAATAAAATAGCGCCGAAGAACAATCTTTGATTTCCCTAAGGTGGCCGAGTTATTCACATTATTTTGTTGTTTTGACAATATATTAAGTAGACGTTGATAGTATGAAATACAAACAGATGTCTTTTGTGGCTTTTTCCATCCTTTATACAGTTTTGTATTATTTTTGTTAAAGATATTTTGTAATAATACACATGTCA
Organism: Fragum sueziense; assembly: GCA_963680895.1. Lineage (NCBI taxonomy): Eukaryota > Metazoa > Mollusca > Bivalvia > Cardiida > Cardiidae > Fragum > Fragum sueziense. The sequence goes on along the minus strand of OY804609.1, from coordinate 12,875,306 downwards.
CCAATGATCGAAAGACATTTTTCACTTTTTTTTATAAATGTACACCCGTAATTTTGGTCTTTGAACTCATAAATGCTATATCGTGTATAAATTGCTGTTTAGTCGAACTGCAAAGCACTGTTATTACGTATGCATTTGTTTGAATCTTACTGGTGCAAGATTCGAAACCAGGCACGCAAAATAACAATAGTTTAAAGTTAAGTTCCAAACCAATTACTATGCATTTACATGTACATGTACTGTACAGCAAGTGTACTTTATCGTGTTTTGAAAACAAAGTATTCAAAGTTTGGATAATCGCTAACCTGAGTGGGACGAGCAGCTGAAGGCTCGGAGAGGATGTTGTGGTAGTAAGCGATGTTTTCGGTCCTCCTGTAGCTTTAATATTACTGAGATCGTATCAGAATCGACTTTAAACACCAAATCCACTACCATGGTCACACCTTCGGCCTAAATGTAGCATTTACCTTACAAGTATTCTATTTCAATCTACATTTGCCTTGTATAATACGTTCCCTTCCCACATAAGACATAGTCGTAAATCGACTCATTGATGTCGGCTAGAGTCCATTATTCGCGGTGAAATGAGCCCGTTTGATTGATAATTATCTTCTTCGCTATGACATGCAGTGTATTAATCACCAGCGAAACATTAGTAAGACGAAATTTTAATAATTAATAAACGGTCTGACAGCCTAACGTCCGAAGTTAATATATCCGCGTACTATCCTAGAATCCCCTGGGGTTACCCACTGGACAACGTGTCGGATTAGAAATTCTTTCAGGGAGTCTTGGAATTAGCCCTTTCCCAAATAAACCCAGGGGTTGTCCATGTGTTAACCAGCCAATCTAATTCATAGTTTAGCTATAAAAGTATAAAACAATCCACCCATTGTCCGAGACGTATGTCTCGTCCAATCAGATGGCTTTCAGTGTAATTTAGGATTGTTTTTAAAAGAATACCATTTTGTGAAACTGAACAGAAATTGGATGAGTCGAAATCCTAAACTCTGAATATATCGTTGAAATTGCGACTTCGACACAACGAGCTGTAACTGTATTTTGACTTTTTTCTAGAAGGACAAAGCTGCCAATGCTACTTGATTTTAATTATGATGGTGAAATTTACTAGACTCTTTTCTTTATAATGATTTTTCAATAAAGTCATACACAAGTTTTTTTGTTGTGAGGTTTAAATTATAATACATACACAAAAGATAGAGCCGTGCTTCATCAAATGACGAAATTCTGTTTTTAGAATTTCTTAAAAAACAAACCAAATTTAGGCATATTCAAACGACCTAAAATTGTAAAGATGTGTATATGTACGTGTTCTATGAATTTTTAAAACATTAAACATGTTAAATGTATCTTTTTGTATAATCTTTGCGTTGCGAAAACGAATTAAACATACATTAAAAAAAATATTAAAAGATAAATAGTTGCTGCAATCCATAACCAGACCATATTGGAAGAGGTTGTTTTATGTAAGTTGTTCGAATACTATCGGCCAATGCAGCAACACATCTTAACAAATAATTCATAATCAAAAGCAAATACATGTACATACGTATATCCAAACCTGTCTTAAGACGTCGTTTTTCTGCATTGTTGGCACCGATATGATATCGTAAATGACATTAGGAGAATATAGTCGCTTTTCAACAAAAACCTCACAACTGCAGCTTTACACAAACTGCAGTTACGAGTTTTTTTTTATTGAAAAGCATCGATATGTGGCTTTTCAACAAAAGCCTCGCAACTGCAGCTTCACACAAGCTGCAGTTGCGAGGTTTTTATTGTAAAAGCATCAATATGAGAGGAGGATCTAGCGGGGGAAACATGATCATGTCCGGACGCGGTCTATCCGATCTTTATATAGATTCTGTCATTGTGTCCGAAGATTTATCGGTAATGTCCCACATGTATCAGGGCAATTACCATCCATCTTTTACAACACTTATTGTTTATAGAATTAAGCTTTTTTGTCGTGGGTGGAAGAGACGTGTATAAATCCACAAGCAAAAATTGACAGTGACGTAGTTTTGTGTTTACTGTTTTTAAACCAATAAACTATTCTCATTTGTACCGTTTACAATGTGCACGTAATAAATGAACGGCTTGATTGGTTGTAAACGATAAACACATTCATACGTCACATTCAAATTTTTCTGGTGGAGTTATATAAAGTTTTGTTATTATCGCTTCTTTTCTACAAAAACCTCGTATCTGCAGCTTAAAACAAGCTGCAGTTACGATGTTTTCGTTGAGAAGCGATGTCCCATAATATGTATCAGGGCAATTACCACCCATCTTTTACAACACTTATTGTTTATAGAATTAAGCTTTTTTTTTGTCGTGTGTGGTTCCAAGAGACGTGCATAAATTTTTGATATTATCGCTGATTTTCAACAAAAACATCGTATCTGCAGCTTTAAACAAGCTGCAGTTACGAGGTTTTCGTTGAAAAGTGACGATATGTTGGAGGCAATCTTGGAGTTTAAGCAATTTTAAATTTGCTCACACGGAGCTACAAGCACTCTTATATAAATGCTTAAGCATTTTTACAAATGATCATGCATGTGTTCCGTACTTTGGGCAGAACCACATTTTTTGCAGACATAAAAACTGTTATACACAGACCAAATTGACAACATTGATGCCTCTGAAAAGAAACAAACTATTTTGATTGTACAAATGTAAAGTATACTGTATATATATTTCGAAAGAGTTCAGTGAAATCATACTTTCGGATATTGCCCACAGGTTGGCAGTTTGAAGCATGTCGGACTTTCTGCATTAGAATGTCCTGCAACATGTCTCCAGTTGAAGCAAACATAGTTTCCGTTATTTGTTCCACTCGACCAATGCTTAAATTATATTCAACGTAATTGGACTTAGAAACTTAGGTGTCTTCTGAAGAGTGTTATTGTTGATAGTTCTGGAACAACAGAAAAACAAGATAAGGTGTTTTACGACATGGCATAAAATTTAAGACAATGCAGTTTTAAACACTCTTTGAAACAAAACAAGATCTCATTAGGAACGGGTATTTTTTTCAATTAGAGAAAGGCCGAGCGGCCTTGCCGTTTTGTATCTGTGAAAGCCCCTTGCGAGTACACTTTTTCTCGTGGCGAGGTTCACTTAGAGAAAGGCCTTCTCGTTCTGTGAAACCCTTTGTGTGAAGAGGCAGATTCAAACACAAGATTCCAATGGGGCTGATCACCTTTTCTCATGGCTAGGGCCAATTAGAGAAAGGCCGAACGGCCTTCCCGTTTTGTATCTGTGAAACCCCTTGTGTGGAGAGGTAGATTATTAAACACGTTTGTTACAGACTCAAAGGAGATGCGGAACTTGATTAAGAAATGAATATTTTACGAGAAAAGTTAAAGGGTAATTATTACCATTGATTAATTGAGACCTGTCAGGAAAGACGGAACCAATGGCGTGGTGGTCTTATACATATCCATGCTTTTCAACAAAGACCTCGAAACTGCAGCTTAAACACTGGCGTAGGAAGAGGGGGCAAGTAGGGACCAGGCCCCCAATAATTTAGAAAGGGGGCAGCGTATCCTATGGCCCCCAATAATACACCCATAATTTCCTTCAAGAAATTAAAACAATTCTAGAATTAACTTTTTGAATATTTTCATTTGAAAAATCGTTATACTTTTCTCCGAAATTGGCGTGAAAAGTCGACTGTACAATTACATTTTCTGGCCACTTTTCAAGTCCTGAGAAAAAAATTATATATTTCTTCTCAAAGACGATTTAGTTTTGTACTTTTTATTCGGGGTACATGAACCAAACAGTTAGAAAATTTATGCAATAAAAAGACTGCTGCGACATATCTCTAACTCGATACGGGAATAATTCTTCATAAAAAGTATGTGTCTGATGCTACACAATCGCCACCTTGAAGATATATTGAATAGAATATGCCCTTGAACAATGAAAAAATGTATATTTTACAAGTCTTATTCAAGCGTGTTTTCTCTCAAGTTCCGATTTTGCAATGTCCCTCAACATGCCAGAATCGATTTCTTGCAGAATGTCTATTGTTGTGTAATATAATGCCACACTAGCCAATTAAAATCAAAAGCAATCCATACTGAGACGGCCAATAATAAAACTGATCACGTGATAGGCATGTAATACATCAAAGGTTGTATTTCCGATAATGAATTAAAGAAATCACGGTTAACCCTGAAACTGGGGTGCAATAATAATGATGTCTCATGATCTTGATTGAGTGATTTGTTGATGAAATGATCGATTGATTTGTTTTTTATAATATCTCCGGCTGATGATAAACCGAAATACGAATAACTATGAAACGATTGAAACAGACAAAAAGAAAAGGTATCAACTACACCTTGATTGATGTATTTATAAGTATCAGTATGTACACATATATTAGGTGAAGTGTCGGTCATCAAAAGCTCCCATGTACATGCATGTATGTAGTCAAACACATACGTCACTTTGTCTCGAAGAGAAAGGGATGCGAAATGCCTCAAGACATACGTATATTGGTCGACCCACCCAAATTTCAACTATATTAAAAAAGTATTGTACCAATTTTGGTTATCTGTAAGCAAGTGTTGCAAGCATGTTTGAAATATAACAGACAAGGGAAAGAAACTATAAAAGCATTGTTTGATATTTACTTATCATTTAAATTGATAACATGATAAAATTGGACTAGCATAAGAAGGCATTGTTTTGTCTCTATACTAAGTCTATACTACATTCAACACAAATCCTACCTCTGTCACTGTGTCTTTTTCGACAGCTTAACCATTATAAAATCATTGGTTCATTTTACGCTTGGTAAGGGGTTAATTCTTTCACATTTTATCACGCAAAATTCGCTGGCGCTGAATAAATCAATTTTAGAAATGACTTATGACTGAACATTGCATCTTGTTTTATGCCAATTGTTTTATGTAAACAAACCAAAATAACCCAATGTCAAGTGCAATTGCACGAACCAGGTCAAATCAATAAGATTGAAAATGTTTGTAGAATTTTCATTAAGAATTAAACTGCGTATGGAGAATTTCGTAAAAGGACTTTTGCCATTCGACTTACAAGGATTGCTATGCGAAAATGTGATAGATGTAACCATAGATCAGTTCGGTGACCTTAAGGAGGGAGGTTCGAGGGGATTTTATAGTGACAGTGTTCAATTGTTACGATGACGGATAGACTTCCGAAAGATGGGTCAGTCTTTTTATTTCATTATACAATAATTATCATAACCCTTATTTTACTACATTAGGACAAATGCACAATGTAGGCTAATGTCAGACGAAACGTTCATGCTAGTTGGTCTTCTGTTACATGCTATCAGATTGTCTACTTATTTCCCATGCTAGATCAAGACTATTCAAGAAATGAAATGCAAGGAAATGTGTTTTGAAAAACCGCTCTTGTGTGGAATCTGATTATAGTCCTCTTGAGAATTGAAACTGCTTTGACTTTATTATTAGATAGGGACTGTATAGTAGATTCTACGCCAAATAAACATTCAATGGGCGCAGCCCATTGAATGTTTATATCGCGTAGTTTCTAAATCTGACTTAGTGTTCGCTAGCGGTTCATTTGAGACGGGGCGTAACTATGTATAGACGTCACCTAAACCAGCCTGCAGAGAGTTTGTGCGAAATATAGCGGCGAAATTTTAAAATATACTGCAATTTCATTGCAATTTCATTGGTCCAAAAAGTAGGTCGAACACTAAATGCAATGTCTCTTAGGTTGCGCTAACTACCAAAACCACTTTTCCGAGAAAATCGACTTTAAAGATTCAGACATGAATAACTTTTTATGTATGCTTGAAATTGACCGAAATTTTGCATGGCAGTCAGAAATAACCTTATCTATCCACATGCGCAATTAAATAAGAAACGATGGAGCATTTTTTGATAAAAATCATTATTTCTGTTTGGAGATAGAGCAAATTCTGTCATTTTCAAAACCACTTTTCACTTTTAAAGGAGATAGATCAAAATGACACAGAAAAATACTCTTTGCTATATAGGCCGACCTTACGAATCATAAAAAAAGACAAACTGTCGTTTTGCCGTAGAAATTGGACAACGCATGCGGTTGTATTACGACCTGGTGGCCTTTGTTCTAGATAAAGTAAAAAGAAATATTCGAGTACAAACTGATTGCAACTTTTTATGGCATTGTAAAGGATACAGACTCTAAATTGCAATAAATTCATTTCATTTTGGCCCTAGAGAAATATATTTTGCTTATTATAATGGCTACATAAGGTACAGTTGAAAAAATCTACCTGTTGAAGTACTTGTGTGCCAAAATTAATTTCAATTAATTTTTTTTAAAGACTATCCGGCTATTCTACCCATCGAGGACTGGTAATCGGAATGCCGACATGCATATAGTGTTAATGTGAACGGCCATTGATTAAAATAGCATTTGAAATTGTTAACGATTGACTTTCTAACATATATGTACTTACATATTATCAAAATCGTCAATAGAAATCGATTGTTCACATTTTGTAATCGGAATTCGTGTTTGTGTCACATAACAGGTCACGTGGTTTTTATTCTTATTTTCATTGGACGAGAGAAATTTTCAGGCACAGATTGCTTTATGTCCTGGACATAGGATAAGATTAAGATCAATTTGAAGAAATTGAAGAAAAAATCAGGAGATAGAGCAATATGCATACGCGATTTCTCAAAAACCAGCCCGCCAATCGACGATATCTGGTGTTCAGGAGATAGAGCATAAAAATACGAACACAACGATACCAAATATAGGATTTTTTCAAAAATGGAGATAGCGCAGCTTTAAAACGAGGCGACGAAAGAAAAGCATAAAATGCTTATTTTATATCGTTTTCTTCTCATCTTTAAATATTTTCTCATGATTTTCTTAAAAGGGCGACAAAACAACGGAAATACCGTGTTCTTTGGACGTCACGTCTAACATATAAACATGTACATCATTTGCATTTGTATGAATATCCCGAAAACAAATACATGGAATCCTATTTATGAAATGAATTGCAGCCTATTCATTTTAGTAAAGATCTGGAAGGGGATCCCAACCCCTTTCGCAAACAAAACTAAAGGAGAGAGGATAGGAAAATAATGAAGGAAGAAACAATGCCGTATTTCACTCCCCTGTAAGAGAGAGGGTCGGAAAACATTGTCCTTGTGTTAGAAAGAATTAATTTCGGTAAACCCACGTACAATGTATCTGGTATCATCTGCGCCCCAGATTAAAGTCACGTGGTCTGGTCTCCTATTCGACGTCTAACAGTCTACAATCAACGTTATGATATCGCTGTGTGGTTATGATGGCTTATATCAGGTTACGGAAATTCTACATCAATCTAAAATATCATCACTTATAGGGCTGATTCCAGATAACCTATGTTTTTCATGTACACTATTGTCTATGAGCATCGATTAATTTTCATAAAGGAAATATTGCTTAATTCATAATAAGCATATTCTATTGCATTTTGTTTCCATTTAATAATATTCTTATCATATTACATTACGGAAATTTTACATCAATTCCAAATATCACCTCTCGGACAGATTTCGAATATATCATGTTCTTTCGAGGTAGCGGCCGTAATCGACGAGTATTCGTTAAAAATGGAAAACATTTTTTCGTACCATTCCTATGCATACGTGTATCCCCAACATTCGAATGCCATTTTGTGGCTGTGATAGACCCTATCGCGTTACGGAAATTCTGCTTGACTCTTTTTTAAATGTTTTTTGTGAAAGGGTAAAACGAATACGGTTCGAAATGCTACCTAACGTTAGAAATAAACGTTTTGATACCATTCTGCGGCTATGATATGCAATATCATATAACGGAAATTGTTCATCAATCTAAATTATCGACATTATGATTAAAGAGACATCGTGCCCTTTTAGACAACGTGCAATGCCATGCGTACATGCATGTAAATATATGTATATGACAATGTTATGTTGTTAAGAAAGCATTCTAATGTTGGTTTTCTTACTTAGCGAGTACATGTATCAATGACTCTGTTTGAAATTCTATACGACGTCTTACGGATTTCAATTAACGTTTGAATACCAATTTCCAGTGATGATAGGCCATATCATGTGACGGAAATCCCAAATCAATCTAAAATATAGTTGACATTCAACAAAAACTTCGTAACTGCAGCTTAAAACAAGTTGCAGTTACGAGTTTTTTTATTGAAAAGCTAACAGGGAAATTTCACGTTAATTCCAAAATATGCCTGTATGTCCAAAATTGTTGTTGTGTGCAGAGGAAACACTTGATACATTGTATTGCGAGAATCACATACTAGTAGAACTCTATTGGTGGAGGGAAAATGCTGGTCATCAACATTTTTCATTTTGACCCATTTTGTTCAAAGGTATTGCAAGAGGCAAAACCATGTGATGTTCTGTTAAGATTTAAGAGTCCATTCATAATAAAGAATAAGGGTTAACTTGTACAAAAGCAGATTGAGAGGAATAATAGAAACAAATAATGCTTTCATTAACTTTACCCAGTCCTAAATAGCAAATGTGAGATTGTTGCCATTTGAAAGCTAGTAAAGACGACAACATCATAATGTGTGTAGCATAACACTGACATTATTGAAACAATAAAACAATAAAAGAAAATATATTGCTAATGAATAGTGTCTTCTTTCGCCTTAACGTTTTCCCAAGTTTCGTCTATAACATGATGTAAGGAAAGGGTTAAGAGGATTTTGTATCTCTTACGACGATTCCCTTGTGCAGAAATGTAACGATTCAACGACCAGCAAATTGACAATATTGCAACTTGTCATTGATATTCAATGAATGAGCTGAAATGTTTTATAAGCAATGAATTGTTGATTTTCATTGAATAACGGCGTAAGTCCAAACGACAAAACTTTACAATAATCCAATATCAAAGTTGTCGGAGACGACAAAATTGATGTTGATAAAGATATTATTTGGATACAAAAACACAAAAAATAAGCGAAAGGTAGCAAATGCTGGTTATCAAGATTGTCTTCTTTTGTCTCAATATTTTCTCAATGCTTTCCTAGTAAGGACGTCAAAACCAAGTCTTGTCTATGAACGTCTTAAAAAGCGACCGTCGAATTGCACCTTATCAATGATATTCAATGAATGGGTTCTAAATGTCTTATAAGCAAAGAATCGCTGTGGGTAAAACAGTGCATGGTTACTAGCTTGAAATATAATCTCTCTCTATTATATATTTCTACTTATACAACGTGAATCTTTTTTCCGCAAATCGGTATTTTTCTCGGAGTCAGTATGCCTTTAATTACTTATTATTGTATTACATATTTATTAAAGTGACATTTCACTTTTTTTCATAAATTTTACTCTTATTTTTATTTGAACAAGCATATTTTCTTCTTAAACTTCTGAAAAATTCATGCCAAAATATTGCACCTTTTAAGAGAAATTTTATATTTTTGTGTTAAAATTAAACAAATTGATGACAGCAGTTGAGTTTTATACAGTATTTGTTATTTCTGTCGGGGCACTTTTTCGCTTATATAAGCAACAACTTCAAAAACCTGATATCATCTATATGCATTAGAATAACCAATCTTTGCATCAAGACATACTTAAAAAAGAAATTGGAATACATGTATTATGTCCCTTTAAAGAGTGCCTGCAATTGTTCTTGTTATTATGTCACGCGATTCACTGCTATCTGAGAACGCTTCATAATAAGTCTTTGTATGTAAGGGAAATTCTCAAGTGACTAGCGATAAATTAGGATTTAAGAAACGTTTAATTGTGTGGCGGCTAAGTTAAAAATTGTCTGCAATTGTTATTTTGTCACGTTATTCCCAGCCTTGTAAGAACTAATCACAATAAGTCTGTATATATAGAGCAATTCTCAAGTGACTAGCGATAAATTAGGACGTAACGAATGCGCTTTTCTGGGTACTGTCACAAATATTCAATTATTCAAAAACCGAGATTTAATAGCGTAAAAATTAGCGAAATACAATAGTAAAACCTGAATAATTCAGCATCACACGATGCCCCTGGGAGTATCGCTAATGCATGCTAGGATTTTCCCGACATTTGAAAATTTATGATTTATCTGCAATTTTTGACATTTGTATATTTTGGCATTTTATCGGGTACTTTTTGTCGCTTTTCTTCGAAAAACTCGTAACTGCAGCTTGAGACAAGCTGCAGTTACAAGGTTTTTTAATAAAAAGCTACGTTTTATGATATGGTAATATGACTTAAGGAATCTAGCATTAAAGGTATTAGTATATCTTGATTTATGTCAAAACTTGATATATCCATCTTTCTGGAAAATCGTTTGTTGGCATTTGAATTGCGATATAATACATCCGCGTTTAGATTACATCCAAAAACGTCGTAGCTACAACTTTTCAAGCAATACTTACAGTAATTTAGAACCAACGAAATTGCTTGACATTTATACTGGTCATTTTAGCCGACTTTATCGGTTCATCATTTTTTAACATTTAAAAGTTGTGACCCCTTTTTATACGCCGCCGGAGGCGGACGTATATTGGCGACATCTTCTCCGTCTGTCCGTCCGTCCGTCCATCCGTCCGTCCGTCCGTCCGTCCGTCCATCCGTCCGTACGTCCGTCCACTTTTCTTGTCAACGCAACTCCTCCTAAGTTTCTGGCTGGATCTTCTTGAAACTTGGTCAATGTTATCACCTCAATTGGTAGATGTGCATGAAGGAAGGATTTTATGGTTCGTTGATTTTTGCCTGAGTTATGCCCCTTAAAAACTTAGTCTCTGGGGCTTATTGAAATTGCAGCCTTGTCAACGCAACTCCTCCTAAGTTTCTGGCTGGATCTTCTTGAAACTTGGTCAATGTTATCACCTCAATTGGTAGATGTGCATGGAGGAAGGATTTTATGGTTCGTTGATTTTTGCCTGAGTTATGCCCCTTAAAAACTTAGTCTCTGGGGCTTATTGAAATTGCAGCCTTGTCAACGCAACTCCTCCTAAGTTTCTAGTTGGATCTTAATGAAACTTGGTCAATGTTATTACCTCAATTGGTAGATGTGCATGAAGGAAGGATTTTATGGTTCATTGATTTTTGCTAGAGTTATGCCCCTTTAAAACTTAGTCTCTGGGGCTTATTGAAATTGCAGCCTTGTCAACGCAACTCCTCCTAAGTTTATGGCTAGATCTTCTTGAAACTTGGTCAATGTTATCACCTCAATTGGTAGATGTGCATGAAGGAAGGATTTTATGGTTCATTGATTTTTGCCACAGTTATGCCCCCTTAAAACTTAGTCTCTGGGGCTGATTGAAATTGCAGCCTTGTCAACGCAACTCCTCCTAAGTTTATGGCTGGATATTAATGACACTTGGTCAATGTTATCACCTCAATTAGTAGATGTGCATGTAGGAAGGATTTTATGGTTCATTGATTTTTGCCAGAGTTATGCCCCCTTAAAACTTAGTCTCTGGGGCTGATCGAAATTGCAGCCTTGTCAACACAACTTCTAAGATTCTGACTGGATACTAATGAAACTTGATGGATGTTATTACCTTAATTGATAGATGTGCATGAAGTAAGGATTTTATGGTTCATTGATTTTTGCCTGAGTTATGCCCCCTTCAATCTTAGTCTCTGGGGCTTATTGATATTTCAGCCTCGTGAACGCAATTCCTTCCAGGTTTTTGACTGGATATTTATAAAAACCTTTTTGTGAACACAACTTTTTACAGGTTTTTGTGTGAATATTTATAAATCCTTGTCAAAGTCATTTTTTTGTCTCAAGTTTTTTAAGTGGCGGCGTATATTGTGACCGTGGCACTCTTGTTACTATTTTCTGAAAGAGACATAACATTCCAATTTCAATTTTTTAACGTATGTCTTGATGCCAAGATTGGTTATTCTAATGCATATAAATGCTATCATCTTTGTAAGTTGTTCCTTATAAGCCAAAATTGCGCCTTTAAGGTTAAGACAGAAATGACATATTCCATATAAATCTGAACTGTTGTCCACAACAATTTGTTTTATTTTAGCACAAAAATATATATTTCTCGTAAACGGTTCAATATTTTGGCTTAAAATTTTCAGAATTTTCATAAGAAAATCTGGCCCCGGTTTCTCGAAAAAACTTAAGTATGTTCTCGTGCTCAACTCTGAGCATCGTGCTCAAATCGCACGAAATCCACGTGAACTTCAATTGAATACCAATCAACGTTGATTGGTATTGAAAAGAAGTTGAGCATGAACTCATGAGAATATACTTAAATTTTTTCGAGAAACCGGGGCCTGGTCTTTCAGATAAAAAATAAAAGTAAAATTTATGAAAAATAAATGTGAAATGTCTCTTTAAGGTATTACAAATGTCAATTCACATGGCGCAGTTTTAGCTTTTATTATCATAAATTACACGCCTAGACTTTTTTTGAAATAACAATGCAGTAATATTTACTTGCATACCTGTTATATCTGTGTACCGGAAGTGCATTACCCAAAATTTAACTTAAGACGCTCAACTTACGGACTTTGCCGACGAAGATATCTAGTTGTCCCGGGTTAATTTAAATTTGATTTACTATATCAATTAAATTATTGAGGGGTTTCTGAAATTGCTGTGGTTGTTGTTGGGGTTTTTGTGTCACGTGATTCCCTTTTGTGATAATTATATATGCACGTCATCCAAAGTGGAAACGTTTGTTATTAAACAGCGCGAGGTATAATGTCCTTTCTATGAAGACTATGAAATATTTTCATACGTAGGACACCGCAATTATCACGGTGTATAATAGGTACCTTCAAAATAGAACCGCTATTTTTTCCCTACCCTCGTAGATCGATTCTGTCTCAATCTATAGATTATTTTTACTTTGTTTATACAGTCGTGACGATTTGAAAAACAAAACAACACTTGTGAATGGCTTATTATGTTTTTCCTGAAGTCCACCAACATGCTTAATTTTCGTGGACAATGTCCGTTAGTTGAGCGTCTTAAGAAACCATACCGAAAAAGGGGTCATTACATAACGCAAATGTCCTTTGAATATTACTCTCTTCAGAACAGAGCACATTCTATCTTCATTCCATCATTATAGAATGATGCTCTGTTCCCGCGGGGTCATTTCACATCTAATCTCGGGGCATTGGCTGGATTTCGGTTTCCAATCGTTGGCTATATACAACAAAACAATTGAAAATCTGATACAAACTTTCATTGGCTGACGCTTCAAATTACCGGCTTCAGCCAAAAATAGAAACGACGTAATGTGTATATGTAATCAAACAAGATAAAACTGAATGATTTTGATTCAATAACTCAAATGTTACCGGCTTCAGCCAAAAATGGAAGCGGCGTAATGTATACGTAATGATCATGCAAGATAAAACTGAATGATTTTGATTCGATAATTCAAATGATTTGCTATTAGATTATGACGACCAAATAGGCTGTTTGTGTACCAAAAACGGCAGAGGTCATATTTGATGGTTAATCAATAGACCTCGGCTTTGGAGAGTATTGGACTATAGGTATTACTTGATATAATTTTGTCATCGTGAAACGTCAAAACATACTTTTTTTAACCAAATGGTATTCATTCGTATTATATTATCTGTCCTTCTTGATATGAACTAAATGTAGTATTTGAGAATGAAAAGTGTTTTTGTTTCGTCAAATTGTAAGACAATGGTAATGTCAGAATTGATATGTCATCAAAATGAAATGTTTCTGTTTTCTTTGGTCGTGTCATGTAATGCTTCTAATATTTCTTATGCTAGTTCGAAATCGTCGTAACTAAATGTTGAATACCATGCAGTTACGGCGTTTTTAACGTAACTGACGATTTAATAACAAAACAGATATGACATCTGTCTTCACAATTTGTGCTGTGAAACTTTATTTCTGTATTCTGTCTGAAATCGTCGATGTTATTCCAAAACATCGTAGCTACAGCTTTAAACAAGCTGTAGTTACGAGGTTTTACAATTACACTGTCGAAATATCGATGTAGCCAGCACCCAATGAACAGTAATTTAATCATTTCCTGAACGGCGAAATTTTAAGCCTTCGCCAATTTGAAAGAAAATTCATATGACAAAATAATTAGAACCGAGTTTAACAATTTCAAACTTGCTCAAAACAGAACATGCGTGTATATGAACATCTATCGTCGTTTTTTAAGTCGATTGCTTTTGGTTAACCATTAGTGCAGAACTCGCCTTCAAATAATTGAGCCAGGATCTGGAAAAACGTCCCTTAGGACAATTGAGAGTAACATGGATCTAGATCAGCCTGTGCATACACACAGTCTGATCAATATCCATGTTGTTCTCCAATAGCTTGTTTTAGACCACTATCAGGTCTAAGTTAACAGAATGAATCCTTATTAGACTATAGTTGACCACAGGCTGACCTTAAAACTTGGTTGTCGGCAAAATTTGAAAATATACTGCAATTTCATTGGTCCATAAATTAGGTCGAACACTAAAATACGATTGTAAACTTTATGACAATTCTATACGGAGGGTGTTGTTTTACCTATCTAATTACGACGGGGAATCACATGACACAGCAATTGCAGAAAACTTTCAATAACTTTTTTAATAAGTGACCGATTTGAAAATGGTTTGAATCAGTGGAGGCGAAAGTTTAAAAGGGATCAATTTGATTAAGTAGATCTTGTAAAGATTAGCTGATGAATAAGCTATTAACGACGGCGGATTTGTTACGTGATTCCCCGCCGAGAAAATAGAACTGGACGTCCAATTCGTATTAGACCATTCAACAACAATCAAAATGAGCCAGGATTTCAAAAAAATGTTCGTATTTTAACAAATGAGACCCAAATGGACCCAGATCAGTTTTCAATCAACATTTTCTCCTTTTGTCTCTGTATTTCATGCGTTTTATTGTAGAAAACCTTAATATTATCAACATCCATTTTGTCATGGGCAGCAGATTTCAAATCGAATCGATATGAAATTGTGTCATTGGGAAGAATTAAGCAATTACCAAACTTCAAAATTTTAGACTTTTCAAAATTCATAGATTGTTAAAGACGACAAATTAAAGTGGGTCAAATTTTATATTGTTTTTTTCGTATAGGAAACATTGTAGGAAAAAGAATTCTTAATTTTCATCAATGTTTTTCAATGCAAATTTCGCGTGGGGAGTCAAAAAGAGTCACAGTGTGGTAATTGGTTAAAATATAATGCGTAAGAGTCTTATCAGCACAGGAAATCTGATTTGCGACATCCTGTGCAATGTAAACATCATGTAAAAGTAACGTAAATGAATGTACAAAATAGGTTCACTTAAGACAGTTTATCACTTAGATATGGACATGCAATCACCGGTTACCTGACATGTGGTTTTGACATGCAAATTGTCAATGTTATTTCAAAACCTCGTATCTACAGCTTGATTAAAGGTTTTGCAATAACACCGACGAAATATTATTAATTAAGACAGATATAACTGATATGAGAAAATTCCACGTGGTTATCTAATAATTTAGAAAATGTCATGTTTGCAGAATCTTATGATAAAATTATGTGGGAAATATTGAGGTTATTTTCAGTATTTTTTTTTCCTCAATGTCTTCCCAAGCGTTTTGCCGATGCAACGCTGTAGTAAGATATTTTGAAAATGATTATAAATATTTTTTTCACATGAAATAATATCAATGGCTCAGTGCGAAACGGTTGTAACTGCCTATGTGTTTATAGGCAGTTACAACCGTTTTGCACTGAGCCATCGATATTATGGTCATGTAAATATGTTATCCTCAAAGAAATGAGCAGGCACCCTTTTGATCATTTCCCAAACCACAAAGTTTTGCACCAGCTCAGCTTCGAATCTGCAGCAGAGAACCAACTTTATGCTGATAAATGTGTGCACTTTTTAGCGGAGAAAACATTGAGACAAACGGAGGAATTGCTTACTAACTATTATCAGCATTTTCGTCTTTTGCTTTGCAATGATTGTCAAAGCTTTTCCTTTTTTACGTCAAAACCATGTAAATCTTCTTTGGAAATTGGTCAATATCTCGTTGAGTTTAAGGTTGGACACGAAATTTGAGCTAATTGATAAAATTGTCTGTAATCTGGGCCATTTCTTTCTACAAAAATCAGCAATCTTATAGGAGACTGTTGGCACCAAAGATTTATGACGATTCGTGGAAAAAAGAGCCATCCCGAAATAGGAGAAGTCTTTGATTACGAACTGCGTGTACCTGGCCAGGTTCGGAATTTTCATTTTTTCATGGTGGTGAATCACTTGATATAATGTTTTCTATATTTTTTAATACATCTAAATATGTTAATATACAGGGTGTTTCATAATATATACTGAGAGGCAAAAGAAAGAATGCACTTTTTGTTTGTCAATATCTCTCTTAATTTCCATCATATCGACTCAAAATTTTGCACTATTGATTTCTACCCATAAACCATTAAAACAGTGTTGATTTTAAGCTAAAATTGCTTGCAACATAAAAATGCATGTTAATTTGAGCAGTTGGTAAAATTACTGTATGTAATAAAAGACGTTGTACGCTTCATTTGTTTAATGTTTCTATGGATGAAATATTTCTTATAAAACTATATTATCTACCCTAACAAATGATACAATACGATTGCTAGTTTGTTTGAAGTATGCTGTATATCTGTTTGAAACTGCACCACATATTATGAAACACCATGTACGTCCGATTTGAAAACATGAATCAGAGATGACGAAAAACGTCAAGGATTTGCTAGATATGAAGGAACTTTTGAAATTCAGCAGATAAGAAAAAGTTATTGACGTCCAACCAAAAATTTTGTGCTAATTTTTAAAAGATCAACAACACCCGTCTAATCCCTGATATGATGCATTTCATCCTTCTCTACTAAACATCATTTTCAAATGGGTTGCTTAATCACACATGTTTTTCAAAGATTTTCTGAAATTATTGTTTAACCCATTCCCACACAATGACTCCTTTTAACTCCCCTAATAGAAATGGTTTGGGAAAACATTGAAGCAAAAGAGGAAAATGCTGATAATCAGCATTTTCTTCTTTTGCCTCAATATTTTCAGGGCTATATTTACACAAATCCTTACCTTTTAAACATCAATTTTGTTCTCTAAAGCAGCTTTCCAATTAGATCACCCCAAAATTTCATTGTTTGGGAAAGGATTAACATGATGCCATGCCGTGTGCTTTTGCTCGACCAGGGACCCAAATTATCAACGATTATACGAGAGTCATCATTATCATTTCCCGGCAAACTCGAGCATAACATCGTTTATCACGGCTTAAGGTTCGAACTCTTTCACTTATGGTCGCTTTATTACATGTATAATGTCTAGAAAGCTTAACTACTGAGGTCAGTACTTTAGCTCAGTTTAGAAATTCTTTAATTTGTAAAGTTAATCAGAGGACAGGGATGTCCCAAATCGACAAAGATTATCGAACAAAACAATAAAATTCGAAAGTCATTAAGTCTAAAGGTGGAAATTTGAGGGGGGGGGGGGTGTGTTTATCATTATTTATAAATTTTATTTTATGATTTTGAAATCCTTTTATACAAGAGACGTCAACGTCAGGTCTTATTTTTGGAAAAGGATAAAGAGGATCTCATTTATTCATGGCCCGTTTTATTTACAGCCGGTTGTACGCATGCTGGTCGATATAGAACGATAAAATCTCGTCTCATTAATATATCGCCGATTAAATAATCAATCGCAAAAAATGCAGAACCGACATCCGGTAAACCTTGGGATAAAGAAACGCCAATGATTTGATCGTCTGCAATAAAACTCTTCCCCAAAAACAGGATATGGAAAAACTTCCCTTAAAGTGACATTTCACATTTCTTTCATTTTTTAAAAGTATGTCTTGATGCAAAGATTGTTTATTCTAATGCGTAGAGATGCTATTAGTTTTTTGAAGTTGTTATTTATAAGCAAAAAATACGCCTTTAAAGATGAGACAGAAATGACAAATTCTATATAAATCTGAACTGTTGTCCACAACAATTTGCAACAAATTTTAGCACAAAAATATATATTTCTCGTAAACGGTTCAATATTTTGACTTGCAATTTTCAGAATTTCCATAAGAAAAGATGCATTTTCAGATAGGATAAAAGTAACATTTATGTAAAAATAATTGTGAAACTTTCCCTAATAGCATCTTCGACAACAATGATTCCAGAGCAGCATGTGCCCATTCAGAGTCTCATCGGGATCCATAATGCACTCTCACGATTGCTACTTGTACATGTCATGAAGAAACGATTGGAGACCAACATGGTTCTTGATCAGACTGCGTGTATACGCAGTCTGATCTGGAACCATGTCGGTCTTAAATACATTTAGGGATCTTTTTCCAGATCCTGGCTCATATCTTTTTTTAACCCTTTCCCAAACGGCAAAATTTTAGGGTGGTCAAATTCAAAAACTGCCACAAATAACAAAATGGAAGGTATTTATGACAATATTTGTATAAAATATGGCATAGAAAATATTGAGACAAAAGGAGAAACTGCTGGTTATCAGCAGTTTCTTCTTTTGTTTCAATGTTTTTCCAAGCCTTTCCTATTAGGGGCGTCAAAACCAGGTCTTGTTTTGGGAAAGGGTTAAAACGCTTTGTCGCATATGTATATGATTACGCGTCAACAGCAAAGCCGGATTACGTCCAAAATGGTCAGTTGCACAGCATATCTATGGAAGCTATGTGGGCGTGATGTGGACGGGAAATTGTAAAAACACATGTAGTCAGAGGCGCGTTCTTTAGAGCGAGATTTTTTAAGATTTCTTAAGGTGTTTTGGATAAAGCGTTTTTAAGACCGAGACTTTGACCGAGCTGTTCCGAATGCTCCATATTTATACAAATGACGTCATCATGACGTCATTTGTATAAAGTATGGAGCATTCGGAACACCGCGGTTTTTGAATTATGGAGTGTTCGGAACAACTCAGTCAAATCTCTTTTGTATTGTTTGTACAGAGTTGACCGAGGGGTTCCGCACGAAGTGTAGGGTAATGGCGCCTCCCATTGAGCGTCTTAGAAATCTTGCTCTAAAGAATGCTTTATCCTAAAATATCTTAAGAAATCTTAAGATATCTCAAGAAATATCGCTCTAAAGAGCGCACCTCAGGCATTAACTTTTTCCGAAATGATTATTGCCGTAGGGCCAAATTTGAAAGTTGCTGTCTATGACATAATGGACGTTACTTACTGTAATAATTAATAATACAGGAGAAAAAACATTGCGACAAAAGAATCAGCATTTTCTACTTTTGATCCAATGTTTCCCTAAACTCATTCTATTACGCACGTCAAAATCAGGTTTTGTTTGGGAAATGGTTAAGCTGGTCTTGTGTCGAATGTTACCTACAGAAACAAATACAAGTCATTACATAGAAAAACTTGAGGAGAAAAGAGAAACTTTTTACTTGGTAACACCATTTTCTTTTTTCTCTCAATGATTTCTGTACAATTGTAGTGTATGGTCATCAATACAAGGACTTGTTTGGGAAAGGGTAAAACATGAACGGCGAATTTGACGAACTGTCATCTATGCTAACCAAGAATTTATTCGGATGTTTTAATACGAATACAGAATATACGAGATTTAATGCAGTTCTAGAACTTTTTTCCACGTCTTGACAAATTATTGCACAGGCCTTATATTTACATACTATATTAGTGTAGATCTCTAAAATCAGGGAGGCAATTATGATAAGCCTGTAGTGTTCGACCTACTTTTTGGACCAATGAAATTGCAGTATATTTTAAAAATTTCACCGCGATATTTCGCATAAACGAGGCTGCCGGTTAGTTTATGTGACGTCTATGTATTAGATAGAGGTTGTATAGTAGATTCTGCGCAATATAAACGTTCAAAAGGCGCAGCCTTTGAACGTTTATGTCGCGTAGAACCTACTCTACAGACTCTATCTGACTTAGTGTTCGTCGATCAATGAAAACATACGCTCTTCAAACCACACCTCAGACCGGAGCTACTATCAAGCAGATCTTACTGGAATTACATCATTTTCCCCAAAATTACATCATTTTCCCCCAAATTACATCATTTTCCCAAAAATTACATCATTTTTCATAACTGAACGGGAAACGGGGGCGTGGCTATGTATAAACTGACCGATAGCGCGTTTATGTGAAATATAGCGCCGATATTTTCAAATATACTGCAATTTCATTGGTCAAAAAACTAGGACGAACACTAAACAAAGCCACGCCCCGTCTCCAAT
This sequence comes from Fragum sueziense, assembly GCA_963680895.1. NCBI lineage: Eukaryota > Metazoa > Mollusca > Bivalvia > Cardiida > Cardiidae > Fragum > Fragum sueziense. The sequence continues at coordinate 12,855,026 of OY804609.1, read as the reverse complement.
ACAACGAACACTAAATCAGATGGACTCTGTAGTAGATTCTACGCGATATAAACATTCAATGAGCTGCGCGCATTCACGTTGAATCTACTATACAGCCTCTATCTAATACGTAGGCCCTAGATACATCTTTTTCTCATATGCCCTCATGACACTGGTCTTCTAATTTTTAATTGGACGTCCGAAAGGACGTACAATTCTTATAACCACTTTTGGACAGGTGAAATGGGTTTTCATTACCAAAAAACCCTTTCTCAGACTCAATTGCCAGTTGACCAAAATTCAAAATAGATTTTGCGACCATACAGGAAAACTGTCGTATCTTTTCCTACTTTCTATGTGTTCTCTAACAAATACTATAAGATTCATTGGCCGATTCAATTAATGCCACGTCTTAACCAACTTTACGATCTTTTTTCGATTTAATCATTTTCTTGTAGTTTTTTGACTTTCGTAATATTTATTGTGTAAAGGGTAAGATCTTTAGAAAGCGATACATGCATGCACTATGGTTATAATGTAAACAGACACCCTATATCATCAGCAGCAGCGATAGCTCAAACGGGAAAGGATTAACCTCGCAACCTTTTTTCAGTTTGAAATTTGGAACGCCGTTGGTTCAAAACCAGTTCGGATTATTTCTTCTGTAAAACGTTTGTTTTTCTTGATGTGTTTACTGAAAACACACATTTTAGAATGATTACCTAATTTAATGCACGTATTGTGCATGATAGGTTCCTTTTCTTTGATCATTGTTGTTTAAGTCTTTGACATATTTAAAGGAACGGGGTTTCCACGAGACGTACTTTGGAACCAGGGTTTTGAAATTGATTATCGGGGAGTGAGTTCATTTCGCAACTCGGGTTCGACTCGATGACAAATCGGGGTTCCATCTGAACAGCCTCAGATGAGACACTAGTGAAATCCACCTATTCAGAAAAATAGTTGCTCTTACGAGTTTTTTTCTCCAGCATCTGTATCACTGATATTCGACAGTATCATGACCTATTTACATACTGATCGATGGTCATGACAACAATGATCATTACTAGTATAAGACTAAGTGACAGCGATCTGTATTTATTTCGTTTAAGCGACCCGTTTACATGTATTGAGCTAAGAAGATGAAGCAATGGGTCTGCAACAGATGGTACCTGGATGATCGTATGAATATGTTTACAGATAGGGACATTGCTATTCTCAAATTTTCGTTGATAATGATATGAACATTTAAATTGCTTATTGTACTCCACTGCCATTTTCCCGACGGCACGTTCCCAATTTCTTCTTTTTATGCACATCTGTAGATGTAAGGATGCTGCGGTAGTACTTGTATGAGGAATCCATGGTTAGGTGCTCCAATTCATCTGGTATTTTGTTTCAGGAAAAGTATGTATTGAATTTGTTTTGTAACCACAACCAGGGAAAACTGCTACCGTGTTTTTTTTCTTTTTTTACTCTAAACAGGAATAAAAATCAAAGTGCTTGGAGCACTATATTTAGACGCCTCTCATTGATTGAGCGGAATTGTATGTAAATGATCGGCGTTTCATTACTTTATTTCGTTGAATTTGTGTTAAGATCGATTCTAAATCACTGCGGTCGTTTTTTCGCCAACGATGGTGGAGATAGAAGTCGAACAAGAGTGCCATGGTCACAATATACGCCGCCACTTATAAAACCTCAGACAAAAAAAATGACATTGACAAGGATTTATAAATATTCACACAAAAACCTGTAAAAAGTTGTGTTCACAAAAAGGTTTTTATAAATATCCAGTCAAAAACCTGGAAGGAATTGCGTTCACGAGACTGAAATATCATTTAGCCCTAGAGACTAAGATTGAAGGGGGCATAACTCAGGCAAAAATCAATGAACCATAAAATCCTTACTTCATGCACATCTACCAATTAAGGTAATAACACCCACCAAGTTTCATAAGGATCCAGTCAGAATCTTAGAAGAAGTTGAGTTGACAAGGCTGCAATTTCAATCAGCCCCAGAGACTAAGTTTTAAGGGGGCATAACTCTAGAAAAAATCAATGAACCATAAAATCCTTCCTTCATGCAAATCTACCAATTGAGGTGATTGACCACGTGTCATTAATATCCAGCCATAAACGTAGGAGGACTTGCGTTAACAAGGATGCAATTTCAATAAGCCCCACAGACTAAGTTTTAAGGGGGCATAACTCTGGCAAAAATCAATGAACCATAAAATTCTTCCTTCATGCACATCTACCAATTGAGGTGATAACATTGACCAAGTTTCATTAAGATCTAGCCAGAAACTTAGGAGGAGTTGTGTTGACAAGGCTGCAATTTCAATAAGCCCCAGAGACTAAGTTTTTAAGGGGCATAACTCAGGCAAAAATCAACGAACCATAAAATCCTTCCTTCATGCACATCTACCTATTGAGGTGATAACATTGACCAAGTTTCATTAAGATCCAGCTGGAAACTTAGGAGGAGTTGCGTTGACAAGAAAAGTGGACGGACGTACGGACGGACGGACGGACGGATGGACGGACGGACGGATGGACGGACGGATGGACGGACGGACAGACGGAGAAGATGACGCCAATATACGTCCGCCTCCGGCGGCGTATAAAAAAAAGATGATTAAAAAGAACAATGTCTGAGTAGAATTCGAACCCAGGGCCTTCCGGATATAACATGTGTAAAGAGTACAAGGTGAGTGCTCTGCTAAGTGAGCTATCGCGGCTTTCATTTATGTAGCGCGTTGGCTTACATTTGGAATAAATTGCTTTGTAGCGTACTTTTTAAAATCAATGAAAAGTATAACTGACGACAATACTCATAGTAAACCGAAACAAGAAGACAAAAGTGCTAATCGCATGGCCTTAATTGAATTTGGTAATCAAATTAATAGTGATTATTCATAGCGACAAATCAGTTGTCTTGAAACGGCAATCAAATCAATTTGAAGCCTGAGAAGGGTTTTCTGGTATTAAAGCCGATTTCGTATGTCCGAAACCGATCTTATAGAATTAAACACAGAAGAATGAATAAAATATCTTTCGTTCATGTACAATCCCGCTCAATCAATCAGAGACGTCCAATTACAGTGCTCTCAGCACTTTGATTTATAAAGGAGTCAGTTTCTTTCCAATCTACGCTTTTATAACTGTATTGCACAACGCGACATCTCTTAGCTAATGTATCGATTTGAAATAAATCACTACACGGCAATTTCATAATTGAAATCAATATTTAATGAAGTTACTTTCCAGCACCATCTTATTAAACCATTTTCACACAAGACCTGGTTTTGGCGTCGTTGATAGAAAAGGCTTGGAAAAACATTGAAACAAAAGAAGAAAATGCTGATAACCAGTATTTTCTCCTTTCGTCTCAATATTTTCAGGGGTTTATTTTACTCAAATTTTACCTTAACCAACACCCATTTTGACGTCTGCAGCAGCTTTTGAATATGACAACCCCAAAATTTTGTCTTTTGGGGAAGGGATAAACAATTTGCAAACAAGACCTGGTTGAACGTTCAAAAGCGAACAAGCCTGGGAAAACTTTGAGAAGGGACAAAAGTAGAAAGCGCTAAAACCAGTGATTCCCCATTTTGCATCATTTTGTCGTCTGCAGAAACATTCTATTCAAACCGGTCGAAAATTGTCCCATTTTAAGAAAGCGTTCAGGTCAACGTATTTTGCACATATGATTGAACCGAGATTTGTTAAAATTATCTTTGTGGCGTTTTGGACCAAACGTTTTTTGTTACTTGACCGTTGACCATTTTAATAAGGTTTAATGAAGAAAAGGTGGGAAACGACAAGAATTAGCTGAATTTGGTAGATGTGTGAAAGATCGGCTGATAAAAGAGTTATGGACGACCAATCAAAATTTTGGTTTGTCTGTAATAACTTTATTATCGTCTGATTTTTAAACGATCGTTAACATTGGGCAAATCTCTGTCGTGTTCCTGCAGTCTCTGCTTCAAATTGTTCTCAACTATGTTATCTATAACTGAAAATACACATTGAAACATAGATATTCCCAAAGAATGAAGCAAAATTGATTAAGTAAATGCCAAACGTCAAGCAAATATCATAATTTTGAAATATAGTCTATACCCCCATCTCAATGATTTAACGGTGTCAAACTAATCGAAATATGATACAGTTTTAGCACCACCGTGGTGTTGCCGTGTTTTGTTTCCGGTCCCACAGGGGAACCAATATTGCCTTTATGTAAATTATTTCATACGGAATTTACGTGGTACGTCAAATTTTGAAAGTTTTTCTCTCAAAAGACGACCTACTCACGCTAAAACGTACTAAATGGGAATCCCGTTAAACGAATGAATAAGAAAAGGATCAGACTCAATATAAGTCAATTTGATAATTACATAGCATTTGTAAAAATTGTTGTTAGATGGGGATAATACTCAAGATTTAGCAAGTTACCACACGGTGGACAAGTTTTGATTCTAGTCAGCCGGAATCTGCCATGGTCGACACTGTTCATGCGTCCTACTATCCTTTTTAACGTTGGTGGTCACAAATTGTTTCATAGGGGGAACTAATATTGCATTTATGTAAATTATTGCATACTGCAAGAATTTATGTGGTACATCAAAACTTTAACCCATTACCACACATTAACTCTTATTGAGTCCTAAAAAGATAACTGCTTTGGAAAACATTGTGTAAAATGAAGAAATTGCTTGTCACAAGCAATTCTATCATTTTTCACAATGGTTTCTAAACTAAAATGGAAAGATATTTTTTAAATTTCATCAATTTGAAATTGTCCTCTGCAATGTCTTTCAAATTGGAACAGTCGAAAGTTTTGTCGTTTGGTAATAGGTTAAAGCCTGTTAGGTTGTGCGAAAAGTAGCTCGACACTTGTCAGTCTGCGCATACTGCAAGACATTGGGCACATAGTTAAAAAAAAGTTTCTATTTAAGGGGGATGCTCCAGTTTCCTCAATTTTTTCCCAATAATAGAATTTATTTATATTTTGTATGTTGAAATAACATGTTATTTCCAATTGAAAAATAAAATGAAAATGGATGGTCAGCGATCTTGTTTGAATTTTATAGGCATTCGTGTCACATACCCCTACATCGAAAAATGCATAATTTTTTGCACCTGTCGAAGGTCACTAAAATACTAATAAAATGCTGTGTATTCATCGTTTAGTCCCGAAAACGGATTTAAAGTAACGTCTCATATTTAATAAGAACAGAAACCCCAAAATACGTGCTATTATAAACGCGTAAATGTATAAAACGGCATGCTCATGTGTTCGGTAAGATCAACGAAGCTGGAGTGTTTTATGTCAAAATTTGTATATTTTTGAAAATATTTCAAGTTCTACATAATAGAATTTGTTAAAACTCCCTCATTGTATCAAGCAACATGTCCTGGTAATAATGCAAAAAGAAAATGTATAGGTTAGCGCACTTTTTAGTGAATTACAGCAATTTTTATCAACTACACATGAATAAAATGACGCAAAACAGTGGTAACTGCATACACACTTACGACTGTCTTGCTCTAAATAATCGATTTCCATCTTGGGGAAATCAGATTCGCATGATAAATACACTTTTACCGTCGAAAATGGTAAATTGTAATTATATGTTATATTATTGAAAATATGGTATCGAAACATATTGGTACGAAACATTTAATTTACTACAGTAATGACCGAGTGTTCCGAAAAACTGGAGCATTCCCCCTTAAAGTCTATTTTCACTTGCGTGTTCAACCGACCTTACACTTTAACCCACGATCACTGAGTCTAAAGTCGGCTGTTAACAGTCGGCGCCTTCGGCAGCCACAGCTCTTTGACTTTCAACTCTCCCGTGTACCCATTCATACACCTGGGTGAAGAGGAGCAACGTGGGGTAAGTTTTTTGCTCAGAAAAAATAGTGACTTTTTGAGTCACTAATGTTATCACATATTTTGTGTTCATTTTCAAAATGCATTTATCAAGTTGACCCCTGCGTAGTCCGATCTGGCTTTTTCTTTTCTTTTTGTTTTTATGAACAACATGGATGGTATCTTTTAGTATGGCTGATCACATTCATTTAAATTAGTTTATACTTCCAAAATTTACGCGGTTGGTCATAATTTATTTTAAAAGCTTTTCTCTCAAAATGTTGCAAGATGACTTTGTGATACAGGCCTAAACGTCCATGCTTTCAAGATAGATTCCGTATGTAAGATAAACATGCAAATGAGCCATGATGACGTATTAGATAGAGGCTGTAGAGTAGCTTCTACGCGAAATAAACATTCAAATTGAATGTTAATACCGCTTAGTGTTCGTCCTTTAGAATTTTTGGACCAATGAAATTGCAGTATATTTGAAAATTTCGGCGCTATATTTCACATAAACGCACTGCCGGTCACTTTATGTTACGGATATACATAGCCACGCCCCCGTTTCCTGTGCAGTTATGAAAAATGATGTAATTTTGGGGAAAATGATGTATTTTTTGGAACAATGATGTAATTCCAGTAAGATCCGCTTGATAGTAGCTCCGGTCGGAGGTGTGGTTTAAAGAATGATAGTAGAAGCGTATGTTTTATTGGTTGACGAACACTAAGTCGGATAGAGTCTGTATAGTAGATTCTACGCGACATAAACGTTCAAAGGCTGCGCCTTTTGAACGTTTATATCGCGTAGAATCTACTATACAGTCTCTATCTAATACGTAGAATCTACTATACAGACTCTATCTGACTTAGTGTTCGCTAGCGGTTCATTGGTGACTGGGCGTGGTTATGTATAGACGTCACATAAACTAGCCGGAAGCCCATTTATGCGAAATAGAGCGGCGGAATTTTAAAATATAGTGCAATTTCATTGGTCCAAAAGTAGATCGAACACTTATGTTCATCAATTAAGATAACTGTGTTTCCAGATTAGCTTGTTCTTTACTCTTATCTAGTTTGATCGTGCTGCTATCTTACAGCTACAAAAGTTTATGCTATAGACATAGACATTCTGTTGACATAGCCATACAATGTTTTTCTATATATAAGCATGTTAATAAAGTATCTGCTAGGGCAAAGCGTATTTTTTCAGGATTTGGAGTGGACCAATCTTCAGTTCGATCATTGGTGTTAGACTAAGAGGTTCAAAAAAATGATATACATCACGGTGTACAATCACGTGACTCATAATTTCCGATAATCTTCAATATCTTTTTTAATACTTGACCAATTTGAATTCGGTTTAAAGCAGAGAAGGTGGGGAAATGCCAGGAATAAGCTGGACGTGTTGGAATTTTGAAAAATCAACTGATAAAAAAGTTATTGAAGATAAACCAAAATTTTAGTTTATTTTCAATAACTTTTTTATCAGTTGATTTTTCAAAAATTAACCACGTCCATCTAATGCGTGACGTCTGTCCATATTCTCTGCTTCAAACCGAATTCAAATCGGTCCAGTATTTACGAAGATTTTCTGAAAATATTGTATCACGTGATTATCCACCGTGTACATGTACCCAGACTAAAAGTAGATTTTCCTGTTCAAAGCGATTTCTCGTTTAACCTTGGTTTGGAACGTCATCGTTCTAACGTTGTTTTTAAGTGGTAGGGTAAGGGTTAAAAATGCGTATATAAAGATGTAAGAATGCACGCAGTCTATTCCATGTTCATTTAATGTTTCCTAATGTACCTTTTAAGCAGTGCTGTGCAGGCATACAAATTGCATCATTTGGGATCCTTAATGACCTAAACTCACGATAGTGGGACGCTGGAGACCGTAATTTAAGCTCAAAATAAATAACAGTTTTGGTAACTAGCCAATCTGTGCCTTCATAATCGCTTAAGTTACCAAATAAATAATCCTGCCTATCCATGGCAACATCTTAACTTTGTTTAAGGAATCCAGCCCCTCATTAGCACCAAAGAGCCAGAGGCGGAATTTGAAAAGTGCCAGTAATTCCTAAACTGTGTTTCATTTCAATTCCAAATATAAACATAAGTATTTTTTGTACGGTTTAGAATTCGGAATTATGCATTCTTATGGAATTATCTGACAAAACTGTTCAAAATTACATCCCATGCATATGAATGCATAGTAAAATGATATTTGAAAATTATTTTCTTCTTGAAGCATACTCTTGAAATCCGACACGGTATATTAACTTATGTGAAGTGTATTTCCAAGTATGTGTAGTTTGGTGCATTTCGTATAGCTAGAAGCGGTGTTTTAATTAAATGAGGGTCTGTAAACCTTAACAGCCATGACATTGATGCTTCCGTGTGTGTGTCTTTCCTTTTACTGTTTCGTACATATTCGATTTATTTAACTCCTTTATCAAACAAGACCTGGTTTTGACGTCCGTAATGGAAATGACTTAAAAAAACATTAAGGCATAAAAGATAATGCTGGATCACTGTTTTTCACTATTTCTTTTGTTCTGTGAAATATAAAAAGATATTAAAGCCTCCTATATTTTTTTATCATATTTCGGACGGTCCCCAACTCATTTGCATGTGGAAAAGTCTGCTCGGTTTCAATCGTTCATCGTTTACTACGTTTTACTACAAATAGATCGATCAATATGAGGGATTAACCCATTACCAAACGACAAATTTTGGACTGGTCCAAATTCAAAGATGTTGCAGACGACAATTTCAAGTTAAGGAAATTTAAACTCTTTTCGTCTTTTGTGGTTGAAAACTTTGTGACAAATGAAGAAATTGCTTGTCACAAGCAATTTCTTCATTTTCCACAATATTTTCCCAAGCCATTTGCGTTAATGGAGTCAAAAAGAGTCACTGTGTGGTAATGAGTTAACTCTGTATATATACAGTAAGACAAACCTAACGTAGTGACATTTGAGAAGGAAATAATTTGTCAATAAACATATGGGCTAGTTAAATTGTCATAGCACTGTATGCAGACTATTAATTAAGTCATTATATGCGTCCACAGCGTATATTAGATTGTAGTAACATATAATTTAGGTCGAAAGTGATTGGTATCGCTGTTTTGCATTTGGAATTTTGATGGTAACATTCAAAAAGTAGGGGTTTTCAGCTATGTTTAATTGGTACCTGTAATATATTTAGTTGTTTGTGCCAATGTTTTGTCTTGACGTTTTGGGGCTTATATGAAATGAGTAATTGTTATATATATATTTTGTTTTTCCTTTTTAGGCCTTACTCAATCTTTTAGAAATCGTGGTAAGCGAAAACACGCTCTATCGTCGATATAGCCAGGGAACCACGTTGTGACAACTCTAGAATTTTGTCAAAAGATTTCATATCGCGCAACATTTTAAAAGAATAGATCTGCGCGATGTATATATATCTTCTATCAATTCTACAAATACCAAAGTTCCCCATGTTTTACTCAAGAGGTAGATTCCCCAATGTTTTGTTGTCTCGGGACATATAAATCTAAATAAAGAAGACAGACTAGGTTAATTATCAACTGTATTAGTAATCTTATGTAAGGTTTATAGGAACTGACTTCAGACATGCAGCTTTTGTGGGCTGTCTACTACATGTAATAAAATTACTTAATGTAACATAGATACTTGCTTTGTTACATGTATTTTCTATCAATGATTAAAACACAAATTTAGACTCACGTTTACTCTAGAGGTAGATTCCCCAATGTTTTGTTCTCTCGGGACATATAAATCTAAATAAGGAAGACAGACTAAGTTAATTATCAACTGCATTAGTAATCTTATGTAAGTTTTATAGGAACTGACTTCAGACATGGGGCTTTCGTTGCCTGTCTTATCATACAATAGTCCGTGGGCTGGCTACACCCTAGGTCCCCCCCTACCGGGATTTTATGACACATATATCATTGTAAAGCTTGGTGAATTCCCTTTCAAATGCAACTTGTTGTTTGATATATAAGTGCTGGATAAGCATATGCGGAACGTTTGATTATCTCCCCTTGAATTACAAAAATACTTGTTTATAACTCACTATATACACATTCATGGGATCCATAAAACCCCAAATTTAAGCGTAAATGACCAAAATGCTTATAGATTTTATCAATTCACATCGTTAAATAGTAAAAGATAATTTCACACCAAAATTAGCATGAATTATGCCCCTTGAATATGTAAAAAAAGAGAAAATAGTATAGAAATTCCCTTAGTTTATATTTACCTTGTATTTGGAAATCATTTCCACAGCGAATAATTGCTAGAATTTGTAGTAAAGTGTTTATTAGATGCCTTGTAATAAAAATCAAAGTGTTGACTATCGACATTTTAGGATATACTCGACATTTCAAATGATATTCAAGATGGCCGTCGCAAAATGACCACTTGACTAAATATCGAAATATCACTGCCCTATAATTTGTTATCATGTTCTGTATGTAAATGAGATCGTTTCTTAGGAAAATTGAGTATATTAAATCTTAAAGAGTGTTGCCATGCTTATAATAGGTTTTTTGTCATTTTTTTTAAATTTTCAAAATGGCCGCCAAAATCTTAAATAATATGCAAAAATGATGTAAATGTTTTTCATTTCTGTAAATCTTCTGCACTTATTAATAAACTTTCAAATGTATTTCCATTTCTTATTAAAACTACAGGATTCAACAAGTAAATAAATGACATAACCTTGAAAATGTATATTTCCAGAACGGTCCTAATTACCGTATAAATGGTAATAAATCCCCATTTCCATAAATTAAGTACTGAAGAAAATCCAAATTGATTATTTTCTAGGAGAGATAAGCATTTTCCCTCTTTGACAGAAACCATGTACCCGATTCTTTGATAATGAGTCCACATTGGAGTACGTCATTGGCATCTTTTTGCATGAAGGTTTTAAGTCTTACATGGACAAGGGACGCTTTTGATAATATGTGTTATAGAGGGTATAAAGACATAAAGGCTTATTTTGGTCATAAAGCGTTTAAGCTCTTTTTTGTGGGGTGGATATGATGAATACAAATCACCAATATCAACAATTTTGCCACGCTAAGAATGGCTTCTTCACTGTTAATTTTCATGACATATAATACAATACAATAATATGTATTTTATGTAATCTGCCTAAATGCTCAAATACGAGCATGGGTCAATGAATAACTGACCTAACCTTTTTTATGTTTAGATCGGCATCTTTTTTCTTGAAATACTTTCCATTCAGGCCTATGCGCTTTGGCCAAACGATATGACCATAGCAGTTGAATAAGGAGTTAAACTCAAATTAATCAACGTTAAAGGTGGTCAAGTGACATCAATCCAGAAGTAAAGAAGTCCGAGAACTTTCCAAAGAGCCACACCTAAACTGTATCAATGACTTTTTAGGGGACTTAAAATTGCAACCATTCATATCCCTTTTAGGAAAGAAGTCGATAGCAGCAAGGTCATGTGGATAAGAAGGGTGTGATCTAAATTGATACCCATTTTTCTCGACAGCATCCATTGTACTGTGGCAATTGTGTACTAATGTAATTTCCTGTTGCAAGCAGCGGTCACATGTTGAGCGTTTGCCGCAACGTTTCTCACGCATGGTCTGCTTCAGATTGTCTAGCTACTTGGCATAGTATGCTTCGTTCATTGTAACTTTCTTGGGTAATAAATATATGTCCAACAAAATATTTTATTGCAACCCCCAATTGTCCAAAAACATTGAATACTGAACCTTGTATGTAAAATATTGAATAATTTTCTTGGCCTTTGGGATTCCATACCAACGTACCTAGAACTCTGGACATTTTCTCGAGTCGTTCATAAGAATGCAACAAGTACTGGCAATCTCTTTGTCATTTGCTTATCTTTGATGAACTTTAGACCCAACAGTCTGTAAGTTTGTGCATCCTTTTGCGATCAAGCAATATCTTGAAAAATATAATGCATGGACAATTTCTTACTTAAATTCGCTCATCAAGTATACCAGATCTGTGAATTTATGACACATACCGTCGACAGTGGTTGCACCTTTTCCTTCAGACCGAGCATCATCTTCTTAAGTTTCTCTGTCGCGTTATAACCCACGCCCCCACCACGATATTTTACTTGAGAAAAAGATGATACAGAAGACCAGTAAACTCCATCCTCGGAAACCACAGCGGTCATAGCTCACGCTACATGACCCCTGGGGCACTTGGCTAGTTAAACTTTGAATTAGCCGCCGAAAATCAATCCGAAACGCGTGAGGGCAAGACCCAATCAATAAACAGCTCTCATACGTCAATGTGTTGTCAGTTACAACCAAGATGGCTGCGCTCATGATAAGTTGTAATTTGTGTGACAACTACATAAGAATTACAGATCGCTGATATCTTATACGGCTTTAAAATAGAAAGATGGGGAAAGTTTCTTTTGAAAGTCTTTAAAATTCAAAACACCAAATTTTTCGCACGCTAAACGATGTTTTTCTTCCATATTGACAACTTACCCGAAGCGATTTGTCAATCTCCTACACAGTTATCTACCCTGACTCAGGTTTAAATTACGTATCTCTGACGTAATAACTGTTTAGTTGTTGGCGATTTGTATCGGCCAGATTGATTGGTCTACTCGCCCATCATGAAATGATGATGGAACCAATGAAACGGCGGCATTTGGGAGCGGCTAATACAAAGTTTAACTAGCCAAGTGCCCCAGGGGTCATGTAGCGTGAGCTATGACCGCTGTGGTTTCCGAGGATGAGTAAACTCATCATGCATGTTTTACCTTTATTCCCTTTTCAATACAAATGTCGAACCATAGCAGGCTCTCCTTTTTTGTGAAAATGTTTTCTAATAACCGCATATTAAGACAATTTTGTGCACATATAATGATATAATATAAATCGTGGATTCCTTGGTTGATTGGAAATTGCTTATATGTGTTATTCATAGCTAGCCCTTGTGTTTTATGGATTTTACCTCATCCTGGGGTTAGCTTGTTGTCTTCCACAAAAAGTTAGAATTCCAAAAACTTATTTGTGGTGAAGATGTTTGAAATGAATTAAGAAATGCACAAGCATATCTAAAAACTTATAACAAAACAAAGGATTTCAAGTCTTCGGCCAGCGACATATTGCAACACTACAGGTTAGAATATGATGTGTTTCCCTCTCATCATAATCAACAGAAATTGCAAATTGTGTTTGCTATTTAAATGAAATCTTTCAAAACAACATTTTGTTACACAAATACGAGGATTCGTCACAAATCAAGTGTCTTCGAAGTACTGGTATCCAATAAGGTACATATGTACAATTTATAACTGTTTATATTATCACATATAAGTACATGTATTCTGAATTATAAAGGTGTAAAAATGTCACTTGAATGCAATTTGATAACGAAATGAATAATTCAGTTGCTATTATAGGCAATTTTAAATCGTCAATCAATGCACATGACAGTGCAAATATGAAATTGTCCAGTTTCAACTATCGCTTATTAGAATATATTAGGTAAACTGTGTTCCTGTAACATAGCATTCCAATAAATAGAAGTGGTTGGGAAAATTTCTCTTCTGCACAGCATGTCTCCAATTGCATTGTTAAGTTTAAACTTGGAGCAAATCGTCGGTGTAAATGCAAAACCTCGTATGTCGATTCTGGCGATTTTCAAAGAACACACTTGTATGCCCACTTTAGACAATTCACACGGGTTTTGGGATAATTCTACTGATCAGTATAAAAGACACATTATTTGTGAACAATATGTCCAAATTTCAAGTAAAACCCTTTAGTTTCGGAAAAGTTATTGAACTATTTTCTTCCCCTCTAAAATTTTCCAAAAAACGAGATACAGGTACGAGGTTTTGCATTTACACCGACGAAATGTAAAAAAGCATGCATTACAATGCAAAAATGGTATAAATCAAAGGTGACCATACATGTACTCCAATGGGAATTCATTATTAAAACGCTTTACAATTTTTTTAGTACTTAACTTTAACAAAATAAAGTTTCTTGTATAAAAGAAAACTGTATTTCACATAGAAAAAAAGCAAAGAAAGTAGGTTAAAGTTTTTAGCATGTCATTTGCGCTAAATAGAATTTTATTGCCATTTATACGGTAATTTTTCAGAGCATATATTGTTAAGATTCTCCCTTATAATTGGTAAATCATGAAATTTTCGTTTTCAAACACAACAAGTACACAATTTAGGGGGAAAGATGCAAAAATGAAATACATTAACATAATTAGAGAATATTTGAGATTTTATTTGCCATTTAGAGAAAAGTATGCAAATAATTGTGAATGCGAATAAGCCCGTATTCGCTTGTTCTGTGTAGCTGATAAATGGTTATGAAATTATTATTGATCTATTAGTGTTCTTATCCATTTGAAACATTAAGCATTATAAAAATGAAATGCCTCAGCATATTTATTCCCTAGAAAAGCCTTGTATCAGCTATTTAAACACATATTTCTACTTTCTCATTAATATTCATGAATATGCAAATTAGCTAAATAAAAATGATTTCAATGAAAATGTCTATATGAAAATTTAAAACTAGTCTTATGTTTTATTACAAAAATAAGTATATGTCTTAAGTATTTTAAAATATTTTATTGCAATTAGTTGACCCAAGTAGGCCTACTGAAACGTAGAAAAATGAGCAGTTGCCATGGTAACAGGTCTGTCATTTGCTTATCCAGCACTTTTAAATCAAACAAGCACCTGAATTCATTAACATGTTTCCTACGCTTCAAGAAAATATAGGTCTTAAAAAATCGCACATGGTGGGGAGGGTTTCTAATCACTAGTAAACTAGTAAAGTCGTCTTTTTACAAATTAAACACATATTTTCCACAATCTCATTAATATTCATGAATATGCAAATTAGCAAATTTTCTGAAAAATATCTTGGTTGTGAGAGAAATATAATGACAACATTTTAAAACTAGCCTCAATGTTTTCTGACCAAAATAAGTAATTTTATTGCAATTAATTGATCCAAGCGCTGGAACGAATGGAAATGGGTGGTAACCATGGTAACAAGCCAACTACTTCCTTATCCAGCATTTTTAATTCAAATAACAATGTGAATGTATTGAAATACATCATAAGCTCCAAGAAAATATAGATCTTCAAAAATCCTGCCTGATAGGGAGGTTTAAATTCACTAGTAAAGTCTTGTTTTTAGCAAATTAAACACATTTTTCTTCTTTCTCATTAATATTCATGAATATGCAAATTAGCAAATTTTCTAAAAAATATCTATATTGTGAGAGAAATATCTTGGTAATAATTTTAAACTATTTTGAAAGATTTATGACAAAAATAAGTAATTTTATTGCAATTAATTGAACCAAGCGCTGGAATGTAGAAAAATGGACAGTTGCCATGGTAACGAGCCCGCCATTTGCTTATCCAGCACTTTTAAATTGAACAACAACCTGAATCCATTACTATACATAATAAGCTTCAAGAAAATATAGGTCTTCAAAAATCCCACTAGGGGGGGAGGGTTTCGGTTATGGGCCCATGGACTACAATTACCTAACGTTCAGAAATGGAGCATTTGCCGACTGTCTTCTTATAAAATTACTTAACATAATGTAGATACATACTCTGTTATTTTCTATCGATGCTACAAACATAAAAACCCATTGTTTTGTTTGCTCTAGAGGTAGATTCCCCAATGTTTTGTTCTCTCGGGACATATAAATCTAAATAAGGAAGACAGACTAAGTTAATTATCAACTGTATTAGTAATCTTATGTAAGGTTTATAGGAACTGACTTCAGGCATGCACCTTTTGTGGGCTATATTCTTATATTTACCAGAAATAACAGATATACGTGCTTTGTTATTTTCTATCAATGTCTCATACTACAAAAGACCCCATTGTTTTATTCAAGAGGTGGATCCCCAATGTTTTTGTTCTCTCAGGGACATATAAATCTAAATAAAGAAGACAGACTAAGTTAATTATCAACTGTTTTAGTAATCTTATATATGGTTTATAGGAACTGACTTCAGACATGCACCTTTTGTGGGCTGTCTTCTAATAAAATTACTTAATGTTCAGGCATGGTACTTTTGTAGGTTGGCTTCTAAAGAAATTTATTAAACCTAACATAGATACGTGATTTGTAATTTTCTATATAATATACTACAAACACCAAACGACCTTATGTTTTACTCTAGAGGTAGATTCCTCAATGTTTTTGTTCTCTCGGACATATAGATCTAAATAAGGAAGTCAGACTAGGTTTATTATCAACGGTATAAGTAGTCTTATGTAAGGTTTATAGAAACTGACTTCAGACATGGGACTTTTGAGGGCTTGTTTCTTATAAAATTAGTTAACGTTACTCGTACATAGAAATGTGTTTTGTAATGGTTTACATGATCTGTCTAGAATTAAAGCTTTCTTAATTGACAATAATCTCGACTTTCTTTAATTTCTAAAGTTGTTTCAAATTCAAAAATGGATTATTATAAATATCTGAACCCTGTATACCTTATATTTTTGGAAAATATTTAGACAAAAGAAGACAATGCCGATATCAATCAGCATGTTCTTCTTTTTTCTTTATATTTTCCAAGGAATTTTCAATCGGGGACATCACAACCATGTCTTGCTTGGAACAGGCCAGACTGTTTCAACTGTTTAAACATTTGAAATGCCATGCTGAGTTATTTTCTATCAATGCTCCTAAAACCAAAATACTCATGTTATACTCTAGAGGTAGACCCACCAATGTTTTTGTTCTCTCAGGACATATAAATCTAAATAAAGAAGACAGACTAAGTTAATTATAAACTGTATTAGCAATCTTATGTATGGTTTATAGTAACTGACTTCAGACATAGGGCTTTTGTGGCACGTCTTCTTATAAAATTACTTAACGTAACATAGAAACATGATTTGTTATTTCTATCAATGCTCCAAACACCATAAATGCTAATTTTTTTCTCTAGGGGTAGATTCCCCATTGTTTGTTTTTTCTTCTCTCGGAACATATAAATCTAAAAAGAAGACAGACTAAGTAAATTACCAACTGTAGTAGTAATCTTATGTAAGGTTTATAGTAAGTGACTTCAGGCATGGGGCTTTTGTGGGCTGGCTTCTTATATTTGCCAGAAATAACAGAGATACGTGATTTGTTATTTTCTATCAATACTACAAACGCCAAACGACCTTATGTTTTACTCTAGAGGTAGATTCTCCAATGTTTTTGTTCTCTCAGGAAACATGAATCTAAATACAGAAGACAAACTAAGTTAATTATCAACTGATTTAGTAATTTTATGTTGGGTTTATAGGGACTAGTTTCAGACTTGTAGCTTTTGTTTACTGGCTTCATTCAACAATTACTTAACTTAACTCTATACATGTTTTGTATTTTCTATCAATGCCTCATAAACCAAAAAACTCAGGCATTACTCTAGAGGTATATTCTCCAATGTTTTTGTTCTCTCAGGACATATAAATCTAAATAAAGAAGTCAGACTAAGTTAATTATCAACTGTATTGGTAATCTTATGTAAGGGATATAGGTACTGACTTCAGACATGGAGATTTTGCAGGATATTTTCTTTACCCTATCCAAATCAATACATGGGGCCCGTATTATCAACGGTCTTTCGAACAAGATTGACACGAAATCAAAATGTCTTTTTATCACTGCTCGCGTATCCAGAGTTTCTATGATGGGGCTCGAAAATTCAAATGAGGGGTTTCGTTTTCCTAGTTTTACATATTAATTTGACAAAAATTCTCCATGAACATGGAATAATTAGGCTTCTTAGGAGGGTTGTTTTGACCTCCTAACCATAGAACCCTATCATGATCCGCATTTGTAAGGACACTAGTTTTGACATCCTTACAAGAAAAACTTTAGAAAATATTGAGGTATATTGTGAATCATGTTCAGCTTTTGCAAGGACATGAGAGAGTATTTTGGAATCAAAGTAAATCGAAGATTATGTTGGATAATCTTGTAGGACTTTTAATATGGGGAATAAATTAAGATAAAAAATCTGAACATGTTGTGTTTGTCGACAAAAGGAAAGAAAAACATACAATAACAAAGTCACATGATTCAACTACTATGGACGTTGAAACAACTGACTGTTTGAGAAATGGTTAACCCTTTCCCAAACAAGACCTGGTTTTAAAGTCCCTAATAGAAAGGGTTTGGGATAATATTGGGGCAAAAGAAGAAACTGCTGATAACCAGCAGTTTCTCCTTTTGCCTCAATATTTTCTAAACTATTTTTCATTCGAATCTTATCTTTGTTGTCATCTGTTTTGTCATCCGCAGCAGCTTTTGAATTTAACAACCCTAAAAATTTGTTGTTTGGTAACGGATTAAAATGCATGAATTTGCCAATATCTTCGTGCAGTAAGGATAACCATGGAATTGATCTAAGCTTAACCCATTTTTCAATGCGCCACGATTTTAGACCACTCCATATTATAGAGAGTTACAGGAAACAAAATGGAAAAACCAGAAGCGGACAGTTAGTGTTTTACAGCGTGAAACTTTTGAGGAATGCAGAAATATCTTACAAAAAATATTTTCTACTTTTCGCCCAATATTCTTTCAAATCATTTAAATTGGCAGTCGATACACCCATGCAGTGTAAGGGAAAGAGAATTAAACAATAAAAATCCAGGTTTCCAGTCATTAACTCTTTCCCAACCAACACAATTTTGGACCAGTCGAATGTTTTCAGAGCAACAGATTAGAGACGTAAAGGTATATTAAAAAGTGTGTTATTTCAAGTCTAAGTCCTTTGTTATGGTATTCATTTGAATGAGTACCAACAAAATAGTGTAGTTCTGGTATTGCAGACAACAAAATAACTTCAAAGGAAAAGCAGAAAATATTGTTTTTCAGCATTTACTTCTTTACATACAAGGTTTTCTAGCCTCGCGTCAAATGGGTCTTCCAAAAGTCACCGTTTGAAAAATAGATAAACCCTTTCCCAAACAAGGCCTGGTTTTGACGTCCCTTATTGTAAAGGCTTAGGAAAATATTTAAACAAAAGAAGAAACTGCTGATGATCAGCATTTTCTCCATTTGTCTCGATAATTTTTGGCATACTTGCACATATACCATACTTTTATCATCATCAGTTTTTGTTATCTCCAGCAACTTTTAATTCAGACCACCAAATATCTTTGATGTTTAGAAAAGCGTCAACACATTGACTTCTATCAATGTCTTTGTTCAAAGAATTATTATTCTTTTTTCATTGTATTGTAATTGCTTCCGTGTCCCATCTCGATACTCAACCAACCATATACCCAGAGTTTCTCAGTTTTTTGTACAAGTAAATGTGCCCATGCTAGTTTGACCAACATCAAAATAGGTATATAGCTATAACGATAAATGACCTGACAGGGCATCTCTAGCTAAATAGCTAGAGATGCTCTGTCAGGCCATTTATCGTGAAGTATAAGAAAGATTTCAGAAATATCCTTTTAATTGATCAATCTGTAGGGTTGGATTGTTTCTGATCAGCGAAAACTCGCATCAATTCCATTCAATATTTCAGAAACGAGTCGAGTCGAGCTTTAGGGTAATTCATGCAAAAGAAGAAAGTGCTTTGAAGCAACATTTCTTTCATTTTTGCTAGTCTACATGTATAGTGTACGCAAATCGTATTTCGAACTCTGTAGTAACTTGAAAATCAGAGCACCTAACCATACTGTTGTTTTGGAAAAGACAAAACACTTTCGCAAACAAAATCGGGTGTTGACCTAACAAAGAGCAATAGTTTGGGAAAATATGGGGAGAAAAGAAGGAACTACTGATAATTAGTAAAATCTACTTTTCACTCCACATTTTCTGCACCATATAATTATGTATTATTCACTCCATTTGATATCATTTACTTTGTCGTCAACATCTAATTTCAAATTTAGACTGGTCTTAAATACCGTAGTTTTGGAAAGAATTAAAGGGGGAATGGCACTTAAAATCATGCAATTTTTCCGAGAACTTCGTACAAAATAAATATGTATTATGAAAATATTGCCTTTGAATTGCATCTATGCAAGATCTTAGCTTTCTATCTTGTGTATTGGCTAGGATGTCGACGGATTTAAAACCCCATATGTTCCATTATTGTAAATATTATCTCCGGGACAACAAATCATGGGGTTTTAAATCCGTCGACATCTAAGCCAATACACAAGGTAGAAAGCTAAGATTTGGCATATATGCAATTTAAAGACCATATTTTAATAATATATATTTATTTTTTTGTACGAAGTTCTCTGAAAATTTGCAAGATGTTAAGTGTTATTCTGCCTTTAAACAGAAAAAAATAATATTTGAATATGAAACCATGCAGGGGAATTTCCGTCGCCAAGATACTATGACGTTCATTAAAGACAAACTGCTTTGATATTTGATAGGTATCAGGTGGCACCATGTCATTTACAGGTCGTCGCTTTTCAACAAAAGCCTCGTAACTACAGCTTGTTATAAGCTGCGGTTACGAGGTTCTTGTTTAAAATCAGCGATGTTAACTCTGTAACCCATTACCAAACGGCGAAATTGTAGACTGGTTCAAATCTAAAGATGCTACAGACGACATTTTCAAGCATAATTTGTTTCGGCTTTTTTGGGGTATAAAACAGTATAGCTTTTTGAAAGCAATTTCTCCATTTCCTACGTGGTTTCCCGAAGCAATTGTCATATGTTAGAATGTGTTAATGTACTGTGAGTGTGTATTAAAAAAGTTAAAAAAAAAACTGAAGTGAAAAAGAAAGTTATATTAGCTTAAACCCTTTCTCAAACAACTCAATTCTATGTTTTCCACTTTGTATCGCAGACGACAACATTGCTGCGGATAGAAATGGAGTAAGTGTACATTAAAGGAAAGGAAATATTTAGGTAAAATGAAATGTTTTTTTCATACCTATTCCATATAATACGAGACGTAAAAACAATATAATATGCATTGTAGTTATGGTATGTATGTTCAACTGTTTTTAAGCGATTTTCCAGACCGGATCTCGCAAAAAGCATAATAATAAATATATTTTTACAATCTTTGTCTTTGCTTGAAGGAGAGAGTGTGTAAATATGTCAAGGAACTGTTGGGTGGGATGGATCTTATAAACGGCTCATGATAAAAAGATTATTTGCAAAATAGAAAAGATGTTCGTCAATAACTTTTTATCAAATTTGTAACAAAATGCTTATCAAAATTATCGTTTTATTATTTTTTCAAACTTCAAATTCCCTGCGAAAAAACAGAATCTCCGAGTGAAAATGCCGGAGTCAGGACTTAATATTTACAGGAAAAAGTCGATTCAATTAAAAGAAAGTCGGTCCCTTCGTGGATAGCACTTGCCATTAAAAACATTATTAAAACATAATTTCATTTGTACGAGAAATTAGGCTTAAGTTCAATATTTAAAAGGGCACGCTGTTTTAATTTGTCTCCGAAAGGTCTTATTTTTTGTATCCATCCAGGACTGAGGATTAGATATGACAGTTTAATTCAATTACAAGTTCTTTCTCTCCCACATGACAGATATTGACGTATCATCGATGTGCAAGCAATAATGTCGTAACTTCAGCTTATTCAAGCTGTAGTTACTACTTTATTGCTTGCACATCGATGTTATTTCCCAGGAAACGTGCCTTTATTTGACGTTGAAATGGTATTACATCACTTTAAAACATGAAATGATCCTTTCCACTTTCTCTTTGCTTTCAACTTACGGACTCTTTTTTTTAAATAAGAATTTATGTAGTAAGCGACTTCTGTATATATAGTAAACACTGAAATTATCAATCGATGGATCAACGAACAATTCATTTCAACTTAAAGGGACCAATGCTAGGTTTCTAGCATTCTCGCAGGCAGAAATATCGTGAAAAAATATCGTTTGGATTGGTCATGTCATCTGTATGTGTTGATCATATGTGTCCATGAAAAAAAAAACAAAATGAAGTTCATTCAGTCCTTGCAAATCAAGTTTACCACTTATTTTACCTACCTACAACTTAATTGTGTGAAAACTTTTATACGAAACGGATCTTCGATGGAAAGTGAAAACCTTTGTTCAATCGCTAAGGTTCCCTTCGTTTTCGACCCTATAAATAATGCGACACATCATACACCTACGCAAATGCCGACTATCCCAATGCTGTTTTGAATCTTGAAAAATTTAGAATGTCCCCATATAAAGCGGAGATTTCTTATTTTTCTTTTATCATTACTATTATAATTATTATTATTATTATTATTATTATTATTATTATTATTATTATTATTATTATTATTATTATTATTATTATTATTATTATTATTATTATTATTATTATTATTATTTCTATTTTTCCTGTCGATATTACAAAATGCATCATCAGGTAACCCACCAAAGGAAGAGAAAGCAGCAAAACTGTATACTGTTCTAATCTAAATGCTGCTTCAGAGGGGACCCTAGCTGTTGATACACGGGCAGGTTTAAAAAAAATGTGACCAAAGTGTGACATTTAAATGTTAAGAATAACAGCTAATTTTACAGAATATCATCCAGATTTCTTAATTAGGGTGGCTAAAAACTATTCTAAATGGTTAAGCAGTGCCAAAATTATATTTTAAATTCATGTTCACTACTTTTTGGCTAAAATTGTGTGCACAATCTTGCAAAATGACACCAAAAAAGCGTTTCACTCCTGACAGCATATATATTGCACAATATGAGAAATGGTAGCACACGAATCACTAAATAGTAGAGTGCAGAATGCCCACAAGGTTGATGGCTTTCTAAAAAAAATGAGTGGTAGATTTCTGGCTGAATAGACAAAAATGAGAACACATTTTGAAAAAAAAAGTGTTTCACTCCTGACATAAAATTCAGAGGGGTATTGTATAAAACAGGCTCCACATCCTAAACCAGTGAAGATAAGATGAAAATGTAATTTTAAGATGATGATGCACATGTTGTTTTATGAATTACAAGTGCTTATTGTAGTATCCCGTCACTGTCTTTTATTTACCATAGCTTAGAAATTTGGTACAAGTGTTAAGTGTCACACAAAAACGTTTCACTCCTGACATTTTTGACATGTTTTAATGACATATCTTTTTTATTTGTGAAGCGATTTTCTTTAAACTTTGCACCCAGTATATAGACACAATAACACATCTTTTTAGCTTTGATTGATTTGAATATGTTTCTCTGTAAGAGCCGTGGCATGTAAAAAGTGAATGGTCACATTTTTTTTAAACTTGCCCACAAGTGAAATATACGTATGTACGAAATATCAGGAAATTCATTTTGAATATAAATGGTCATAAGTGTTTCTTCCTCTGTCTCTATATTGTCTCAACGCATATCTATAACAGACGTCAATGTAGTGTATTGTATTGGAAAAAATTAAGCAGAGAAAATAGTTTTAAACAGTAATTATATAGAAATGTGGGATTGTCAATAAAGCACTAACAGAACGTTTTCCGTTTGATGCATCCCAGGACAGATATTTTCCTAATTTTAGTTTTCCCAAACGGTTGTCATGGTTTTTTACAACTCATCTATTGGGCCTTGTGGAACTATGAAAGAAAGATCAATTGTTTGTATGTTATGTATTCACTTTTCAATTAATTCTTACCCAAACATGCCTTTTGTTTTGGGGGTCCTTACTTGGATAACATTTGAAACCACCGAATGAAAAGAAAAAGCAGCGTTGCGTTAAATAGAATTTACTCGTGGTTATTCAATTCATTAAAATGCATTTTATCATTCATCCAAATGCTCTCAAGGCTATGATATTCACATGTTCCCGTTGGTAACACTCTTCAGTCGATGTCTGTACGACCTTTGCATTTAGATACTCAAGCAATTCAGCGTACAGTAGGGGAAAGAATACAGTGCCTAAGAGTCCCATTGACCCTTTCTCAAACAAGACCAGGTTTTGATGCCCCTTATAGGAAAGGCTTAGGAAAACATGGTAACAAAAGAAGAAACTGCTGATAATCAGCAGTTTCACCCTTTGTCTCAATATTTTCTATGCCATATTTTACACAAAATCTATCTTAAATACCTTCCATTTTGTCAATTGTGGCAGTTTTTGAAATTGGCCAGCCTAAAAGTTTGCCGTTTGGGGAAGGTTTGAGGGAGATGCTGATATCTGAGTTAGTAATCAACCAGTCAGAAAAGCCCAATTACAGTGCTCTCAGTACTTTGATTTTGAAAAACCGACGACATGTTGTGTGCCTTTGTTTTATTGCGGAATGACAAAAGTCAAACAAGTCATTTTGTTGTTGCTATTTTTAGAAAATTACCAGACTGATTGCACCGGTAAATTGATGGAGAAAACTGTCTGTAATTGTGCAACACAACCAATTTTGCCTGAATCTGGAAAAAGGGGTCTAATGGTATTAGAGAACAACATGGTAAAAATCAACCGGCGTATATAGGCCTATGTTGGAATCTGAAAAGAGGGGTCTTATGGTATAAGTGAGCAACATAGACGAAGATAGCCTGCGTATTCACGTAGTCTGATCTGGATTAATGTCGTTCTCGTATAGTTGCTTCGTGACAAGAAATCGGTAAACTGACAATGTAAACTGTTTCGAATTCTGCAACACTACATAATCAATGCTCATTGTCATGCGCGGATCCAGAGGGGGGGGGGGGGGGGGGTTCAGGGGGTCATGACCCCCCCCCCCCCCCCTGGAATTTGGCGAAAAAGGGGGGTTATCGAAAAGATTACTGGTTATGTCCCAAATAAGCTGCGGCATTCGACCCTGTGTGCCACGACAAATCGCTGTTAAATGTAGTCCTTCATGGTATGACATGTATCTGCATGCATACATTCAGAGGAGATCCTGACCCCCTCCCCCCTTGGAATTTGGCAAAAAAAGGGGTTAAAGATCGGAAGACCCCCCCCCCCCCTCCCAGGGAAAAATACCTGGTTCCGCGCTAGATTGTTTACCATGTAGTACAGAAAATATCTAGAAAAAAGAATAACATGTTGGATATCAGCATTTCTTCTTTTGTCTAAATGTTTTCCCAAACTTTTGCTATAAGAGACGTCAAAGTCAGATCTTGAAATGGCTAAATGCTCTGAGGACTCTTTCTTCAGATCACGGCTCAAATTTTGTCACTGCAGACTTATGTTGCAAACACTTGTCAATTTGTGGATGGTATGTCTTTTTCAATTAAGTGAAATACTTTGAATTTTACTCCAGGCACCGGTTTCTCTAAAAAAAACTTTAGTACATACTCATGAGAACATGTTCAACTTAAAAGGAATACTCTCCAACGTTAAAGGGTGTTCGATTGAAGTTCACTTGGATTTCGTGCGATTTGAGCACGGTGCTCAGATTTGAGCATTAGAACGTACTTAAGATTTTTCGAGAAACCAGGGCCAGGACTTCGTGTTATTACGGTGTTCTTTGTTTCTTGTTCATTCTTTCTCGTATATGTGCAAATTAAAAGTTGGCGTATTGATGCTTTTCAAAAAAAATCTCGTAACTGCAGCTTATTTTAAGCTGCAGTTACGAGGTTTCTGTTGAAAAGCGACGACAAAATTATGGTGTCGTCTATGACAGCCGATAAAGCAAAAGAAAATTGCCACATGATGTAACATCTCGAACAGCAATATGTCTTAAACATTGAGGGAAAATAAGTAAATACTGATGGTCATCATTATCCGATTTTCTTTCCATATTTCCCATGTAAGGCAGTTTTAAACTTGATTCGTTTTAAATCTTTTTAGTAAACCAATTGCCACATATTCCGATTTTGACAAGTCAAAATTATCCTCGCTTAACCTTTTCCAAACAATGATTCCTTCTTAAACACCCTATATTATCAGATAAGTAAAAGTTGAGACAAAAGAAGTAAATGCTGGTTATCAGCAGTTTCTACCTTTGTCTCAGTATGTTTTTACTGATATTGTATACAAATCTTTACATAAAAACGTCTTTTTGTCGTATGCAACAGAGTTCAAATCGCACCACCTTAGGATTTTTTTTTTTCGGAAATGCATCAGAATATGGTGTTTTATTTTCATTCGTTACTTTGGCAACAATACGTAGATTCCCAGCGTTGCCAAGACATCCCTTTAATAAATGATAATGATGCATGTTTGAAAATTGATATTATTAACCCTTTCCCCAACGGCAAAATTCTTGACCTATCCAATTTTAAAGAAATTGATGACATACAACAAAATAATTTATGTGAAAATAAAAAAAATGTTATATCACAGAAAATATTGAGTGAAAAGAAGAAATTGCTGATGTCCATCAGCAATTTCTTCTTTTCTCTAAATATTTTCTCTATCAATTCTACCGGGGAATTCGAATCGAGATTTTGCTTGGGAAAGGGTAAATCTGACTGAACATCTTAAAATATAGTGAAACTCGATTCCTACGCTACGCTATTTATGATCGCCATCTTGTCTTCTTGGAACTTTGCCATTTCCCTCTCTCTTAAAGGGACATAACATTACAATTCCATTTTTTAAAATATGCCTTGATGCAGAGATTGGTTATTCACATGTGTAGAAATATTATCGGTTTTGTAAAGATAGTATTTAGAGAGAAATCATCTTCGCTAGCCAAGGTTGAACCCACCTACGTTTGTATTCACCCTTGGCGGATTTAGTCCGATTTTCTTGAAATCGCGAAGCGCCGCCTAGCGGTTGTTCTGCTGGTTGTTTACGTCCGTTTTTGATGACGTCATTAACGCGCGTTGTCTTTCGCGTCGTACGTCGTGCAGATTATGTAAAAGTTCGCTGTTTTTTTCAGTCGAATTGTCGAAAGTATAATAATTCGTCGATTAAAGTTAGAGAATTCCTGTCTATTGCAGTGAAATTCGTAGGAAAAGTCGCCCATCGTCGCATTTTTGAGTTGCAAATGCAATGCTTTTTCCCGCCCGTTGTCATGATTTGGTTACTCATAACAAATGTATCAGTCGACAATCTGATTGGTTCCAGCGAGACCTCGCTGGAACCAATGAAAACGCTTTCCAGGAGACCAAGAAAATCGGACTAAATCCGCCAAGGGTGAATACAGAAACGACGTTACGTCGTAGATGTCACCCTTGGCTTGCGAAGATGGAGAGAAATATGTCTTTAAAGTTGAGACAGAAATGACAATTTCAATATCAAATTCAAAATCTGAATGTTGTCCACAACAATTAGTTTAAATCTAGCACAAAAATATGTATTTCTCGAAAACGGTTCAATATTTTGGCATAAAAATTTCAGAATTTTCAAAAGAAAATTTGCTCTTTCAGATAAAAATAAAAGTGAAATTTATGATAAAAAATAAATGTGAAATGTCACTTTAACCTTGTACCAGACGACAAAATTTTGGGGTGGACCACTTTGAAAGAGGTTGCAGTCTACAATTGATCGTGAAAGAAATTTTAAATTGTTTTGTCTTTTTTGGTGGAAAGCATTTTGGAAAACGAAGAAATTGCTTGTTACAATCAATGTCTTCATTTTCCACAAGGTTTTTCAGTCTCATTTTCTTGTAAGGGGTCCAAAAGCGTACTTATGTGGGAGTTGGTTAAAGTTATTCGTAATCACGATGGGGAATCACGTGACACAACAATTGCAGGCAATAAGCAACATTTCTCTAAATATGTGACCTATTTTAAAATTATTTGAAGCAGAGAATAAAACAGTTTTACTTTTTTCACATCCCCTTAAATTCCTCATCTACCATTTCTTCCCTAATGTCTTAACAGTTTTTTGTATTTATCGTAAACAAATCATATTTTCATCAACATTCACTATGTCATCTGAGGTAGCTTCGAATTTAAACTTATTTAGTTTGCGGTTTTTGCGAGGGTTTAAACTGTAGAAACGACGTTTTTAAAGAGAAAACCGCCGTTATGTTGAAAAGTTGGTCTTTATAAAACTTACATGTACTTTCTTTAACCCTTTCCCAAACAAGACCTGGTTTTGACATCCCTAATAGAATAGGCTTGTGAAAACATCGAGACAAAAGATGAAACTGCTGATAACCAGCAGTTTCTCCTTTTGCCTAAAAATATTTTCTTGGCTAGATCTATATCAATCTCAATTTCAATCTTAATTAATATCCATTTTGTCGTCTGCAGCAGCTTTCGAATTGCAACACCCTAAAATTTTGTCATTTGGGAAAGGGTTAAAAAGAAAATCCCACGGTCTAACAACAGCTTTAAAGGAAAGAATTATTAGTGCCATTTTTCATATTTTGATTTGCTTTGTTTTGTTTTTAGACCTGGAAATGCATTCTTATTCTGTGATATGTGCATTTAAGTCTTCGTTTAATTTAACCCTTTCCCAAACAAGATTTTTTTACCCACCCTATGGAAATGGCTTGGGGAAAACATTGGGGCAAAAAAGGCTGATGACCAGAATTTTCACCTTTTGCATCAATATGTTTTTGCTGCATAGTACACAAATCCGATTTATACGAGTATCATCATAATTCATTTTGTCTTCTGCAGCAGCTTTCAACTTGGACTAGCCTACATTTTTGGTGTTTTGGAAAGAATTCAAATGAATCAATTAGGACGGATTAGAAGTTTTCCTTTGAAGTGTCCCAAGATACCAATAAGCCTAATGATAGATCAATTCTGGTGCATCAATTTTCCAGATATGGACTTCAAGATTTATTTGAACTATTCCTAAACGACGCAAATGTGCTGTTTTAATTTGAAAGTAGCGCAGAAGTCGATAAAGATATGGTATACATGTGTATCAGAGAATCACAACAATTTTTGAGCAAGAATCTGGAAAAGGGTCCTTTATAGCATTTAAGACAATCATGTTTCATGATCAACCTGTGCCCAAGTGTAGGCTGAAAGGGATTCATACCGCTGTGTTAAGGTCTGTACAAGTCACGAGGAACCTTCTGGAGACCAACATGGTTCATGATCAGACTGCGTGTATACGCAGGCTGATCATGAACCATGTTGGGCTCAAAAGCATTAAAGGATGTTTTTCCATGTCTAGAAATTTAATGCTGATGATCAGTAGTTTCTTCTTCCATGTCAATTTCCTTTAGCCTTATTTATTTGGGCAACACAAGCAGTTTTTATCTGCTTCGTTCTTTGATGATCTTTTATATGCCTGTACATATTGTTATTTAGATGTAAAAACATTCGTATAAGAGAAGTGTGTGATTTTTTTTTACAGTGCACAAAATCGACCAATGTGAATTTTTTTTATAATACTTTGGTATAAAAATTCATTTATTACAAGACAGAAAAAAGTAGGTTTCATAATCATTGTATTATTTTGTTCAGTTTTAAAGGCGCCTTGAAACCTTTACCAGATAAAACCTAAGCTGGTCCAGGTCCAAAGGGGCCGTAGACAAGAAAACAAATCGCTCTTCTGGAATTGAAAATTATTTTATTTGGGACCAGAAAATGTTTTTGGAAAAGGGGTTGATTGATAGTTAGTAACTTGTTTTACTTCATCCTTTTTCCCCATAAATATTGTGCGACAAAACCGTTTGTTGACAGGATCATCGAAACAGGAATTTGTTGGGAAAGGGATCAATCTGTTCAAGTGGAATTGTTTGATAGCAATGATATTGCAATCTGTCAAAAGAGAAAACAAATTATTTTCACGATGGTGTTTTTGCGTAGAGGGATTTGGGACTGGTCCCTTGAAAGCCTTACTACATTCGACAAAATGCTCATAGTGAAAATAAAAATTGAAGTCTATCATATCATAGAAAACATTTAAGAAAATGAAGAAAAAAATAATTATATCATATATATTGTATCACATCGGTATTTTCCTTCCAAATATTGGATTCCAATTCAGTTTTTGGTCATCAGCAATTTCCTCTTTGATATTTTTATTATTATTATAATTCTTTCGTATATTTAATACGCCGTCTTTTGGGGGAATGGCTTAACCCTTTCCCAAACTAAAATTTTTTAGGGTGATCCACTTCAAAAACTGACACAAATGACAACATGGAAGTTATTAAAGATAGGATTTGTGTAAAATATGGCATAGGAAATATTGAGACAAAGGGAGAAACTGCTGGTTATCAGCAGTTTCTTCTTTTGTTTCAATGTTTCCCAAGCCTTTTCTATCAAGGACGTCAAAACCAGGTCTTGTTTGGGAAAGGGTTAACATGTAAAGTGTTGCAGTTCTTTCCTCATTCCGGTATAGAAGAATACCGTCAACTGTCTTCAAAAACCTCGTAGCTGATGCTTAAAAGAAGCTGAAGTTACGAGGTTTTTGAAGAAAAGGAAGATATATTCTTTACTACCATTTATGCCCATTTATTGTCTCACTTATCAAAACTTTATACTCTGTTTTCAGTAAACATGACCTGACAAGAATCTATAAACTATTTTCAAAAATCATGTCAGCCTTTAGGCGCCTTTGTTTCTTTTTACATGCAACTTTTTGGCAGATTTGTTATTGAAATATGTCTTCAGCGAATAAATCAGTTCTCAAACCGTTGGTGTTATCGCAAAACCTCGTATCTACAGATTCAATCAAGCTGTAGATACGAGGTTTTTCAATAAAACAGACGAAATATGTCATTC
The DNA here is from genome assembly GCA_963680895.1 of Fragum sueziense. Lineage (NCBI taxonomy): Eukaryota > Metazoa > Mollusca > Bivalvia > Cardiida > Cardiidae > Fragum > Fragum sueziense. Next base: position 12,824,585 of record OY804609.1, on the reverse strand, counting down.
CTTTTCTTAAAAAAAACTCTATAACTGCAGCTTGTATTAAGCTACAGTTACGGAGTTTTCAAAGATGCGCTACGATTGACTCCTTAATGCGAATCATGTCTAGAGGCATATTTAGAGCTGCTATTCGATTGATTTTGATCAAAAATGGACAAAACACGAATAAAACAATGTTCACGCTTTATACTAGTAGTTGGACATTAAACTTTCCAATTTCACACACATTAATGAGATTATTATAATTTATGAAATCGTACCTTGAAGCTTTTAGAGTGCGTACTTCAGACTTCGTCATCTAACTGCAGTCTTTCGGATGAAACTTTAGCCCGAGGTCCTGTCTCCATGTACCCTTAGCTGTTGAATGGGACGTAAAACTCCATTCAATCCAATCATCACCTAACTGAAGTGTCGTTCAGGTTTACTGGGGATTAACCCTCTCCCTAACAAGACCTGGTTTTGACGTCTCTAATAGAAACGTCTTGGGAAAACATTGAAACAAAAGACGAAACTGCTGGTAACCAGCAGTTTCTCCTTTTGTCTCAATGTTTTCTGTACCATATTTTACACAAATCCTATCTTTAATAATATTCATTTTGTCATTTGTGGCAGATTTTGAAGTGGATCACCCTAAAATTTTGTCGTTTGGGAAAGGGTTAACACCGCCCGAAGGAGTGATGAGCGATGTTAACGTACTTATTTCTTACTTACCTTTTGACCGCACCAATGGTAAGACGTCCACTTCATTGGGTGTTCGTGTTGGTTCCTTCATAGTTGTTTGCCAATATTGTGTCTTAGATGTAATACTCGAGAGAAAGGTTGGCGGTATCCAGAGATATATAGATATGCTGTAGACTGCGCTTGTCCCCGTCCCAGTTAAACTCCGGCTTGAATGATATATCAGTTAGATGACGAAGCCTAAAGTACTCATGCGAACGCTTCAAGGTACGCCTTCATTAAATAACATGAAATTGAAAAAAAATCGATTGCCTATCTGTGTTCTGTTCTATCATGTCCATGGGTTTCATATCTATTTACACATAAATTTGTCGTCTGTGCGCAACAGCAATTTCTTCATTTGCCTCAATGTATTCCCACGGCAATCTAGCAGGCCAAAACTAGGTCTTGTGTGGACAATTCGCATTATTTACAATTCATACTGTCTCAAAATTTCATGTATATCACGTGACAATTTGAAAGACAAATGTTAATTAGAAGACAAACTTGTTGTAGAAATCCATTAATATCCCCGGATGCTTCTGAACTCTTATTTGTCTCCTATATAAGAGACGCTGTTTTGACTAATCCGAGGTTACTTGGAAGAATAAACCCAGACCCAAACGAAAACATTGATACTGTTTAGGACATTTCGCATTATTCCTAATTCACACTGTTTAAATAGTTCAGGTACATCACTACAAACTTGTTGTAGACATCTTTTGATATCCCTGGAGGCTTCTGAACTCCTATTTGTCTCCTATACATAAGAAACGCTGTCGTGGCTAGTCCTGATGTTCCTTGAAGTTCTTTTGTCCCGGTGTCTCCCTAACTAGGGCGCAAAAACCAGGTTTTGTCTAAAGCTTTCATGTACATCACGTGACAATTTGAAAGACAAATGAAAATTAGACGACAAACTTGTTGTAGATATTTATTAATAACCCTGGAGGTTTCTTAACTCCTACTTGTCTAATATATAAGATACAGTGTCGTGACTTATCCGGGCTTCCTTGGAAGTAGAAACCCTTTCCCACATAACATATGTCATACCCCTCGACTGCCCTCTCTTGATCCGCCACTGGATCGTCTGTCTAAAGATTTCAGGTATATCACGTGACAATTTGAAAGACAAATGTTGACACCGTTTATGCATTTCGAATTATTCACAAGATCGTCTGTCTCAAAATTTCATGTATATCACGTGACGCTTTGAAAGACAAATATTAATAAGACGACAAACTTGATGTAGACATATATGTATACTCCTGTTCGTCTCCTATATAACAGACACTGTCGTGACTAGTCCGGGGTTCTTTGAAGTTTCTTCTTTTGCCCCGACGTCTCCTTAACTAGGACACCAAAACCGGGCTCTGTCTAAAGATTTCAGGTATATCACGTGACACCCTAAAAGACAAATGTTAATTAGATGACAGACTTGTCGAAGGCATATATTGATAACCCTGGAGGCTTCTAAACTCCTATTTGTCTCCTATATAAGAGACACTGTCATGACTAGTCTGGGGTTCCTTTGAAGTTTTAACCATTTCCAGAACGACAAATATTGAAACTGTTCCAATAGTTTAAACCCATAGACCCCCTCTCTGGATCCACCACTGGACCGTCTGCCTCAAAGATTTCCGGTATATCACGTGACATTTTGAAAACAAAAACAAATGTTAATTAGATGACAAACTTGTTGTAGACATATATTAATATCCCCAGAGGCTTCTAAACTACTACTTGTCTCCTATATAAGAGACAGTGTCGTGACTAGTCCGGGGTTCCTTGGAAGTGTAAACCCTTTCCCAAAGGAATAATATTGATACTATTTGGGACAATTCGCACTATTCATAAGACAGACTGTCCCACGATTTCAGGTACATTTGTATATCACGTGACAATTTGAAAGACAAATGATAATTAGACGAAAAACCTGTTGTAGACATTTACTAAACTCCTACTTGTCTAATATATAAGAGACAGTGTCATGACTTATCCGGGGTTCCTTGGAAGAAGAAACCCTTTCCCACATAACATATGTCATACCAGGTTTTGTCTAAAGATTTCATGTACATCACGTGACAATTTGGAAGACAAATGAAAATTAGACGACAAACTTGTTATAGACATTTATTAATATCCCTGGAGTTTCTAAACTCCTATTTGTCTAATATATAAGATACAGTGTCGTGACTAGTTCGGGGTTCCTTGGAAATGTAAACCCTTTCCCAAAAGAATAATATTGATACTATTTGGGATAATTCGCACTATTCATAAGACCGTCTGTCTCAAGATTTCAGGTATAACACGTGACACTACGAAAGACAAATGTTGATTAGACGACAAACTTGTTGTAGACACTTATTAATATCTTTGGGGGCTTCTAAACTACAACTTGTCTAACATATAAGACGTGACTTGTCCGGGGTTCCTTGGAAGTTGAAACCATTTCCAAAAGATATATATCTAAACTGTTCCAAAAATTTGAACACGTAGACCCCCTCACAGGACTGTCTGTTTAAAGATTTCAGGTATACATGTATCACGTGATAATTTGAAAGACAAATGTTGATTAGACGACAAACTTGTTGTAGACACTTATTAATATCCCTTGAGGCTTCTAAACTCCTATTTGTCTCTTAACACTTTCCCAAAAAGACAAGAATTTGGCATCCCTGATAGAAATGGTTTAGGAAAATATAGAGGCAAAAGAAGAAAATGCTGATAATCAGCATTTTCTCCTTTAGCCTCAATATTTTTTGTGCTAATTTGTGCACAAAGAAATGTAACAGTGTCAACAAATCTTAATTAGAAGACAAACTTGTTGTAGACATTTATTAATATCCCTGGAGGATTCTAAACCCCTATTTGTCTCCTATATAAGAGACACTGTCGTGACTCGGACGTGTTTCCAGGAATTGATTACAGAACAAAATACAGAACGCTGTAAAGTCATTAACCAGCTTAAGGACACTTATCTTGTCTAAAGATTTCATGTATATCACGTGACAATTTGAAAGACAAATGTTAATTAGACAACAAACTTGTTGTAGACATATATTAATATCCCTTATGGCTTCTAAATTCTTATTTGTCTCCTATATAAGGGACACTGTCGTGACTTGGTCGTGTTTCCAGGTATTCCGTACATAACAAAATACAGAACGCTGTAAAGTCATTCACCAGCTTAAGGACACTTGTCTTGTCTAAAGATTTCATGTATATCACGTGACAATTTGAAAGACAAATGTTAATTAGATGACAAGCTTGTTGTAGACATCTATTAATATCCCTGGAGGATTCTGAACTCATATTTGTCTCCTAACCCTTTCTTAAACAAGACCTCGACTTGATGTCCCTGGTAGAAATATGGTTAAGGAAAATATCGAGACAAAAGAAGAAAATGCTGATGATCAGCATTTTCTCCTTTAGCCTCTTTATTTTCTGTGCTATTTTGTGCATAAAATGTAGCTGTGTCAACAAATGTTAATTAGACGACAAACTTATTGTAGACATTTATTAATATCCCTGGATGATTCTAAACTCCTGTTTGTCTACTTCATTAGAGACAGTGTCGTGAATTGTCCGAGGTTCCTGGGAAGTGGTAACCCTTTCCCAACGACAAATGTTGATATTATTTAGGACATTTTACATTTTTCACAAAACCGTCTGTCCCAAGGTTTCAGGTATATCACGTGACAATTTGAAAGACAAATGTTGATTAGATGACAAACTTGTTGCAGACATTTATTAATATCCCTGGAGGATTCTAAACTCCTGTTTGTCTCCTATATAAGAGACAGTGTCGTGACTAATCCGGGGTTCCTTGGAAATGTAAACCCTTTCCCAAAGGAATAATATTGATACTATTTGGGACAATTCGTACTATTCATAAGACCGTCTGTCTCCAAATTTCAGGTATATCACGTGACACTACAAAAGACAAATGTTAATTAGATGACAAACTTGTTGTAGACATCTATTAATATCCCTTGAGGCTTCTAAACTCCTATTTGTCTCTTAACACTTTCCCAAAAAGACAAGAATTTGGCATCCCTGATAGAAATGGTTTAGGAAAATATAGAGGCAAAAGAAGAAAATGCTGATAATCAGCATTTTCTCCTTTAGCCTCAATATTTTTTGTGCTAATTTGTGCACAAAGAAATGTAACAGTGTCAACAAATGTTAATTAGAAGACAAACTTGTTGTAGACATTTATTAATATCCCTGGAGGATTCTAAACCCCTATTTGTCTCCTATATAAGAGACACTGTCGTGACTCGGACGTGTTTCCAGGAATTGATTACAGAACAAAATACAGAACGCTGTAAAGTCATTCACCAGCTTAAGGACACTTATCTTGTCTAAAGATTTCATGTATATCACGTGACAATTTGAAAGACAAATGTTATTTAGACAACAAACTTGTTGTAGACATATATAAATATCCCTGATGGCTTCTAAATTCTTATTTGTCTCCTATATAAGGGACACTGTCGTGACTTGGTCGTGTTTCCAGGTATTGCTTACAGAACAAAATACAGAACGCTGTAAAGTCATTCACCAGCTTAAGGACACTTGTCTTGTCTAAAGATTTCATGTATATCACGTGACAATTTGAAAGACAAATGTTAATTAGATGACTTACTTGTTGTAGACATCTATTAACATCCCTGGAGGATTCTAAACTCCTATTTGTCTCCTATATAAGAGACAGTGTCGTGACTAGTCCGGGGTTCCTTGGAAATGTAAACCCTTTCCCAAAGGAATAATATTGATACTATTTGGGACAATTCGCATTATTCATAAGACCGACTGCCTCAAGATTTCAGGTATATCACGTGTCACTTCGAAAGACAAATGTTAATAAGACAACACACTTGTTGTAGACATCTATTATTATCCCCGGAGGATTCTAAACTCCTATTTGTCTTGAGACGCTGTCTTGACTTGGTCGTGTTTCCAGGTATTGGTTACAGAACAAAATACAGAACGCAGTAAAGTCATTCGCCATCTTAAGGACACATGCCTTGTCTCAAAATTTCAGGTATATCACGTGACTGTTTGAAAGACAAATCTTAATTAGACGACACACATATTGTAGATATTTATTGATATCCCTAGGGGATTCTAAACTCCTTTTTGTTTCATATATAAGAGACAGAGTCTTGACTAGTCCGAGGATCCTTGGAAGTGGTAACCCTATCCCAAACGACAAATATAGATATTTTTTTAGGAAATTTCGCATTATTCACAAGACCGTCTGCTCCATCTTTCAGGTATATCGCGTGACATTTTGAAAGACAAATGATAATAAGATGACAAACTTGTTGTAGACATCTATTAATATCCCTGGAGGATTCTAAACTCCTATTTGTCTCCTAACCCTTTCCTAAACAAGATCTCGACTTGATGTCCCTGGTAGAAATATGGTTAAGGAAAATATCGAGGCAAAAGAAGAAATGCTGATGATCAGCATTTTCTCCTTTAGCCTCTTTATTTTCTGTGCTATTTTGTGCATAAAAATGTAACTGTGTCAACAAATGTTAATTAGACTACAAACTTGTTGCAGACATTTGTTAATATCCACGGAGGCTTCTAAACTCCTATTTGTCTTCTATATAAGAGACACTGTCCTGACTACTCCTGTTTGTCTCCTATATAAGAGACAGCGTAGTGACTAGTCCGGGGTTCCTTGGAAATGTAAACCCTTTCCCAAAGGAATAATATTGATACTATTTGGGACAATTCGCACTATTCATAAGACCGACTGCCTCAAGATTTCAGGTATATCACGTGTCACTTCGAAAGACATGTTAATAAGACGAAAAACTTGTTGTAGGCATCTATTAATATCCCCGGAGGCTTCTGAACTCCTATTCGTCTTCTATATAAGAGACGCTGTCGTGACTTGGTCGTGTTTCCAGGTATTGGTACTCTCTTAAGAACAGAGCACATTCTCTCTTCATTCCATTATGATATAATGATGCTCTGTTCCCGCGGGGTCATTTCACGTCTAATCTCGGGGCCTTGGCGGGATGTCGGTATCCAATCGTTGGCTTTACACAACAAAACAATTTAAAAAACTGATACAAACTTTCATGGGCTGACGCTTCAAATTACCGGCTCCAGCCAAAAATAGAAGCGACGTAATGTAAACGTAATCAAGCAAGATAAAACTGAATGATTTTCATTCGATAATTCAAATGTTACCGGCTTCAGCCAAAAATAGAAGCGACGTAATGTATACGTAATGATCATGCAAGATAAAACTGAATGATTTTGATTCGATAATTCAAATGATGTGCTATAATTAGATTATGACGACCAAATAGGCTGTTCGTGTACCAAAAACGGCAGAGGTCATATTTGATGGTACTCTCCAAAGCCGAGGGCAGGGGGGCTACCCCCCCCCCCCGAATGTTGGCCAAAAATGCTGAATTTTCTTAATTTTACACTGAAAATTTTGGGAAAATCCAAATTAGCCCCCAATATTCAGGACGAGGGCTTTAGCCCCCCCCCATATGAAATTGCTTCCTACGGGTCTGCTGTATTTGTAATTTTATTTAACCCATTACCAAACGGAATAATTTTAGTACGATCCAATTTGAAAGCTGCTGCAGACAACAAAAGTCATGATATTGGGAATTGATTTGAGTATTATATAGCTCGGAGGATATTGAACCATAGACGAAAATGCTGATGATCAGCATTTTCTTCTTTTGCCTCAATGTTTTCCTACGTCTTTTCTATAATGGACGCCAAAAGTAGGTTTTGTTTCGGGTTTTGGAAGAGTTAAATCTAAACCACGTGTTATGGGTATTCATTGAAATTGTGTTCCCAGACACGGATTAGTATTTCAATATATAACTTGAATCATACATGTTTTAGCAATGGTTTGATAATGTGTCCTGAAGATATATCGTGTGCATTGGCGATCGCATTTAGAATGGTAATTTTTAGTCTACCACCCTAAAACGGAAGTAATGTAGACCTTTATTTGGTCCTTCATATCCAATGGATTCTTTGATATCTACTGTTTACATTGTACACGTGATATACAAACAGGATTGTTGGTTAGACTATTGTTGGCGCAAGATCGTATGGCACATATTTACGTTTTGCTCAAATGTAAACAAAACATTGTTCGATAAAACACAGAAAACTCTTAACAGTGAAAAGACCGTTCTATCACTGTACCTAAGTTTTCAACATGTGTACGGCAATACTTATAAAGATTTTATTCATCTTTTATACAAAACTGATTTGTTTACATTTGGACAAAACGTAAACATGTGCCATACGATCTTGAGCCAACAATAGGTACAAACGTGCATAAGTCACTCGGTAGGCTATATAAGGTTTCGATAAATAATCTGCCAGAGTGTCTCTAGCTAAAAGCTAGAGATGCTATGCCATGCCATTTATCGGGACCTATATCTTTCCTCAAATACATGTTCCAGTTGAAGAGTGTCAAGGGCAAGAGATTCTTGATTACCGAGTTAACCCTTTCCCAAACAAGACCTGGTTTTGACGTCCCTGTTAGAAAAGGCTTGGGAAAACATTGAAACAAAAGAAGAAACTGCTGATAACCAGCAGTTTCTCCTTTTGTCTCAATATTTTCTATACCATATTTTACACAAATTCCTTCTTTCCTTACTTCCAATTTGTCATTTGTGGCAGTTTTTGAAGTGGATCACCAGAAAATCTTGCCGTTTGGGAAAGGGTTAATACGGTGCAGAATGTAACTCAATAATACGATACATGTAATACAAAACAAAATCCCATGTGCGTCGCGCCTTATCACATACACGGGCGAATTCCTTTCTCGATTTTATCTTTAATTGATTGTTTAATTATATCGTCAGTGCGTGGAATTGACTGGTGGTCGTGATTTATTAAGAAAGCCGGGAACGACATCCACATGCCAGTCACTGATCGACAGTTCGCTATTGGATAGATCGAGTGTTTTCCTGGCGCTCCGTGGGGTCTTTTTATCCCGTACATTTCCTGGGAAATCGGTAACCTTTATACAAACAAAACGGATCAATGATTGCGTAAACATATTGTTCTGGTCTTATGGTCTTACTAGGAACAATGCAAATAAAGGATAGAGCATGAAATAAGTTATAGTATAAGAGAAACGGAAACTTAAGACCGGTACGATATCGTTGAGCATGTAAGCATGTGCTTTGGTATAGTCACCGGACTTTCCTCGTTGTAATAAATGAGCATGATGATATCCCTTTGAATAACAAATGACCCGAAATTTTGGAAAAGAACCTTTACATATACGGCAATTAGAAAACTATGGATCCGAAGAATACCTGGTTCGTATTGGAATTTGAGAACGCATCAGTTTGAAATTGCAATATTTTGAGGATTGTTGAAATCTTATACCAAGATTTACATTTAATCCATTGCCAGACGTCAAAATTTTAGACTGATCTAAATTTAAAGACAGACGACAGACGGCAATTTCAGGTGAATGAAATATGCAAGTTTTTCTACCTTTTGTATAGAAAACATTGTACGAATTAAGAAATTGCTTATTACTAGCCAATTTTGGATTTTCCAACATTTTTCGGGGGAAATATGTCTTGCATGTCGCCAAAGACGTCAATATGTGGGGATGGCTTTATTGCATTAATTTTGGTTACAATAGCCTTATGCAAAGAAATGCTTCTTGATCGTTTGCAATAAATTCGATTTATATGTCGCTAAAATTCATTGACCTTAGATACATCTGGTTTGAGGAATTTTCTCTAAGGTGTAGAAACAGACAATTATGGAGGTGTCACCGTGTTTATTTCCTCGATATTTTCATTATATAAATGGGCCTACTGTTTTCAATTATCTGTTATTATCTCCAAGAAAATGGGGGATGCGACAGTGTCATTTATAAGTAAATTGCCTCTGTCAAAACTTATCTCAGTTAAGTGTCTGTCGTTTGGGGTTGAACGGGTTTCTATTAAAGACCTATCTTTAAACAAGAATCTTTAAGGGTTCACCTAACGGTCAATGTCACATTTTTTTGAAAATATTCAACACAAATATAACGTTTCCTGCAGAGGTCTTTCCGCTCTACTTTTCCATTCTGAATATTAAGGTACCATCGAATGTTAACGACAGCGTCCGAATAGGTTCGGATACGTAACGACGCCGCTCGAAAGAAACCGATGTTTTTAATCACAAAATAGTCACGTTACGGGTATTCTAGCTTATGGAGTTTTTGTAACAAGCTCCCGTATAGACGAGCTACGTGGTTCGCGGAAAACACTTGTTCCACACGTGTACAGCTTAACGTGATATACTGTAACAAACATCTATAATTGCTTTCATGTGACATTTCAAAAATTTTTGTCGTAAATTTTACTTTTATTTTTAGCTCGACTTTTCGAAGAAAATGAGAGCTCATACTCTCACCGGGCGTCGGCGTCGGCGTTGGCGTTGGCGTCGGCGTTGCAACCTAGGTTAAAGTTTTTTTCAAACATCAATAACTTCCATACTATCAAAGGGATTCAACCCAAACTTGGAATACTTACTCACCATCACTCCCTCTACCTAACTACTAGGGCCCATGACCCTGGCTCCACTATATTTGGAGTTATGCCCCCTTTATACTAAGCAACTTAAAAAGTCGAGCGTGCTGTCTTCGGACAGCTCTTGTTATCTGAAAGAGCACATTTCCTTATAATCCGAGTCTTCTCTGATGTAAATACGCTCTTTGATATTTTGATTTTTCGCTATGTAAATAGCGAAAAATCAAAATATCAAAGAGCGCGTATTTACATCAGAGAAGACTCGGATTAATTTCCTTATGAAAATTCGAAAAATTTCAAGCCAAAATATTGCGCCGTTTATGAGAAATTTATATTTTTGTGTTAAAATTGAACAAATTGTTGTGGACAACAGTTCGGATTTATATGCAATTTATCGATTATGTCTCAACTTTAAATGCGTGTTTCTCGCTTATTGGCAACTAATAGTATTTATACTCATTAGAATAACCAATCTTGGCATCAAGACATACTTAAAAAAAATTGAAATTGGAATGAAATGTCCCTTTAACAAATATTTATTCGTGTTTTATCACCTAAGTCGCCTTTAGAATTGGACAGTCTTAAATTCTCTATTTCATAAAGGCGATAAGTCATTTGATAAATTCAATCAAAATTCATCATTTCTTATTTACAGTTTAGTAAATAAACATAACGTTTTGAGGTCATGTTAAAAGTAAGTCATTATCTGATATTGTCTCTTTAAGTTAAAAAGGTTCAGTCCTTATATAGTTAATCATTTAGTTTAAACATCTTTATTTACATTGTTGTTTTGTTTCTTGAATATGTTCTATTTGAACTGTTCAATTGTTGTCAGACATAGTCTTACTGTTTATGCAATCATCGATCCGTTTTATTTGTATTAAGGTTACCGATTTCCCAGGAAATGTACGGGATAAAAAGACCCCACGGAGCGCCAGGAAAACACTCGATCTATCCAATAGCGAACTGTCGATCAGTGACTGGCATGTGGATGTCGTTCCCGGCTTTCTTAATAAATCACGACCACCAGTCAATTCCACGCACTGACGATATAATTAAACAATCAATTAAAGATAAAATCGAGAAAGGAATTCGCCCGTGTATGTGATAAGGCGCGACGCAGATGGGATTTTGTTTTGTATTACATGTATCGTATTATACAGTTACATTCTGTACCGTATTAACTCAGAACCCACCAAGATCTGAACCCTTAACGTAGCATACCCCTGATGAAATGCGACGTCGGAATTATTTGTACGACGCCGTAAACAATCGGCATCGGAACATTCCATCGCCGAATGTTTACGACGCCGTACAAATGACTTCGCACACGAAACGAATGGTAACCACATTACATGCTTTACCAAATATTCTTCTATTTTGTCAGACAGAATAAAGTGCTTGCAGGTAGGACGGAATGCGACTAGAGGCGCGTTCTTTAGAGCGAGGTTTCTTGAGATATCTTGAGATTTCTTATGATGTTTTAGAGATGTTTTAGGATAAAGTGTTCTTCAGTGCAAGATTTTTAAGACGCTCAATTGGAGGCGCCATTACCCTATAATTTGTGCGGAATCCCTCGGTTAACACTGTAGAAACAACATAAGAGAGAATTGCCCGAGTTTTCCGAATGCTCCATGGTTCTATGGTAATGCTCCATATTTCATACAAATGACGTCATTATTTCGAACACCTCGGTCTCAAAAAAGCTTTTTCTAAAACACCTTAGATATCTCGCTATAAAAACGCTTTGCATTCAAGAAATTGACGAAGATTTGCAGACAATTCAGAGTTCGGTCATTTTCGAAATTTCCGCCCAAATGTTTTGTTCGTGTGTTTAAAATGTGAAAGCGCATAAAAACCAAAATTTTGAGAAACGGACTAGACTTCACAGATGTCAACCAGATTTCGAAGTAGTTTGCGCGTCTCAATCGTTTTCAGAATCTTGGCAGCGTATATTAGGTTGGTCAGAAAAAAGGTCAATGAAGATGACCCATAATCGGTGCCTGTCAGAGATTATTGAAAAGTTAACATCGGATTTTAGTCAGATTCAAGTTTGAACCGTATTCAACCCTAACTTATCAGTGCATTAATGAATCAGATCTTAAATTCAATGGATAGGTTGATATTGATTCGCAGTTCTATAGCGGAATATTAAAATATTTTCTGAAAATGTTATGGCTGTGTCACGTGATAACCCGCCATTTACTCACCCATGAATCAGACCATTATATTGATACATTTGTAGATTGCTCAACATTGATTTGTGTGGGAGGATTTATCAAGATAAACTTAAACGAGTTTCCTTGGTACATTGTCCCGATAGGTGACAAGTCTTGTTTCGAATGCATTCAACTTTTTTTCTAAACTTGTCCCTTGTTCTTACGTGCCCAGAAGAACTTGTGTAGGAAGACATTAGACATGATGATATTACGGAAATCTTTCTTCTACTAAATATTGTTGTTGTATCTACAACAGTTTTAAATTGGCGTACTCTAAAATGTTTCCGTTTGAGAAATTGTCAAAGCAATATAAATCTTATTTCTCAGTATTGATCTGTGTGGGAGGATTGATCAAGAGACATTTCAACGAGTTTTCTTGGTACATTGTCCATATAGGTGACAAGTCATGTCTTGAGTAGAACTTCTAACCTTTCTCAAATCATCCCTTATTTGACGTCAATGGCCGAATTCCTTGGTGAAACATTGAGAGAAAAGAGGAAATTGCTTTTATTATTTTATTTATCATACACATACTATCAGCATTTTCTTCTTATGTCTGAGCAATATTTTGCAAAACCTATCCAAGTAGAGACGTCGAAAACAGGTCTTGTTTTCGAATTTGTTAATATATACCTTCTACTTTTTATATCAATCATTTCGTCTATACAGCTTTGAAATTAGATTTATTAGAATTTTGCCTTTTGATAAAGGTTAAAACAATGGATTGCTCATCATTGATGGTTGTGGGAGTATTTATCAAGCTAAACATAAACGATTTTTCTGTGTACATTTCCCGAATAGCTGACAAGACCTGTCTGGCCTTCCAACCTTTTTTCAAAATTAGCACTAGTATTGAAATACCCAGTAGAATTTGTTTGGGAACATATTGAGAGAAAAGGAGAGATTGCTGATGCTCCTTTCCCTCTATATTTCATTTACTATATCATACATATTCTCTACCTTTGAAATCAATCGTTTTGCCATAAACAGCATCTTTCAAATTCGAACTGTCTAATTTTTTACCCTTATTGAAAGGGTTAAAGCAATATATTTCTTAGCATTGATTTGTGTGGGAGGATTTATCAAGATAAATTTGAATTAGTTTTTCTGAGTGCATTGTCCCAATCGGTGACTAGACTTGTCTGGAATTCCTTTGACTCTATTTTCGTTCCCATCCCGGATAGAATCATCTTGTTTTACATATTTTAACCCATTACCACACAGTGACTCCTTTTGACTCCCCACAAGAAAATTCCTTTGGAAAGCATCGTGGGAAAAGAAGAAATTGCTTATGATAAGCAATTTCTTCATTTCCCACAATGTTTTCTACACAAAGAGTCGAGAAAAATGTTAAATTTCATTCGCTTGAAATTGTCGACTGCATCATCTTTGAATTTCGACTAGTCTAAAATTTTGCCGTTTGATAATGGGTTAACGGCTTTAGGAATGTAACTATAGTCTGGTCGCGATATTTTGACACATGTCTTCAAAACAAACCAATGTAAAACAACACAATGTTGATTTACAAGCCACTGTAATTTTGTATGCGATGCAAGGGACACCTGCAAGATTCAAACAAACGCTTGCAAAATTGTATTTAAAATTCAGAACGCTTTTCCCTTGTTTACAAAAGTTGAACATAGGTGCCATCATATTGTGACTTGATTTTTTCATCGAATCATTTCTCATGTCTTATATTCGTGAAAATAATGTCAGCACAATAATGCAGTCAATAATGTTTTCAGATAGATCTATGAATATTATAATTTATGGGTTTTTTTTTCTTAAATTTGGGAAAATTAATCCTTCCGAATCAAGACCTGCTTTTGACTACCCTAGGAAGAATAGACCTTAAATACACCGGGAAAAATGTACATAATATAACATATACATGTACAATGCACATGTATCTTGGTTGACATTTAATCCAAAACATCTTAAGTTGCTCTTACATGTATATATTGTGCCGATTTTCGTTTTTGCCTATTTTCGAAATTCGGCAAATCCCTGCAGAACTCAGACCCTGATTCCAAACAATATCTCTAAAATGTCACAAGGGATATTTTCTAGACCCCTTTTCGTATTATCAATATCACGGTGTATAGTCACGTGACTTAGAATTTCCGTTAATCTTTAAAAACTTTGTCAATACTTGACCAGTTTGAAGCAGAGAAGGCGGAAAAGTGTCAGGAATAACCTGAACGTAGTATATTTTTGAAAAATCAACTGATAAAAAAGTTATTGAAGATAAACCAAAGTTTTGGTTTATCTTCAATAACTTTTTTATCAGTTGATTTTTTTTAAAAAAAAATCCAACACGTTCATCTAATGCGTGACGTCTGTCCACATTCTCTGCTTCAAACCAAATTCAAATCGGACCCGTATTAACAAAATTATTGAAGATTTTCTGAAATTGTTGCATCACGTGATTATCCACCGTGAATATTATTATTCACCAGCGTCGCCTATGTCATTTAGGGGACCTACTTATCTATGATTCAGACCATTACAACGTTAGATTGCTCGGCATTGATTTGTGTGGGAGGATTTATCAAGATAAACTTGAATGAGTTTTCAGGGTATATTGCCCCAATAGGCGACAAGTCTCTTCGGGTGTCTTCTAATCCTTTCTCAAATTATCCATTGTTTTGACATTGAGAGAAAAAAAGAAATTCCTAATCATCAGCAATTTCTTTTTTCCCTCATTGTGTTAATTAATTCATCATACACATACTATCAGTATTTTCTTCTTTTGTCTCAATGTTTTTTCCCACGAAAGACGTCGAAATCAGGTCTAGTTTTGGGATGGCTTAACATGATACTTTCTGCTTTTAATATCAATCATTTTGTCTTTTACAGCTTTGAAAATGGATTGCAATAGAATTTAGTGGTTTTCTTTTTTCTTTTTTCTTCTTCTTTTTTTTTTTTTTTTTTTTTTTCTCTCTTCTTTTTTTATTGCTCATCATTGATTTTTGTAGGAGGATTTATCAAGATTTACTTAAACAAGCTTTCTGGGTACATTGCCCGAATAGGTGACAAAATTTGTCTGACCTTCCAACCCTTTCTCAAATTAACCCTAGTTTTCAAATCCCCGTTAGAATTTGTTTGGGAACATATTGAGAGAAAAGAAGAGATTGCTGATGATCCTTTCCCTCTATATTTATTGATTATATAATAAATATTCTCTACCTTTGAAATCAATCATTTTGCCACAAGCAACATCTTTCAAATTCGTACTGTCTAAGTATTTGCCCTTATTGAAAAGATTAAAGCAATATATTTTTTAGCATTGATTTGTGTGGGAGTATTTATCACGATAGATTTGAATAAGTTTTTTTAGGTGCATTGTCCCAATCGGTGACAAGCCTTGTCTGAAATTCCTTTGGCTCTACTTTCGTTTCTGTCCCGGATAAAATAATCTTCTTTTACGTGTTTTAACCCATTACCACACAGTGACTCCTTTTGATTCCACACAAGATAAAAGCTTTGGAAAACATCGTAGGAAAAGAAGAAATTGCTTATGCCAAGCAATTTCTTCATTTCCCACAATGTTTTCTACACAAAGAGTCGAGAAAAATGTTAAATTTCATTCGCTTGAAATTGTCGACTGCATCATCTTTGAATTTCGACTAGTCTAAAATTTTGCCGTTTGATAATGGGTTAACGGCTTTAGGAATGTAACTATAGTCTGGTCGCGATATTTTGACACATGTCTTCAAAACAAACCAATGTAAAACAACACAATGTTGATTTACAAGCCACTGTAATTTTGTATGCGATGCAAGGGACACCTGCAAGATTCAAACAAACGCTTGCAAAATTGTATTTAAAATTCAGAACGCTTTTCCCTTGTTTACAAAAGTTGAACATAGGTGCCATCATATTGTGACTTGATTTTTTCCCCGAATCAATTCTCATGTTTTTTATTCGTGAAAATAATGTCAGCACAATAATGCAGTCAATAATGTTTTCAGATAGATCTATGAATATTATAATTTATGTTTTTATTCAATTTTGTGAAAAATTAATCCTTCCGAAACAAGACCTGCTTTTGACTACCCTAGGAAGAATAGACCTTAAATACACCGGGAAAAATGTACATAATATAACATATACATGTACAATGCACATGTATCTTGGTTGACATTTAATCCAAAACATCTTAAGTTGCTCTTACATGTATATATTGTGCCGATTTTCGTTTTTGCCTATTTTCGAAATTCGGCAAATCCCTGCAGAACTCATTTGCCTAATTTCGAAACTCGGCGAAATAGCTTATTTATAATTATTTTAATGTATATCGGGCCATTTTCTGTGCAGAACTCTTCTTCAAAATATCCGTTTTTAGGGAGGTATCACAGTTTGCACTTACAAAATCATTTTAAGCACTTTTTATTCCAATAAAAGTTCGGTACCGAACAGCTAAAGTTCCGTACCGAACAGAACATACGGAACATTCTTCTTCCGTTTGCGCGGAAGTTGATTCGTACCCTAAGCATTTCGTACCTTATCTTTTATCAGAGATATAGATAAACATTATATTATAATTATGTCTCTGCTTTTATCAATTTGTTTACACGTTCAGCAGTACATCAAAATTATAGATAATATTGCCATTAAAATCATATCTACACTCGATTCCGTTTATTTAAGTTGAAGTTCCACATTTTTTCGGAGCCTGAATTAGATCCATTGCTTTGGGCTTTCTAACCACCGAAATTAAAATGGTTTCATTAAGTTAAATATCGGCATTTTAGAAATGGTTCTTTTAAAGCAAACAAGATTCATTATGAAGCTTTTCATCTGCTAAATAAATGTGATCTACCATAGATCTGCATACTTGTGTTAATTAATTTGATATGTTCTAATTTCATTTAGACTTTCAAGATGGTTTTACATCCCAGTTGGTCTAATCCCATTTCGTCTAATATATAAAAATATTGGATTAGACGAAAAATTCCCATTTCGTCTAATACTTTTTCAGACCTTGTTTCATGTCCTAAAAATCTTAAATAAAAAGATATTATTAAACAATATAAATCTATATGCCTAATACATGCATAAATAAATATATTTTAGACAAACTGAGAAAACATTTTAGAAGAAAAGCGAATTTCTTGAAATAAGGGTTTTAGACGAAATGGGAAATTTGAATTTTAGACCAAATGGGATTAGACCAACTGGGATGTCCCCTTTCAAGATAACTAACTCAAAATAGTGAGCTGATTGTAAAACCATTTAAACAGGGGAAGCCCTTTCTGTGAAAAATACCATATTCAGCATTTTTCCCTGCATTTTTCCCTGCTCAATAAGCTGTAGAGGCCAAACTGTATCTTTAAGGGCTGTCAAAACAGCCGAACAAGCCGCTCCTCCCTACAATGCTAGCCAGAACTAGTGACCGACCCAGCCGAACAAGCCGATCCTTCCCACCATGCTGGCCAGAACTAGCAACCAACTCAGCCGAACAAGCCAATCCTTCCTACCGTGCTGGCCAGAACCAGCGACCGACCTTTCCGAACAAGCTGATCCGTCCCACCATGCTGGCCAGAACAAGCGACCGACCTTTCTGAACAAGCCGATCCGTCCCACCGTGCTGGCCAGAACAAGCGACTGACCTTTCCGAACAAGCCGATCCGTCCCACCATGATGGCCAGAACAAGCGACCAACTCAGCCGAACAAGCCAATCCTTCCCATCGTGTTGGCCAGAACAAGCGACCAACCTTTCCGAACAAGCTGATCCGTCCCACCGTGCTGGCCAGAACAAGCGACTGACCTTTCCGAACAAGCCGATCCGTCCCACCATGATAGCCAGAACAAGAGACCCAATCCTTCCCATCGTGCTGGCCAGAACAAGCGACCGACCTTTCCGAACAAGCCGATCTGTCCCACCGTGCTGGCCAGAACAAGCGACTGACCTTTCCGAACAAGCCGGTCCGTCCCACCGTGCTGGACAGAACAAGCGACCGACCTTTCCGAACAAGCCGGTCCGTCCCACCGTGCTGGACAGAACAAGCGACCGACCTTTCCGAACAAGCCGGTCCGTCCCACCGTGCTGGAGAGAACAAGCGACAGACCTTTCCGAACAAGCCGATCCGTCCAACCGTGCTGGACAGAACAAGCGACCGACCTTTCCGAACAAGCTGATCTGTCCCACCGTGCTGGACAGAACAAGCGACCAACCTTTCCGAACAAGCTGGTCCGTCCCACCGTGCTGGCCAGAACAAGCGACCGACCTTTCCAAACAAGCTGATCTGTCCCACCGTGCTGGCCAGAACTAGCAACCAACTCAGCCGAACAAGCCGGTCCATCCCACCATGCTGGCCAGAACAACCAACTGACCTTTCCGAACAAGCCGGTACGTCCCATCGTGCTGGCCAGAACAAGCGACCGACCTTTCCGAACAAGCCGGTTTGTCCCACCGTGCTAGACAGAACAAGCGACCGACCGTTCCAAACAAGCTGATCTGTCCCACCATGCTGGCCAGAACAAGCGACTGACCTTTCCGAACAAGCCGGTCCATCCCACCGTGCTGGCCAGAACAAGCAACCGACCTTTCCGAACAAGCCGGTCCGTCCCACCGTGCTGGACAGAACAAGCGACTGACCTTTCCGAACAAGCCGGTCTGTCCCACCAAGCTGGCCAGAACAAGCGACCGACCTTTCCGAACAAGCCGGTCCGTCCCACCGTGCTGGACAGAACAAGCGACTGACCTTTCCGAACAAGCCGGTCTGTCCCACCGTGCTGGACAGAACAAGCGACCGACCTTTCCAAACAAGCCGGTCCGTCCCACCGTGCTGGAGAGAACAAGCGACAGACCTTTCCGAACAAGCTGGTCCGTCCCACCGTGCTGGCCAGAACAAGCGAACGACCTTTCCAAACAAGCTGATCTGTCCCACCGTGCTGGCCAGAACTAGCAACCAACTCAGCCGAACAAGCCGGTCCATCCCACCATGCTGGCCAGAACAAGCGACTGACCTTTCCGAACAAGCCGGTCCGTCCCACCGTGCTGGCCAGAACAAGCGACCGACCTTTCCGAACAAGCCGGTCCATCCCACCGAGCTGGACAGAACAAGCGACCGACCTTTCCGAACAAGCTGATCCGTCCCACCGTGCTGGACAGAACAAGCGACCAACCTTTCCGAACAAGCTGGTCCGTCCCACCGTGCTGGCCAGAACAAGCGACCGACCTTTCCAAACAAGCCGATCTGTCCCACCGTGCTGGCCAGAACTAGCAACCAACTCAGCCGAACAAGCCGGTCCGTCCCACCGTGCTGGCCACAACAAGCGACCGACCTTTCCGAACAAGCCGGTCCGTCCCACTATGCTGGCCAGAACAAGCGACTGACCTTTCCGAACAAGCCGATCCGTCCCACCATGATTGCCAGAACAAGCGACCGACCAAGCTGAATAAGCCAATCCTTCCCAACGTGCTGGCCAGAACCAGCGACCAACTCAGCCAAACAAGCCGATCCTTCCAACCATAATGACCAGAACAAGCGACCGACCCAGCCAAACAAACCGATCCTTCGCACCCTGCTGGCCAGAAACCAATCCTTCCTGCCATGCTGGCCAGAACAAGCGACCAAGCTAGACAAACTAATTGATCCCCTCCCACAATGCCAGCCAGCACAAGCAATCAACCTAGCCAAACCAACCGATCCCTCCCTCATGCTGGTCAGAACATGTGACCGACTCTACTTAACCAGACAATTTGTCCCACCATGCCGGCAAGGGTATAGGGTCTGTAACCAGAAATGTCTAGTCCTAGTGTAAATGACCAAAAAGGCCCAGTTCAAAAAGGCCCACTTTTTAAATTGATAGAAATACCCAAAAAGTGTATATTGCATTTGAAATTAAATATGATTTATGATAGATTAATGATTTGTAAATTGATGATTTAATGCCCGGCTTAAATGCATTGGAACAATAATGATAATAAAATCAGAGCGAGAAATGGATCTTATACTATTATAATCATTCTAATAAGTACGCATGCTTCCGCTTACAGTACGACCTAGCAACGTCCTGATGACACCATTTATCCTGTGACCTAATTCTATCAGAAAATTCAGATAAAAAAGCCGTATTTCTTTGTGGATAAACATCAATACACCAGGAGACAGGTTCGTTTAGGGAATGGCACTGTACTTTCGTTTTCGACTGGGACCCACAGATGAAGTTTTTACATTCTGGTGTACACGTTTACAATGCAGTGGCGTATCCAATGGGTGGGGAAGTTTTCGAGGTTCAAAGGAAATCCCTCTCAGCGGCAGATCCAGACTTTGTAAGGGGGTTCGAAATTACAAAAAGGTTGTTCGTTCTCTTATTATTACAAAATTCTGACTGAATTTTTACATGAAATTGAAATAATTAGGATTCAGAGGAGGTTCGTTTGACTCCCGCACCCCCTCTGGATCTGCCACTGTCTCTGCAGCTTGATTGTTTTATTTCAATGCAGAAATTCCGTCAAAATTGTGTAATACTTGGAAAAGTTAAACGAGCCTTTCTATCTATAAATTCTAACCCCATCACAGAAATCCTTGATCCGCGGCAGCAACGAGTACGTAGGAAGCATAAAAAATCAAAGTAAACAGTAAAATAATCATTATGTCCTTGTTCGATTCGTTTCTAATAAATCGGCGAGGGAAAAAAACGAGAATAAATCGACAGAAGTAGTTCTGCATGACACTGTTGCAGTAAACCGTAAAAAATATCAACATTTCGGGCGTTATTTGATTCAATTATTAATAAATCAGCGAAAAACTCGACAGAAATAATTCTGCATGACACACGGAACTTACTGAATCATAATTTCGAAAATGGATGCCCAGTTACGAAATTAGGCAAAGTTCCGTGCCCAGTTTCGAAAATAGGCATGCCCAATTTCGAAATAAGGCAAAAAACTAAGATTAGGCACAACATATACATGTACTCATTATCTTTTTTACATTACCTTACTATTTCATATTCAAGCATTGCCTTATTGATGCTAAAGAATAACAGTGAGTCATGGTACTATAAGTAAAGGATTGTATAAAGCCACAAAGTCATCATTTATATCAAAAGACTTGTATAGGTTTTCCACGAGAAATATTGGTTTCGAGGAGAGTTCCAATGGGAGATAATCCTTGCTGTATTAAATACTCTGCAATTCGGATTTACGTACCTCTATCTGTTTCTCCTAGAGTTAGGAGAATCGGAAATAGTCAGCCTCTTTCGAAAATAATGAGTAACATAGTTTTTCAACAAAACCTCGTAACTGCAGCTTAGAACAAGCTGCAGTTACGAGATTTTTTTGCTGAAGAGCATCGAAAAAGTGTACCCAATAGCTGCAATCTGGATTTACGCGCCTCTGTCTGTTTGTCTTATAGTTAGAAGAATTAAGAATGGCAAATATTTTTGTTCTAAAAAAGACTTGGTTTGCCATTATGTATTTCATAAACCGTCGTTGTTGTTATAAAAATTCGTAACTCGTAGTAACGGCTTTATTCTTAACGTAGCCAATTTAGTGATAAGGGAATAGTACATTGATCTAGATCAGACTGTGTATAAATATTAGAGCTTTCATTTCACACGGCGCATCTGTAGCTTTTATTATCATAAATTGCACGCCTGACTTTTTTTTTTAAATTTATAAATTAGTAATATTTTTCTTGTGTACCTGTTATATCTGTCTTCTATGATACAAGTCGTTTTTAAAAATGTTACGCTATATGCGAGATATGAACACATTTTTAGTTAAGGTCAGTGTCAGATCAAATGAAATCCGTAATGTCGTACAGTCCTATCAATATATATATCTGTATTTCCTTTAGTTATGAGAATTGTCGTCTTTGTTCAATACTAAGGAATGACCTGTAGTGACATCAGTTTGCACCATCGCCAATAAAATGACACGTATTAAAGATTATGGCCTTTTGACATTGGTCTTTGAGTAGAACAGCCTGTGTATGAGGGCAGTCTGATAAAGCTCCTTGATGGACTTATGTTGGTCTTATGTTATTACCCCCAATACATTTTTGAAAAAAAAAATGACTCAATGGTAAAAGAAGTAAGTAATGATTCTTATGAAGACCAACATTTTCTTCTTTTTCCATGAATATTATCTGTGCTATATTGTAAGCAAATTCTGTAGTATCAATATCCAATTTTGTCTGCATTTTAAGCTTTCAAAATGGAACATTTTTTACTGTTTGAGAAAGTGTTAAAGAAAATGGAAAGTAAACAAATAAAAACAAAAGTTCTTTTTGGGTGAATGTTTTCTGAAGACTTTGCTATCAATGACAGTAAAAAAGTTCTTGTTTGAGAAAGGGTGAATTTGGCACTGTATATTTTTGTTGTTTTGGAAAAAAAATAAAGAATATGGAAAGTAAACAAATAAAAACAAAAGTTTTGCATCTTTTATAGACAGTTTTAACTGGGTCGCCTGACACGTTTTTGTTATTTGATTCCAGAAATAGATGTTTTACTATCTAACTGACTGATTTAATGGTGTTGAAATTGTTAGAAATTGTTAACTTTCATATGGAAATAAATAAAATCGGAAACTACACGAAATTGAATTTCCACTGTTCCTTGTTTTCTTGCGGAAAATAGAAAAGGTGGCTGCATTTTATCTCGTCAAGTCAATAGTTAACGGTTTTGAGTGCAATAATGTAAGTTCTTCAAAAGGATTGCAATCTAACCATGTCATTTGGGGGGAAAATAAAGAAAAGTGACAATTGCCGAATGGCAGCAAGGCCTTTTTTCGCGTTTATGTGATCTTGACTTTGACATGCTACATAAATTTTGTCTATTTATCTAATCCCAAGCAAAACCTAGCTTTGACTTCCCTAATAAAAATATTGGGAAAACATTGGGGAAAAGTCTTTTTTCTCGATGATTTTTCAAGACTTGTCTATCAGTGACAACGAAACAATTATTTTAGAAATGGTAAAATTGGCACTGTATATTTCTTCTGTCTCGGGATAAAAAGTTTGAAGAAAAAGGAAAGTAAACAAATAAAAACAAACGTTTTGCATATTTTATAGACAGTTTTAACTGGGTCGCCTGACACGTTGTTGTTATTTGATTCCAGAAATAGAAGTTTTACTATCTAGCTAACTGATTTAATGATGTTGAAATTGTTAGAAATTGTTAACTTTCATATGAAAATAAATAAAATCGGGAACTAATTGGAATCCAATCGAAATTGGTTTTTCCCTGTTCCTATTATTTTGCGGAAAATAGTTAAAAATATGATTACCTTTTATTTAGATAGATCCATACTCGATGGTCTTTAGTTCAATTATGTAAATTCTTCTAAAGATTTTACGAACATGTTATCGTGAAAAAATGGGAGAAAATGTGGAAATTGCCGAATAGAACTATTTTCTTCTTTTCTCGTTTATGCTTTGTAGACTTTTGCATGCTACATTTATTTTACATGTTTCTCCAAACCCAAAACAAGACTTAGTTTGACTTCCCACATAGAAAGATTGGGAAAACGCTGAGACAAAGGTTGAAAATGCTGATCTTCAGCTTTTTCTTCTTTTGTCTCAATGTTTTACAAGCCTTTGCTATCAGTGACAGCGAAACAATTTCTTATTTTAGAAAAGGTAACATTTACACTGTATATGTTTCTTGTTTTGGAAAAGGAAAAAGAAAATGGAAAGTAAACAAATAAAAACAAAAGTTTTATAGACAGTTTTAACTAGGTCGCCTGACACTTTGTTGTTATTTGATTCCAGAAATAGAAGTTTTACTTTCTAACTGACTGATTTAATGATGTTGAAATTGTTAGAAATTGTTAACTTTCATATGTAAATAAATAAAATTGGAAACTACGTGAAATTGGATTTTCCGTGTTCTCGATTATTTTACGGAAAAATAGTAAAATATGACTGGCTTTTATTTAGGCATGTCCACATTGAACGGTCTTGAGTGCGGCAATGTAAGTTCCTCAAAAGAATTGAAGTCTTACCATGTGATCTGGAAAGAAATGAGAGGAAAGCTAATATTACTATATCATGTTCTCTAGACTATGATATGCTACGTATACTAATTTTCATTTGTTTTCAAAATTGAAAACAAGTAAATACTTGGTTTTGACTTCATTAATAATTAAAGGATTACATGTAGAAAAAATATATTGAGACTGGTTAAGAAAATGCTGGTAACCAGCGTTTTCCCCTTTTCCCTCAAAGTCGTCTATACTTTGAAGTTCACGAATTGGATTTTAGTTCATTTCAAACCAATTTTGTTGTTTGCATCAGATTGGAGTAGTTATAAGTTCCATCATTTTGTATATGGTTTGAGTACGTACTATGCACTATTTGGGTTTAAGGTCCTTGCTCTCTGATATCTGGCTCAGCATAAAAGTTGTTTCTTCAAAAACGCCGTAATTATCGATTAATCAAATTGTAGTTACGACTTTTTCTAACATAGCCGCCGATAGTACACAATGTACGAAAATCGTATTAAAACGTGGTGATGTTAATCAATCATGTGAAGTCTCCCGCAATTAGCGGGAAATACGACGTTGGCGCGTGAAAAGTGAGAGTTCCCGGGAGAAAGTAATTATACACGGCTGATTGTTTATGGACATACGTGTGAAGGGATATTTCTGTAACACATCTTTAACCCTTTCCGATACAGCAAACTTCATGTGAAAACTATTATATATAATGTTTTAAGGTCTTGAATTTTGGTACTATTTAAGATCAGTTTCAAGGAAAAAGATCAGTTTCAAAGAATACCGATATTGGAAGATACATGTATATCCATGCTTATGCAATTGACATTCGTTTTCTCAAAGTCGCAGAGGAGATCAAATCATGTAGATGTATACTAGGTTCGACATGTCCGATTTGGGATAAATGTACAATGCAAATTGCCATTTAAGGTGCTCCACCCATTATTGGAAATTATATACATGTACTTCGTGCAATTTTGAACGGCGTTATTCGCGGTAAGGGAGATCTACGGGGTTATCCGGAACCGCAGGCGTACGTCAATTGTCTGTTACAACGGATGGGGCAGAAGTTAGAGGCGAATTTGCACAAACTTTTATGTGTCTAATAATGAGTGGAACACCTTAATAAGCTTATATCAATCTCATTTATTGAACGACGTATAATGGATTTTTAGACATCCATAAGAGAAGCGCTATATTTTTATCCTCAAGTAACAGTTCTCAATGTCGACATAACGAAAATTGTATTATAAACATAAAAAACAGAGTAGCATAATTATAAGAAGAGATATAGGCTCTCTACGTTTTTATTTCAAATCTAAACCATAATGATGTTGTGACTACTCATTTGAATTGTCTCATTGAGATAGGTCCAATGAGTGCCAACATCATGGAATTTATCGAACAATATTCGAAATACTGCATTTCGAAAAGCGGCGACCCAATCTTATCTTAAGCTCTGTGAAAAAATAAAATGATTCCTCACGGGACACAAACAGTCCTTTAGCACAGCTGCGGTCCATAGATGACAATTGATTAGTCCGGAGCAACAGATAAGAGGGGTTTAAGACAATCTTACTATATTATTTCAATTCCAAAGCCTCTGTTGTGTGTACTCATTTGAATCGTCTCGACTAGACGATTCAAAAGGTAACTCCGAAAAAACACTGCCATTAATGATCAATAAACGACGTACTGCCTTTTAAGGCCAGAACACCCACTTCTTATCCTGTGAAAAAGTACTGATTCCACCTGGGACACAAACTGTCCTATAACACAGATGTGGTCCATAGATGGTAAGATTTTAGTCCTCTAACACTTTCCCAAACACCAACAGCAACAAAAAACAGACAGATTTAACCCTTTCCCAAACAGGACATCGTTTTGACATCCCTGATAAAGCAGCCTTTGGAAAACAGAAGGGCAAAAGATGAAAAATGCAGATCAGCATTTTATGCTTTTGCCTCATTGTTTTCTGGACTGTGCAATGTTTACCTTTCGTTCCACCCATTTTGTCGTCTGCAGCAGCTTTTATATTTGAGCAATCAAAATGTTTGCTGCTTGGGAAATGCTTAATTTAGATTAGGATTGCAAACTACAGGACAAATGTTATTTTGCATATATACTTTGACCCTTTCCCGAACAAGACCTGGTTTTGACGTCCCTAATTGAACATGCTTGGGAAAACATTGAGACAAAAGAAACAAGAGTTGTCCGCGGACAACGTAGCTCGCCTATACGAAAGCTTGTCGCAAAAAGAGTCCAATGGCAATCCACGTGTGAAATATCAAGGCTCTATCATTAATAGTGCATGAGATATAGGCCGGGTTAAAGTTTTTTAAAAGTAGGTCAACCTCCAAGGTCAAGGTGACTAGGTCAAAGGTCATGGTCCCAAATGAAAGGTCTTCGCAGGAGGTATCCATGTGTGAATTTCTCCTTTTGCCTCAATATTTTTGTGCTATTTTTTTAGCGAGTTGGGACTTTATGTCCGGGTAGCTAATGCCAAAATCCTAGTGTCGCGCCGCGTCGTGTCCCGTCGCGTCTCCAAAAACTTTAACTTTGTCTATATCTCAGGCACTATTAGAGATACAGCCTTGACATTTCACACATGAATATTTCCTGCCAATGCCTTTCATTTGGGACAATGATCTCTGACCTAGTGACCTTGACTTTGGAGTGACGTTCACCTACTTTTCAAAAACTTTAACCTGGTCTATATCCCATGCACTATTAGAGATACAGCCTTGATACTTCACACATGGATACCTGCTGCCATGACCTTGACCTTTGGACCGTGACCTTTGACCTATTGACATTGACCTTTGACCTTGAACTCGTTTTTTGTGACAAGCTCTCGTATAGGCGAGCTACGTTGTCCGCAGACATCTCTTGTTATACAAATTTATTCTGTTTTGACATACATTTTATCGTCTGTAAAAGCTTTGAATCAAAACTACCTTCAAATTATGCTGTTCGGGAAAGGGTTTATAAACAATTTTCTTACTTATGTACTCGGCAAAAGAGCTTACGCATCACTTTTTAAAATTGCATAACTTCTTTATTTCCAAAGATTTAGATTTATAATTTAATAAATATTTATCCCACAAGTTTCTGCACTCATTCATAAAAGAATTTTAAGTTTTCTCTCTTATTTGACCGCGTCATGCCAAAAGGGGACTAAAACAGTTTTTCGGCTTGTGTAACTTGTGATCTTTTTCAATCATTTTTGTTTGAATTGATTTTGAAAGCTGGTTTATTGTGGGATTCAAGTCTGAAAAAATTAATTTCTAATCTTACTTAACAAGGGTTGTTCGTGGACAACGTAGCTCGCATAGACGCACATTTTTAAAAGAAAAGGTCAAATTTTCAAGGTCAATGTCACAAGGTCAAATTTTATAGTCTCAGGTGAAAGGTGTTGGTAGGACATGTCTATTTGTGAAATATCAAGACTGCATCTCATACAGGTCATAAGATATAGACCGTTACGTTTTTGCCTACGTAAACGACGTCGCCGTCGACCGCAACAATGACACTAACGACACTAGTGATGTAACATTACCTCTGCGGGAATAAATTACGCGCCCACAAAAGTGTTTAAGTCGTCAGCTTGTTTAAGGAAGGGTAACTTTTCTATACATGAACTCTTTCAGTCAATACAAACGGTTTGAAAGTTATGCGTGAAAATCCCATTTTGGTTAAATTTCAGACTTTATGAATTTTAGAATTAAGGGTGTCCTTACTGAAAATTCAATAATTCAAAACAGACTGTAGCAATTCCCAAGAAATTTTATAAACTTCTTATCAAAAGGTGGTAGATCTAGTCGGTATCTGCAAATTTTGAAGGTATTCTCTAGATTCGTTAAAAGTATACTCCTCACAAAAAGTTAAGCAACAAAAGTAATTCTCTCAATATTCTTTTTATACACGGGGAAATTTTTGCACAGATTCGTTATTTGGACAGCCATATCTATGATTAAACACACTTAAAAGAATACTGAATGTTATCGTCTCCGAAAACAGCTATCACGTGATTAGAACACACTCATCCCCAAAACATGCATGCAAAATGTGTCGCATATACGGATTTCAAACTTGGCATTAGCCCCGTATGTGCTTAAAACGCGTCAATTTGACACCTTTGATGTCATCAACATTTGAATCATGCCAATACGGCACTTGACTCCAACTGAAGTGGCTCAAATTGTTGGAATGCTACAGAGTGGGGCAACCAAGACTGCTGCTGCCATTCACTTTAAATTTCATCGCAGTATTGACTGAAGAGCAATAACCTGATATAATCAAACTGGACAGATGTCAGAGAGACCACGTTCATGTCGTCTAAGAGTAACAACACCTTGTGTAGACCGTTATGTTGCAACCTTAGTCCGTAGGAACTGGCTTACAACGGTCAGATCGCTGGAAAATGACCTTCAGAGGGTGTCAGGAAACAGACTTTCCATCCAAACCGCGAGGAACATTTTTCACACGGAAGGTCTAAGGTCCAGGATACAACTTCAACGGATCCAACTTCCCCAAAAACATCGACGGCAAAGATTAATATTGGAACATCAACATCAAAACTGAGGGTCACTCGTTGGCGTCACAAACTCATAGCTGACTCGTCAAGATTCTGCCTTGACTCTAATGATGGCATTACACATGTGTGGAGAAACGGTAATGAGCGGTTTGCAGACTGTAACATCGCTGAGCACGACCAATATGAATGTGGGCGTTTGCTGGTCTGGAGAGGTATCAGTGTTTGCCACAGAACAGAGCTGGTTGTCATCAGACGAGGGAGGTGTAAGGTGCATTTACGAGATCATCACGCCTGTTATCATCCTTCTGGCACAGTAAACAGATCCAACTGTTATGTTATTGGATGGTAATGCCCGTCCCTATCGTTCTGGAATTGTGACTGAAGTTCTGTGGACCAACAACATCAGACATATTGACTAGCCTGCTACATCTCTAGACCTTATTTCGACAGAACATACAAAGGACATTCTTTGAGGGCGTGTCTATGGTCAGCATGTTCGCCCACAGACTCTGGATGAACTGCAGACTGTCTTGCAGACAGAATGGAGGATCAATCCACAACGGACATTAGACAGACAAATCTGCTAGATGCCAAGGTGTGTTCGGGCGTGTGTTGAACATCGTAGGGGTCATACCAGGTACTTGATGCTCGATCATGGCCCAAAGTGGCCGAAAAACAACTTTTTACACATTCTGAACTGCTGGCGAGTGATGTTTTGCACCAATGTTTCGTTGGGACGGTTTTCGAGGATCTGTAACTTTGTTATTGTTTGATGATTTTCCCAATCATTTAACGTAATTTGTGTAATAAGACCCCAACTTTGTATTGTATAAAACATAGATCATTAGATGTGATAAAACACATTTGAGAAAGAAAAGCATCTTTGTTGCTTAACTTTTTGTGAGGAGTATATATTAACAAAGATCTGGGTGATGCTTTAGCAGTTTTGCCGAGTATATAATAAGTACATTATTTCACACCCTACATTAGTAAACCAATGAAATCGTCCCATTCGTACCACGTGAGTATACAATACCTAGAGCCGTATTGTACGCACGAGATAATTGCGTGAACGCACGGGATTCTCGATACTCCAAAGCGGCAAAATCGATATTTGTACGATGCACCGGTTGAACTGTCCAAATATGCATTGCACTCATTTGAACCCTACAAATATCGATTGAACCGTACAAATATGGATTTTTCCCAAATCGAGGCTGTCGTACAAAATATCCATATTCGCATCGAAGAGTAATCTCCCTTGGTAGAGATCTCGTCTGCAAAAGCAAAATTGTGCATTAGAGTTGAATGTTTGTTTCAACATGATATTTTGAATTCACTGTCCTAAACAAGACATAACTTTGATTCTGTGATTGAAAAAAAAAACACACATTGGGAATACGTTAAGGCAAAAGGAGAAAATGATTTTAAAAACACGAAAAAGATTTTCATTTCAAAACATTTATGAATTGTAGCGCATTTAATTTGCAGCAATGATACAAATCACACTTAACCCTTTCCCAAACAAGACCTGGATTTGATATCCATTATAAGGCTTGACAAAAAAGTTCTAGGAGAAAAGGAGATTTGCCGTTTATCAGCAATTTCT
The DNA here is from genome assembly GCA_963680895.1 of Fragum sueziense. Classification (NCBI taxonomy): domain Eukaryota; kingdom Metazoa; phylum Mollusca; class Bivalvia; order Cardiida; family Cardiidae; genus Fragum; species Fragum sueziense. Next base: position 12,794,013 of record OY804609.1, on the reverse strand, counting down.
CCTTTTCTGTCAATGTTTTCATTGTTGATTTACGCATGGCATGATAGTTTATATGACAAATTTCATGTACATTTCACACTATTCAATCTTTTGAGACAAACATAAATCGATAAAAATAGATTAAATGTCAGATGCCCTGTATATTTACAGTGTTAGAAATGTACATGTAGCCTACATTTTTTTCATGACATAGGCCTATGTTGTTTTTCTTCCTTTTTTATTTCACGTTGGAATTCTATTTAAAAGTAATTAGATCTAGATCTTAATTTTTAAACAAAATTAATCTTTGTCATGTTTTGTTTGAAAAAAAAAATGATGTGAAATAAAGAGGTCATTTAACATGTCTTTGTACAATACCGAATTCTATTGGATTCATACTTTGCAGAACAAGTCTATATTTAGACTCGCCTATCGGCTCGTCCAAATATAGCCTCGTTCTGCAAAGTATTCATCCAATAGAATTCAGTATTGTACAAAGACATGTTAAATAACCTCATATTATAGGAAATGGCTCATTGTTTCAAAATTAATTCATTGATAATGGAACGTGAAGGTTTGGAAAACATTGAGGGAAAGAGCACAAAATGCTTATAGTATTCCAAGGGTGGATCCAGAATTTTTTTTCCAGTGGGGGGGGGGGGGGGTAATCCAAGCCCAATATTTTTCCAGAGGGGTCAAAGCTCAATTATGGCTTAAAATGTGATAAATATGTAACGTTACACTAAATTTATATAGTCAAAATTTAATGTTCGGCCAATGCCGGGGGGGGGGTCCGGAACCCCTGACCCCCCTCTAGATCCGCCTATGTATTCTGTCCGTTTATTTTCTCATAAATGTAATAAACGATTTACGATTTTCATGTAACATTAACCCTTTCCCAAACAAAAACTGATGTTTTAGCTCGCCCGGGACGATAGTCTCGGAAGAGGTATTGTCACCCTCGGATGTCGGCGTCGGCGTCGCCGTTAGCGTCCGCCAAAACTTTAACCTGGTCCATATCTCATGTCCTATTGGAGATACAGCCTTTATATTTTAACTGTGGGTACCTCTAAGCAAGACCTTTCATTTGAGACCATGACCTTTGATCTTGTGACATTGACCTTGGAGTTTGGCCCACTTTTTGACCGTTTTTAAAAGCTTTAACCTGGCCTTTATCTTATACCCTATTACAGATACAGCATTGATATTATGCCTGAGGATACCTCTAGCCAAGGCCTTTCATTTGGGACCATGACCTCTGACCTTGTGACCTTCACCTTGGAGTTTGACCTACTTTTAGAAAAATTTTAACCTGGCCTAAAAAACTCTAACCTGACCTGTATCTTATGCCCTATTACACATACAGCCTTGATATTTCACACATGGACACATCCTTCCAACACCGTTCACATCTGACCATGACCTTGTGACCTAGACCTTGGAGCTTGACCTGCTTTTAAAAAACTTTAACCTGGCTTCTATTTCATGTCCTCTTACATATTTAGCCTATTGCTATTTCACACATGGACACCTCCTACCAACATCGTTCACATTTGACCATGACCTTGGAACTTGTGACCTTGACCTTGGAGTTTGAAAAAACTTTTAAAAAAACTTTAACCTGTCTTACATCTCATGTCCTTATACACATACAGTCATGAAATTTCACACATTGACACCAACTAACAAAACTGTTCACATTTGACCATGACCATGGACCTTGTGACCTTGACCTTTGAGTTTGACCTACTTTTAAAAAACTTGAACCTGGCCTGTATCTCATGTCCTATTACACATACATCATTGATATTTCACGTATGAACACCTTCTACCAACAGTGTGAACATTTGACCATGACCTTGGAGTTTGACCTACTTTTCAATACATTTAACTTGGCCGTTATCTTATACACATTAATACCTCCTGCCAAGGATTTTCATTTTTGACCATGACCTGTTACCTTGACCTAAGAAATGACTTTTCTTTGTGACAAGCTCTCGCTAGGGCGAGCTTTATTGTCCGCGGCCAATTCAAGAACATATTTTGGGAAAACGGGGCAATAGAAGAAATTGCTCCCTTTGTCTTAATATTTTCTGTGCTATATAATATATAAATACTTTCTCTGTTAATTTCCATTCAAATTGGTGCAGTTACAAAATAATAAGGGGTTAATAGGCTATGTTGAAAATTTGCATTTGAAAAGATAGAAACTTATGTGCTCAACATTTCATTTTGTTTGTTTTTATGTAGATGTTAAAATTTCGTTCGATGTTGGAGGGTATTTATAAAGGAATTATTCGTCCAGTAAGTCCGTATATAGTACAAATTTGTTGCATTTTCATACAAATATTATAAGCATTTGCAACACTATTGTATGTATGCATCGAAATATTATGTCGCGGCTGTTTACGTAGGATCCTTTCGGTATGATAGCACTGGAAGAATAACTTGCCCTGTCGCACATAACGGCAGAATTCATAAGCATTATTTTATGCACTTCAAAATGAAAATTAAAGTATACATGCCTCAAAAATGTTTATGAAAGAATAAGAATGTAGATGATTTCACAGAAAATATTGAAAACAATGCAAAAAATGCCTTGGTGTTTTCTAAAGCAGTATCTCTTTAGGTCACCAAATTCATTTTAGCCATAAAAGCGACTTTAAGTTAATTATGTAATGTTGACTGTATGTTTGACATTGAACTGACTTACATGGTTTAATTGGAAGTTCACTTGATCCATTTTTTGTGCTTGTCCATCGTGCTTCAATGCTAAGATTTTTCTCTTTTTCACAGTTACACACGAGTCAGGTCCTTTGGAGTGACAGCGTTCGTTAGAGCGAGATTTCCATGGTGTACTGTGGTCTTCCAAATGTTCCTTATTTTCAAAATGTGACGCTGCGTTGACGTCATTTTTATTAGCTATGGAGCATCGAACACATCGGTAGTATAGAAATATGTTAAGACATATGAAGGTTCATGGGTTTATGTTAAAGATATGAATATTTCTAGATTAACCCTCTTCCAAAACAAGTATAGTTTGGAACTAGAAAACGTTTATGAAACATTGAGAAAATCAAATTATTTTTCAAAATCAACAATTTTCGTCTTGACTCAATAATCAATGTTCTATATTGTGCACAATCCCAATTTCCATAGATAGATCTGCCGTGGTCGACAGTGACTTTTAACCCTTTCCCAAACGGCAAAATTGTAGGGTGATCTACTTCAAAATTGCCACAAATGCCAAAATGTAAGCTATTAAAGATATAATTTGTGTAAAATATGGCATAGAAAATATTGAGACAAAAGGTGAAACTGCTGTTTATCAGCAGTTTCTTCTTTTGTTTGAATGTTTTTCAAAGTCTTTTCTATTAGGGAGTTCAAAACCAGGTCTTGTTTGGGAAAGGGTTAAATATGATCGATTTATTTATTGCATTGGAAAAGGTTAAAACAATTTTACTGCTCTGTTTTCTTTGTTTATTGACTAAAATACGTCATCGTAATTTCATCCTTTCCAAAACTGCAAAGGTAGTTCCAAATTTGAAAAGGGCTTAAGAAGACAAAATGGGTGTTGATCAATAAATTAAGTGTACATATAACACAAGAAATACCCAAGCAAATTCAGAATAATGTCGGTCATTAGCATGTTCTCCATTTAATTTCGTATTTTCGAAATCATTCTCTATTTAGGGTCACAAAATACTATCATTTGTGTGGAAAATGGCTAAGTAAAGAACATGGTTAAATGAACAATATAAACACAGCTAACCACAGGTTGAAGAATTTATAGTTATGGCACTTTGGCATAAATTTTATATCGATGCTTTTCAACAGAAAGCTAGTAACGTAAGCTTGGTTTAAGCTACAGTTACGAAGTTTTTGTCGAAATATCAACGATATGTTGCTCTCTAATACACCGTAAATTGATAAATAGGACAATTAGTAATCAATCCATGGGCTCCCAGAAAAGATTGACATAAATTGCTGTTTCGTGCAAAAGGACCACAAAATCAACTTTTTCCAGGGAAAAAATACGCGGGAACATCAGGCGAACTGGGAACATACGTTACAATGCGTTGCCATGGTTACAGAGACACTATGGCTGAACAAATCATCGGTTAATTCTAAAACCTCGTAACTACAGCTTCGTAGAAGCTGTAGTTACGAGATTTTAGAATAACACCGACGAAATAATGGCTACACGTTATGTTAACCGACGTGAGGGTGATATAGAATAAATGACAACGGTGACATTTTTGCAATCATTAATTTTAGGACACAAACCTGTGTGAAAATCTCAAGATATCAAATTTGTCCGATACGTCTCTATAAGGAACGGAATCATAATATTGGATTGGAGATATACACAGAAGTGCTTGTCAAAAATATCGGGATTTATTTGTTAATGCAGGTTATATCAAAAATACATAACATATTTTCGATATAGAGATGATTTGTTTTGACTTTTGCTTCTATTTCCGATTCCGTTTTATGAACAACTGGTTGTGTTGATCTACGAGTATAGTGTTTGTGTGTGTATAATGTAAAACGAATGGAATCACGTGAATCAACAACAACAACAACAACAACAACAATTGCAGGAAGTAGTCAATAATTTTGTGAACATGCGACCGATTTAAATGAGGTTAAAGCAGAGAAGGGGAAAAACAGCTGTTTAAAAGTTCCACCATATCCAGGACACCCCAAAAAATGCAACATATTAACAAATACATGTATATTGACGATTTTCTGTAATTGTTGTTTTTGTGTCACTTGATTCCTTGCCTCTGTAAATATTGATCTAAATTAAATTCATAAACTCAAATGGATTGTGACAACAGTGTGAAGTTTCAAGAAGTGTCTTATCATAATATCATATTTACACAATAACCCCTACTTAGTATTTTGACTGCTCTAATTTAAAAGCTGTTGTAGACAAAAATAGATAAAATAGAGACAACAACAACAAAATAACAAGTAGAAGAAAGCGAGTACATGTACATGTAGCTGCAAACCATATCGTTGGTGGGGAGTCAAAACCTCGTAACTACAGCTTGAATAAGCTGGAGTTACGAGGTTTTGACTCCCCACCGACGATATGACGTTTAAAAACTCGTCGAATTAATCTAAATGGACAAAACACCATCAAGCTAGTCATAATGATTGTTATATCCAGACGAGTTTGTTAAATTAACTTCATGATAATTTAAAATCAGACCATGTTTAATCATGGTTTATCATTGGTGTAACCACTGTTCTTGGTTAGGAAGCACAATAAATAATCAACGAGGGTGACATTATGAATAATATAAAGATGACTGTGTGATTGTATTTTTTAACAAACTTTTTCTAAAATTTGGGGATAAGAACATATTGTAATAGCAGATCATAAATGTACAAAAGCAATCGAACTGCTGGTTTTCTTCCAAAACGACGTAATTACAGCTTGAATCAAGATGTTGTTACGGAGTTTTTTCCAAGAAATTCATTTTTGGTTGAAAGACACGTGATTGTCTGTAGTCTAGACGTGCATTATTAGTGTTCAATCAATACAGTTTTTATATAAAACGTGAAACAAGATTTTGCAAGCAAACATCAACAAGAATTATCAGACTGGGAACCGCGTGATACAACAACAACAAAATGCAGAATAAATGTAAATGGATACATGGCCGATCTACAAATGGTTTGAAGCAAAGAAGATACGGAAACTCCAAGGATGAGCTTTATGCTTATGAGAAACGATGATAAAAAGGTTTATGGCGAAAAAACAAAATTTTGTTTTCACGCCAATAACTTTTTTCTCTGGTGTTGTCAAAACGGTCTACCACACCCAACAAATTCCTGATCTGAGTTCGTTGTTAATACGTTCTCTGCTCCAAACCAAATTCAAATCGGTCACGTATTGAAAAAAGTATGGAGGATTCCTGCAAGTGTTGCTTGTATTGTTTCACGTGATTCCCACTTGTGAAATAACTTGTAACTTGCTTAATGGTTAAAGAAAGATACTTCCGGGTTTAGACATTTCTTAGCCAGTTAGATGGCCTTCAACTTTTCATAATTATGGTTTTGTTCATTGAAAATAAGAAAATGACATTAAGTGACAAAAAGTTTCCAGATGGTATCTTGGAAAGATTGTTTTAGTGGCCAACGACGAGACCATAATTATATTCCCTAATCTGTTGTTACGTAGTTACATGTGCGACATTTTTTTTTCGTGAAAAAAACGACAATATAAAACCAAGAAACCATTGCACACTATTGATTCATCTGTATCTTTTGATCAAGGCTGAACATTTTCCAAGAAAACTGAAGCGTGTAGAATGGTCAATTATGGGGTTTCATTGACGTAGGATTGTGCTCCTGACCCTTTACCACACGGCGACAACTTTTGACGTTCTAAAAGAAAGTGATTTTGGAAAACATCGTCGACAATGAAGAAATTGCTTGTGACAAGCAATTTCATCATTTCCCACGATGTTTTCTACAAAAAAATAAATTTTATTCACTTGGAATTGTCGTCTGCAACATTGAATTTGGACTAGTAAAAATGTTGCCGTCTGATAATGAGTTAACCCTTTCCTTAACCAGCTATGTTGTCATGTTCCTACAGAGAAAATTATTTCGGAGATCATTGAGAGAAAGAAAGGCATTGCTGAAATTGATTACCAACATTAACATTTCCTTCTTTTCCCTCAATGATATATGCATTGCGATATGTAGATTTCAGATCTTCAATTACAGGGACTATATGTTTTTTCTGCAATCAAAACCGTTGTCAAACATTGTCGTTGAGGAAAAGGTTTATGCCGCCATAGATTGAATGTGCTGTTCATGGTCACTCAGCATGGTACATAATAAAGCCCCATTAATACGTATAAAGCTTTAGGAGCAAATGCCTCCATTTGTCTAATGTACATGGCCAAATGGGTACATATAGGAATAATTGTATGTTCTTTCTGAGTCACTCATGAAAATGGCTACTACATTTCGGTCAATATATAAATTCAAATGTTTACGAAGTTAAGGCATGTACACTACGCATCATCCATATCCAAGATACTGTAATTTTTCATGTAACAGCTAGTAAGAATCTTGTAGGTGTATGACACCTGCAAGATTCACTCCACTACATGTTGAAATGTACTGAGAATTAAGAACCATTATTTCCGTTTGGTTTCAAATCTGAAATTTGTAAACATGTCTTATAATATCGTGCCCGGGCGATGTATAATATATTTCCTACCAAGACAGTGACTTTACTCAAAATTGAAATTAAGTCAAACAAAGACTTGATTTTTTCATAAATTGAGAAATACTTTATATCTTATCTCGAAACATGTTCATGTACTCGCGCCATAGTTCAGTACTCAAAATACGAAGCCGAATTTTTACATAATTAATTCAAATACGACTTATAAGTTGTTTTTTTCTGTACTGTGAAAATTGTTCTATTTTTCGCAAAAACTGTGTAAAATATTTGAATATTTACAAATGTAAGATACATTTACAAAATGTGTAAATAACACATAATTGACCAACAAACGACTGTTAATTTTGCTTTTGATGGTTTGAATCTTGCAGGACTGGTGTCTTTCACATACAAGATTCAAACCAACGCGTGCAAAATTATTTTAAAGATTTACAACATATTTTTCCTTGTATATGAAGGTAAAGTTTGTAAATATGTGCCATAATATCCAAGCCGGACTATAGCAATAAATGATGTTTTATAGCATAACTCACGTGGGTGTTGCATGATATATGCCATTAACATTAAACAAGCACCATTTTATAGAACATAGAGGACACTTCCTACGACAACACTAATTGCTGTCACAGAACCCTAACAAGTGCTTCTGTTCTGGAACTAATAACAAAGAAAGGATAAACAGTCACTAAGTGGTCTAACGAGATCTATTCGTTCTCTTGCAACGAAATCTTTAAAGTGACATTTCACATTTATTTCATTTTTTAAAAGTATGTCTTGATTCAAAGATTGCTTATTCTAATGCGTAGAAAAGGTATCAGTTTTTTTAAGTTGTTATTCTTAAGCGAAATATACGCCTTTAAAGTTGAGACAGAAATAACAAATTCTATATAAATCTGAACTGTTGTCCACAACACTTTGTTTAATTTTAGCACAAAAATATATATTTCTCGTAAACGGTTCAATATTTGGGCTTGAAATTTTCAGAATTTTCATAAAAAATATGCTCTTTCAGATAGAATAAAATTGAAATTTATGTACAAATAATTGTGAAATGTCACTTTAACATATGAACTATAATGATCGAAAGATTGTACTTGCTGTGACTGATATGTAACATATAGATCTATGTATGTATCCATATTAACGCAATCCAAAGTAGATACATTGCAAAAAACCAAGACTATTGACATTAAGGAACAAATTGCATGTTGTTTATATTTGAGTGAGGAAAGAGGATTATGATGTCATTATATGTGGTTTGAAAGAAATGTTACCGATGCTGCACCATCATGGACTGTGAGTATTTTATCTTATCTTATATTCACTGGTGGTGAACTCGGCCAAAGCGAAGGATGCTTTTTTGCGATCAATGTATTCCGTCGGCGTTGTTATAAAATATCGTAACTACGGCTTTATCGAAGCCGTAGTTACGAGATTTTATAACAACACCGACAGATTGTCAATACAAAACGGTAAACCCGGTCTGTTTTTAGAACAAGTTCATTGTCATTAGAAAAAATCTATAAACTCATATTTAAACGCAAAATATCTATACCTTGTTGTAGCGAAAATTGTTTTACTAGTAGTTCACCACCAGTGATATTACCACTTTTCAATTGTTACCAATACTCCGTCATCATGGACTGTTAGTATCTTATCTTATTTCATCTTAGAAGCGTTGGTTTCGTATTTTATCTTGTCTTATTATTTGGTGCTTTGGTCTATTTATGAGATGCGACATTGAAATTCACAAGTCCCATTTTCTTATTAGATAACACGGTTTCGAGGCAATCTCCCGGTTAAACAATAACAAATTCTATGCTTCATCGGGAGTTGCATTTACAGTCGACACTCGTTGTGTCGACATCGGATAAGTCGAATATTCGCTTAAGTCGAAGTTCACATCTGGTCCCGTCCTCATCATTGGTCATTCTTTTTTCGAACAAACTGAATATAGCCATTGAAAAGTAGGAAAAGGATAGAAATTGCTCGATACGAGCAATTTCTTTCCTTTTCCTACAATATTTCAATAATAATCGTACTTGATTAGTTTAAAAAACGGTCAACTTTATCAACTTTATCGAAGCCGAACAAAATAGGATGAGTCGAACTCCGGATATGTCGAGGTATTTTGACGGCCCCCTCCGACTTCGACACAACGAGTGTCGACTGTATTTGCATGCTGCGGTCCCTCTCAGTAGAAGGATTGTGTGTCATTTATTTGCCTCTATGAGCTGTCACGTGCCGATCTTGTTATGCAAAGCAGAATCTTGTCAATGCAGCAGGTGAAATACAATTTAGGGGATTAAATCGGCGTCACGACGGAAATTGCCGAGTGCTACGGTCTGATTACTTCCGGTCTGTTTCTGTAAATACCATGGCCGACGGCATAGATTTTCCATTGACCAACGTTAAGAATATAATCCAATTTGGGAATTCGTCAAGGCTAAATCTCGTTAACTCTTTTCTTAGTAATACTCGGTTTTGATTTGTCTGCCCTTTTCGAATAGAGGCCTTGAAAACGTTCTATAAAAAAAGAAACTCTGACCACATGCATTCTCTCATGTTCTCAGATTGGTTTAATGTTTTAGAAAAAGCTTAAATGCTTTAAGAAGCATTGCGGTGAAATTTGATCTGTAAAAAGCGAACCATATAATCCTTGGACAGGCCTTGAACTCTGATGCTGTGACAAGTGTGAACTAATTTTGCCACAATATAGATTATGCTGTCTTTAGCACGTATGGTGCCAATGATATGATGGTATCAAGAGCATTCTGATTACTGCATTACATGTAACTATATTGAACCGGACATTCAATAATCGGAAGGCAATAGTGATTGGTGTAAACGTTGGCAAACGTTTGGTACTGTTTTGTTGTCATTCAAATCTTTCGTTAATTTTAGAATAATCCATTTTGTTTTGACTACCCTGATAGCAATTATTCAAGATGTTGCAATCAAAAACGAAAATCGGTGTTGAAATATGTTACAAATTCTGATTTAGCATAAAATATGTGACATAGATCTATTATATACAACATACAAACATATTCAGATACTTTCCTTATCGATGTCTAATTTATCATCTGCAATTTTCATGTGATAACGTTAAAAATTTAGACGTTTTGAGATAAAACAAAAAGAAATATGAGCGAAAAGAAGTGAATTTCGCTGGTTTTCAACAAAAAATCTCATAATTGCAGCTTAAAACAAGCTGCATTACGAGGTTTTTGTTGAAAAAAAAATGAAGATATGTTGCCATTTCCTAGAAAAAATGAAATATAAGGGAAAAGGAGCAAATTTATTGAAGTGATTAATAGGAAAAAAATCCGACATATCACTGTCATTCCCAACAATGGTCTGTAAGAGTGGACGTGGTAAAATTGCGATAAATTCCTCGCTGTCGACAGATGAGTCCACCGTAATTGGAATTTAGATTGTCCTATCTGGCTGTAATTGGATTTTTACCGGAATCAAGTATTCCTTTTTGCTTATTTCTATTTGTTTTTGGTCATTTATTTCCTCTGGTAATTTTATAGCACCGGCCATTTCCCGCCATTGCTTCCAGTCTAGAAAATCAAAGTACCCTTGGGACCAGTAACGTGTGAATTATAAATGTGGCTTTAATGTTATCTGTTTGCTATCAGGCTTTTGTTTTCATTGAAGTGAGTAATGTATATGTGCCAGCTTTCAGTTAGTCCTTTCCCAAACAAGACTTGCTCTTGATGTCCCTGATAGAAATGTCATTTGAAAATATTGAACCAAATGAACAAAATGCTGAGAATCAGCATTTTCTCCATTTGTTTCAATGTTTTCTGTTATGTTTTATGTATAAATTATATTTTTTGTCAACTATTGCTTTGTCATCTGCATCAAACGTTAAATTGTAAAGACTCTTTTTCCGTATGGGAAAGGGTTAAGTTCATTTACGACCACATATTAAATTCATCTAATGTATTTATGTCAGTAATAACAATTCCGGTATATCTGTAATAATGTTGTCGTGTGAAATATATTTTATAATGTAGAGGGATGAAACGATGTTCTTTCTTGATGATTTTTACTGTATTTAATGTATAGGGTCGATTGCAATAAGGTGCATTTCGCTGAAATATACACGACTAAGTGTTTAAAATTTTGAAATATTTCGGATATTTTACTTGACGTTACTTGCCTTTTTTTTAAAAAAAAAGTTTGCAACCAAAACCACAGTAGGACCGTCAAGGTCAATGGTCACGATTTGATGAATTGTTGGATATTTTTAGATGTGAACTATGTAAGCCTATATTGGTTAAGACATCAATGTAAAATATGAAAGGCTTTGGTCTTGTCGGAAAAAAAGATCCAATAGATCATTCAAGGAACACGTGTACACACGTGCATTCAGCGGTGCCATTTTTCTTTGACAGTCATTTCTTATTTTGTACATTTTGTACGTAACATATCGTCAGCAACGTCCTAACGTCTTTAACTACAGTTTATTGAAGCTTTGGTTTCAAAAATATGAAGGTCAAAAGGTTCATTCGACCCCAGACTCAGCACGGACTGTCAAATCCAAAGGTCAGATTGGCGGGATTTATTGGAAACTATGTTGGATATATATTGGTTGGTCACTAATCTCCCTGGTTCATGAAATTGTAATTAAAATCTGTCAGTGACAGTAAACATCGGCATTGTTTCTCAGTATATGTGATATTGGATTACATTTGTCGCACAGACTTGTTGATTATATGTACATGAATGGACATGTAGTTTTTGTGTGAAGTATCAATAATGAATAAATTACTGGACTTGTCGATGGCTCAGTCCGAAACAATTGTAACTGCCTTTAAACATATAGGCAGTTACAACTGTTTCGCACTTAGCCATCGATGTATTTCTGTGTGAATTGTCAATAAGTTAAGCCTTTATACATGTAAAATTGACTGGATATGTTTTTGGTGTTACCTATCAATAATGAATACCTTACTGAACATGTGTCTTTAGATTTAATACTTATCAATGGTGACTATTCCAACAAGATATCAGGAAACATACATTTTGTATATTATTCTTGTGGCATAATTGACATTGTAATTATGAGTACCGACTGAACATGCGTAATGCTAAGTGACTGAGCTATTTAGAAAGACTTCATAGACTTGTTAAACAGGTTGGCCGTGTGATCCTATGTGACTTTGTTCAGGAATGGCTTTATTTACGTTCAATAGACTACATGTGTGTCATTGGAATTAAAACGTATCAGAAATCGGTGTTCCAACAATAAGATATCACTGATAGTATACTTATCACATAATTATAATTGTTGATTGTGTGTACCGTAATGGACATGTACGTCTGGAATTATAACTCATTGGAGATGACAGTTCCAACAACAATTATCAAGCAAAGCACTTTTATTAAGAATAGGTTTGATTTGGATGGAAAACAGATAGATCCACATGTTTTCAAACTTGAAACATCGTTCTAGCGATTGTGATTGAGTCAAGAATATTTAACGTTTTTTGGATTACCCCTTGTTCCTTTCAAATCAATAATCAACCAGATTTATAAAAGTTTTAAGCTTCGGTATGAAAAGCAAATGTTCACTTTATATGAGTAACGTGACGTGAGACAATCTCTATAACTTCAAGTTATCTGATTAGATATAAAATGAATACACTGTTGATTTGTTTAGAAAAAGGTGCCTTTGTCATAGTCCATACTTAAACCGTAATTAAGTAGACGAATTAAGCTGATGACTGGACATATAGATAATACATATCACAATGCTCTTATGATATGTACTTATTTCGCGTAGGTAGTACATAACGCATTAATATTTCCCGTTGCAACGTGTATCATCAAAATGTACCATTACTTTTCATTTCCCATTGAACTGTGAATGATGTGTTTAACTATAATCAGCAACCAACATTGATGTGCATTTTTCATTGCAATAAAGTCACGTTAACAGTATACTCTACTTTACTAACGTTTCAACTTTTCACGTCACAATGTGAATCAACAAAGTACAACATTTTAATGTACCAGAACTAAAATAACATTACTGCACATTTCCCATTGCAATGTGAATCACGTCTTTAACTATACTCTATCCACTCTCCAACTTGTTGTGTGATTTCGGAGATACATTGGACGTGTTTTGGAGGACTTGATGTCATCTTTGCGCCGATCTTCTCATTTTGGAGGTGTAATGAAGAAAATGCTGTAAGTTCCTTTGATCTTTTCCCCTTTAGTAAGGGTTTTCATATCCCACAAGCTACAAAAAGCAGACAGCATTGCAGAAAATGATGAGAATTGCTTGTCATAAGCAACTTCTTCATTTGCTGTAGTGTTTGAAAATGATGAGAATTGCTTGTCATAAGCAACTTCTTCATTTGCTGTAGTGTTTTATAACACTACAGCAAATGAAGAAGTTGCTTATGGCAAGCAATTCTCATCATTTTCTGCAATGTTGTCTGCCCAAAATGACCATGTAATATTAATTTCATTTCACTGAAAGTATTCGTCTACAATTTCTTTGAAATTAGACACGAATAGAAGAGATACACTGTATAAGGTATTTCATCAGACCACGAACTCGGATATAAACATGAACGTACACTACAAAATAGATTTGCTCGAAAATAGTTTCTCCAACCTTATATCTAGTTCTATCCTCTAGGAGCAAATCAATGTTTGGTGTACTTTCGTGTATATGTCTGAGTCCGTGGTATATTACACCTTATTTCGAAAAATCCGCTACGTTGGTCAAGGTTAACCATCGCACTCTGTAATTGTGAGATCAATTCACTTCTTATCTTGAGGTCTTGGTGGGATTTCGTTATCGAGTCGTTGGCTGTAAACAGCAAAATAGTTATAAAAATCTGCTACAAATTTTCTTTGGCTGAGACCTCATTATCTTATCTATCTTTGCTTGGAGAGTACGCACTCTCGCAAAATTTTGTGCTGTACATTCTTTAATTAAAATATTAAACCCGAAGGCAAAGCTCGGTTCCTAGTTGAACCGCAACCCCATTTGCCATCACTCATTCTGTTTAATGCATAATTCTGTAGACATAAACTTGTCAAGAGATGTTTAAGGATTCTATTTCTTTTAATGTCTTACATATAAAAACACCACATGGCGTTTAACATGATTTAGAAGGTTTTGGATCGGCCTATTGTGGCTTAAATTATGTAATCATGGCCTCAGCAACGCATCCATAACCTTGGAGTCATGTGTCAAACCACTCCTAAATAGCAATAAAATAGACATTGAAAAAAGAGGTATTTTCAGACGGTTGAAATAAAATGAACAAATGTATAGAATATTTGTATTTAGATGTTATAAGTACTGTGAGAATTGGCAAAAGTTCTAGTTGTCAGCATTTTCTTCGTTTCTTTCAATGTTCTCCTAGATATTCCCTAGAACGTCAAAACTAGGCACCAGCAAAAGACTAACCCTGTCCCAATTAAACCCTTGCTTTTACAGCCATAATACTGTGAAGAGGGCATGGAAAAGTATATAGTCAGAAGAAGAAAATGTTTCGTATGCGTCTTTCCTGTGCTACAAATCCCACTTCATCAACTTTAAATGTGTCTTCTACAGCAGCTAAGGCCTCTCTTACAACCGGTCGTACGTGCTCCTGCGTGCGGTCTATGTGCGGTCTGCGTCTAAAACGTACGTTTAGTCGTGCGATGCACGCACGTGCAACGTACGATTTTGTAGGACGCAACCACGACGCAGACTGCACGCAGCAAAGAATTGACCTGACAATATATTGAGGCGCTCTTACAACCCGTCGTGCGTCTTTATAAATCATGCGATTTTGCAGAGTTTTAAAACGTACGATTTAAAAAGACGCACATCGGGTTGTAAGAGAGGCTTTTACAAATATAAGCAATTTACGTTTTTGTCGTTTGAGAAAGGGTTAAATAAACAAAGCGGTCAGGTAAATATCGATCCGTGTCAAATGTTTGTTTGTTATGAAAAAATAATTCCGAGGAGCGGTGATATAGGATTTCCTATTGAACAATCTATCATACTGTATGTATTAGTCCCTAGGGATTTCACACGTGAGGAATTTCAACCAATGCCCGGCAAATGAGGCCTTATGGCTTTCGAGTGCAACGTGAATCTTGATCAGCCTGCGCGTACACACAGTCTGACCAAGATCCATGTTGCTCTTTCATAGCTCTTCGATGATATTAAGCAAATACCAGGCAACAGCATGATCAGATGCCATTTACACGGCAATTTAAAGTGACATTTCACATTTATTTCATTTTTTTAAAGTATGTCTTGATGCAAAGATCGTTTATTCGAATGCATAGAAACGCTATCAGTTTTTTGAAGTTGTTATTTATAAGCGAAAAATACGCCTTTAAAGTTGAGACAGAAATGACAAATTCTAAATAAATCTGAACTGTTGTCCACAACATTTTGTTAAATGTTAGCACAAAAGTATATATTTCTTGTAAACGGATCAAAATTTTGGCTTGAAATTTTCAGAAGAAATTATGCTCTTTCAGATTTATGTAAAAATCATTGTGAAATGTCACTTTAAGAAATTCCACAATAATTGTGTTAATACTTGGCCAATTTGAAAACAGTTTGAATCACAGAATAAAGAAACAATCCAGAGATTTGTCATCGGATGTGGTAGATCTTTCAAAAGCTAGCTAATAAAAAGTTATTGATGATCAAGTTAAATTTTACTTGGTCATCAATAAATCTTTCATCAACTTATTTTAAAGGATATTCCAAATCCAGCACATTCCTGACGTATTTCTACATCCTGCTGTCCAAACCGTTTTGGAATCCGTCACGTTTTAATAGAATAATTGAAGCTTTTTAACTGCGTGTCATGGTATTCCCTACCGTTATGAAACGTGGTAGTATTTAATGCAATAAGGTCCTTTTTAGCAGATCCCGGTTAATATATTTTTCCAATCAATCATCGTAGGTAAATCCGAGAAATTATTTTTTCTCTTTCCGTTCATTTAGTTTTCATTTCCGCTATTATAGCCTACCTGATGAGATTTTGTCACCGCTTTAATTAAAAAAACATCGTAACTACAGCTTAAACATGCTTTTGATACAATCTTCTTAAGCTTGAGCGTAGGAATCCATGTGACAGTTACCCCAGGTATAAAAAGTAGTTCTTTCGAGAGTAATTAGGTTTTATGGAAATGGTCACAAAGCGCATTAACTTGGACAGAAAACCGGATATGGATGTCATTTGGTATTATGGGTAACGAACCATACAAACGTACGTAGAGGCAATTTATTCTTTAGGCCTTTCCAAATATCAACATTATTTAGTCTGGTACAATTGAAAACAAACCCGCAGACGGCAAACCCAACATTGATTAAAACATTATTTGTGTGAAATATGGAATGAAAATATTGAGGCAAAAGGAAAAAAAAATGTTGGTATCAGCATTTTCTTCTTTTGTCTCAATGTTTTCCAAAACCTTTTCTTCTAAAGACATCCAAAATCAGGTTTTTTTCTTGGGAAAGGGTTACGCACCGCTAGAAATAACTAACGTGACATAGTTGGGTTTTGACCAATTTTGACCTTTTTTTTTTTTTGGTCGAAGAGTTCTTTGACCCGATTTTCCAATGGATGATTTTTTAGATATTTCTAAGAAACCAAATTGTAATAAAATCAAATTTAAAGAGACATTTCATTCTCAAATGTTATTTTATTTTTTGTCTGAAAAAGCACATTTATCCTCTGAAAATTTTGTCAACTTCAAGCCAAAGTATCGCCCCGTTTTTGATGAACATAAAAATTTATTTTGTTCTTAAAATTCAATCAATTCAAGTTTACATGTACCACAGTTCAAAAAATGGAATTTGTCATTTCCGTCCCAACTCTTAAAGCGTTTATTATGGCTCATCGGCAATAATTTCACAAAACTGGTTGCATGTACACGCATACATGTAAGAACAACAAATCTCGGCATCAAAACATACATTTAAAAATATATTTGGAATGGGCTGCTTTTTTCGAAGGTTTTGTACCCACAAATGAGACAGAAAACCCTAATGAAATATACTCAGTTCCATAAATAAGTGTGCACTTTCTTTTGTTTTATTTCTTCCCTCATTTTTCATTAAAAATAAAGAGTTTGATATGAAATTGTAGCTTATAGTTTCAACTAAATGTCAGACATTTAAAATTTGGGCAAGATGACGATATACGTTTGTTTTCCTAAGGTTAAAAGAGGGAGGTACGAAAATAAAAGTTGCAAAAGTACACAAAACTGGTCAAATTAGAATTGTGTTCATCTTCAGTTAAACGGAATTATTCATTCAATACCATTCGATATTATATCTCACAATCGAGCGTAAAAACATGCCTTAAACAAGAAATGCGCATGAGTAAACTTTTTTTTAAAAAGGGATAGACGATAGCCCGTCTCGTATAGTCTAGAATTGACATCTTGGTGTAGCTATTGTTCATACCCAGTCAAGGGATACCAGCACAACGCCTTTGTAGATTTCATGAATATAGCATGTTTTCATTTTCTTAAAAAGTTAGAATTAGCCATTTTATAAAAATGTGTATGTATTATACATGTACGAAATGTAGCATCAAATTGCATGTAGATACATACATGCACGGATCCCTCCAAATGGGAGACCAACAAATGCCTCGTTTTTTTTTTTTTTTTTGGCATTCGTTAAGCCATTCGTACACAATGACTCTTCTTGACTCTCAACAAGATAATAGCGTTGGAAAATATTGTCGAAATAGACATTGCTTGAGACAAGCAATGACCCCACTTCACACATTTTTTTCTTCTCTGCAAGACCAAATGAAAAAGAAATTAAAAAAAAAACATTCATTTGAAATTATCATCTGCAACATCTATGAAGTCTATAAGTCTATAATTTTACCATTTGGGAAAAGGGTTGATTTTAGACCAGCTCATTTATCATCCTTAACCAACATCAAAGGTTTTATCAAACACCAAATCAGTTGTAGTTCATTATATAGAGACGATATGTTTAAGTCCTAAACGAATGATAAATGGTTAATCAATGACAGACAATAAAGATAATTATGCCTGTTACATAAAGCAGTGGGGAATCATGTGGCATATCAATTGCAAAAAATCGTAAAACAGATCTGTTTAAACGAGACCATTTTTAAAAAAAAAGGATTTGAAGTAGAGAATGTGGTGAAACACCACTGGTTTGCTGAAGGTGAAGGATCTTTTTTAATCAGCTGTCATAAAAAGTTAGTGACTACCAACCAAAATTTTGGTTGGTCGTCAATGACCTTTTTATCGGCTGGATAATAAAAGATCTACAACATCCAGCCCTTTCATGTCGAGTATCCACCATCTCTCTGCTTCAGCCCTTCTTTTTTTCAAATCGGTCAAGTGCTAACAAAATTATTGATGGTTGCCTGAATGTGTTGTGCCCTGCGATTCTCCACCGTGTATATTGTGACCTCATAATGAAAAAAGAGAGCGTTGATTTCCAGAATATTTTTGTTCTTCTTTTGCTTCAATACAACTGTAAGTCCGATGTTTGTTTTCCTTAACCCTTTCCCAAACGGCGAAATTTTAGAGTGGTCCATTTTGAAAGCTGCTGCAGACGACAAAATAGATGATGATAAAAATAACATTTCTGTACAACAAAGCATAGAAAATATTGAGGCAAATGGAGAAACTGCTGGTTATCAGCAGTTTCTTCTTTTGTTTCAATGTTTTCCCAAGCCTTTTCTATTAGGCACGTCAAAACCAGGTCCTGTTTGGAAAAGGGTTAAGAGACGTAAAATGTGTTTAAGAGCATAGTTTATGTCCTTATCTTCCAATGTACTGCAAGCCACATAACATCGGAACTATACTCATTGAAAATAGTTTCTCACGAAAAGAACAACAAAGATATAAATAACACTCAGAATAGTCAACAATCAAACATGCCATTATATAAAATGATTGGACTGTATGGTATATACAAAGTTTTCAAGTAAATGAGTTTTAAAAATTTTAAAATAGATCGCTGTAGTAATTTGCCATGATTGGACCATGCAGGTCATGAAGTCAAATCTAGATGTGGCCTGAATTTTGAACAATGCAAAAACATAATCGTGTGCCCGAAACAGACATTTACTCCTTCTAGTAAACTGAGCATGTCTAGATTAGTGTACTTATTGAAAGGCTTGTTGCCTTTTGATAAAATGTTGTTTCACAGATAAAAGGGGGCTCAGAAAGTTTCTTATCATATGACTATGCGCATATTTTGTGGTTCGATGATACTATGCTGCGTCACAGAAAATGGGCTTTTAACGATCTGGAACCATAATTGATTTCGGTTATTATCGCCGATGATCGGGTATTTACGGCACTCGGTTATTTCCGTGAAACGCACTTCGGAAAGATTCGATTTTTTTCTCACCTCGGTTTACTTTCTCGTAAATATTAATGTATATCGGCCGTGTAAGCTATTTAAAGTGTATTTTTCTGCATAGATAGAGATAATTCTCGTATCTCTCGTTGTTAGTAGCATGAAAAATGCTTTAATATTATCGTTCTGATCACTCTGGCGATTAAACGGTTATCAAACGTACATTCATTCCATTAGAATAGGAAATATATGAAAAATACTTTTTCATGTTGTATTCTATAAATAGCAACAAAAAAGAAAGTGAAAGTACAGCGAAATAGGGAACGATTTTATCCAGTTAATCGTGGCGTTATTTCGAACATACAATAGTTATTCGTTGGAGCTGTTATGAAATCTCGTAGCTACGGCTTAAATCAGGCCGTAGTTACGATATTCTATGACAACACTGACGGTTTATCAAAACTTTAAACCCAGTCTATTGTTAGCACAAAATCCATTGCTATTCACATGAATTTTCCGTGGTTTGTTCAATTTCAACATTTCCTTTCATAGATATTTTTGATATTTTCAGTAATTTTGGGGTTATCAAGGCTTTAAACGGTAAATTTAGGCATCGACAATGGTGACGAACAGATTTACGTCAACTATTTTTTATCGTAAAGTTACGGAAAAAAAACTTACGAAATTCTAATCTTAGCTGCGAACATGTTTTGTAAAACGCACTTTTTTACGCAAAAAATTTGAACTTCCGTTCAAATCTACGAAAATAATGTGCGTAATTTCGTTGATAAAACGGGGCCCAGATCACTGGTAGAAATAACAGAAAAAAACACTAAGAGAAATGAAGAAATAACTGTTTCAATAGGCCTACAATTGTTATGAATTTACTGATTTGGTTATAAAAAAGCAAAGCACTGATATAACCTTCTCTTAACAAGTCTGGTTTTGACGTCCATTGTAGAAATAATATGAGAAAACATTGAGAGAAAAGAAGAGGTTGTTGATTATCATCAATGTGTTATCATCAATGTGTCCCTTTTCCTCATTGTTTTCTCTTCTTTTGGACTGGTACATTTTTCTTGTTTTTTATTTTTTTTTTTTTTTTTTTTGGGGGGGGGGGGATGGGTTATGTATGCACCAATACACTTGATTGATTCAAGATCTATACGAATAAATGCTTAAGACCAGGATTTGATATAGTATCAATATTGCGTCTTCTGCCTTGATTGTTTTTATTATAGTCCAGTCATAATATAATGACACATGTTTACAAATTTTACAGTAATAAACAAAAGGTAATCCTTGTTAATTTTCAGTTCAACGTTGCATGTCTTGGTTCAAATCTTGAAAGTGTAAGGGACCTGCAAGATTCGAAACATCACATGCAAATTTACAGTAGTTATGACTTTGCTATTGCGTTTTTTGCAAGGTTAAATTTTGTAAACATATGCCATAATATCGTTAAAGGTATGTAAAGACCCGGTAATCAAAGATACATGTTCGTGTAAGATTAGCTTAATTTGATTAAAAAAGGCGTTCTTATACAGTAGTACATGACACCAATTTCAACCCTCTTCCACCCCACGAATCTTATATCACGGCGGGGGATCACCTGACATAATATTTTCGATATTTTCCAACAATTCTGTCAAAAGATGACCGATTTGAAAAGAAGAATTTAAGCAGAGACAGCGGGAACACTCCATGACTTTGCTGAATGCCAAGGATAATCTTTGAAAAATCAGCTGATATGAAAGTTATTGACGACCAACCAAAACTTAATCTGGTCGTCAATAACGTTTTTATCACTTGATTTGTAAAAGAGTTACCACCCATCTGATATCGGGCGTTTTACACTTTTTACTGTTTCAAACCGATTTCAAATTGGTCAAGTATTTACAAAATTATTGACGATTTCTTGAAATTTAGTGTCACATGATTCCCCACCGATGTATATAATGCCCTTGTTTTGTTAACAATAGTTTATGTCGTAACTACAGGGAAATCTGGCAATGAATATTTGATAAAAATAAGTTCTTTATATAAGTTACTATAAAAAATAATGTGTTGTTACATTTGACCTTACAATGAATATTTGATGGAATTGAATGACCTATTTTGGATAATTTTGTCCTTGTTTTATGCGCCCCTACTAAGTTTGAATTCATAAAAAAACAAAATTTAACGGTAACTTTTTCCCATTCTTGTTTTATTTGCACAAGTATAAATTAGAGATAATTTTGGTGTAGGTCTCATACCCTGCCAGTCAATATTACAAAAATTACAGATCAAAGAAAAATGTTCATTTTTCTTAAACATGGAAAAAAATCAGTCGCAAAATCATAAACCTTATGTATAATCAAGTGTTTTTTTTTCTCAATTTTGTTTTTCATAGATTTGTATTTAGCTTATTTATGTTATATACATATCTGTTGTAGCATACAAGGTGAAAAATGTCAGATATTAGCATCTTCTTGGAAAAAAAATATGAGATTTACGGAGTTGGTGCTTCCCCTTTTCCCGCCCTTTTTGCAAAAGGGGGTCAATAACTAAAAGAATATATAAAATTCCAACATATCGGTAAAAATTGTTTTAAGTTTCATTATATATAACAATACTTTTTGTATTTTCAAAAGTGTCTATTATGGTTCCAGATCGTTAATGAATTTGCATAATACGTTCATGGAGAGTTCCTCATTATGCAGTCTTTTGTATAAAGTCATGGTTTTGTGATGTTTTGGTCCGCTTTCGATGTTTTATGTATACAACTCCTCCTACATTCAGGTCTGGATTTGAATGAATATTTATCGGAATTATCCAAATTATGTAACCATGCAATATTCTCAAAATTTGATGATTTTTTGTCGTGTGAAATATGCCTTCCAGCAGTACTTTTAGTACTTTGATTTAGAATTTTTTCACAAATGTTAATGGTTAATCAATGACCAACCATAAAGTGTTTGACGTATTTAGTATTTCTAAACCTTCATAAACAGCAATCTGGTTTTGACATCCCTAGGGTGCAACATATTTTTAGAAATGGTTAAACGAACTATTAATAGTTTATCAATGGCCGACAATTATGATATCCTTGTTATAAAATGTATATCTCGATTTAGATCTGTGCCTGTTGCCTCAACGGCAATATGTTACAGAGACATCCCATACATATTTTCTCATATATTGTACGTTTATTTTATTCTGAAAGATCATAATTTCTTATGAAGATTCTGAATAGTTCAGACCGAAGTATTGTGCCGGTTACGAGGAACAATTATAAGAGTCGTCGGTTTATGTGAATGGAAGTCTTTGGGCTCATAAAAAATTCATTGTGAAGATAGTACTTCATATCATTAAGATACGAAGCACATTCATGAGTAAAGGGTTGTTCTGCAAAATGAAATACATGTCATTCTACAGAACTAATGTCTTTTGTCAATGTTCATCTGAGCTTGTTTGCCTCATCTGGAATTAGTTAAGCTTTAATACAATACTTGACGGAGATATAAAGTCATAATTATTATTAGAATGTAAACACATTCAGGCATAAAAGATTATACTTAGAAATGAAAGACATGTCATCTACAAAGAAAACCTTGTCTTTTGTTAATATATACTATGAGACCTTGGCCACATCTGGAATATGTTAAGCTGTTATACAATACAGTGTTGAGATGATACTTAAAAAATATAATTGCAGAGCACATTGAGGCGTAAAAGGCTGTACAGTGTACATACTTTATAATCAAATACATGATATTCTGCAGATGAACGACCCGAGGCGCGTTTTTTAGAGCGAGATTTCTTAAGATTTCTTAAGGTGTTTTGGATAAAGTGTTTTTTAAGATCGAGACTTTGACCAAACTGTTCGCGGTTTATGAGTTATGGAGTGTTCGGAACAACTCGGTCAAATCTCTTTTATATTGTTTGTACAGAGTTGACCGAGGGGTTCCGCTCGAAGTATAGGGTAATGGCGCCTCCCATTGGGCGTCTTAAAATCTTGCTCAAAAGAACGCTTTATCCTAAAATATCTTAAGAAATCTCAAGATATCTCAAGAAATCTCGCTCTTAAAAACGCACCTCAGATGTCTTTGGTTAATACGCATAAGCTCCGTTGGCCATATCTTGAATATGTTAAGCTTTTGTTCAAAATTTCATCAAGTTTATATACTAGTCAAAACTCCTAACCGGCCACTTTGTTTTTCGAATTTTTTAAATGTTTACAAATATCTGATCGGAAAGAAGTTTTCTTTTATGGAAAGGGTGGTCCTTTGAAGATCATTTCGCACAAACGGCGCGCGTTGAAATGTTAATGTGACTCTTTGACATTACATGAAAGACGAGAGCCCCCATTTTTGAAAATCACAAACACTGAGAAATTCAACACAAATTCAGATTTAGGACGAAATAAAATCTTGATATTGTCCTTTTTTCCCTATTGACGTTGCTAGTAAATTTACAAAGAAACATGCTTTTCGAAGAATGAATTTAATTCTATTCAATATTGCCCAGATATGAACCGATTTTCTACAAAATACCCCACCCACCAATGTTCAAATCGATGAAAATCAAAATTAGGGGTATAATGAAACTTGTGTCAATTTGAAAACATTCAAAACGGAATATTGGTAACATTTTCATCTTTTTAGTTCAAAAATGATTATTCTATACAATGACTAACTGTGATTGTGGTTATCCCGTCAATAAATATGCCATGAATGGCAGAAACTAAGTGGCCGGTTAGAAGTTTTGACTATATAAATAAATACGGAGACAGTTTTTCACATCCATTAACAAAATTTTACATCCGCTTTACAAAAGATCACAGAATTGCTATTCTTCAGTAAAGTTTTGCATATGGTTAACCATTTCAAAGACAAGGCATGTTTTGGTGTACCGCGGAAAAACGTTTTCGAGTAACTATCGAGAAAAAGAATTGACTAGGTTTGTCGAAAAAAAAGTGACGATATGGTCTATGTTAAACAAAAGATTTTAAAAATACCAAAGGTAATTGACAGTCTTAAACTAAACTGCTATTTAAGTACTATATTGCATGCGAAAAGAGTATGAAAATTACCATATCAAGCAATCGATTGCCATAAAAATTGCCATGTTTCGTCGGTTGGGACCAAAACCTCGTAAATCCAGCTTTAAAAAGTAGGATTTACTAGGTTTTGATCTTCCACTAACGATTTCATTCCTGGGACTTAAAAAGAAGAATGTTGAAGCATGCACACAAGCGATATAAAACGATATCTGGAAGATATCATGGCATGGCTAATAAGCGGCTTGAAAACTATTGTCTTGTCATAATCTATAAAGGAATTCAAATTCTTCCCCAAAACAATCTTTAAATGGGCCATCGCTAGACATTTCAAGCACAAGAACAACAAGGGGACAGTGAGAGTTTACGAAGCTGTGTGATTATCTAAAACAAAAATGAAAATATTTCATCACTTTCTTTGGAGGAATGATTTCATTGAAATGTCATCCATTGAGACAAAACATGAAAATACTTCTTATCAGCATTTTCTTCTTTTGTCTCGATTTTTCAATATTTTTCCATCGGAGGACATCAAAACCAGGTGTTGTTTGGAAAATGGTTAAAGTGACTCGTAAATTCTTGGTGCGTGTCTGTGTGTATCTCAACGCGCCATTTAAGCGTTACCGATTGACGACAAATTCATCAAATATTCATGATTTGTAAACGCCGAGAGCCACTCACTTATTTAATCCTTTTCTAGACTGGAATATTTAGAGACTGTTAAAAAATGAATGATTTCAGTGCTAAAAATAGGCTGGTTCTACTGGTTTTACAAGATAAATCGTTGATTATGTTATAAAATCTCGGAACTATGACTTAAATCAAATTGTAGTTGCGAGGGTCTAGAATTACACCGACGAAATAGGCCTACTATTGTTTGTCCGTAACTTAGTCACGGTTTATTTGATAAAATCATTAGAAAGCTGCTGTAGAGAGCGTAATGGATGCTGAAAAAGAAATGGTTGTTTTTACAATTTAATTCAAACATATTTTACAGTAGAAAATGCTAGCTATCAGCATTTTCCTTTTTCGCTTTAAAGTGACATTTCACGATTATTTTTACATAAATTTTACTTTTATTCTATCTGAAAGAGCATATTTTCTTGTAAAAATTCTGAAAATTTGAAGCCAAAACATTGACCCGTTCACGAAAAATATATATTTTTTGTAAAAATAAACAAATTATTGTGGACAACAGTTCAGATTTATATAGAAATTGTCATTTCTGTCTCGACTTTAAAGGCGTATTTTTCCCTTATAAATAACAACTTCAAAAAACTGATAGTATTTCTACGCATTAGAATAAACAATCTTTGCATCAAGACATACTTTAAAAAATGAAATAAATGTGAAATGTCACTTTAAGTGTTTTCTGCCAGTGTATGCCTTTTCCACATAAAAAAATAAAAAGGAAAAAAGACACCAGAACATGTCTTGTTTGTGAAAGGTTTGATCCCTTTTCCTAAACAATAACCGGTTGTGATATAATTAATGTTTTAAGGTAGGTCAGTTATTTTGGGGGAGATTTTTAAGAAAACCTGATATGAACTATGAGGCGGCTTTTTTAAGGGGGTGGAAACTTCAAAAAGTTTTCGACATTTCCTTTTTGACTTTAAATTTATAATTTTAATTAGACTAAACACATGATGCTATTTATTTTGTTTTGTTTTCTTGCCGGTTTGTGTTGTTACATTTTATTTATCTTTCTAACTGAAACTTTGAGGGGTTTTTTTTTACAAATCTAAAACTTGTAAGAAATGTTTTAGGAAATGCTTTAATTAATAAAGATATATGAAAACTCTTTGGGCGATATGTTAACAATATTATTCATATGGGAATAATAGTATTTATTGTATCAACTGAAATCTAAGATTTAATCCGTGATCTGGAGCAAGATTCCTTGCGGCATTTGAGGAGAACATCAAACCTATTAAGGTAGTCCTAGCCTAAAAAGATTCGCGCGTCGTCGGAATTATTCGAGCGAAGTCGAAAACATTCGGCGGTGGAACTTTCCACCGCCGAATGTTTACGAACGCGCCCGAATATGTCCGGATAAGTAACGACGACGCTCGAAAAAAAGGTCGATGTTTTATGAATCTCAAAATGGCAACATTACGGGTATTGTACCTTAATTCCCATTTGTTCACGTCCATGGTTGGAATACGTTTATAGTAAGAAACTTATTATTATAGAAATCAGTGGTGCCCTTTGGTAATAAGCTACTGAATCAATACTGAGTAATTATCATCTACCTTTAATGAAATATGATATGGGATATACCTGCCATACATTCTAGGGAACAACCAATCTTCTTCAGAAATATTTATCTGAATGAGAATGATACAGTCAGTTGACTATGATGGCGTCATTTGGCGTTTTCAGGAAGCTAACTTTCGCAGAGGCCCAAGAAATATGTTACCGCTGAAATCGATCCTAAATTGTATGAGTACAAAGTCGGCCGTTTGCAGCAAGAACATTTACTGAATACTTTTTCTGCTGCTATACATCCGATTTCTGTTTTAAATGTGTGCCTTTAACTGCCCGAAAATAAACATTTTATGCTTTGATACTCTATTACTTATACGGGTATAATAGTTCGAAAGACAGTCGAAAGATAGTATCGTGGTTACAAAATACGGAAAAGATATCAGTAAAGAAAAAAACTCAAGCAGGGTTTCTCTGATGTTAGATATTTTTGCCTGATTAAATTACAAGCAATATTAAGAATTGTAAATATTCAACCGATTTCGCTCTTTATAAGCATTATGCATAATATATAGAAACTATTATCGTGTTTCAATCAGGATTACAAGTTTTTATATGTATGATTATTTAAAAGACATATGCATTCCCATTGAGGTTTCTGGTTGGTTTGTTTTGTCTATTCTCGATTTTTATCGGACTATGAAGACAGACCACATACAAATGGAATAAAAACACGTGTTCTTTCTTAGAGTATCAAATTCCAGAATTACTACCAAAACATCGTAGGTTCACCTTAAACCTATCTGAAGTTATGGTGTTTTAGAGGGAACACAGGGATATATATTGGCACCAGGTTTCAATTCTAGCTATCGTGACCATTCAAGCTTAATGAAGCATGTTGTCATCCGATAATAGAACGACCGTTATTTGAATACTCGCATATCTATTAGGAAAATCAAAGTGCTGTCAGCACTGTATATTGGGCATCACTGAGATATTGATATTGTGACAAAAGGACAATATGCTGATTTGCAAAATTGCCCCATTCTCTATTCGATGTTTTTTTAAGCATTTTCTATGAAGCGAGTAAAAAGGCGTCATCGTTTGGAAAATGGTTAATTAATGTGTAGGCAAACGTGCATAGGTGATAAAAAAGTTGAATGTACACTCTCCGGGTGAATCCAAAATGTGAGGCTGTTTGGGAAAAAGGAAAATGTTACACTTTACCGGATTTTACATTATATCAACATGTTGGATTATTTTTTATTCTTACACGGCCACCAATCCCTCTCATTCATTGCAAAATGCTATGAGCGAAATCTCAGAAGAGGGACTTCCGGCTATGAAGAAACGGGACCCATTTTGTGAATGTAAACACACGTTGTTACTTTAAATCGGTGATTTTGCCAGTTTTTGGCCGATTCTCAAAAATCGGGGAATGCTATTCGATGGTGAGTGTATTTAATTTTCTTTTAGAGTATGTCTCCTCGGCATTGTCTCATCGTATTTGCTTCAAACTGCTTTGTCATGCGATCACAGTGCTGTGTTTTGAAGGTATGTCAGAATTGATCGAAAAATTATGGTTTAAATACTACTATTATTCCCTTCTATACAGGTCCCATAAGCTTAGAATGCTTTATCTTATATATATATCCATTAAAATCCAATGACTGATTTTCTGATAGAGAGAAAAAGCTAA
The DNA here is from genome assembly GCA_963680895.1 of Fragum sueziense. NCBI lineage: Eukaryota > Metazoa > Mollusca > Bivalvia > Cardiida > Cardiidae > Fragum > Fragum sueziense. Next base: position 12,765,518 of record OY804609.1, on the reverse strand, counting down.
AAAAGTAATATGATATGAAGAAGAGAGATCAGCTATGAATAAAAGGGACTAGATATGAAGAAGATATAATACGCTATGAAGAAGAGCTCGGATAATCAAAGCGTCGGATTTTGACTCTTAACTTTACCTTTTCGCTATAATTTTCGCTCGGAAAGTGATACGAATTTATTGTTAATACTATTTCACATTTAGGATTGTAAGATCAATCTAATTTCCAAATTAGCCTACTTCAAGACTTTTCAGTATATACAATGTGGTTATATTTGGAATGATGGTATGATTATGTAAATTAGGCAAAACTTGGCAAATGTATAAGAACCCTAACATTTTAATAATTTTAAAGCCTACATAAGATACATTGCATGTATACTCCTCAAAATTAGTTAAGGACCACACTTTCAAAGTGCAATATTTCGTGATCCCTTACATGAATCTATTTATGATTTGTTGCATGATAACTAGTAGCCTTTCTTCTTAATCAGTTGAACAGTAGATTGGAAAATTAATCAAATTTAAAACAGCAAGGGAAAATTACACAACAATACCCTTTAAATGGCTTGTTTTTGCATGTAGTGGGTGGGATAGCAACTTTCCGAAAAAGCCCCTTTCCTCAGGATTTTCTTTTTGAAAAATCACACGTATAGCAAGTTTGACTATCTTGAACCTCTATTAGCTCTATGCAAGAAAAGAATAAATTATAAAGTAACTTCTGGTACCCTGTATGATGGATTTACACTATGCCTCTACCCTTGTCCGATTGAGAGCTTCCAGCATCACTTATGGACCGTTATGATTAGAGATCCTTTCTAAAACGATGGTCCCTCACATTTTCAACAGGATTCACATGAGTAGAGTGCACCGTCAATTGCATAAGTTACATTTTCTCCCTCTATAAAACTCATTTGCAATTCAAACCATGTGCTGAGGGTTGTTATCGTCTGCTAAAATGAATTTAGGAACACTAACACCACCGAATCGATAAGATTATCTGACAAGAACCTCATCTCTATATCGATCACTGGTCATCGATCTGTTAGGGTAGATGCCAAGTTCCGCAGAACCATCTTTACACACCCACCCCACACAACCACAAATGGCCCATTTCACCCTTTGTCTTTTGGACGATAAAAATCTTCAAAACGCCAATTTTTCCGAAGAAACACCACGACTTTTCCGAGATTGGTATTCTGTCACAATTTGCACCGGTCACATCCAAAAATAGACCTCAAATCCGCAAGGTGAAAGTTGCCTTATGGACGTTGATAGTCAATGTGAAATCGTCCGGTCTGTGCGGCTGAATTTGGGCTCACCTCTAGCCTCCATGGGCACAATTTGTGAGCTCAGATGTACTTTTGTTGTTTGAACATAAACAGCTTGTACTGTTGATTTTTGGTGTAATTTAATGGACGATAACGCTCGTCCTCACATTTCTAGCTTTGTTCTCAAGAAGGAAAAACGCAACTTATCGAAAGATTAGCAAGCTTTCCTTACAGGAAACTCATTAAACATGTATGGGACGGTCATCACAGAAGAATTTCTAAGCCTAATGTCCACACATACATATCGTAAGCTTCAAAACGTGTTCCGATAGATTCATTGTCTAGATTCCTTCGTGCCGGAACCGGAAGTTGATTTCAAGCGTCAGTTCACATTACATTGAAGTGATAGAGGCATGAAATGGCCACACAGGCTATGCACCTAAATTTTCAGAGGAAAACCTTGAGAAACAAGGACTTTTATTGTAAAATGCTACCCCACCCACTACATGTAAAATCAAGCATTTCCAGGGGTAGTACAATGTCAAGTTCTCTTACAATTTTACTTTTGGCAATTTTTACAATCTTCCGATGATTTGTTATGGAGGAAAGATTATCATTCATTTTGCAGAAATTCATGAATGAATTTACTAAAAGTAAAGCAAAATATTTTATTTCAAATATGTGGTCCTTAACTTTTTTGATGAGTATATTTTGAATGAAAACAGATCTTATTTACATGTTTTAACGGCCAGTCGAGCTATTGTAATTGCGTTGTGTCCGTCATGCGTCCGTCGGTTTTTTTTTCTTGTATGCACCCTAGAGGCCGCATTTTTTGTCCGATCAATCTAAAAGTTGGTCAGAATTAGGTTTTTTCCTCTAAGACCCCCCACACACGACAGCCTCCGGAAGTCGTCCTTAGAGGCAAAAGGCGAATTTTTTAAACGGGGAACGGTTGACTAAAAATCCAATAAAATAACCATCTTACCGGCTATTAATGAATTCATTCAATTTCATCATTTTTGTTCCACTCAAAACTTCGCTTTATTACTGTATATTGAATGCACGTGCGACGTCATTGTTTTCTCCGCATGTTTTGAGAGCCCCGTTTTGATAATGTCGATTTGTTACTATTTTTAGTAACAATTCTCATGTATACAACGTTAATTTCCCATAAACCCGTTGTTTGCCTCCGAAAGTTAATCCGAGTCTTCTCTGATGAAAATTCGCTTTTTATATTTGATATTGATATTGTCGCTATTTACATCAAAGCGCTGTCCCATTCTAAAAGTTACACAAAAGAAAATTCCGACACAAGTTATGTCGCCGTGTCGGACTTTTCTTTTGTTTTTGAATGGGACCGCGCTCTTTTGGAAATAGCCACATCCAAATATCAACAAGCGAATATTCATCAGAGAAGACTCGGATTTCCGGAAGTGTTCTGCGGGTATGGACTAAACATTGAAAGGACTCAATCGTCCTGTTGAAAATGCAGACGAGTTCGCATTGGATCAACTGGGGTCAACAATTAGGTCACAAGGTAAAATTTTAGAAAAATCTTGTATGCACTCTAGAGGCCACATTTGTTGTCCGATTAACCTGAAATTCGGTCAGAATGATCGTCTTGATAAAATTTAGTACATATTTAAAATTGGGTCAACTGGTCATAAACTAGGTCACATATCTAAATAAAACTTGTATGCTTTCTAAAGGCCACATTATTTTTCCGATTAAACTGAAATTTGGTCAAAATGGTTGTCTTGAATAAATATCAATCTGAATTGTGGTCAGAATGATTGTCTTAATAAAATATAGTACAAGTTCAAATTTGGGTCAATTTTGGTTAAAAAACTAGGTCACAGGATCAAATATCATAAAATCCGTGTATGCTCTTTAGAGGCCACATTTTTTGTCCAATAAACCAGAAACTTTGTCATGATAATTTTAATGATAAAATCTCCGACGAGTATAAAATTGGGTTAACTGGGGTAAAAATCAGGTCACGGGGTCAAATCTTAGAAAAACCTTGTATGCATTCTAGAGGGTTTATTCCCGGAACGTCGAGTCACACCTTTTATGAAATGTGTGAAAAGGGGTTACCCAAAGGGGGAAACTATTGAGAAGGGGGCACGTTTATGTCGAGTTACTATGATGGAATATTGAATGTAAATAGCAAAAACTTTGCATTGTAAAATAATTTTTTGTTCGTGGTAAAATATTTATTGCAGGTAAAAAAAAAAGAATATACATAGGTACAAATAGCTATTTATGAAATTGAACTCATTACAATATGGCACAATTTTAGACGGGTATAGACTACAAATTCAAAGAATGAAATTTAGCATCGGTCTATCATTCTGGATAAAACATTGTGAGAAATAGAGAAAGTGCTTGTCAAAAAAAGTTTCTTCAATTTCCACATTGTTTTCCAAAGCTTTTATATCGTGGGAGTAAAAAAGCGTCAGTTTGTGGGAATTTGTTAGATTTAAATAAAAAAAAGTTTGACTGGAAAGGGAGAAATAAAACATTCTCATTTATCATTTCCTGACAGCGTTTAATTAACTCATAGAATGCGGTTTTTTAAGATTCTTTGTTTACTGTTATGGAGTCATGGATGAAATAAAATCAGAAATGATACAAAAATAAAAAAGAAATAGAATCTATCACGAATTATTTTTTTTATCACTATTATTACTGTTCACAAAAATTGTCTGAAGTTTAGAAAGCTAACTAATGTACTTATCAAAATTTTCTAAGAACCACTTTTTTCTATGAAGATTTTTTTTTTTGAAAGATGAAAATCCCAAACACTGATCAAAATGATTTGAATGTAAGAGGTATGATTCCTAAATAAGATCCAATAATGATGGCTCTGTTTCGATTCTCATATTGATGGTTGTGTGGCAGAGAAAAGGTGGACTCCCCCCCCCCACCCCCCCCCCCCCCAAAAAAAAAGATTTTTTTAAATATTCGGGGGTTTGTGATATTACAACATTTTCAAGCAATCTCTTGGTCTTCTGTTGTATATTTTATACCATTCAAGACTTTCTGAACAATTGCCAGCTGCTCGTATAGGTACATGGAACAATATATTAATTTTCTATATGTAAATCTTTTAACCATCTCTTCAACTGTTCTTTCTATTAATTTTAGATAAACAGATTTTGTGTTAAAACCCGTTTCAACGAACCTCATATGGATTCTTGAAAAAAAAAATCACACTAATTGTTTTGTTCTCAAATGTAATTCTAATTGTCATCATACTATTTTTTTTTTTTTATATTGCAACGCTGTTTCATTTTTTTTCTATCATTTTTAGATCTAAATAGATTTTGTGTCAAAGGCCATTTCAACGACCCTCATACTATATATTATTAAAAAAAATCACATCAATTGTTTTGTTTTCAAATTCAATTTTAATAGTCATCATCATCATATTTTTTTTTTTTCAGAAAAAAAAAATAAAAAATATTTGTTTGATAGATCTATTTCAATGCTGTTTCTTAAATAAATAAAACCATTAAAGAGATTTTTTATGTTTTTGACGTTGTTTTCCTTTTAAAAGCCATTTTAATGCAACCCCTTTACATGTTTAAATATGTCTTTTAAATATTATTGATGTCATAATTACATGCAATTTACCCCGTATCGCACCCCATAATCAGCTATAGGTAAGAAAATCGACTCGACGTTCCGGGAACACACCTTCTAGAGACCCCATTTATGGGATAATTATTTTATTGAAGCCAGTAGAGCAATGCAGGCCCTCTTGTACCTCTTGTTCCATCATCCTTTTCTGATTACATTTTTATTACCGATTCTAAAATTCCAGGTTTTAGACTATTTGGTAATAAATCTCCCAATTGGTTAAAGTCTCTCAAAATGTTTTCACTAGAACTGGCAAAATCTGCTTCCAAAACAGGAGAATGTCATTTGGTAAGGTCAAGGTCATTTAGCCTATTTCACGACAAAATTTAGACTGGTCCAATTTGAAAGATTAAGCTGCATAAAAATAAATAGCGTTCTATTGTCTAGAATTTTATTTTTCAAATGGAAATTTGTAAAAAAAAATATTGGAATTTCTGTCTTCAATTTTTCCTAAACGCATAACCATTCAGTATATGTGAGTGCCAAGACAAAATCATGAAGTCCGCGCTTCTTCATAGCTTGGTCCCTTTTATTCATAGCTACTCTCGCTTCTTCATAGCTTACTGCTCTTCTTCATTGCGTACTTGTTTTTCTCATAAATAAACAAAGTTTTTAAAAATCGTACGTGTGGAATACTAAAAGAGAACATAAAATAGTAAACCGAACATGTCTCATTCGAAAAAAGCATATATGATAGCGCCTTAGGAGTCGTTTATGTGTCGTTTATGTGTCGTTTGGTTTGTAAACATAAGTGTGTGCACTCACTTCGAAAGTAATTGCAAGTTTACTCGGTAAGCTAGAACAAAGGGCTTTGGCAATATAACACATCATTCATTACCCCATCGAATAGCATTCCCCGATTTTTGAGATTCAACCCATTAGTAGCAAAATAACCGATTTAAAGTAACAACGTGTGTTTACTTACTCAAAATGGGTCCCGTTTCTTCATAGCCGGAAGTCCCTCTTCTGAGATTTCGCTCATAGCATTTTGCAATGAATGAGAGGGATTGGTGGCCGTGTCTTAGCTAATCAGAATAATACCAAGTACGGACCCATTGTAGAGGCTTAGCCTAACTGATCTCTGATCTGCAAACATATTTCGATTAAATAGAATGCACTTGTTCATTGGTCCAAATGATCAGTCTAAGAACAGTATATGAGGTTAAAATGTTAAAATTCTAGAAAACGGCAAATTTAAGATGATGATGATCTTACTTTTATCAAAATATTTTAAAATCATAATGTCTAAACTCTATAGGCTAGCCTCTAACCATTCGTCCTTTTCCAAACAAGACATTGTTATGAAGCAAATAATATGAAACATACAAAGATAACCGGAATTTTCTCCTTTGTCCCAATATTTTCTGTGCTTCATTGTACATGACATGATTTCATCTTTATCGTCACCCGTTTCGTCGTCTGCAACTCTTTCTAATTTGAAAAACTCTAAGATATTGTCGTTTGGAAGAGCCTTCAACACAAGAGTTGAAAAAAAAAACTATAACGATAAAGTGAATGCAGATTCCTTAACCCATTACCACACAACGACTCTTTTTGACTCCTCACAAGATAATGCCACGGGAAAACATTGTGGAAAATGAAGAAATTGCTTGTGACAAGCAATTTCTTCATTTCCCACAATGTTTTCTACCCAAAAAGACCAAAACATTTTAAATTTCATGCACTTAAAATTGTTGTCTGCATCTTCTTTGAATTTGGACTAGTCCAAATTTTTGCCGTTTGGTAATGGGTTGACCAATTATCAGTCGCCGATTTCAAGCAAATAAATCGTTACATTGTTTGGTCTTTCTAGGAAGAAAATATTGTGGGAAATGAAGAACTTGCTTGTCACAACCATTTCTTCATTTTCTACCATGTTTTCCAAACACATATATTTCATGGGAACCTAAAGGGGTCAGAATATAGGAATGGGTAAAGCGCACACATTGTATCTAGGGAATGGGTTAAGGGTACACAATTGTAGTAGGTCAACCAGTGACCCAGTTAAACACCTGTTGACCAGTGCTTTCACTGGTAGGCTAAATGACCGTCAGAGCAGTAATATTTTAACTTCGTGGAATTTATCTTAGAGTTACACTATTTTGCTTTCAACTCCTTTACTCAACCGAAAAGATTGTAAAAACGCTGAAAATACTAACAAGCATTCAATCTAAGCGAAAATTTCATCAAATGTAATTATTAACCCCCTCCTTATTTGTCGCTGAAGTGAAAAAGATGAAAAACGTTGAAGATAGTGACTGATAAAGGACGTTTCTGTGGTGTTTGAAATAACGTAGTTTGGCTTGAACACATAGCTCAGCGGGTTAGGGTGAGAATGTAATGGCTGGAGAGATGTCTGTAGTGAAAAACTGGTTATAATATATTGGGCTATGCCCAATATAATAATTATAGAAATCGCTTGTCCCCCTAGAATAGGCCGGAATCACTATGAATCCTTATTACATCTATGCCATTTCTCCCTTATCGTTTATTCAGTATACCGTTGCTTTCTTGGTAGACCTTCAAGAAGGCAGGCTTTAAGCATCGGAATAACAGAGAAATAGAATGAGAGATGAAAAAATGTTCCCTGAAGGTCCTCGTGAATGTCAGGTCAAGGTCAGAAAATGACTACAAGACTTATTATTTGTTCCTTCTACGTATGCTCACTTCTTTTCGTCCAAAAACACATTTTAACAAACATTATGCAGGAGTCCTACAGTATATACCAAAACTCAGTATGTATAGGACCCATACTGCTCTTATAAAATTGGAAAGACATTAAGTACCATGCGCGAAATACGAAAGAAATTTAAAATGATATCATTAACACGAACGTTCCTCTAACACATTTAAATACTCATCGCCCACAGCAATTTGTTTGCAATATTTCATATTCCATAATCACTTCTGTCTACCGAGTCGGAGAATGTTTTGGCTATGGTGTTAAAATTTTCAATTCCTCAAGACGCGTATGTCTAAAATGATTAATTGTAAACATTCGAAATTCAGCTATTGCCGAAAGAAATTTTATTCAAAGATGTGTCTTTCTTCAACATGATACATCCAAAAACATTTCTTTAAATTGTCACAAAATAAAGAGATGACAACATTTCTTATCTAAAATATGGACATACGTTTCCTCGAGGCAAATGAAAGTATACAGTTTTCGTTTGTCGAACTTTGTTTATTAATTAAATTTCATCATATCGATTCAAAGTCTTTTTATAATTTACAACATAGGACGTTATACATAGATACTCCAGTTTTGTATTGAATTATTTCTTAGAATATAAAAATTCCACAAGGCTTTGCATGCGATATCAGACAGAAATACATACAAGAAAGTATCTTGTCATATCGTAATTTCGACTTCCAATATGTTGTAACTGTAGTTCGTTGAAGCTGGTGGTACGATAGTTTTGAAACAAACGAGGTCAACGTCCGATTCGGTTGTCTGGCTGCCTTCATAAATAAATGAATCTGGTTCTTGAATAATGGAACCGTTTTATGGTAAATTGGACTTCAATAGATTTCGATCAGCTTGTTTACAATACCAGTCTTATCATGAGTTTTGTTGGTTTTTCGCACATGCCACATGTAATAAAGAAGCTGTTAGAGAACAACATGGATCTTGATCAGACTGCGTATACACGCAGTCTGATCTAGATTGATGTTGTTCTCAAATGCCACAAGAATCATTCTCAATATACCGGCTCTAATATCGTGTATAAATAAAACTATGATTTTTGTTGATCGAATCTGGATCCATATTGTTCTCGTGTGCCACAAGAACCCTTTTCCAAGATACCGGCTCCAACCCAGTATATCATAAAACTATGATTTTTGTTTATCGAATCATTACAAACTTAGACATTATATTCATGGGCCGAGTGGTATACTGTAAACATAGCCACTGATTTATAGTCCAGCACACAAACCCTAACTTCGGATAATAAATATTATTATACACAGATATAGTTCACGATAAATGAAATGGCAGAGCATCTCTAGCTTTTCGCAACGGATGTTCTGCCATGTCATTTATCGTGAGCTATAACAAATAAAATGTTTTCATAAACGCGATGGTATCTGTTATTTGATTCATGTGTCTGGAATTCAAGGTTCGATCACACACAGTTTCCCGTCCACAACCAGCGCGTGTGACCTTTAAGCGCGACTTTTCGTACAAAAGGGGGGACTATTATAGTCAACCACCCGAGCGTTTTATCCTCTTCGGGCTTAGAATATTTTCACTATCCAGCAGTTGATAGTCGCGCTTTGCGGTCTGAGACAGCTTTTGTTTGTGGTTGTGGGTTTAAAATTGGGGCCTAACGTAAGACACGTCAAAGTCTGACACACCCATGCCGTCCTGTTCCGGAAAAAATCCGACGAAATTTTGCAGTTTTAGCTAAACAAACCTGCATGAATATGAAACATGAAACTTTTTTGAACTTATATATGTGCAGCATGACCTTACTCTGCATTGTCGGATAGTTTTTATCCAGAATTGGTTGTACGGGTTTTACAAATTTGGCCAGAACATTGTTCAACTTTCGCCTTTTCTATGTTTCAAAAGGTCATTACGTTTCTAATAACTAACATACAGTACATATTGCTTCATTCATAGATCTAGATAAGAGTTAACAAGTCTTTGATGGCTAGTTTTCTATTCCCAACTGAATGAGTGGTCTGAAAAATAGTAAAAGTAGGACATCAAATGAATAGAAGCGCGTTTATTTATCCACAGGGCATAGACAAGCATCCTTTTGTCCATCGTCAAGTGTATGAACCTAGTGAAATTGTTTCATGTATATAGATGTATCTTTTCACAATTAATGGACATAGATCCAGTTTTAAAAGTTCTGGACAAAACGTTAAACGTTGAGAAGAAATATAGGCCTACATAATTGATATTAGGCATGTTCTCCTATTTCTGAACATTTATACACTCTATTATGCACGAAATGTGTCTTTAACAACATCAATTTGGTCATCTGTACATAGCGTCTTTCCATTTGACATTGTCTAAAAGTTGTGTCACTTGGTACAAAGGTAAGAGAGACCAAAAGTGTTTCTTTGTTTTTGTCAAGAAACTGTATACATGTATTGTTATTCTTTAAAAATCGTTAACTACAACTTAAGACAAGGTGTGGTTTTGAGAATTACTTTTTGAAATGTGACGATATCGATGATTTTAACAAAAAAAAATCATAGATGCAGCTTGTTTTAAACTGCAGTTACAAGATTTTTGTTTTAAAGTGACAATATACTGGTGAAGAATTGGAATAAGTATTTTAATTATTTTTCTGCCTTGCTGGGAAAATCGTCCAACCTGATTTATTGGTTATTGAATGAGAGAGGGGGGATAATCTATTATGGTACCAACAAATCTCTGCTGGAATATATTTTCCCATGTACACTGGTGGTGAACTCGGCCAAAGCGAGGTACGTTTTTCGCTACAACAAGGTACAGATATTTTGCGTTTAAATGTGAGTTCAAAGATTTGATTGGATAGTTTTTTCTAATAACAATGAATTTGTTCTATTTACCGATAATTATTGACAAACCGTCTGTGTTGTTATAAAATCTCGTAACTACGGCTTTATCAAAGCCGTAGTTACGATATTTTATAACAACACCGACGGAATACAATGATCGCGAAAAAACGTCCCACGCTTTGGCCGAGTTCACCACCAGTGATGTAGAAACAATAACAATAGGAACGTATATAATAGTCCAGTCACGATGGTTTGATTCGTGTTTACATATTTTATCTAAAATCAATACGAAAAGAGGTCATAATCGTAAAACAATTTTGTAACTTGCGTTGGTTCCAATCTTGCAGATGTAAGATACCTACAGGATTCGAACAATCACATACATGTACATACAACTCATTCACTACATTTATTTCTGCAATCGTCTCAGAATGTCATATATGTGATAATTACATTACAAAATAACCACTCAAAATTACAAGTATAACAATTAAATCTAATTCCAAGATATATATAAAAAAATCGTGAAGCAACTGTGCAAAATCGGATTGTCCCCAAGATCGTCGCTTTTTAACAAAAAACTTCGTAACTGCAGCTTAATTTAAGCTGCAGTTACAAGGTTTTTGTTAAAAAGCAGCGGTATGTTTAGATTCTAGCCATTTTAAACGAATAAATTTCTGCGAATAAAGTGTCTCGGTGCCACCTGCACATAGCAAGCCGAATTAATCACAATTATGATTGCTTGATAAACAAATAGTGACATTTATACAGAAAGAAACACCGTCTTCACGCGATTATCGCATTAATCCGTCGACAAACGCTTTATCTGCATGCCAGGATATCTTGTCTATTAAGGAAATTCGACATAATTGGTCTTTCATTGTGCATGCACGTGAGAAAAATAACGTATTATTTCTGGGATAAATGCATTGAATTTATGGACTGCCGCGTTTTTTGTTTTATATATATATATATATATATATATATATATATATATATATATATATATATATATATATATATATATATATATATATATATATATATATATATATATATATATATATATATATATATATATATATATATATATATATATATATATATATATATATATATATATATATATATATATATATATATATATATATATATATATATATATATATATATATATATATATATATATATATATATATATATATATATATATATATATATATATATCATTTTGAAACCTGCCCTGATTTAATGCCTATACAGACAGATTGAGTAAAGATTTAGAAAAAAAAGATAGAACGATGACCAGTATTTCGCCTATTTCTTGATAGCTTTTCTTCCCATTTAGCAGTATTTTTCCCATTTAGCAGTATTTTTTTCCATTTTAATGAGTTTAATGATATCATTTCCAAGCCATCAAGTTCAGTTTAAAAAAAAAAACTTTCAACACTTTTGTTGTCGAGTTCTGTGAAAGCAATAAAACAATCGAACTTTTTTGTTTGTTTGTTTTTGTTTATTTGTTTTGTTTTGTTTTAACCATATTGCTGCTTTTCTTCAAAAACCTGGTAACTACATCTCCAAATAAGCTCCACTTACGATTCTTTTATAAAAAGTTAAGGATACTCATTTTACGGACAATTTCACCCTGGTTCTATGGCCATTGTGCTCATTGTGCGTATAACTGGACCTGATTATTTGTCAATAAAATCCATACAGAAATTGATTCTGTTGATGATAATAAGCACGTCGCCATGCCGACAAACTTTGTTGAATTCTTTTCCAAACTGAATAATTTTGAACTTTTTCCAAATTGAAAGGTGATGCATGCGACAGCTCATATGGTAGGTGCTTGAATAATGTCTTTCAAAGATCGATAACTTTGAAAATAAGAATTGTTAGTTCATTTATTATTCTTTTTAAAGAATAATTAAGTAATAAGAACCAGCTTTATGGAATCTGACAAAGTCATTTGTCCAGAGTGGCATATGCCCAAAGACAGTCTGATAGAGGTCAATGCTGCTCTTTTATGATTTCAATGGATAATATAAAAAATGTAAGAGAGCAATTTGGATCCTGTATAGACCGTGTCTGTGCGTAGGCTAGTCTGATTCTTGTCTACATGTATATCATAATACCGTTAGGATCTTGTCCTTGGTCCAATGTCAAAATAATGTCGCGTCATCTTAAAGTTGTTCTCTTTGAAAACTATCTTGCTGCCAGATTGAAACACTGAATTATGTGTAAGAATCGATGTTAATCCTTTCACAAACGACAAAAAAGTTGCTACTGACGACAGAATTGGCGTGAGAAAAGATATAATTTGAATATAATAAAGCATAAAACATAAAAGTAGAGAATGATTGTTTTCAGCAGCTTCTATTTTTTCTCAATACTTTCCAAAGCTTTTTCTATCAGAGTCGTCAACAACAATGATTGTTCGGGAAAGGGTTTATGACGACCACTTGATTGTTGCATGCTTGAAGATATGCGTGTCGTCCTTGTATTCTGCGATTCTCAGTTTTATTGTTTTCCCCGTTTGTGTTATCCCTTTTCATCATGATTCTGCAACATTCCGACGGCATTGTTAGTACAGTTTGACTTAATTCTTCACCATTTGTTCGACTTGATGCAGACATATAATGTTTAACCCGTACCTAAACAAATCGTCGCTGTAAATGCAAAACCTCGTATCTCGTTTTTGGAATATTTTAAACGGGAGGGAAAAAGTGTAATAACTTCTCCAAAACTGAAAGGTTTTACTTGAAATTTGGGCATATATTGTTCACAATATTTGGCATTAATACTGATCAGTTGAAATATCTCAAAACCTGCGAGAATTTCTAAACCGGGCACACAAGTTTGTACTTTGAAAATCTCAAGAATCGACATACAAGGTTTTGCATTTACACCGACGAAATCCTAGTTTTGGCGTCACATATAGGCAAAAAGGATGCTTTTTTAAAAAGTTAATTAAAGAGAAAAGGAAAATGCTGCCACGAGCGTATTATGTCGTCTGCAACACCATTAGAAGCAGAATATTCTCAAATTGTGTCGCTTGGAAACCTTAATTGGCGAAAGTGTGATCGGCTGTGTGTCAATGGAAAACTATAAGCGGTTTTCTGTACATGTATGTCTCCGTAGCGCTATTATTGGTAGACATTGAAAATCTTGGAATGTGTTCCATTGAGTGTTTTATCGATTCTTGATAACTTTTTTTTTCACTCCAGATTTTCAACCGTTCTCTATTTGTGTGTCTAGTGAATAGAAAGTTGGGACTGATTTTACGATATATTGGACTTTGTATTTTTACAGTTCGTCGGATTTCATCAAATACCTAAAAAGTTCTAACTACCAAGTTGTTTGTGGAAAGCGTTGTTTTACTGCGTCACATAGATAAGTGGGTGTAATAGATTTTATAAGTACAATTTTCCTTACTTACCATTTACTCTACCCTATCATGTGGGTATCAATTGGAATCTTCTCGTCAATGATTGTTCGGGAAAGGGTTTATGACGACCACTTGATTGTTGCATGCTTGAAGATATGCGTGTCGTCCTTGTATTCTGCGATTCTCAGTTTTATTGTTTTCCCCGTTTGTGTTATCCCTTTTCATCATGATTCTGCAACATTCCGACGGCATTGTTAGTACAGTTTGACTTAATTCTTCACCATTTGTTCGACTTGATGCAGACATATAATGTTTAACCCGTACCTAAACAAATCGTCGCTGTAAATGCAAAACCTCGTATCTCGTTTTTGGAATATTTTAAACGGGAGGGAAAAAGTGTAATAACTTCTCCAAAACTGAAAGGTTTTACTTGAAATTTGGGCATATATTGTTCACAATATTTGGCATTAATACTGATCAGTTGAAATATCTCAAAACCTGCGAGAATTTCTAAACCGGGCACACAAGTTTGTACTTTGAAAATCTCAAGAATCGACATACAAGGTTTTGCATTTACACCGACGAAATCCTAGTTTTGGCGTCACATATAGGCAAAAAGGATGCTTTTTTAAAAAGTTAATTAAAGAGAAAAGGAAAATGCTGCCACGAGCGTATTATGTCGTCTGCAACACCATTAGAAGCAGAATATTCTCAAATTGTGTCGCTTGGAAACCTTAATTGGCGAAAGTGTGATCGGCTGTGTGTCAATGGAAAACTATAAGCGGTTTTCTGTACATGTATGTCTCCGTAGCGCTATTATTGGTAGACATTGAAAATCTTGGAATGTGTTCCATTGAGTGTTTTATCGATTCTTGATAACTTTTTTTTCACTCCAGATTTTCAACCGTTCTCTATTTGTGTGTCTAGTGAATAGAAAGTTGGGACTGATTTTACGATATATTGGACTTTGTATTTTTACAGTTCGTCGGATTTCATCAAATACCTAAAAAGTTCTAACTACCAAGTTGTTTGTGGAAAGCGTTGTTTTACTGCGTCACATAGATAAGTGGGTGTAATAGATTTTATAAGTACAATTTTCCTTACTTACCATTTACTCTACCCTATCATGTGGGTATCAATTGGAATCTTCTCGTCAAGACGATTCCATTGAGTACACACTTGTACTCATGGGTTGGATTTGGAAAGAAATAGAATGCCTTTACCCACGTTTATGTGTTGCTTTATATACATATACGAGACATGTATATTTTTAAGATGTACATTGTTCATCATATAAGGACACTGAAGTGTAGTGCTACAATATACTGTGCTAAAGACTTGTGCTTTTTCAAGTGGTGATTTTTGTATTGTTTTAACCGATTTTAAAGACATGCCATTGAACATTTATCAATAGGAAAGAATTTTGTGCTAAAATTAGACATCGTGTACCGTTATGTTTTGATAAACCGTCGGTGTTGTTATAAAAGCTCGCAACTACGGCTTGATTCAAGCCGCAGTGTCGAGAGTTTATAACAACACCTTCGGAAACACTAATGTTTGCCCGAAATTACGTCATAAAATATCTCTTTCGATGCATGGCTCAACATGAATAAGCTATATTGCTACATGTATATGCCTTCAAAACGACGTTAATATTCTCTATGTTTTGTCAACATGGCTATGGTCGCAACCACCGTATTATAAAGCGCGAACTACTGGTATACCACAAATACTGCTCAAAGAAGCATTACATATATTTTTTATTCAAGAAAGGGGCCAATACTCCGTAAAATTTGTCAAGTGGGGAATTGCTGCATCTACATTTTTATACAAGACACGATTTGTATGTAATGAATACTGTTTAAAACAAGAAAAGTAAAGTTTTATGCCAGAAAAGTAAAAGCAGTTCGTATATTTTGTCGTCAGGAGAAAAGCCACAACTACCGTTTTATACAAGACACGGCTTGTTAATGTATACCATAAAAACTAATAGCATTGGTTGTATATATATCACAGAGAATATTTTTTTTCAATCAATACGCACATTGGGGCTTTTCTTCGCGTAGTTTTATGTATCGTAGCGTGCGGATACGTTACCAAGGAGAAGTGACAACCTAGTGACAACTGCAATACAGCGATAAGAGCTCCGAACGATTTCTCGAGCTCATATAGCTCATGAGTGGAGCTTCATTATTACCGTTAATTAGACTGTGTTACTTAAAGCGGCATCGTTATCAATTAACTCTATGGGTGCGCGTGTGATTTAAAAGTGAGCTCAAAACACTGGTTACTGTATTTAGGACGGGTTTGTGTCAACTAAGTTTGCTATAGGCCGGGTACGATATTATGGCACATGTTTTCAAATTAAGGTTACCTATACAATAAAAGGTGAAATGTGTCATCAAAGTTCAAAAATAGTTTGCATGCATTTGGTCGAATCTTGCAGGTGTTAAACACCTGCAAGATTCGAACCATCGCATGCAAAATACAGTAGTTTGAAGTCATAATTGTTGTATTGAAATTATGTTGTTAACATAGGTAAAATTTGAACATATTACGTCAAAAGATCGCTATCGGACTATAGTACGGTAGGAATATAGATTTCTAGAGCACGGTAATTCGATCACCGACTTGGCGACATGTGTTATCAATTAATACTGTGCCGCATATTTGTGTTAATTATACATTTTTCTACGGTCGGAAATATTGCTATTGATTTCTGTATTGAAATATCTCGGAGTTGACTGAGAGAACATAAAATCCAGTTTCAGCATTGACAATATAGATAAAAGGCTAGGAATTGTTAGCGTTTACATCTCTTTCTATAATTAACAACTTTGTCAACAGTGAACATTTTGACTTTTATAGTATAAAATATGTTGCAGACGCAAATTTTATGAACACAATAGCAAATTTTATGAACACAACAATAAATTTTGTATATTATATCATTGACAATATTGAGGTAAAATAAGAAATTGCTGATTATCAGCAATGGCTTGTTTTCTCTAAATAGTTTCCTAAGCTATTTCTACAAGGGACGTCAAAACTAGGTCGTGTTTGGGAAAGGGTTAAAATCTATGATGGTTCTGGTAACTTATTGAATTTATACAGATATAAACAGACGTAAAAACGTGGACTGTAAGAGGAAGAAATCTGACTGTGTATAATAACCGTTCGTGCATTGATTGGAGCTGTTATAACATTATTTGGTGTGTTCTCAAACATTAAAACTCTGTTACAGTGATAAAATATTTCCTAAAACGCAATATGATTTGGAACCATATTCAATGAGCACATTGGTAGATTTATCAATTCCACAGCGCATAATTATATGTTATTGTAAATAGCTATTTATTGAAAAGGCGGATCGAAGATATTACAAAGTTTTATAAACATTCGAAAAATTGTTGGACCTAAGAATTACGTTCTTTTATGGATCGACAAAGAAAAGAAGAGTACATTTCATGGTGATGCCGTAATTTATATGTACGTAAGAACAAACTTATTTTAGAAGTATATAGATCTAATCTTATAAAGAATAAATGGGCAGTTTATTGCTTATGTATCGTTAAGGTGGTATAAGACAGATTAAGCAGACATTACACTGTATCAGAGACATGGTATTAAATTAAGCAGACAATAAAGAGTGACAGAGACATGATATTAAACGCCCGTATAACCGGTCAACACTGGTTACACGTGCAATAGGGAGGTCGGCCTGAAATGACACACGGATTTCATCATCATCATCACGGACTGTAAGTAATTATTGCTACTACTACTTTAAATGGTGTTACAACTACTACTTTTCATTATCATTCTTATTAATTATATTGCTTTTAAATTTCTGCTAATAATTCTACTCTTCATTGTCCTTGTTGTTATGTATATACATTCGTGCTCTTTACTTCGTCATGACGTCATATTGAATTATTGAATCGAAAGTACCACATGTACTACTCGATGATAGAATATCAAGTTTTACTTATATTTAACACGCCAGCAATCTCTATTTAAACTTATTCCTATAATATGATGACACCTTTTGACGCTCGACAAAATAAAGGCATTGGAAAACGTTGTGGAAAACGAAGAAACAGTTTTTGATAAGCATTTTTATTTCCCATGTTGTTTTCTAGTCTGAAAGGCCAAAAAATGTTAGTTTTCTTTTACTTTCTATTACAATATATTTTAATTTGAATAAGTACGACAAATTCTTGTTTGGAAAAGAGTGATCGCCAAAAACTGTTTTTATCGTGTGCTGTTTAAAACATAACATAAGATATTTTATTGGCATATATATGCTAAATTACATTATTTGCCAAACACAAAATCATACAAACAGAGCATATGGTTCCGTTAAAATACAGCATTTACTAGGATTTAAAAGACAATTCGCATCCTTTGTATTTTCCCACCTTCTTTGCTCTTCTGCTTTTGTGAATCGGTCATGTAGGCTATTAACGTGATTACTGATGTTTTTGCAAGTATTATGTCACGCGATTCCCCGCCGTGAATGTGCATGTTGGACAGCAAGAAATGTAGAATGGTCATATTCTATCATACTACATTACTTCAAAAAATATTCAGAATTAAGAAATTTCATTTTTTCGCCTCCAAAATTGTTTCGATGTTGTTAAAGGGGATTCCAGCGACCCATTATTATTATTCTTACACAAAAATATTTTATTTTCAACAAACAGTTTATAAAAAAAAGTATGCATAATTGTCTTCGTATAATTCGTTTTCGTATTCTATTATGTATTTCGGGGAGGGGTGTTTGTTTTTTCGAAAAAAAAAACGTTAAGGTAGGCCTAAACATGTATATCCCGGATATTCAAATGTGTTAGAATCGTGAAGGCGCCTCCGCAAAAACGTGACTTTATTTTGAAGATAGAGTTTCTACCATTTTTGTATTTTGGTCTTTTAAGCAAATTCTGAAAAGAAAAGGTGTCGATATTTTTTAACAAAAAATATTTTGAAGATAGAATTTCTACAATTTCTGTTTCTTTTTAGCAAATTCTGAAATAAAACAAAGTGTCGATTTTCTTCAAAAACCTCGTAATAATATTTTCTGATATTTCCGCAAATAAAATTTCTACCACTGCTGAAATAAATCAGTGTGAATTCTCTTCAAAAAACTTCATATCTTCAGCTTGTTTTTAATTTCAGTTACTAGATTTTCGAAGAAAAAGCTAGTAAAAGTAGATTCCAATTAAATTTTATTAGTCTTTCTTTGTTTCCACATATAGGCAGAAATTTCTGCTGAATAAGAAGCGGCGGAGACGAGTCGGCAACGGCATTCTAAATCTTTTATTTCAAATCCAAACACTATGTTTTTGGTATTCATTTGAATCGTCTCGTCGAGACGATTCAAATGAGTACCCACAACATAGGGTTTGATGAACAGTAAAAGAAAGATTGTATTTTTGGAAAACATTCGATCCCTCTTGTCTGTAGCTGTGGCTAAATACATAGATATTTCCAAATGTCAGCAACGCCATAAAACTTTGACTGTCGCCAACAGCAAAACTGCGTAGGCAGAAATTCAAATCGTCGATTATTCTGGAAAAAAATCCTTGTAACTGCAGCTTGTTTTAAGCTGCAATTATGAGCTTTTTCGTGAAAATCGACGTATTATGGCTGTCAGACCACATAGGAAATTATCGTCGTTTTTTCTTTGAAAAGATCTTGTAAAGACAGCTTGAGAAAAAATTAATGATTTTGGAAGATAATCAGCATATGCTCACTATTTTTGTCGTAACGTCGGTCTGTTTGCGAGCATATGAAGATCAGAATTTTCTCTTTTTGTCACAATCCATAATTTACAGTGATGCCCATGTTTAAAGTTTGAATATTTTGATTTTTCGAAGAATTGCTGTTTGTGGCATTTTCGTCTAGACAGATTCAATATTCTAACGTATTGTAAAGGGCTAAATATGCATGTATTTAACGTAATTAATGAAAAGATTTTATCAAAAATGCCTTAGTTCTAGGCGGTATAACCCTTTCCAAAACAAGATTGTTTGACGTCCCTTGAAAACAGACAGAAGTAAAAGAAGAAAGCACTGGTAGCAAACAATTTCTCTTTAGCCCAAAGGTTTCTTAGCTATAAATGCACCGAATTATATAAAAACCAACATTAATTTAAACATCTGTAGCAACCTTTAAATTGGACAGTCTATGTGCATCTTTCTATTTTGAAGGAGAATATTATAGATATAGGAATGATATGGGAATATTTGGTATCATTTGGAGAAACCAGCGTCCTTTGATTTCAAACAATTTCCTTTTTTCATCCTGAAATGTCCCTACTGAATATACCACGAGTAAAAATTGTCTATTTTTCTTTTGATGAAAATGATATCTTAATGGAAATCCAGATTAAACATACAGATGAAAGCAGTGGAATTAGTAAAATTAGGAAAATTAGAAAAAAGACAGCTTTCTTAATTACGACCATATCAATATACTTTTCTATAATTTGGTTTTAGATGTTTATTATTGACGCTTTTCAACAAAACTCTCGTAACTACAGCTTTAAAAAAAGCTGTAGTTACGATGTTTTTCTCTTGAAAAGCGACGATATTTTCTTTTGACCGTTGGTATACCGGAAGTTAGTTCCGCCATTTTGATTAGATGGTTTGCGCTCTTGGCTTCATGGCCGCTTCATCATTTCCCAAACGAAAACAAATATGTAGACTTTTGCAATTTGAAATTTGTTGCAGACGACAAAAGGATGTTGACAAATATAGATTTGTGGGCAATAAAACACAACAAGTGTTTTGGAAAGGTTTGTCCTAGAGGTTTTTTTTTCTTTTTCTTTTTAATCAGAAGTTGTTTAAAAGAACCTGCACGTCTAAGAATTCCCTGACCTTTATGACGCATTTTCCTCTTCAAACTTCTTTTTTCAATTAACAGAATTATTGATAATTATCGAAAATTGTTTGTCACGTTATTCTAGCCGTGATAAATGAGATCATGAAGATAGATTCAGCAGCTCGCCCACTTTTGGTTATTTTCATCTCGATTTAAAACCGTTCTGTTTACCAAGATTCAATGAGAAATTCAGCTCTATTGAAAAGACCCCTTCCTGGCTCAAAGGAAGGCAATCAATATGTTGTTTTAGTCATTTCCTTTCGTAAAAGATTACCCTTATAGCTCGTACATGAATTGTGTTATAGCGTAATTCCTGGAATTGACTTCCATTCCATTCTCGCCTTCTGCAAATAATCCACTAATGGGATCCATTCTTATTTCTTGAGGAATTATGTATAAACGACAACGTTTCTGCAAATAAATGCCTATTTGTAGGCCATTTCAGTTCGTAAATAGGCCAATAGGCTTGATAGGCTGTACAATGTCATTTAGAAGCTTATAGCTCACGAAAAAATGACCTGACAGAGCATCTCTAGCTATCAGAGCTCTAGAGATGCTCTGCCAGATCAGTTATTGTAAGTTTTACCAGTGAAATGCAGATATTTTGAAGATTTTTTTTTATAGATCATTTTAAAAAAGACAAGAAAATAACGAGACAAGAGAAAAAAAAGAATGCTAAATAATCAAATTTGCTTTTGGCTCAATCTTTTTGCGCTCTAATATTTATAAACACTATCTTTAATATCCGTTTTGTAGTCTTAAACATGTTTTTTTCTAAATCGGACTGGTCTTAAATTCTTGGTGTTTTGGTAAGGATTCCTGCAATTCTTTGACAAACATAAAAGGAAGATGACGACAAACTCAGAGAATAACGAAGCGATTCCTGGTGACTTCTACATTATGTACCAGAATGTCTCCTCTTCAATTTCAAAAAGTGTTGAATCTGTAGACTCGACCTCGTGTATATCTTGTTTTAGAAAATGCCACAAGATAAGGTAGAGCCTCGGACAACCAATGTCTGTATCTTTATTTACAAAACACTCACTTCGAATCCAAAGTTCTAGATAACAGAGAGTTGAAGTATTAGTTCTTTAGACATGGTACATACGTTGGCGTTGTTTACAGATAAGACTTTGCTTTGGAAACCATCATGACATGAAAGAAACTGCAAGTAAATAGCATGTCCTTGTTTTCCGAGCTATGAAGAGCATGTTTGCATTTTCCGTGCACTGTGAATTTGACGTGGTATTTTCACGGTGGATAATCACGTGATGCAACAATTTAAGAAAATCTTCAATAATTTTGTCAATACTGGACCGATTTGAATTTGGTTTGAAGCAGAGAATGTGGACAGACATCACGTATTAGATGGACGTGGTTGATTTTTTTTGAAAAATCAACTGATAAAAAGGTTATTGAAGATAAACCAAAATTTTGGTTTATCTTCAATAACTTTTTATCAGTTAATTTTTCAAAAATCCGACACGTCCAGCTTATTCCTGTCATATTTCAACCTTCTATGCTTCAAACCGAATTGAAATTGGTCAAGTATTTAAAAAGATATTGCAGATTATCGGAAATTCTGAGTCACGTGATTATACACCGTGATTTTCATCGCCTTTGAATCTGACAAACCGCGTTTCGATCCATAGTGAAGATGAAATGAATCCACTTGATAATAGAAGGAAAATTATTTGATTCTTTCCCTTAAAGCGCGTTCCCAGTGCCGACCAAATCAACTCGTTCAAGCGATCGAGTACTGTTCGAGCTTGGTCGGCAAGAGTGATCGGGAACTAATCGACAAGAAATAAAGAAGAATTCGTGTAAATACATTTGATCGAGCTTAATCGGGTTTGATCGGGGAATTTAGGCGACCGAGTTGATCAAGTTGATTTGATCGGCAATGGGATCGCGGCTTTAGATAATGTACCAACAAAACAGAATCACGGGTGGTAAACAGAGAAACTAGCTCCAAAAAGAGTCAATGGTATTTTGTTTCCTCGTGACATTCGGCCTCTACCGAGGTAGTTGCATAGAGCGAAAATCTGTAAACAAAGGTAGGTCACGAACACATTTTTCTACAATTATCTCTTTTACAACGAGTTTTCTGAAAAATCCGGCGATGCTGTAATATGAAGAAATGGTCGAAGTTTGTTGTGCACGAGAATAGTCGGTGTTATTAAGCAGAGTTTGAATACAATTGTTGAAAAACATTTCAAAATCGAAAGTAAAACCTTTTTTACTTTCGATTTTGAAATGTTTTTCAATGATTGTATTAAAACCCTGCTACTAATACCGTATACACCCGTGAACAACAAACTTCGACCATTTCTTCATATTATAGCATCGCCGGATTTCTCAAAAACTCGCTTTAAAAGAAATCATTTTAGAAAATGTGTTGGTGACCTACAAATTATCACTCTATGCAACTACCTCTTTTTGGAGCTAGTTTCTCTGTTTACCACCCGTGAGAATGCACGGACTGCCGTAACTACAGTTTTGTAGATGCGAGGTTTTAGTTGATAAGCAGCGTTGTGTCTATCTAAGAAAAACACTTCGATATCGCCATATCTCGCCAATCTTGTTATTGTTGTATTTATGATAGAGGGATTTATAGTCTATTGTACCATTGCTTTTCAACAAAAACCTCGTAACTGCAGCTTGTTTTAAGCTGCAGTTACGAAGTTCTTTTGTTGGAAAGCAAAAATCTTCTTGTTATTGTTGTATAAATGATAGATAGATATAGTCTAGGGTATACTCTATCATCTCCTACTCTAAATCTCGACCTAATATCCCCCTCCGTCACAGATAGAGGATAGCCTATCATTTTCGCTACGCCTTCTTCTGATATGTTGGACTTGTCGACAATAAAAATCCTAAACTTCCAAATATGGTTACTTTCGTTATTTATGAACGATGGGTCGGTTTATGGATTTCTGATTTTGTTTCTTATATCATGACGTTTATTTATAAATACATTATAAGAGTTGATAGACAGGTTTAGAGGCGATAAAAATTGAGAAATTGCCCATCTTGTCAATATCTTTCCGTTATCTATTTTTAAAACATACATATTTTACTTGTTTTAAAATTATTAATTATGATAACTCAGTTCTTACCGGTAGTTATATAAAACATTTTTGATGCATTTCTCCTTGCTTATATCGGTTAAAATTGTAAACATGTGCCATAATATCTTGACGGGACTATATTATGTCCATGTCCATATTCTTTTCCATGTTTCTTACCTTAAATATTTAAGCACATTCCTTTTGGTAAATGAGGACACTCTAACAGGGCCTCGTCTGTATGTGAAGGGTTGAATTCCAAGTTGGAAATTCTATTGAAAATTCGGGAAGCGACGATTTCTTGGTGCTACTCAATTTAGCAAAGACAATAAAGCCTTTAAACCATTCACTGGGCAACATATGGTTTTCACGGGACCCTTTAAGAATGGAATTGGAAAATATTGAAGGAAAAGGGGAAAATGCTGATGATCAGCATTTTCTCCTTTTCCCTCAAGATTTTCAATCCTTATCAACAAAAGTGTGTATTTTTTGTAAACATTTATTTTGTAGTTTGCAACTCGTTTCAATTTGGACCATGTAAAACTTTAACGTCGTTTGGAGAAGGGTTGTTGTCTTTTCATTATGACAACTTGAAAGAAATGAAGAAAAGTAATTAACTCTTCCTTTTCCAGGAATTGCACGTCAAAATTAACCCTTAACCAAACAATATGCCTGCTTTTTGACGTCCCCAACGGCGAAATACGTCGACAACAACATAATGCAACAATATTTCTCATATTCCATCAACGTTTCCATAATTGCGAAAAACATAAACATAATATTATTTCATTTCTCTCAACATTAAGACTTTCATTTGAACGTTTTGAATGTTTGAATGTTTCTTTCGTTTTGAGAAAAGGGTGACAGCAGATGCAACATGCAATGTACCAACTCTGCTCTTTACAATAAGCTACAGTTAAACCCTTTTGCTAAATGTCAGAATCTTTTACTGTTTCAATTTGAGATGTGTTGTCAAAGAGAAATTGCTTGACACAAGCCATTTCTTCATTTCTCACAATGTTTACCCCAAAATACAAGAAGGTGTGAAAACATCATTTAACTGATACTGTCGTCTTAAATATCTTTCGATTCGGACCAGCCTACAGTTTTGCCGTCAGGTAACGGGTAGCAGCCCGAAATGCATGACGAAAATGAGAAGCGCTGTTACTGTTACTGTATATACATGTAAATTAATATTCTTATTGAAATAACATTATGGCAAGTTTGGGAAACCTTTCAATAGTTGATTGTTGTCCTTCATTGTAAGAGTGACGCGAACACATGTGTTGTAAACAATGTTGGTACTAAGCGGTTTCGAAACTGCTAACATTTTACGGCATCCGGTGAAGCAATCTTGAAAATGCTATTATGTAAAAATGGCGTCCTTATCGAAAAAAGGCATTATTTCGAGTTTTGGATTTTTTGCTTGTTAGTACGATGTATGTGTACATGTCGTAAGCAATGTTGGCACTAAGCAATGTCGAAACTGCTGAAATATTACAGTATCCAGTGAGGCAATCTTAAAAATGTTGCATGTTAAAATGACGTTTTTATTGAAAATGGCATCATTGGTATTTGCTGAAATCTTTTAATTGTTGATTGTTGTCCTTTAATTGGACAGTGGCATACATTGCACGTGTATAGGCTATGTACGTATATATACCGCTGCTTTTCTTCCAAATTCTCGTAACTGCAACTTTAAACCATTACCAAACGGCATTTTTTACTAGTCTAAATTCAAAGATGATGCAGACGACAATTTCAAGTGAATGAAAATTTACATTTTTTCTCTTTTCACGTAGAAAACATTGTGGGGAATGAAGAAATGCTTGTCACAAGCAATTTCTTCATTTTCCACGATGTTTTCCAAAGACATTATCTTGTGGGGAGTCAAAATGAGTCACTGTGTGATAATGGGTTAAACAATCTGTAGTTACGAAGTTCAGGATGCTTGCAGTCATATCAAGTTCCACATTGTTTTCTTACAGCTTCTACTTAAGTTTAGGGCAAATAGGAAAGTATCATTGATATTGAACAAAGTGTATTTGATAAAATGTAAATATTGCCTTTAAAACGATGCGAACACTTGATTGAAGCAAATGCGATATATTCGTGTGCGAATTAGAAAAAGAAACCATTATTAATAAAAGAAAAGCATGTAGTTTCTTAGGGTTATTAGATTGTTCGAATGTTCGAATGCAAATTAGGAACATGTTAAAGACGAAAATCACAGGATATTGTTTTAAATTTTCTTCGTCGTACCTTATCTAGCCGAAATTCAATTTTGTTGACATTAATTGCATATCCGTTCGATTTCACAGAGATTTTCTGTTACAGCTACTTGACAAAATTAAAGTTTATTAATTTAAAAGTAGATTAAATCGTAATATTAAGACTGGAAACTGCTACTTTAGGAAACTATTTAATTAACACTTTCCCAAATAAGACCTGATAAAAAAGGTTCGGGAAACATTTAGGAAATAGAAGAAAACGTTGATTATCAATATTTTCTATTCTCAAACAATATTTTTATTGTCATAATATACACCAACTTGGTATGAATTTGCTTCAATTTTGTTGTCTGTAGCAACTTTCAAATTTGAATAATCTTATTTTTTGGAAACCAATTTTAATCTACAGCAAGACGCTCCTATGACAGAAAGAAATTTGAAAACGTTAAAATGGAAAAAGGTGTATGGAATGACACAGCATTGGAAATGCTTGTAATTGCATTCAAACGTATTTTAATTTTGTCCTGTGTCGAACGATTTTACAAAAACGAACTATTTGGCTATTCCATTAGAATCTAAAGAGGTATTGTAGGCTACATAAGATTTGTCTTTTTATTGAGAAAAGGCTTATACGCTACAAAATGAAAACAAATGAAGATTTTCAGCATTTTCTTGTTTTCTTGCATTGTTGTTGTTTTTTTAAACAAATCACAACAAGAAACGTTGAAGATCAGTTCAAAATTGGACAAGGATTATTTCTGGGGCCAGTTTCATCAAAACATTTCAGACATATTTTTGACTTACCGACGACTTAAGACAAAATTAGGGTAAGAAACGCGTATCGCCATTCTATCAAAACCTGGGTTATGCGATTGTTGTTTTAAGCGATTTTTAAGACATTGGTAAGTCAAAAATACGACTTACATGTTTTGATGAAACAGGCCCCTGGTGTGCCCATTTACCAATTCTCGTATAAACATTTCCCCGGTAAATTGAGACCCACAATTTTCTTTCTAAAACCTCTCCGGAAATTGACCGATCGAGTTTAGGTCACTCTCGGCAGCGCCCCAATGCATCATGGGAAAAATCAATAACATTATCGCGATAATTTCATTAAACGGCTACCAGTAATCGCGTCTCTCTTCTAAAAAAAAACGTCCGATAACCGAGTCTATAGACTTCGAACTAAATGCAGCATCAATTCCATCGTCGCTTTTCAACGCAAACCTCGTAACTGCAGCTTCTTCTAAGCTGCAGTTACGAGGTTTTTGTTGAGAAACGGCGATATATGTCTTAGTTTTGCGACGACAACATCATTTTAGTTTGCAATAGTTTTGAAGGAATCATAGAAAACATGAAATAATACGAAGATCGCATCGTGTCTGTCTTCTTATTAAAGTGACATTTCAGAATTTTTTGTCATAAATTTTACTTTTATTTTTATCTGAAAGAGCATATTTCCTTATGAAAATTCTGAAAATTTCGAGCCAAAATATTGCGCCGTTTACAAGAAATTTATATTTTTGTGTTAAAATTGAACAAATTGTTGTGGACAACAGTTCGGATTTATATGCAATTTATCGATTATGTTTCAACTTTAAATGCGTGTTTCTCGCTTATTGGCAACAACTTCAAAAAACCAATAGTATTTATACTCATTAGAATAACCAATCTTGGCATCAAGACATACTTTAAACAATTGAAATCGGAATGAAATGTCCCTTTAAAGCACGCATAGTCAGTGTTATAATCCGAGTCTTCTCTGATGTAAATACGCTCTTTGATATTTTGATTTTTCGCTATTTACATCAGAGAGCGTTGCTCTTTGAAAACAGCGGAAAGTTCGGTAACGTTACAAGTAACTTGAAGCTTTGTTTTTGTGTATCATATCGAATCACTCGGTAAAACACTGTAGGATATAGATCAATAAATCATTTTTTGTCATACCTGACCAAAAATTTTATTTCAAATCGGCCTGCTGGATGAGTATAACCTTTGGTTTTGAATGGAAGGTCAAGGTAAACAAAGGTTGCTCAGGTGAGGGTTGTTGCAAAACATTGCCTATTAACCTTTTAGAAATACTTTTTGGTCGTAATTTTTTCAGCAGCCATAACAATAAATGGTTCATTTATCGATATCATCAGGGGTTTTAACGATAGCGTTTAAGATCGGACGGTGAACGATGCGCAACAATTTGTTGCGAACTTCTTGATTTTTTCAAAGAGCAACGCTCTCTGATGTAAATAGCGAAAAATCAAAATATCAAAGAGCGTATTTACATCAGAGAAGACTCGGATTAATCAGTGTTATAGACTGCATGCGCCGTCCAGATATTTTTTCAGAGAGGGCCTGTTTACCGTCTGGGGTAGGGGGCGTACTGCATAGGCACATGAATAATTGCCTATATATTCACTTTAACCCTTTCCCAAACAAGACCTGGTTTTGACGTCCCTAAGAGAATAGGATTGGGAAAACATTGAAACAAAAGAAGAAACTGCTGATAACCAGCAGTTTCTCCTTTTGTTTCAATATTTTCTGTGTCATATTTTACACAAATTTTAACTTTAGTAACTTCCATTTTGTCATTTGTGCACCTAAAATTTTGCCATTTGGGTTAATAACCCTCTTGACAAATTTAAGGAGGCGTGTCCGATCCCTGGATCCACACATGGACTTACATTGCTGTTTTCAAGTCATATAATTTGGACTCTTTAAAAGAAAAGAAAGGCTTTGCAGTAGAATGTCCTTCCATGCATTTGTGCATCATATTAGGCGCAAATATGTGAAAGGTTAAAAAGACCGATGCTTGAATTTAAAACCGGAAATTTAATTTCCTTCCCTGCGAGACAGTTTTGTCACGTGATAATTTCTTTTATTTCTAAAATAGACATGAAACTAAGCATCATCCTTCTGAATTAAGTTTTATTTCTATTTCTGTAGGAGGCCACGTGGAAATTCGATTTGTCCCTTTTCCAAAACAAGAACTTGTTTGACGTCTTTAAAAGGAAAGGGCTTTCAAATTGATGCAAATAAATATGCCGATGACAAGCATTATCTCCTCGGATTTTTTTTGTTTTGTCTTTTGCACAATAGATTCTGTTTTGATCAATATTATGAAGTTCTCTGTACAATTTTTGAAATCGGGCCGTTGTCCTTAAATTGTGTTGTTTGAAAAAATGGTTAGATAATCTTTTATTTTCCGATAAAATGTGACCTAAATTCACTAGATAAATATTAATGGTTCAGAACGAATGTCGAAATGTTAAATAATGTTTTGTAGGAGTTCTAATGCTACATAAATAATGACCATCAGCGAAAAGAATTTTATTCAACCATGTCTCAAAAATCAAGAAATTGCTTAAGGTAGAATACCTGTAATATGGCCATTTTGAGATCCATAAAACACCTGATTTTTCGAACGGCGTTGTTACGTATCCGAAGTTATTCGGCCGCGGTCGTAAACATTCGGCGGTGAAAAATTCACTAGATAAATATCAATGGTTCAGAACGAATGTCGAAATGTTAAGTAATGTTTTGTAGGAGTTCTAATGCAACATAAATAATGACCATCAGCGAAAAGAATTTTATTCAACCATGTCTCAAAAATCAAGAAATTGCTTAAGGTAGAATACCTGTAATGTGGCCATTTTGAGATCCATAAAACACCTGATTTTTCGAACGGTGTTGTTACGTATCCGAAGTTATTCGGCCGCGGTCGTAAACATTCGGCGGTGAAAAGTTCCACCGCCGAATGTTTTCGGCGTTGCCTTAATAAGTCCGACGTTACGCGAATCGCATTAGGGATAGACTACCTTAACCTTACCTTGTCTCTTTTCATACGAGCCTGCAAGGTATCTGAAAAGACAGTGCTGTTGTATCAAATTTGAAATATTTAATCCATAAACGCAATCTTGCGTGTCAGGCATTAATGTCGGTTACTATGACAGACGTAATGACGTCACATCCGTCCAGACAGTATATAAATATCCGCCGTCACGCGATCACTAATTTTGTGTGTGATATTTTTACATCTATGATGCAAAATATCGTTGTTTTTCTTCAAAAATCTCGTAATTACAGCTTTAAAAAAGCTGCAGTTACGAGAGTTTTGGTGAAAAGCAGCTATGTTATGAATGACTGCAATTACTCGTCTGGTAGAAAATGTCTTTGTAAAATGGTATAGTATACTGTTTGACCCGCCACTATGAGAATGACGACATTTTCTTTTCTTTTGGTAATGAATTATGTTTGAAAATGCTACATTGAGTACGTTTTATATTTACATGTGAATTAAATAAATGGTGTGTAATATTTTTACTTTTAAGATGCAAACTATTAATAAAAAAAACGTTATGTATGATACTTGAATACAAATATTACTATAACATAGTAACGCTTGTTTGATACGGACTCAGTTGGATAAAGATTTCAGACTACGATCTTTAATGGATTGGAGTTTATTATGGGGCTATTTGTACAAGTAACAATAAAGCAACTGACAACGTCTTTAATATTTGGTATTTCAAAAGGGAACGATTTAATCCTGTTAACCGTGACGTAATTTCGGACAAACAATTTTATTTCGTAGGCGTGGTTATAAAATCTCGTAACTACGACTTGATTTAAGCCGTAGTTAGGAGATTTTATAACAACACTGACGGTTTTCAAAACATAACAATAAACCCAGTCTATTCCAAGCACAAAATTCATTGCCATTTCAAATAATACGTTGTATATATTTATTTACATCGTCTAGTCGTGCCGTAATTACAACGATTCTGAATGAAATCGATGCACATTTCTAAGATAGTGAAACTTCGAAAAAAGAATTGGGTATAATATAAATGGGAAGAACCATTTCCCAAACTATATGTAGACATGGTTTTGACGTTACTAATTCCGAAATGTGCTTGGTAGATTTTTATTAAAGGTAAAACACCAATTATTGGTGCTTACGTTTCAAAGTAGCAACGGCAAACTAGTTTTTCCCATTTTTAATACATATACTTTCTTGTCTAAACAAAGAACGCAGACCTGGTATCGTGTACAATACTTAGTGTTCGATCTACTTTTTGGACCAATGAAATTGTAGAGTATTTAAAATTTCGCCGCTATATTTCGCATAAACGAGACTGCCGGCTAGTTTATGTGACGTCTATAATTAACCACGCCCTCGTCTCCAATGAACCGCTAGCGAACACTAAGTCAGAGAGAGTCTGTGAAGTTGATTCTTCGCGATATAAACATCCAATGCACTGTGCGCATTTGAATGGAATATAATTTACAGCCTCTATCTAATACGTAGTTTAGTTATGTTGTTATGATAAAATTTGAATCCATGCTTTTCTTACGGGTTGTAGATAGAAACCTTAGTTTTTCACTTATATGTATAAAATAGATTGTATGTATGTTGTTATGACAAGAAACTGTACAGTTTACGTCATTAAAATATAGAATGTAAGTTTGTATTCTCAGAAACGGTGGCAACATTTTGTTGTCTTATGTCTATACGTATAATTACCATGGCATTGTTCTCCCGAATGGCCGTTAGGAGTCCGTCGTCTTTATTCACAAAAGTCATTAGAGAAAATGACACTTAGCGCCCTCCTCAAGGCACAAAAGCTGAGAAAAAATGAGAAAATTGCTTTAGGATACTATCAAAGATGAAATTGACTTCGTGAAATAAATGAACATTTGATGGAAGGGCTTACGGAAAGATCAACAAAATTGCCCTGTCTTACTTTGCTTGGAAACGCGAACTTTTTGTACCCTTTCTGTAATTACATATGCAGACTTCTCGTCGAATCATTTTAAATGAATAACAACAGCATTGGTTTTTGAGTCATGGTGACATATATAATGCAAGATTCGAGATTTAATATTTTCAGTCTTGCATTTATAATGCACAAATGGGTGAATAAACATAAAACTAAGTTCGGTGAGTGGATATTGTGGTAATACTGGAGAAGAAATCGACGGAAATGCAAGGGTAGGTGCTCGTACGAATTTGTCAACCTGAAAGTGTACATCGTTTCTTTGGGCGTTTAGATATTCTAATTCAAGTCATTTTTCACGTTTTTATTTCTAGTAAATGCTATTAGAATGTGATTCTTGTTGAAAAAACTAGTACCCACACTTTGGCGCGTTCTTTTCTGCTCGTGATAATATGGTTCACCACACGACAGTTCATGCTAGGACTCGTGTGGCTGTCCCGCATAGTTCGGACACATATGCTAAATTATCTAGCATTGGTCACAATTTATAATTTCTTGTCGGAGCAAATCGATTTCAATACACCCAAATACACTTCCAATTTGTTACTAAAAATAGTAACACTTTTTGATGCCAGATCGAGGCTCTGACCCAAATGAGAGTAAAGCATCCAACGTACGATGGAAATGAACGGAGGAAAGAAGAAGTTTAAGAGGAATCACACACCGTTTAGTAATGATTCCTCCGTGAATCTCGACGGGATATCATTGACTGACTTCCATTTATGGCCTTTATCGGCTTTTAAGTCATTTTTGACCCTCCGAAAAAGTAGTGTCCTCAGATCTTTTGAGGACCTAGCCGCAAGGTTAAACTGTCATATTCACGTAAACCCCCCTTCCCCAACAAAAAAAAAGTACGAAACATGCCATTTTCAGTGTGAAGATGATTATGTCAGTACCGAAAGGTTTATGAAGAAAGATAATTCATTATGGTAGATCAATTTGATAATAAAAACATAGCTGTTAAAGCCCATTTCCCAAACGACAAATTATTTAGACTTTTCAAGTTTGACAGCGGCTTAACCCTTTCCTAAACGGCACCTGATTCAATTTGGAAGCTCCTGCAGATAACAGAATGGGTATCATGAAAGTAGGGTTTTTTTAAGTGCAAGGGAGGATCTAGAGTGGGGGGTCGGGATGTCCGCACTCCCCTCCCCCCCCCCCCCCCCTGGAATCAGCCATAAATTGAATGTTGACTATAATTAAAGCGTCAATATAGGCCTAACGTTATATATAATTTAACACATTTAAGTCATCATTTGGGCGTGGATCCCCCCTCCCCTGGCAATTGGGCTTGGACCCCCATGAAAAATATAGTAATATAGTAACGAAAACCTTGAGGCAAAAGGAGAAAATGCTGATTAAAAGTATTTCATTATTTTGCCCCTTGAAATGATTTTTGAAACAATCTCTGTAAGACAGTCGAAGACGGATCTAAAAGGGGGTCGGGGGTCCGGACCCCGCCTTGAATAGGTCGAAAATCGAATTTTGACTACACAGCGTTAGTATGGTATCTAACATTACAAAATTCACAAATTTAAAGCCATCTTTTGGGCTAGACCTCACCCCCACCCCTTGAAAAAAAATCCTGGATCCGCCCTTGACAGTCAAAACATTAACATTTCTTGTTTGGTAAAAGTTTAAAACATTTTTTCTTTTCATTTCTTTTTTTAATTTAACGCCTCTCAACAATATTTCAGAAATAAATTAATTTATAATTGTCCACGCTCCGCGGCTGGGAATCCATCCTGTGACCTGTCCATTATTGGCTCTAATCTAGAGCACAAACACATGCAAAATATTACCGCTCACACTTGGACAGTACTAAGGAGCTCACTTGCTCCTGCAAAATTCTTTTTATATGGTTTTCAAAAGCAGTAGCTCATCCTGAACTTGCATGGTGGTAATGGGCGATGGATACAGGGTACGAATGATTACAAGCCAAAAAATCTCTTTTTTTCAATCAAAGTTGCAAAAATATTCCTGTAACTGAAAACTCTAATAATTAACGCAAATGACTGTATAAAATATTCTTAATACTTAGGCAGAATAGATGAAAAATGCTCGCGCGAAAATAACGACTCGCACAATGAATTATATAGTAAAAAGACCACGTGACCTTTTGTTTGCTCTCTTCACGCGCAGGTCACGGTTAAAAATTTGGAAGTGTATTTGGGTGTATGGAATCTAGTGAATGAATTCTGTGCAAACTATACCAAGATTTCTGCAGTAGGCTACGACTCCTAGCGATAACAAATTGAAGGCAAAATGAGAAGAGGAAGGAAACTGTTAGTTTCCAAATAAAAACAATCTATTTAGGCTTCAGGATGACGTCAAACTGAGATTACATGACGGCCAAATCAAGAGTATATGAGCTGGGATCTGAAATGGGGGTCTATTGGCATTGGAGTCAAGAATGGAATTTTATCAGCAATGGGAGTCAGCAATGGAATCATATCAGCTTATTTCTAAATATCTTTCGATCGGGATTCGTGGTTTTTTTTTTCTGACGGCTGCCGTAGCTATTTAAGAAGAGAGCATAATGGATCTTGATCTGACTGTGTGTATGTGTAGTCTGATCAAGATCCATGTTGTTCTTAGTCACGAATCATGTAGGACTCATTGGTTTCAGAGAGGATGTTTACTTGTTAAAGTTACTTTAAAAGGTTTCTATGGTTCGTTCGATCGAATGCACCAACTTTCATACTTGTATGTACTAATTCACCGAATAGAACGACAGAATTGTAGACCGTTCCGATTCAAAAGCGATGCAGATAACAAAATAAATGGAAATTTAAATTGTTCTTGGTCATCAAATTACGTTTACAGATACTGAGACAGAAAGAAAATCCTCGTTATCAGCATTTCCTTCTTTTGTGTCCATGTCTTCTCAAGACTTTTTTCATTCGATCTTATCAAACCTAGATCTTGTTAGTGAATGTGCTAAAACAAGGCCAATCAAAACTTCGTCGCAGAACAGACGATACCTTGGATTTCACATGGAAACGTAAATGCCGAGAAGAAATGTTGTAAAAAGCAAAAACATGCAAACAAAAAGTCCCATAAGGTCTGTTTTCCTATACCACCATATTTCCCAGTACAAATAGTTTTGCAGCGCTTTCCAGTGCAATGAGTCCAATCCATCAAACCTGACTTGACAATTCCCTTATGGGAGGCGTTAGGCAGACATCAGCCAATTGCTTTATTGAGTTAAGGTTTTATTCTCAATAAAATGATAAAATCCTTGCTTGTTGACAGGTTTTTGGATTCTGTTATTTACGAAAGCTAATTAAAATAGTTTTCGAAAGCTTTTCTAAAAGAAAGTAGCATTTTCTCCGTTCACATTAATGATACCATTCTTAAGTACACAAATTCCGAATTATATACATGTTGATCATATTCTGTGATTTCCGGTCTCTTTTCCATTTGTTAACATGTTGTTTAGGAAAAGAGTAATCCTTTAACAATATATGCTTGGTAATTGTTGAATGTATGTAAAACATTTAGGGATAGAAAGAAAATGATTGGAATTAGCGCTTCTTCTTGCCTTAAATATATTTTCTATGCAATCGAACAAAAAATACTTTAATATAATCTCAACAAGTCTTTGG
Organism: Fragum sueziense; assembly: GCA_963680895.1. NCBI lineage: Eukaryota > Metazoa > Mollusca > Bivalvia > Cardiida > Cardiidae > Fragum > Fragum sueziense. The sequence goes on along the minus strand of OY804609.1, from coordinate 12,730,164 downwards.
TCTATGCCACTTTAATTCGTACACTCAGACCAACAAATAAGAGAGGATAAGTCATTGTAAATTTATGATTCAAAATTCAAATCCTATGTTGCGGGTACTCATTTGAATCGGCTCCATGAGACGATTCCATTGAGTCGACACAACTTAGGAACTGTTTTATAATTCACCATAGCTAACCATCTATGATAAAATGTTTGCCCCTCTGATCTGTAGCTCTGAGCGCGTCTGCAACTTGGCTGTATAGGAGAGGGCGAGTGTACTCTCAATCTGAATATGCACCTATTCTCTTTCAGTTAAATATACTGAGTCAAAAAAGAAAGTGTGCATACTTCTTCTTAATATATCTACGTAACGGCTGCGATTAATTCCATCAAACTTCTACACGGAGTTAAGCTATCAACTTTCTCATGTCTATTGACATGGGAAGCAACTTTGGATGATTAAATTGTCTGGTAAATCGCCAAACGGTGATAGCACCTTTTTGCATGTGGTTATCAAAACAAACGTTTCATGATAAAGTTTATTGTCTAAAATCTGCATTCAAAGTGTATAAACCGGCGGAAAATGTGTCGTTTTCGTCTAAATGACACCGTTCTTAAATTAGGTGTTTGCAATCATGTTTCAAAAACAAAGGATACATTTTTGATAGGCTTTGGTCTGATATCCCGAATGCAGCAGTGACTAGAAAAGACCGTTACATGACGTTGACGCCCTAACGTCAATGTTTCAAAACTACACCAATTGTGGCGATTCAGTAAAGCAAACATGTGTAAGCAACACTGGAAATCGACCAAGGCAGATAGACGGCTCATAAGAGATTGGAGACCTTATGTTTATCACATTATCATAATGCCTAAATCTTACGTTACGCCTGCATTAGGTACATCGTCATCGGCACGGGACGCGTAAAAAATAGTCATGAGGACGGTGTAGGGCCGAACATCTCGTCCATCTGAGTTTCGCAAAATTAAGGGGCCAGTTAAAGAATTTGCAGGACGTGGAATACGTCTTGCAATATGAACGCAATAGAATTCCAAACGATGAAATGAAACGTTATGTTCGAAAAGTGAGACCACAGATGTTTGCCGTCATTCATTTAAACACATGTCACAATAGAAATTGAAGCAGCAATTCCAAGAAATTGGCATTATTTAATCTCCAAACGTTCGTCAGCAAGTTCTGTGAATTTCGAAATTGACCCCTATCTCAAACATCTTAAGAAAACTCAAGTAAAATTCAATTTCACACAATTAAAAAAGACACCTACATATAGGCAATTGAATTATCTTTAATTTGATACCAATATTATGATATCAATATTCAAAATTACGATATAAATTCCAGTTATTCTCTGTGCACACTTTCTTTTTTGACTCAGCATATCAATGAATTCTAGAGGTCAACCTACTCAGAATTTCCAGACAAGATGTTTCTCGTAGAAGGACGTCCAATAAACAAGATTAAAAAACCAAATTAGCTGGGACACATTAATTTATATTGTTCGGTTTATATAGATCGTTAAACCGGCCGTGCACAATAGACTTCATCAATAAACCGGGATTAGTTCTTCCTCGTGGACACCGGAAATCATGGGGCGCGCATGCGTAGTAATATTTGAAGGGCTACACCATCGGCTTTTGAAAAGTGGAATGTCCCTTAGACGCAGAAGGTGTTTCATGAGTACCGAAATAGGAAAGCGCACGAGAGAGGGGGACCCCTCTGGTCAGATAGTTTGTGAGGATCTTCCTTAGAAAAACTTGAAAAGTCAGATGTCTAGAGATATGGTCATCATAAACGCTGGGCCCAGGTTAGCTTTCGAAATTCATTTACCATTTAAACACAAAAAAGTCGCATGGCCACAGCCATACGGCCGACGACGGCCTTGGTATCGTTCACGAAATAGAAATATTTCAGAAATTCCTTAGACTATTGTTATTCTGCTAAATAGAGACTTCTTTTAAATAAGAATCATTAATATAGATTTTAATTCTTTGTACTGATAGTCTGATTTGAAAGGTCAAAGATGTATAAATTTTATTTCGATAATAGCTCTTTAAAACGCAAAGATATCGTTGAATATTTCCCAGACTCTATATACCTAATGTAGGTACTCATTGAAATTGTCTCCTCAAACGTTTGGATTCTACATAACTGTTTCAAAATGACTTTGTCCTCACTCCAAGTTGCCATGAAGGTATCGAATCTACTGACAACTCCTTGCCATAAACAGCACATAAAAGAATCACGACTACACCAGGGGATTTGATACATGACACTTGTGACGGAAATCTATCAAATTAATTAACTTTATGCCGCATCTTTATGCCAGAAATAAAGCATGGAGGCGAGATATTCCGAGAATTACCAATGATATATTGTCACACTCGTTATATAGATGTTGAGCGTCTTGAATATCTACGTATGTCGAAGAGGAAATCGAGCCCTTATGAATTGAAAAAAAATGAGTTTGAAGATCATCAGCCTGTTGTCAAATGCTGTCCAATATACACCCAGGCTGCTCTCTTTAAGTTGCTTCAGGTCACAAATAATATGTTAGAGAACAACATGGTTCATGATCAGACTGCGTGTATACGCAGGCTGATCTTGAACCATGTTGGGCTCAAAAGCCTTAAAGGACGTTTTTCAAAATCCTGGCTCATATATATAAAAGGAAGAGAATGGAAATTGCTTGCATTGATGAATACTATATTTCAACTACATGTATAGACCTGAACCAACATATATACAGTTGTTATATATTATTTATGTTTCAATTGAAAAAGTCGAGTTAAATGTCAAATTATGTTTGGTCATCATCTGGAAATCCTCGGATTATTCTGTAAAAGTATACGGCGTCATAACAAGCATTCAAAATGTTTTGGAATATTCCATCCGTCATTAGATCTGTCGACTTCATCTCTAACTCCGTTTTCTATGACAACGGAAATTTACGAGGATATACTCCTCGCCAATCTTTATTGCCACGGATCAATAAAATCTAAAAGGACCTCTACGGATAAGGCGAGAATTCTCCCTAAAAGGCTCAGCTCGATGGGTCAATTCTCAAAACTAACAAATTGAGAAACAAAATTAAGCTTTATGGTTATGTAGACAAATAGAGGAAATAAACACCGATTTTTATGTCATTTTAAAAGTTCTATAGGTGCAGATAACTCTTGATTTTAGTACCCACCTAAATGGTTTCGTTTTCTTACACTACCGGTATTCAAAGAGGTAAAATGAAGATTCTTTTATTTTTATTTGCAATTTATTTTCTACAGATACAGGGATAAATGGTGTTGACATCATATGGCAGCTTTGGTTTTGTCCGTATTGCGCATGCGCACCATTGAAACAACTTTAAACGCGCACTTTCCCGCCAAAAACCGAGGCATACCTACCTTCCCAAGGCTGGCTAACATCGTTCCCCCCCTTGACCCAGCTTTCCATTGACATATGTTGTGTAACTGGATCATAGGCTTCCTTGGTAAAAAGGATTTGCTGGGTCACGGGGGGAACGTACTTTTATACTAAAAATAGTACTCATATACCATATGCCATAATTTTGGCGGGAAGATTTCGCCTTTAAACTCGTTTCAATGATGCGCATGCGCATAAAGGACAAATCGAAAAGTGGTTTATGATTTCAACACCAATTGTCCTTACATTTACAGAAAATTTTTTGCTTATAAAACTAAAGAAAACTTAAATCTGGTTTAATGAATAACGGTGGGGTAAGAAAATGTAATTTTGGGGGTACAGAAACCAAGAGTTATCTGTACCTGTCGAATCGTTTTGATCGTACAAAATCAGTTTTCATATGATTTAGATACATATCTAACAATACAGTTCGAAATAATAATCAATTTGCATGTTTTGAAAAATGACTTTTCCATTTGAGCCTTTTAGGGAGATTTCTCGCCTTATCCGTAGAGGTCCTTTGTTTAAATCCATATAGGCGAGAATATCAAGTGTATGAATTAAAACTGAGGTTTCTTTGCTCGAATCATTTCCGAAACTTTACTATAATGTGGATGACTAAAAGTACATCCAGCAAAGGAATGTAACTCTTTAGACAACATATCTTCGACTTCCGCAAACAAACATTCACGGTAAAATTCGGGAAAATTGACCGAGAAGTTGTGAATAACGGAAAAGTATGTGTGAAATATCTAATATTCATTTACAACTGTATCTGTATCGCTGCATGCCTGACGATGAGTAGGCTATCGATTGAGCGCTAAGAATTAGAAGTTAATAACACGTTTTTCACCACCTAACAAAATAATTAGCGGGCGCGTGGGGGTCCAACCTTATCCGGCAATCAATACTCAAGTGTTTTGTCAACCTACTTCGTCAATACTGCAACTTTGTTGGTATTTAAGACTTTCCTAAACAAAGCCTTCTTTGACGTCCAAGAAAATATTTAGAATAAATTTTGATAAAAGGAGAAAATGCTAATTACTAGAATTGTTTCGTATTACATCAGTATTTTTCTGTTCTATATTGTCCACAAATCATATATTTGTCAGTTCCATTTTGTCACATGAAGGAGCTTTAATGAACATTCTACTTTTGCTGTTTTGAAAAAAGTTAAAGTTTTTTGATAGATGATCTAATTGCAAAAACAAAAACAGAAATGATTTTTTTGTGAAGGTACTCCGCCATTGTGAGATTTATGGCAATTTTGATTTTTTGTATGGCATCGAAATCATTCGTAACGTATCCTATCTTTAAAAAGTTGCAAATGTTTACGACGTCGCCTGAACAAGCCTGGCGTCGTGCGTATCTTGATAGGAGTTGAATATTTTAAATGGGGAGCAAAGAAAGTAAAAAGTATGATGAATAATTATGTTTGGAATATTATTCCGTTCTTCGATTGACCCGTTCCTGATTGTCTTTCCAAGTTCCGAATGCTGATTGGATGTTTGTTACAAACGTCGGCAGATAATTATAGTTTTTCTGAAAAATAAATGTACTTGATTACACGTTTATGGCATCATAGAGAACTCTATGAGTGGCCATTTAAAAATGGGGTCTAATCCCTTTCCCAAAACAATACAAATTGATACCATTCCAATTTGAAAGCTGATGAAGACGACATAAACGGATGTAAATACAGATGGGATTTGTGTACAATATAGCGAAGAAATTATTGGGGCAAAAGGAGAAAAATGCTGATGATCAGCATTTTCTTCTTTTGCCTCAATGTTTTCCCAAACCTTTTCTATAGGAGATGTTAAAACTAGGTCTTGTTTGGAAAAGGGTTGAACGTTTATGGAATAATAGGGATGGGTAGTGATTCCAAAAATGCAACGCTGTCTTTAAACCTTTTCCTAAACATGAGAATCTAAGATAGGTCCAATAAGGAAGTGAGAGTTAGAAAACAAAATAATTGATATCGAAGGTAAAAATAGTGAATGTTTAACAAAAAAATCATTGAGTCAAAATGGGATCTATCAGTGTGTGTATTTTAAGAAATGTTCTTTTCGCATGGTGTTTTCTAAAGCTGTTTTATTTAACGGTCGTCAACATAATTATTGTTTAGGAAATGGTTAAGGAGACTTCAAATGGACTTTTTAATATTCAATCTTAACCGGCATTTTCCTGTCGTTCAATCATTGTTGTTTTGAAGGAGAGTTCATAGATACAAAAATAGCCCTTTCCAAAATGACATGCGTTTAGACTGTTCGAATATGAAAACGAAGTTCGCTTGTGTAAGACAGAGCAACAGTAGCAGGAGATAACGGTATTTTAGAATTGTTTTTCAAACCCAAACCCTATGTTGTTGGTACTCATTTGAATCATCTCGGTAAGACAATTCTAATGAATACCTACAACATATGGTTTGATCAATGAAATAAGTTAATGTTGCATTTTCCGCGACTCTGTAATGGTTCTTCGCAAGATTGCACGGTTAAATGTCAATTAACCAATTAAGATAAAACGAGGCCAATTGTTGGTTTGAAGGTAATGGCGATCGATACTTATTGATTTTGTTCAGATATTCCTGTCCCAATCAATGTCGTTTTCAAATGATTAACCTATTACCAAACGTCAAAATTTTGGATTGTTCCAAATTCAAAGATGTTGCAGACGTCAATTTCAAGTGCATGAAAGTTAATTTTTTGTTGTGTTTTAGGGTACAAAACATTGTGGGAAATAAAGAAATTGCTTGTCATAAGCAATTACTTTATTTCCCACAATGTTTTCCAAAGCCATTATCTTTTGAGGAGTCAAAAAGAGTCAGTGTGTGGTAATGGGTTAAAATGGTTTGGGAAAACATTGAGACATAGATTAGAAGAAAATCAAGTTAACCGAAATCTTCATTTGAATTCACGAATAGGTAACCCCCATTTTGTTAATATTTTTGTCAAAAATTTCAAATTTCTTCTGTACCTATACTTAGGAAAGTTAATTGAATTGACAAGTATATTTAAGAAATAATCTTTTTTTTTTTTTTACCTCGGTTTATGGTTTATTTAACCACGGTTCTGAGTTAGGCGGCACAATAAATAATCCACGAGGCCAGAGGCCGAGTGGATTATTCATTTTGCCGCCTAACTCAGAACTGTGGTTAAATAAACAATAAACCGAGGTAATAAAACAGATTATTTCTTTTATAACATTGTCAATCTTCACAAATTAAGGGAAATAAATTTTGCAAAATGTCAACAGTAATCGCAGATTAATTTCTTTTGATTCTTTCCAACACCCACAATTTTTCTTGACCAGTTGTATCATCAAAACAACCTTCACCATAAATAGGAAGTATTCAACTTCAAAAGACAATTAAAACTGCGTTATTTCAAACATTTGTAGTTCAATTTTACTCTAGAATACTACTGGAATTCTAATGCCATTGAAACCCTTATCACCAAGAATAAAAATGAACTCGTCTGGTCTCCGAGTTTTCAATTCACAAAATATCATGAAACTTACTTCGAAATTGTAGATCTAGAACTTGCGCAAATTTTACTCGAATAGCGTACTTTTAAACTAATGTGTGCATGAATACACTTAAAACTTTCTACGAATAAGGTCTACTATCCACTCTTCTGTCCGTGCAAAATGATACAAGAAAACGAATATGGCGTCCTTCAGATTCATTGAATTTTCTTTGAAGGAAGGTCGTAGCTCTATGACGTCATTACTAATCGTGACGTCACATTTCTTAGAACGCGTCATAAACGCGCGGCTTAGTGCACGTGTATGTTATAATTCTTATTTTATTACTGTAGCTTCAATTTCTGTCTTCTTCACATTGTAAGAAAAGTTTTAATTGAAGAATACCAACGCGTGTCATGTTTGAATTCAAAGTAACAGTTAAAATTGCAATTGTAATCTTTTACCAAGCAAGCCCGGGTTGTTTTGAAACCCTTATTACAGTATCTTACATCAACATTTAGGCGACAGAAGGCAAGTCTGATTATCAACATTTTCTCCTTTTAATTTGATTTTTATCGTTTTCTGGTATACCAAAAAATTTCGTTTTCACTAAAATCATTTTTTGGGGCGGGTAGTATGCAGCAGCTTTCAATCTTGATCTCTTCAATGTTTTGTCGTTTTGCAGTTTTAATTAGATCTAGCTCTTTCCAAAACGGTAGGATGTTCGAGTGGCCTAGTTCACAAGAGGCTGCAGACGACAAATTCGGTGTTGAAAACCATTGTATTTGTGTACAATATTGTACATAAAATATTGAGACAAAAGTAGAAAATGCTGGTCACCAGCATTTTCTTCTTTTGTCTCAATGTCTTCCCAATCCCTCTTTGTTAGGAATGCCAAAACCAGGTCTTGTTTGGGAAAGTTTTAATTAAAGATGAATTCAGTTAGGTGTCATCTGTTACTTGAATAAGTGAAATAAATGTCTCTAAATTTGAAAGTTTATTGGCAGAAAACAATGTGAGTCTATGTCAAAATTCTAAATTGTCTTTCATTACTAAAGTGATTTAAACCATACAAGCACGCATCCAAAAATTGTTTTGTTTCGATACCAATGAACACTTTTCTTAGACGATGAAATTCTAGATTTTCCCAAAAATCAAGGAAAATGCAGATTACAAAAGTTAGTGGTCTTATAAAGAGAACTTGTCCTGTGTACTTTTTCTTGAGCTCGTAGATCGAAACTTTTATGGTCATCAAAATTTTCTTCTTTTACGCGATGTTTTGCAAAATTATATATATATATTTTAAATACCCTTGACACACGTCTTGTTTTAGAAAGATTACACACTAGTTTTTAAGAAATTATTTTCCCAAATCCATCAGTAAAACATGTTGCTAATGCATAAAATTAAGGAATAGTTGTTTATCTTCTCACAAAATATTTTTATCGGGATCTGGAAAAAGGGGGACCTTACGGTGGCATTAAAAAAACGTAATCTAATCGGGATCAAGAGAGTTCTAAGTTTTAATTTTGACACATTTTGCATTCGTCTTACATATTTTATTAAGTAAAGCCAATGACTTTCTGGCAATAAAACCACGCGTTACATAAAATGTACATCATTCTTTATTTTGGTTCCGTTTCCTGGTTCTTCCAATAACGATTTTTACATCAAAGAGCAACCGCCATTTAAAGCACTTACAGTCAATTAGGTTTCACTTGTCTTTGAGCGTTTACGACCTCAGAATTGAATAAAAGTCTACTCATAAGATCTTTTCTTAAAGGTCAGTAGGAATCAATTATTCCTACATGGTTAGATTAACAATTTCGCAAAGACATCTAAATTTCGACGCCCTTAATCTACAGGGAAAAGACTTGGGAAAACAGTTAGCTAAAATAAGTAAAATGCTAGAAACCGTTTCACGAGACATTTTTATCAGACTTGGTCAAGTTTTCCCGAAATGGTTAACCCTTTCGCAAACAAGACCTGGTTCTGACGTCCCTAATAGAAAAGGCTTTGGAAAAATTGAAACAAAAGAAGAAACTGCTGATAATCAGCAGTTTCTCCTTTTGTCTCAATACTTTCTATGCCATATTTTACTCAAATTCCATCTTAAATAACTTCCATTTTGTCATTTGTAGCAGTTTTTGAAGTGGATCACCCTTACATTTTGCCGTTTGGGGAAGGGTCAAGGAGAAAGCTGACGGTGTTTGCTGTAATCGGACTGCAGGCTGATCTTACTCTATGATTTCTGCCAAAATTTTGAAATAGATTTTGATATTGTAACAGAGTTTCATGGATAATAATTTCAATAAATATGTATCTCGTTGGACTGGCGACGTCTTTGCTTTGTTATAGAAACAATAATCCGAGTTTTCTCTAATGAAATTCGATCTTTGATATTTTGATGTCGCTCATCTACAATGAGCGACATCAACATATCAAAGAGCGAATTTCGTCAGAGCAATTTCGGATTATAGAAATAGTAATCGCGCATCGTGTAGTATAGTTCACGATAATTGACCTGGCAGAGCAGCCCTAGCCAAAGGCTAGGATACTCTGCCAGGTCATTTATCGTGAGGTATACCGCATGTGATTTATGTACCAAAATATGCACTAGTTCACTACATGTGCCTACGTCGATGGCTCAGCGCGAAACGGTTTTAACTGCCTATATGTTAACCCTTTCCCAAACAAGGCCTGGTTTTGACGTCCCTAATAGAAAAGGCTTTGAAAAACAATGAGGCAAAAGAAGAAACTGCTGATAACCAGCAGTTTCTCCTTTTGTCTCAATATTTTCTGCGCTATATTTTACACAAATCCTATCTTTAACAACATCCATTTTGTCATTGGTGGATGTTTTTGAAGTGGATCACCCTAAAATTTTGTTGTTTGGGAAAGGGTTAATAGGCAGTCAAAACCGTTTCACGCTGAGCCATCGACGCGCTTTCTGACCAGAATCGTCATAAGGTATCAGAGAGATCTTTATCAGACTGTTTACGCATTAAGGGACAAAAGAGAAAGCGAGAAAAAGAAAATGCCGTCGAGTTGCTCTTGTGAAACTGATGTAAAAGAAAAATAGCGGAATATTTCAAAATGATCTAATGATAATTTTCTTTCTTTACTCAATGTTTTTCAAATTCAAGACTTCTAGATGCAAAGTTTGTTTGGAAAAGGATGAATTAATTCCAAGAGGCAACTGTTAATATCGGACAGAAAAATACCTCCATGTATACGGAATTCAATTATCTTTGATGAAGAAAACAAATGAATACTATTTTCGTCCGATTTCTTTTCTTCCCCATTCCGTAAGAAAATATTGCGATTTTCATCAATGGTGAAAGGTCTGAAAGAATCCATTCTTTAATCTCACAATAGTTCATCTCATCTGGTGAAAGCAAAGCAATTCCTCTCCTTAAATGGGATTTTTGTCTGATTAGGTTTCGTGGGGCGTTTATGTGATTCTTTTAGACCAGTTGGTGGTGATCTATATCGTCGGTGTTATTGCAAAACGTCGTAACTCCAGCTTTCTTTCAAGCTGTGGTTACGAGGTTTTGCAATAACACCGACGATATATCGATGATTTTCTTCTAACGGCTCGTAACTGCAGCTTTAAACAAGCTGCAGTTACGAGGCTTTTGAGGTAAAGCGACGGTATACCAATGTTCAGTCATTTCCAGGCGGTAAAATTTAGTGTGATCCAAATTGAAAGCTGATACAAACGACAAAATTAACAATACATACGAATATTAATATATTTGAACACCACAGTATGGAAAGCATTTTGGGGAGAAAATGGTGGTTATTATCTGCATTGTCGTCTTTTTCCCCAAACTTTTACACTACCATCTCTATAAGGGACGCAAAACAAACAGGTTTCTTTTAGAAAAGGAATTCGGTTAAAGATTTATCTTTTCCTTACTAACAAACATTTAAATTTTACTAACTTGAAAGCTTTTGAAGACAGCAAATCTGATTTTGGTAAAGATGAAACTGGTTTACAATATACTAATGTAGAGTACAAGGGGTTTTCCCCTTAAGAAACTGACACTGGTTTCCAGCGTCTTCCCCTCCAGAAATAATGATTTTTTTTCCCAAAAAGTAAATTTTACCCAAGATATCTTTTCAAAAATCGCATTAAAAAACAATAAAGGCTTTCCCAAAATTATTGCAGCTTCACAAACTAGGCCTGCTCGTTCTCAAGTCTACAGTAGTGGGTATAAGAAGGGCTTAGCCTATAAAATGTACTTTTTCTATATTATACAATTTTCCCAAAACTAGGATGCGGCATGATTGTGATTTTCACCTTTCTACCAGAGTCCTGTGTCTTCCCCCAATCCTAAAAAAGCCCTAAGAACATATTTACGAAAATGCCTTTCCATACGATATTTCTTGAAAATATTTTGACCTCCGATAATCTAGCATGTGTCCCTTTAAAAGTCAAGTACAAGTAATCACCATAGTCCAATAAGAACGACATTTGATCGATTTTGCCGGACATTAAAGTGGTTTCTAGATTCAATTTGTCTGCAGCCAGATGGACAGAGCCAATCCAATCTATTGTCAATATAGTGGAAGTGCTTGAAGGTGGGGAAATGCTATTGAATGATGCACTCAGGACGGACCTTGATTACCGGACAAATTGTCTATACATGCGTATCCGTGGTAATTCTAAAATAACAGTACATATCCTGGTCAGATCTCGAGGTTTGAGCTTCGTTCTTTAGAGCGAGATTTAAGAATATTTTATGAAAGAGCCAATCTAATCTATTGTCAATATAGTGGAAGTGCTTGAAGGTGGGGAAATGCTATTAAATGATATACTCAGGACGGGCCTTGATTACCGGACAAATTGTCTATATGAGTATCCATGATAATTCTAAAATAACAGTATGAATCCTGATCTCAAGGCTTGAACTTCGTTCTAACGATTGAGAATTTTTAGAGAGAGAGATTTTGATCTAGGTGCTCCGAATGTAGTCTGGTTCCCGTACCTGAAATCTACTACGGATTTAAGTACGGTAATAGCTAATATCTGACGGTCACTCAGACGGCCTGGACAGGTGACGCTTTCCATACACCGAGCCGTTTCATTGGTCTATCGATTATATCGATTTACCAATCAAAGGACAGAATGCAGTACCTGTTCCCAGTCGTAAATTCAGTTATTAACGCGAATGGGTACCAGTCTACTCCGAATGCTCCATACCTTATGCAAGGTCAAATAATCATCATGGTCCAATAAGAATGACCTTTGATCGATTTTGCTGGACATTAAAGTGGTTTCTAGATTCAATTTGTCTACAGCCAGATGGACAGAGTCAATCCAATCTATTGTCAATATATTAGAAGTGCTTGAAGGTGGGGAAATGCTTTTGAATGATGCACTCAGGACGGGCCTTGATTACCGGACAAATTGACTATATTCGTATCCATGGTAATTCTGAAATAACAGTATGAATTCTGGTCAGATTTCACGAAGGCACAAGTTGATCTTGAAGCACGATGTTCCCAAACGCTAAATGTGTCCTTTCTCTAGATCTTGTCCAAGATCGATATCCAATTGTCATTTTGAGTTGAATTGTTTCACTTTTGCTCAGTACTTAACAATCTTCTTAGGCATTTTCAATTGGGGAAGAATAATTCAAAATCTGTTTGGGAAAGGGGCGATTTCGATTTACCAAAACGACATCTTTGGGACCATACAATACTGCGAAAATTAAAAAGTTGCAAACACCAGCGGTACTGATTTTTTCTTCTTCTTTTCACGATGTACAATCATTGAAAGAAGGAGAGATGATGCTTAATTTATCTATTTGAGAATCATGAAAGATGCTAAATTTACTAACCACAATTTTCTATTTGTTCCCAACAGTTTCTGTAAATGTATCGTACACAAACCCTGTCTTAAGGTAGTCCACCCCTGATGAGATTCATGCGATTTCGGATCTATTCGGACAACGCCGTAAACATTCGGCATTGGAACGTTCCACCGCCGTATGTTTACTACGTCGCCCGCAGGGATTCGGATACGTAACGAGTGTTAACGAGAAAATTTTCGACGTCGCGTGAATCTCATACGGGATGGACTACCTTAATCTACATCCATTTGTCTCCTACAGCAGCTTTGAATTGGACTACCGTACTAACTGGTTATTTGGAAAGGACAGTGGTCTTTGAGAAACGAAAATGAGCGAAAACGGAATAGGTCGCTACTCTCTGATGAAACGTCTTACGAACAAGAAATGTAAATAAGGGAACAAGTCCGTTTGTCAATTAATGTCGCTGAGATTTCGTCTACACGTTTAGAAAATAACAATCGCTGATTAATCCTTCCCCCAAACGGCAGATTCCTTGATTTGTAAAAATTCAAATGTCTTGAAGACGACAAAATGAAAGAAAATTTGGAAACATGTGTGTAATTGTATGGAAAGCATTATGACATAATGAGAAAAATAAGAAAATGCTGATCATCAGCATTTTCTCCTTTTTCTCATGATGCTTTCCGACACTTCAAAACAAGAGACGATAAATCCAGGACTTGTTTAGGAAAGGGTTTTTGTCTACTCGTTTTGAAAAACAATGGTCTTTGACTAATTGGAATTTTGTTCCGTTCGGGTGTTGATTGCCGTTTTTCTCTTTTTGTTTGGAAAGAGAAATGAGAAGAATACGAATGATGAATTGAATACTAGATCGTGTGACAAGAATTGTCAACCAAAAAATAAAAGATGAATCATAATGCTATAGTCCGTTTAGGATATAATGGCTCATGTTTACAAAATTTCATTTGTAAACAAGGGAAAAAACGTTTAATTTGCAATACAATTTTGCATGCCTTGATTCGAATCTTGCTGGAGTAACACGCTTGCTGAATTCAAACCACTGCAATGATAATTCCATAATACTTTTTTAAGACCGTGCACTTGTATAATTATTACAATATTTACAATACTGAAAGAAACGGAAATAATACTGGACCCAAGGGAACACCGAGTGTAAAGTGTCCACAAAAACGGTTTGTCCTTACCCAAAAGACATATCGCTGGTGGGGAGTCAAAACCTCGTAACTACAGCTTGAATAAGCTGGAATTACGAGTCAAAACCTCGTAACTACAGCTTGAATAAGCTGGAGTTACGAGGTTTTGACTCCCCACCGACGATATATCTAGACTATTTCAATATGAAATTTGTTGTAGACGACAAAATAGCATTTCAAAAGGAAAGGACTCGTGTAGAATATGGCAGAGAACATTTCCAGACAAGTAGAAAGGAATCGTTGGTGTTATCACAAAACCTCGTAACTACAGCTTGATTAAAGCTGTAGTTACGAGGTTTTGAAATAACAACGACGAAATGCTGATTTTCAGCATTTCCCCTTTTGCCACCATGTTTTTCCATTTTTCTCGGTGTTTTCTGAGCTGTCCACGCTTTGTCACATAGTGCTGGGTTGCTGAGTTCATTACGCTAACACCTATGTAATGAATTACGCACCTTATTTACAACCGACTTCCTAATTATCACACCGATCCCGTGGTATTACGTTGGTCATCGTGTGGCGATCGATGCGCTTTGTTAACCCTTTCCCAAACGGCAAAAAATATACTGTTTTTATTTGAAAATTGATGAAACTGCTAAAATCAGTTTTACAAAAAGATATGCATTGTGTGCAATATCCTACCGAAACTATTGAGACAATGAAGTTTTGTGTCAACGTTTTCCAAAGCTTAATGGCATCAGGAAGGTCAAAATTATGCCTTCTTTATTGGAAAGGGCTAAATATTTGAGCTTTATTGATTGGTTAAACCAAACATGTTGATGCAGGTTTTTGTTTCGACATTTTTCAAACATGACCAGCCAAGTAATTATGTAACAGTCATCTATGTGGTGGTGTTTCTTAGTGACAATAGCGTTAAGGTATTCCATCTATCATTAGACAACAGACACTTCGTGAATTTTCGGCGGCAACCGTGGAAACGAACATTGACGAGGGTATCCGGATTTTTAAAATCCGGATACCCTCGCCAATTTCCGTTGTCACGAATTACGCCGAAGGTGGTGGCGAAATTGCACGAGATGTTTTGTATATAATGATAGGTTGAATGCGTTGATTATGGACATGGATATCAAGGGTTGCTAGAAGAAGAGTTTGTTTCCTCAAAAACCACATATATTGCAAGAAAATGGACACCCTGATTATTTCAAACTAAAGTTTGATTGCGGAAGGATATTAACCATTAATATATCATAAACATTGGACATGACCTTTATATCTTTTTTCGAATGTTTACCATTTGCCAAACAACTAGAATTTACTTAGACTGGATATTTAAAGACATGGCCACATACAATCCTGCGTCCCCGTCATGTCAAATGCGCGTCCAAAATACGTGTATGCTATACAACTGGCCTTTTTGGCCGTGCTCCGGTCGTAATGTGGACGTGGAAATTGCGTATGTGACCAGGCCTTTAATCACGAAGAAGGCAAAATAATCATTGGTTCTGTTACTCAGACAAATGGTAAAATTGAGAAATAATTCTTATCCACAAAAGTGTTTTCTCGCAATCGTTACCTTTTCCCAAATGACAGTGTCTACATTTCAAAAAGATTGACATACTAAGTATTTGATTCAACTACCTTAATTGGAATTCTAAATTAATTCCATATATCCATATAAATTAAGCTATGTTTGAATAAAGCGTTCTCCTATGGGCCTTTATCATAAACCGGAAGGCAAAGTTTGCAGTCAATAAGTTTTAGACAAAAATCGAGCTTACTTCTCTTCCGCACATCGTTACCTTTCAACAAAAACCTCGTAATTGCAGCTTGTTTTATGCTGCAGTTACGAGGGCTTTTTTGAAAAACGACGAGATATTGATCACGGGGACTTTTTATTGCATCAACCCTTCCCCAAACAATGCGTTAATTTGACTTTCCTCTCTACGAATGTTTCAGAGAACAGATTCAGAAGAAGAAAATGATGAGCATCAGCATTTCCTTCTTTGGCAACAATACTTTTCTGTTTCAAACCTAAATTCCTTTTCTATTGACTACCACTGACTGCATCGGTAAAAAAGCATTTCCAATGCGATGTAGCTCTTTAATATTGTTTGTCGTTTGGCCCTTTTCCAAACAAGAACTGGTTTTGACGCCTCTAGTAAAGAAGGCTTGATGACAAGCATTTTCTCCTTTTGCCGCAATATTTTCGGTGCTATTTTGTACACCTACTTGGCCTCTATCAACACCAATTTTGGCATCTGCAGCAGCTTTCGAATTGCATCACCCTAACCTTTGGATGTTTGGGAAAGGACAAAGTAAGGGTTAATTGTTTACAGTATCGACCCATGCCATTGCGCCGTCATTTACCAATCTCCCCGTTTTGTTATAGATATTGAAATTCTCGGCGTCTCTAAAAACGTGAACTAATACGATTCGCACTTGTAGAGGCGATTGTCGCCGAAGAAAGATGTGTGTTTTTATAGGAAATATCAGGAAATTTATCGATAGGCCGATTTTGTGTAGTTGCCATAGAAACGTGAATGTATCCGTTCAGGTAAAGTTTTAATAATCTTTTTTATACTTATTGTTGTCAACTTAATTGTTTATAAATTATTAAGCATATACATTTTGTATACTGAACAGAAAAAGAAACGCAACTCAAAACTTGGATGCGTTAATTTATTTTACAGAGGAAACTAAAATGGATTTTCGTCCAAATGTGTTTAACATAATCATCCCTGAATGTAATATATTGTATTGTTTTATTATTATTGCTCTTACATTCTATGATATGTCGTTTGTACTCATTGGAATCAAATCATTGTGTTTTTTTTTATTTAAAATAAGAGAATGTAGAATGCCTTTGCAATCTCTTCATACTTTTCTGTTTTCAGAGTTACTTACTCTATCTTAGAGATGTAATCATTTCTAAGAAATGTCAAAGTTAAAAAGGTGGTTTTAGATATGTGTTTTTAAAGAAAGTCTGGACATAATTTACCTTTAATTACTTTCCCATTCAATGACACCTTTTGACGGACCTAACTGTTATAGCTCTAGAGACTTTTGACGGAAAGGAAGAAAATACCCATATGAACTTGCAGTGATATTTTCACACAAATTCCCTCTTTTAAATCATGTTTTTGTCGTCTGCATCATATCTAAAATTCTTACGGTTTTGCAAATTGATCATGCAATTCATAACTGTTGCTTTTAGAGCAACAAATAAGACGGGATATTCTAGAATGCATTCCAAAAACGACAAATTTTGTCGTTTGTCTCACGTTTCCATGTCTGGGAAAGAGTTTAGTATAATAATACTGTCGGTACTCGTTATTTTGATTGGTAGAATCGAATTACACGACTATCAAACTTGTTGAACAAAATAGTTTTAAGCAAATATAGCCATCGAGATATAGCGGTAAAAAGCGAAAAATGTTCGTTTTGAGTTATTTTTCTCATTTCCTTCTATGTTTCTATCATAAACGTACTTGATATACAATGAAAAAATATTTGCATATTTGTTTTCAATCGAAACTGAACAAAATCGTTTGATTCGAACTTTTGTTATCTAGAGGTAAACTGATGTTCCTGATTACTTCGATGTGACGAGTTCCGTCTGCATATCCATTAAAATGGTAAGATTTAGTTTAACAGACTGTTTTTAATAAAATAGGAGTCACAATAAATGAGCCGGGATCTGGAAAAAAAATAATTACAATCAATAAGCCAATATACTTTTGAATAACTTCACAATATAATTGTAAGCTTATAAACGTTATGGAAGTTTAATCAAATATGGGTTGTTTGCTCATTCGATATTACGCCATTTCAAGACTTCATTTGATCCTGGATCCCTAAAAGGGGGCATGTATGGCTTTTGGCGACATTTATCCAGAACGGACAACGTGGTCATCCTGATTATCTGCATTTTTCTCTTTTTGTCTCTATGTTATCCCAACCCGTTTCAACTGTAGACCTAAAAGCCAGATTTTGCTTGCGAACTGAGAAATGTTTCAGCTCACAGATCGCCTATGTCGACCAAAAAACTACATGTATGTATATTAATGACCATTGAAGCAAATAGGCTTACAACCTTTCATATGACGTTTTATACTGTGCCAATTTCTATATGGAAGCCATATGGAGACACTCCACAACAAGTAATGCTTCCGGGTGTGCAAACATAATTCCGTCAAAAATGGATTCGCTCCTTTTATTGCATTGATTCCATGTCTATAAAGTAGCAAGATGCATGAAATGTGGTTCTGTATACTGGCAGACCATCGGTGTACTGCTAGGGTGTGTTTTAATGAATTTGTCGGGAATTAGTCTCTTGCGCGGTTGTGATCTTTCCTAGGGGTATGCCACATGCAGATCCCGAAAGAGATGGCAAAATGCAAGGGTGGCTGTGCTCACGGGGGCGTGATTTTAGTTGATGGTGCTATTGATACATTTTGTACCACTTTCTTGGTAGTAAATTAAAGGTTAAGGAATGGTCTATCAGGCAGACTAAGTAAAAGGTGCCATAGAGACTTCTGAGAGAAGCTAGAAGCTGCCAAATTGACCCATTTAATATATGTGACCTGTCACGCTAAAAGGGACCTTATAGGAAGTGTGAAAAATATCGATCCTAGTCAGTCTGCGCAGTCCGCGCAGCCAGACTAGGGCCGACACTTTTCACATTGTATGTAATTTTCCAACTCTGGAATGTTTCCCTATCTTATTTTACGTTCATTTTTCACATACGGGATCTGGTTGACCTGTGCTGAGCCTGACAAGTTTGTCAAAATTTGGATTTTTGGAGTTCGGATAAGGTACGTTTTTGCGTGATGGGTCTCATATATTTAAAAGGCCCGTTTCAGGGTTGATAACTAGTCTAAGATCATGCTCCACGCGCTTAAATATAATGGCTTTCGGTGAAATGATAATAATACGGTATAAAACGTAGCATAAAATGGTTTATACATGAAAATAAGAACCAATCACAGATCCTGACATGTTTTAGAGGTAGTCAGGCTGATCTTTTTGATGAACCCCTTTCTTCATGGGGTTTAGGGTACGACTGAGATTTTTCCGTGAAAAATGTAATCACGATCATTCTGCTTAGGGGGTCAGAGCTCCCCGAACCTCCTTTTAGGCCCTAGCATAAGGAGCAGCATAAAGGACACCAAATAATTATGAATTATCTATTTTATATAGGCCTACTGAACAAAAGTGAAAACGCTACACTGCAAGATTTATCATTTCTGGAAAAGTATCGAACTAACAACATGAAATAATTTTGACGTTATTTCCCAGGCTTTCAGCAATCGTTTTGTCGAAATTTCATTGACTTGTCTCCTTTAAAGTCAGAGTTACAGCCCTCAATGCGTTTAGAGCTAATTTCATATAGTGTCGCACATGCGCATGCGCAGAAAACGCGTCATTATATTTTTGGAATTGATTATATCCGGGTTGCCTAAAAACACTTAAAATCTCACTTATCTTTAGTAGGAAGCTCTTAAATTAAGGTCCAATTTTTTTCAATTTTGCGAATTACCTCCCTTTGATATAAACAAATAGGGAAATTAAAATGTTTGGTATCCACAAATTTATCACATTTTTCGATTGATATTTTTTTCAACATCATTCAGGCCTTACAGGGGGTATTTGAATCCTTTCGTCGACTAGGATTGTTCCCAGATGTTAATGCAGTGGCGATTTCAATTTCCTATGGAGATTACATTGTAAAACGTTCAAGCATTGGAACATAATGAAAATTCTGCTTTTCAAATATCATTTTCTAAACGCTGAAACAATTTTATGCAAGCTTCTTTACATTTCCTGACTGTTAACTTGTCAGACTACCATTCCGTGCAGTCCGGCATGGTTAACATTCTTCTGCTAGGATTTCTGAAGGTTTAAATTGTGTAAAATTTCCGTTCAAATTGTACACCTGAAAACGGACCCCTGTCACATTAAAAGCGTCCGTTTTTCAACCACGTAATTAAGATCCAGAATAGGTTTAGTGCTTGGCACAACCAAGTCAATGAACAATGCGAAACACTTTCAATTGATTTTTTTACTTGTTGTATTTAGAAAAAATATGATAAACAAAGTAGGTGTAGCGTTTTCACTTTTGTTCAGTAGATCTATAATATAGACTTAAAAGCTAGGCCGATATGAATGACTAGGATAACCAGACCTAGGGCAATGACCATCATTATACCCAAATAGACTAAGCATCTACCTTCAGGCCTTCATTACCTATCGTAGTTTATATAAGGACTTCATTTACCACATAAGTGCCATTTACCATAACGTCACGATGATTGGGAACGCTCTATAACACATTTACCATCTTCCAAACAGAAAATACGTAAGCTGTAATTTCCAGGCTGCTAGCCTACAGGCGACTAAATGGAAATTGTACTAATAGGAATTATTTCCAGGGTATCATTAAAACATTTTGCCAACCTGTTTCTTTAATAAGGAACGTGAATACTAGGTCTTATTTTGAAAAGAGGTCCACGGTAGAACCTGTCGAATCGGTTTCATACCTGCAAGATTCCAACCAACGCATATAAAAATGTATTGAAAATTCCGAACTTTTTTCCCATTTTTCCCATTTATTTGTAAACATGTGCCATGATATCGTTAATGGACTATATCGTAGCTTTTTCAAAAATCTCGTAATTGTAGCTGTTTTAAGCTGCAGTTACGTGGTTATCAATGAAAAGTGACGACATAATATAATGTTATAGTATAATGTTTTATTTGCACGAGTTATTCGCTCCTTAATTCTATCATTTTCATCAGTCATGTTGCCAGAAATTGTATGTCTAAAAATAGCTCTAATACGCACATCCGAGGTTTGATTCAACAGAATTGATCGAGGTGTTTCGGATGATAGGACATTTTCGACTAAATTGGGACAGAGGTTGAACATACAAAGTAATGAAGTTTTTGGACCAGATTTTGCCCGTGGGGAAATCACGAAAAACTCACAAAAAGCGTTTTTCTGTTTTAACACTAGTCACGTGACGTATCGTCGGTAGTATTGCAAAACCTCGTAACTACAGCTTAATGAAGCTGTAGTTACGATGTTTTGCAATAACACAGACGATATTCTTCGCTATTTTCCCAATTCACAAGTTTATGAATGCACCGTTTACTTTCATTTTGTAAATATTTCCATGTCCCTTTAGGGGTTGCATCGCGCGGTCATTCCACAGTTATAGTAGCAATATGGATTGCAAATTCCTGCAACACTGGAAGTTATTAACAAAGTACGACTTTTTTATTTCCAAAACATTGACTATTTTTGAAAAGCAAAGTAAGAATATGTTTAGGGATAAGAAGAAATTGTTGATAAATACATAATTATATTTAACCGCCTAACTGTGCGTATAATACATGTAGATTAATAAGCCGTATTGATATAATAATTTACTATTAAAAATCTTCTTACTTAACAAACTAGTAATACGCCATTTACAATTGTCATTTTTGTAAATCTATAACATGGAATTGGGCAGTGCGTTAACTAAATTTAAAGTCGAAATGGCACTGGCTTCGAAATGTTGTTTTGTCCCTAGAGCTATTAAAGTTATATTGAAAAAAAAAGAAAAGTGGTAGAAATGATACTTCCTTTTCTTCAAAAATGAGACAGGGTGTGCAAAAACGTCCTTATGGCATTCAAGGCCATCATAAAAGAAAATTAGGTTACGGTTACTCAAAATCTTCCAAAAGATCCATTCAGTTGACCTACAGTATAGTTTTCCAAATTGCCTGAAAACTTTTCTTTTTTTTTTTTACATTCCCCAACAAGAACTGTTGTAAACGCCACTTAAATAAATAGCTTGGTAAAAGATTCCGGCAACAGAATGCTGATTTTCTTCAATATTTTCTCTAATAAATTGTACAATAATTTTATCTTACATTTTTTGTCTATAGGGAATTTCAAATTTGACTTGTCTACAATCTCGCCGTTTTGGGAAAGGGTTAAAATAGCATTTTGGGTCCCAATCAGACCCCGTATGAAGTAAGATTCGATTTGGTTCTTTGGTTATCTCAAATGCTATAAGGATTTCTTTGTCCGGATATCTTCTCAAATTTATTTTCGAAAACGTGTAAAGTAATTTTGAAAACAACTATTTGCCTGTCGAAAACGCTCGGAATTCTATGTAAAGGTGATAAATTAAAATGGCATTTTTTGACATGTTAATATGGAAATTCTATTTCAAAAAATATTGCTGAATTTACACTTGATAAAATTGAGTTTATTTTAGTACGAAATCGTACGAGGAAAAGCAAAAGAGAGTCTTGTCAGTAAAGGCTATATAGGTTTCGTTTCTGATTTTGCACCATTCAACTACATGTGTATGTCCAAACAAGAGGTCGTTACAGTTTGGTATTAAAAAGCTTTCCCTAAACGGCACAAATTTTTGCTGTCCCAATTTGGCAGCTGTTGTAGACAGCAAATACATGAATAGGTGTTTATAACGTTGGTATTTGTGTACAACATAACACAGAAACTATTAAGGCAAGAGGAGAAAATGTTGGTCACCAGCATTATCTTCTTTAACCTCCATGTTTTCCCAATCCTTTTATATTAGTGACGTCTAAACCTAAGCTTTGTTCGAAATACATTAAACCCTTTTCTTAAGAAAGATCTGGGTGTGATGTCCTTTTCAGAAATGGATTGGGAAAACATTGAGCCAAAAGCAGAAAATGCTGATAATCATCATTTTCACCTTTTGTGACAATATTTTTGTGAATTTCAGTGTTATAGTATACACAAATAATATCTTTTTCTTAAGCACCCATTCTGTCGTCTTAAACAAATTTCAAATTGAACCAGTCTAAAGTTTGACTGTTTGGGAAAGGTTTAATGTTTGAATCAATTCCCATAGACTGGCATCCCAAACAACAAGTTAGTAGCCTGGATCCCTTCATTGCCGTCCTGTAATTAATCAGTGGGCATTGTTAGAGCGGCTCGTTCCTCGTAAAACACGGCGATAAAACACTTTTTATGAATGAAATAAATTATTCATGACCTGACGACCTTAGGCTGTATCCGAGACAAGTGCTGGAGAAAGGCTTGAGACGACAATTGTCGCTTTTCTACAAAAAAACCTGGAAACTTCAGCTTAGAACAGGCTGCAGTTACGAGTTTTTTATGAATAGCGAAGAAATATCGCTCTGGGATGTATTCAAGACAGTACAGTTCAAGATGACAATTGCCGATTTCATTTGATATTGCACTGACATGTATGCAAAACATGTTCATATTTTGCAAATAGCGTAACAGACTTCAAAAAGACTTAAGTGATAGTACACAGATTCATGGAAATATTTCAGCATTAATTTCATGAAAAGCTCAGGCTTGCAATGTTTGATGATACATGTAAAAGCTACAGCTGTGTCATGTCAAATGAAATGTGTTATTACATGTCATTAATAATTTGGAATAGTCTAACTTTGCTGTTTTTTTTTTTTTTTTTTTTTTTTTTTTTTTTTTTGCTGTTGTTGTTGTTGTTGTTTTCTTGGTTTGGTTCCTGAATATGTCCACAGACATCCAAGATTTTGCCATAGATAATACAATGCAAAAATATTGAGAGAGAAAAGGAGGAAACACTGGTTATCAGCATGTTCTTCTTTTCTTAAATGTATTCCAAAATTTGTTTCTTACGCATTAAGCGGTTTTAAATTCTGTTATTTGGGTTACATGTAATCGTTACTCACTGTAATCTCAGGATAAAAATATTTTTTCTCTCATGGAGTGTTTCCTGAAATAATCCAACTTCGCACTATCTAGAATAACATTACCACAGACAAAGGGAGACTAATCACTCGCCGATACAAATTGTATTCCCCGTATTGACTTACAAGACGGACCGCCGTGTGAATTTATTTACTCAAGATCCAATGGGCTGGAAAACATTATCTCAGATAGCACAATATAGTCGGTTTCATTTAAAAAGATCGTAACTACAGCTTGAATAAGCTGTAGTTACGATATTTTTAAATGAAGCCGTACAATAAACACCAATTTGTCATCATAATCAACCAAGCGCTTGTTGCGAACGCCATCGATGTCAACAGAAGCCTTCTCTGGAATATTGACCAATGGTAATTGAGCAAACACACACCGGCCTGTCTTTATTTAGACTCGGAAACTCGGACGCTCTGGTGATCAATCACTAAAATCGTTAAGAGTAACCCACAAATTTATATACAATACCTCATTTTGATTTCCTTTACTAGATAGAGACTTCAAAATCTTTGAGAGTAAAGAAGAAAATGCAGATCCAAATGTAACCTGCATTTTCTACATTTCTTTAATGTTAAGCATACCATTTGGTTTAACCATTTCCCAAACGGCAATAATTTGAACCGTTCGTTTTGGAAACTTGTGCACACAACAAAATTAATTTGGTGTCCACAAAGATTTATATACAATGTCGCTACGAAAAGATTAACTGAAAGGGGAAAGTGATGGTCATCCGCATTTTCTTCTTTTGCCAAGACATTTTTGGGACCTCAAAATCTGATTTGTTTAGGAAAGGGTTGGCTTACATCAAAACCAAAATTAGAGAGTTTGTGAAGTCATTTCGTAAAGGAATAGCATTCTGTGCCCCGTTTAACTAACGAACTTACGATCATATTTTTGTGTAAACTGTGTAAAAAGGCATCTGATTGCACGAAAAATCGGATTAGGCCAATCAGGTTTGTTTTTACAAGTAATTACGCAAAAAATAATCGTACGTTCGTTAGTAAAACGGGTCCCTGGTTCGTAGCAATTTGTCGTTTTTCTTGCTTTACATGTACAAGATTTCTATTATAAGCATACGTAACGTTTATCCAACTGCACTGGTCTAAAATTCTGCCATTCAGGAAAAGATTAGCTTATTTCCATACAATGACTTTTTGACACACAAGATATTTGGCTTTGGAAAACATCGTGGAAAATGAAGAATTTTTGACCCAAAAGATATTTAGCTTTGGAAAACATCGTGGAAAATGAAGATTTTTTTTATACAAGCAATTTCTTCATTCCCCACCATGTTTACTTACATAAAGACCAAAATATGTAAAAAAAAAAAAAAAAAAAACTTTCACCTGAAATTACCATCTGCAAGTTCTTTGCATTTTGACCAGTATAAAATATCTGTCATGTAGGAAATGATTAAGAAGAAACTACATTCATTATGCTATCTAAGTCTATAGTTACAAGATTTTATCATTTTATACTGTCTAACGATTTCGTCTGCAACTGTAATCGGGCCGATATCTACATCCATGTCACGAAATATTTTGTTGCTTTTCTATAAAAAAAAAACTCATATCTACAGGTTTTTGTAAGCTATAGATACGAGGTTTTTGTTGAAAGACGACGATTTACTATTAACCTTTTCGCAAACATGCAGCTAGATTTGACGTCCCTAGACAGAATCGTCCTAGAAAATATTGAAGTAGTATTGAAGAAATTTCTGTCCAACGATGTCGTCTGCAACTGTAATCGGGTCCATATCTACATCCATGTCACGAAATATTTACAATTAAAGTGACATTTCACGATTATTTGTACATAAATTTAACTTTTATTCAATCTGAAAGAGCATGTTTTCTTATGAAAATTCTGAAAATTCCAAGCCAAAATATTGAACCGTTTACGAGAAATATATATTTTTGTGCTAAAATTAAACAAATTGTCGTGGACAACAGTTTAGATTTATATATAATTTGTCATTTCTGTCTCAACTTTGAAGGCGTATTTTTCGCTTATAAATAACAATTAAAAAAACTGATAGCATTTCTACGCATTAGAATACACAATCTTTGCATCAAGACATACTTTGAAAAAAATGAAATAAATGTGAAATGTCACTTTAACCCATTCCCAAACATTGAAAAATGAAATAAATGTGAAATGTCACTTTAACCCTTTCTCAATCAAGCAGGTGGTCTTGATGTAAATATTGAAGCCGTCAGTCGCTCTAAACTTTGACACCGAGCTCTCCCAAAAGTACCTTGTCTAAGCTAAAATTAATACATTCGTGAAAAATGATTTTCAAATTACTTTTCAAGAATGTTCTCAGCTTTGACAAGAAATTTAGGGGGACGGGGGGCGGGGGTTGAGGGGGTACTAATGACGTTTGAGACATTTATGTTTCCAGTTCAGGCTGTAAATATGAATTTCTTTTCCCTTTATTAAATCACAAAGTGGTTATTTAGAACGCACGCCAAACAACGAATTCGTAGACTGGTATAGCTCACGATACATGACCTGGCAGAGCATCCCTAGCGAAAAGCTAGGAATTCTCTGCCAGGTCATTTATCGTGAGCTATAAACTGGTTCGAATTGGATAAAAAGAAGTCGATGAGGTCCGACTTTGACATTGACCATGGGAAATTAGAAATGACCCGTTGACAGAAAATCAATGTTAGTTATACTAAATCTATTACAATGGATTCTGTCAAGCCAAAAGGTACCAACAGATAATTGAGATGGAGGAAAGAAAGAAAGGTGATCTTTACCCTTTCCCACATAGTGACGCCTTTTGACGCCCACAAGATAAAGGCTTTGAAAAAACATTGTAGAAAATGAAACAAAAAGCTTGTGACATGCAATTTCTTCATTCCTCACAATGTTTTCTATCCAAAAAGGCAAAAAAACTGTAAAATTATATTCACTTGAATTTGTTGTCTACAAATTCTTTGTATCTGGACCAGTCAAAGATCACGTCAAAATTGATAAACAATGCATTTTATGTAGTTTTGAATTATAATAATTGTGTATGATATCGTTATGGGAAAACAAGTAGTAATTTCTTCTTATCCCATTAGGTTCTCATTCACTACTAAATTTATAATACATGCCGAGGATTACAAATGTTAATATGATTTTCCACTATGACTTCAAATTACTACAGGGTGTCCCAAAATATGTGTCCCCATTTTAAACATCTATAGAATTGGCAAATATTGTCACAGAGTTAAATTAGTTACATAGGTATGAAGGGGACATGATGAAGTTTTGTTTGATATAAAGAACATTTATATTTACTTTGAAATTATATTCCACATAACGTTTTAAAAAATATGTCATTTTTAGCTGTTTTGCCAAATGACGTCAACGACGTCATCTTTTTTCATTTAACAAAGTTTCTTTTTCCAAGCTAAGATGATCAAATTGATCCTTTCAATTTTGTCTTCCATTTTTGTAAATGGGATTCATAGAGACTGTACATATAATGAAAATAAAACAGAGTAAATAACGAGTAAAAATACGGATGAAAACTCTGGTTAATATCAATTTCTTCTTTTACCTCAACGTTTTCCAAGGTTATTTTATTGGAAATATGGAAACTGGTCTTATTTTGGTAAGAGCTAAACCGCCTAATCAATCACTTCATTTCTAAAGTAGCAGATATGTAGTAAAACTGTCAAAGGTTCCACTAACTTTTGGCACTCTTGTGGAATAAAAATGTACGTTACATAAAAGGTCATTTCCGTAATGAATTGGGCGCACGCGTGAGTTATTGAATCAGAGGGGCGACCTAGTTTTGTTTGATGTCTTCCTGATTCTTAGTCGAGCCCGAATAGAACTTAGTCGGTAATGTCGGAGTAAATCAATTCTGGGATCGTGGGTTAGAACCCAGAATCGGCCAATATCCCTCCTTACATTTTACAATGTTCAGTCAATTGTATCTCAACTATCGATGACAATTATCTTAATGGGAATGAGTTGCATGTAACTTGGATTTAATGTTGTGTTTGTATTTGTAAATAAAATAACAGAAAAAACAATTGTTAGGTGAGGCTCGAGGCTCTGTGGTATGACTGGAAATTTGTTGAACGCAAAGTTAAACCCTATTCTATCCAACCAAACTTCGTGTTTCTACCGCGTATGGAACTTTATGCAAGAAATATTATATATAAATATAGAAATAGGGGGTTCGTTTTCCTACTACACACTGTTGACTAAATTTCTTCATGAAAACGAAATAATCAGGATACGGTGGCGGGGGTGGCGGGGGGATTGGGTTCATGGACCTCTCGAAACACCCCGTCTGAATCCGCCACAGGACAGGCCTAACAAAATCAAACAGACTTAAATCTTAATAAAAGGGTTGAAGATATTGTGACAAAACTAGCTCAATCGAGCTCCTTTTGATCATAAAAGATGTCCTTTTTACAATTCAATAAAATTACTCAATATCATATTTTAACCAATAGACAGAAAGAACACAAACTGTAATAAATCAAATTATTGCCATGCCAGTATTATATGAATAAAAAAAAGAAATGTCCGTTTTCATATTTTGACCAATCGACAGAAAGAATACATACTGTAATAGACCAAATTATTGACCACGTAGGTAGTATATAGATAAAAAAAGAAATGTTCGTTTTCATATTTTGACCAATCGACAGAGAGAATGCAAACTGTAAAAGACCAAATTATTGGCCACGCATGGAGTATACGGATGAAAATTTTATATTTTGACCAATAGACAGAGAGAACACAAACTGTAATAGATCAAATTATTGGCTCTGACAGTCTGTTGTCTGCGTATAGATATGGAATAAATCACGACCTAATTATGTCACTGTCGTCTAGGAAAAAATATCTTAAAATAGATAAAAACCAGACAGTCGACTGGCTCTTTTCTCCTTCACACAAACAATTACGGATTAGTTCGACTATGTTTAATATGTGCTAGGAAAACAAGGAGGAAAAAGAAGAAAATTCTGATTACCAGCATTTTCTTCTTTTCTCTTAATGTTTTCTATTTTGAGATTTAAGATATTTTATATTGATTACCCCCATCGTCTAAAAAGTGATTTGGACTTACAAGTCTTGTGGCCTGGAAAAAAGGTTAGCAATGTCGCAGAAGTTACAAATATTCTCTTTGTCACGTGAATAACCCATTACAACACATGTACCAGAGGAAACGATTATAGACTCGTCCAAAATGAAAGATGTTCCAATGAATAAACCAAAATCAGTTATATTTTAACAGCCAAAGCTGAAAACGTAATTTGGAGAGATTCAATATGACTAAATTTTTGTTTATAGTAACTTTAAACTCTGTTCAATTAATCAATCAGTCAACCCATCAATCAGTCAATATTATAAATAAGTCGATGTGTAATAAGATTTTACTTTGAGACCTCTGTTGCTAAAGTACTTGACCCAATTATTGTAATTCACACACTTTTTAACTTTTAAATTTATTGAAACAGACAGTTTCCTATTTTAGACATTCTCTCAGTCAATATCACGATTTTGTCAGCACAGTATTGAATTGCATGCTGAAAATAGCATCAATTTCAGAACCTTAAACATTAGTTTTTAACTCTTTCTTACAAAATACCCGGTTTTGAAACAACGTCATGAGAAGGTGTGAGAAAAATGAAAAGAAAACCAAAGAAAAAACGAATGCTGATAATCAGCAAATTCATAGAATATGATAGCAACCTATTTCCTTTGCTAACTTTTTGTTGACATTGTTACTGTTGTTGTTGTTTTTTATTCTTTTTTTTTTTTTTATTTTTTTTTTCTCAATAATTTATAATTTCTACACATCAACGTAATTCAGGAAAGAATGTCTGTGTTTGTTGGAAAATTCCAATTCCCGTCGAAAAGTCCTCTTAATGCGATGATAAAGTCAAAAAAATAAGTTTGTTGACCCACGTAGCGCTCTTGCCGAATCGACCATACTGGTTCATTTCAATATATACTACTGGAAAAAAGTAACTGTGCATGCTTATTTTCTTATTCATTATGTAAATATACGACCTATTGACAAGAAACATCTCTCGCAATTGTCCATAAGAGACGCTTGTTAACGAAATGTCGAATGCTATCAACTGCACATGCACGGACGTTCGACGTTAACGTTCTTTTCGTTTGAGTGTTTTGTTGCACTGCGTTATTCCTAAGTGAGGTTGAAATTTGTTTTTATGGCGAAACTGTCGTTAACTTGCTGGTTGTTAAGAAAAACATGTAAATTTGTTTAATTGAACAGAAAACAACGCGATATGTGTATCCAAAGATGCACGTTAATGCACGCTTTTGACAGTAGCCCCCCTAACGTCAAGGCAATAGGTCGCCAAGCGTCTTGGTTTGCATAGAAACATTATATAGGCACTTCTGAGACAATTTCAACAATTTAGAAACACACACAACTTGCCACATTCGATACATCGACGCATGACGTCATTCCGACAAGTCAACCATAATCGGAACAACCACCAATGAAATCGATTGTTGTCGGCAAAAGTTACAGCTAGGTTGATTTCAGAGTTGAATTCTTTAAGCAGAAGGCCTGTTAGAGATAGGTTAATGGAGCGCTACATCCGTCTTAGACATACTCCGATACGTTTAGTCTTGCTACGACGTCATCGATGACATCGTTTACAGTGGCTTAGACAGCATCTATCCTTTCGTAAAGTGGTTTTGAACAAGATAGTGCTTATTAGCTCGTCTCGATTACATCTGTACAGTCCGACGTTTGAGCGTTGGGGAACGTCATATGGAGTTATGCTTTATTCAACGTCAGCGATTGACTAGTTGGCTCCGATATTGGTCAACATCTCAAGAAGAACCTTTAAAGAGCTGTTTGTGACAGTTTAGCTGTCTCGTTGCTGCAGAGCATTATCGATGTCAATAGTGTTCACACTCGAAAATAGCTTGTGAACTTGAATTTTACCCCTACCCACTCTCCAGGCTTGTTACGGTGATAACGAGTTGGGTACCAAACTGACACTCGTTGAAATTTAAAGGTTAAATGTTCTTTTTCCAAAAATGTAAAATTTGATTCATCTAACTTAATATGTATTTAAAATGTTATACAGAAAGGAAAGGTGCACAGTGACTTTTTCCGTTAGTATATATAATCATATTCTAGTAGATTTAAACTGTACTTATAGTCGTTCCTTTAGATGTCAATACCTATAAATATCAAATGTTTTTAACGAATATCTAGACCAAGCAAACAGACGGACGGACAGATGAACGGACAGCGACCATTCGTAAATTCACCTTAATCATTAGAAATATGACTAGCCCAAATAATCGATGCACCATCAATTCGATACTTAATTGACATCATTAGCACGTTATTTACAGGTATATTCAAGGGAATAGGAATGGAAACCAACACTGTCAAATTAGTGTTAACCCTTTCCCTAATAAGACCATGTTTTTGATGTTCCTATAAGAAATGGTTTTAAAAAAAAACATACATTGAGAGAACAGGAGAAAATGCTGAAAATCAGCAATTTATGAATTTGCCCGCATATTTTGTTTGCAGTAACATGCACATGTTCTTCTTTTGACAATTTAACTTTCATCAAAATTCAACTCCTGTCGAATTTTAGTCTACTGTTCTTTCGCTTTTGGGAAAGGGTTGGTACATAACGAGCTC
This sequence comes from Fragum sueziense, assembly GCA_963680895.1. Lineage (NCBI taxonomy): Eukaryota > Metazoa > Mollusca > Bivalvia > Cardiida > Cardiidae > Fragum > Fragum sueziense. The sequence continues at coordinate 12,698,859 of OY804609.1, read as the reverse complement.
AAATCTATAGCAACAACATTTTGTAGGTGCGTTGCTTAAAGGCCGTAATTGCAGCGTGACTATGTAATATATCGTCGCTTTTCAACAAAAACCTGGTAACTGCAGCTTGTTTAAATCTGCAGTTACGAGGTTTTTGTTGAAAAGCAGCGACATACGACCTTTTAGCCGACTAACAGATCATTAAGTGACCATTGTTTACTTCGCTAGACTTATTTTCTGTTGGTTTTGTTGTCGGCATTTAGCTGTTAGAAGCAGCTTGCGGCTTGATGCATAATTAAAAGACGGGAGCAACTTTCCGGGGAGGCCGTCGTTCTTTAAATTACTTTAAGGCGCAAGGTGTCGAAAAGTGAAACGCGATATAATTGGTATTCGAATATGTGTGAACTTTACGGGCAACGGGCATAGAAAATGACGGCTTCTTTGAATGATATAATGGGTCGACGAGCGTGCAGTGCTAGAATCGTGTTTTACGGGAAATAAACTAGAGCTTTGGGGGTTTTGTGGTTCCGGTATATTCCAATGGATTTTCTATTAAGTTTCAAGAAAACAATCGTCTTTGTGGACTTTGCAGTTATTTGTTTTTTATTAATCTCGAGTGATCTCTGGATGGATTGATTTAATATCTTGGATTTGCTTTTGTTTGGTGGTGATGGCTATCATTTTGGCAGGAAATTATATTTTGGTGGTTCGTATATGAGATTTGTTTCGTTAATTATTTTCTTCTCGCAGTTTGGTGAAATCTTGTTCAAGCTGGTGTCGATGGAATATAATGGTCATTATGGTCACCATGGTTGGTATGTCTGTTTTTGTGTTCTGTACTTTCTTGTTCTTCGCTACAAGGGAGCTTCTACATCGTCGCTTTTCTTCAAAAACCTCGTAACTGCAGCTTAAAACAAGCTGCAGTTACGAGCTTTTTGTAGAAAACCGACGAAACGCGTCTTCGGTAGGTCTCATGATAGATGTTAGCCTACATGTGCTATCTTGTTATATTCATGAATTGATAAAAGAGTTGTCCTTTTCCAAATGATATTTTAGCATGGTCCAAAATTACTGCTGACGATAAAACTAGATTCCAGTATTGAAAATGGATAAAATACGTGATATCAGTAGTGCACAGAACAGTATAAGGCAAGAGAAGTACATGTTGATAATCATATCTGTCTTCTGTTGCCTCGATGCTTTCCCAATGCATGTGTACTATAACATACGGCAAAGCCAGAGCTTATTTGAGAGTGTCCATCTGACGGAACACTGTATATTTGCTGCATGTATGATCCCAACCAATATTATTCTTAATGCGTGTTCGTCAAAGTTGAAATGCCCAGCATGGGCATCAAATGCCACTGTCTATCAATCGCAATTTTACCAACAAACACCTTTCGAGAAACCAGAATAGGTATTCTTAAAAACAAATGAGTCGTTTAGTCGCCAAAACGACGAGTGCATCTCATGCTTGTTTTAGATTTTAGCCTCGTGACATCCTCCAACGTCAAAAGTCAAAGACGAATTTCGTATTTGATTCCTCAATTAATCTAGGTGTAAATACAGAAGCATTACTAAAAGCCGTCCACATGTTCTTTGTCAGTTTTTAACTGGAATAGAATTCATATCAATGTATTAAAGTAATTGGAAATTCTAAGCTGCTATGTAAATAGTTATCATAAAGAAATAATTGAACGGCATCGAAATTTGAAGCTATGTATACATGGTGTACGTATTATGGTCATTAATAATTCATAAAAATGATCAAAACAAATTCTTTTCTTTTGATATGTTGGTCATTCGTTTTTTTTAATTTTCATTAAGAACGGGAAGTGAAGTTCTCGAAACATACAAAAACATAACATACTGTCTGCGAAAATAAATTCTATCGTACATAGATTGAACACGTATTTTGTTAAAATGGTATTCATGAAAATGATCAAAACATAAAAAGATTAACTAGATATGTTTACCTCTATATTAAATATGTAAAATAAATAGCTATCTCGGAAGGCGGTAAAGGTCGGTTCACATTGACGAATTTTCTTACGATTCCTTACGAATTGGACATTCGTAAGGATTCGTAAGGAAAATTCGTCAATATGAACCCACCTTAAGGTAATACATATGAACATCTCAAATGTGGTGTATTGAACAGTATTCGCGTAGTCGAGCGATGGCAAAAGTAGCTTTGTAACAATTTATACTACCATACTTGCATATCAACCTAAGCGCAAGACCCAAATTTACCTTTTACAGTTGATATGGGTAATCAATAAGCTGTTGGGTATCAGCAAGGATCTTGTCAGACGAAGTGCATACGCAGTTTATCTGGTCCATGTTGGTATCGCATGATACAAGGGTTGGTATTCACCAAAAAATCTAAATTCGAGTCTAAATCCAAAAAAATTACTAGTCATCTAAGTGGCCGAGACAATGTCCCGTCCAACCAGAAGCCTTGCAATGCAATTTAGAATTAGAAAATAGATAAAAAAAATGTTGGTGAATATACCCAAAGGATCTTTCTCATATCCCGGCTCAAATTGTTTGAATTTCTACATTAAACGGTAGCTGAAAATCAAACTTTGCGTTTCCTGCCAATAGTATCGAATCAAAACATAAATGTTAATATAGCGTTTTCTGTAAAATCCTTTCTCAAACAAGAACTTATTTTGACGTCCTCTATATTTAAAAAGAAGCATAAGAAAAAAATTAAGCTGAATAAATCATTTTCATCTTCTGCTGCAATAATTTCCTTCCTATCTTTTTTCATACATATATGAGTAAAATAGATTACCCTATCTTTACCAACACCTATATTTTCATCTCTTGCACCAGTTTTCAAGCCAAAGAAGCTTAAAAATTTACCGTTTGGGAAAGGGTTCAGTTCTAATTACCATCGGATCGATGTTATTTGCCGTGTGATCGAGTACCCGACGACTCCACTGTTCTCATTGTTCAGGGAACCTGGGTTCCATTGTGTAATACCCGATTATGATACATAAATCATGAAGATATAACACCGTCTAAATCGTCGGTGCTGTTGCAAAACCGCATAACTACAGCTTTTCTCAAGCTGTAGTTACGATGTTTTGCAATAACACATTCTAAGTTCTAAATGTGGAACTGTTGTTGGGTGTGATTGATTCCTGGAATGATCAAATTGAGGAATTGTTATGGTCGGACATATTGTACTTTATGCTTGTGAATTCTGCTTTTTTGTGCTTTTATGTATATTTTGTGTACATAACTATGGTGGTCTTGATGTTTTATATACATGGGAAGTGTATTTATACTTTAAAGTATATTATATTTATAAGTGAATAGTGATTGCATTTGTCACTCGAATGAAAGTCAGATCTACGCGATTCTATGTTACGGAAAGGAAGTGACTCCGTATGAAGACATTTGTATTCCTGAAAGTTGTACACATATTAGTCCACCCTCCTTAAATGGGAGTGACGTACCTACCTTTCTTCACTGTTTCAAAACCAACCAACTCTTTAATCTATATCTTTTGTATTAAGCACGTGATATACGAACAAATTAAGTGGAAATAGGTTAACACGTGTCTGTAGGTCACTTCCTTTCAATCGTGACCCATGTTACGTGTATAGGATAAGGCATGTGTGTGCTTCTTTTTGACAACAACTTCTCGGCTACTTTCTTTCCCTGTAAATAAGTCATCATCGCTTTTCAACAAAAATCTACAGCTTAACGAGACTTTTGTTCAAAAGCGACGATGCGTTCACCAACAGACAATATATTAATCGTGTACTGCTTACGGGAAAGTAAATGTCTTTAAATGGTGTCCATGATTTGTATCACATAAACAAAGATCCGCTCCTTGGATAGACATATGCCTTTTATTATGCAGTGTTTTATGGTTGTGCAGGGATAAAAGATGGTGACGTGTGCTTTGTTTCTATTTGTAGTTTGTGCAGATTTCTCTTGTACACAAAGACACTAGATCATTAGTAACATTAGAACATTAATTACAAAGATTCACGAAAGATCTGCCGCCGTAATTGGCTAGTTTTACCTTCGCGTATATCTTTGGTAACGAAAAAAACGTTGAATTGGTTGAATTACTGGCGTGTTTGTTTTCATCGAGGGTTGGGGATTCTGCAGCTTTTCTGTGCCTTATAAACTTACTACTGCCTACTTATTAAGGCGGTTGTTCGGTTAAGTTATGTCTACAATTACAAAACGAACACGGCCGGTGAGATTTGGTTCTTCAGAAGTGGAATAATAGAAGATGTTTGAATACGGATGGTAGGTTGTTTAAACAATGTAAACAAAGGATAAAAGATGATTTTAACTGTTTTCTGTCTTTAAGTGATTTGAAGTGATGAAACAATTGGATGTGTTAATAGGTGTACTTAACTCATTTCCACATAATGATGCTTTTAGACGCCCGCATCAGATAAAGGTTTTGGAAGATATTGTAGGAAATGGAGAAATTGCTCGTGACAAGCCATTTCTACACTTTCCACGATGTTTTCTAACCATAAAGACCAAAAAAGATTTTTGCATTTACTTGAAAATTCCGTCGGCAACATCCTTTGGTCTAAATTTTGTCATATGGTAATGGGTTAACGGAATGTTTTTTGTGTAAATTTGGGGGTGGGGGTATGTAGAAGAACATATAAATGAGCGGCGATCTGGAAAAAGGTCCCTTGTGGCTTTTAAGAGCATTTAAAGAACAACACGATTCAAGATCAGCCTGTGCATACGCACAGTCAGATCAGGATTCATGATGTTCTCTTACAGCGTCTTCGTGACATGTAGTAAGTAACTTAACCCTTTCCCAAACGGCCAGATTTTAGGGTGATCCACTATAAAAAGTGTCACAAATGATAAAATGGATGTTATTAAAGATAGATTTTTTGTGTAAAGTGTGGCATAGAAAATATTGAGACAAAAGGAAAAACTGCTGGTTATCAGCAGTTTCTTCTTTTGTTTCAATGTTTTCCCAAGCCTTTTCTGTTAGGGACGTAAAAACTAGGTCTCGTTTTGGGAAATGGTAAAAGATAGCTGCAAGGGTCAGTATCAGACTGCATTTATCAACAGGTTACTCTTGAAACTTGGTTTTCTAAAAGGTCATAAGGGACATGTTTCTAGATCCTGGCTCAAGCGAGCTTGTGCCTGGAATAGGGACATTTCGGGAATTTTACCAAGGCTACATATAAGAGCAGGTTGTGGCTTTTCAAAATGGAATAATTCATTGATTGTTCATCAAACCCTATGTTTTCATTAGAATAGTCTCATCGAGACGATTAAAATGAGTACCCACAACATAGGGTTTGTAGTAACAATAACATATTTAGAATTCCTTTACCCAGTCTTATCTGTTGTTCCGTTTTGTAACATAATAGATCTAGATCAATGTACAATAATGAATTGTACCTGTGAAGTCTGATCATCATCCATACAACTTTTGGGCAATTCTACAGATAATAAAATAGTATTGAAGACCGGCATTTTTACACCTTGATCAGACTATTCGTAGGCATGGTATGATCTTGATCAATGCATTTCTCAAATTTATAAACCCGTTCATTTGTACTGACACCTTTTGACTCTCTGTAAGTAAAGGGCTTTGGACAACATTGAGAAATAATGAAGAAATTACTTGTAACAATTTTCATTGTATACTTCCGAATATTTTTAAACATATAATCACTGTACGTTACGCACGTGTCTTGTGACGTCATGAAATGGTCTGGGATGGAAGAATATTAGGGAAACACCGCTGAGTAAAGATAAAACGTTAGTCAATGAAATCATGCAAAGGCAAATTACTCACCTTTCTAAGGTTTTTTTGGCTCACCTGAGCACGAAGTGCTCATGGGGAGCTATTGTGGTCACTCACCGTCCGTCCGTCCGTCTGTCCGTCTGTCCGTTCACATTTCTTTAAACATCTTCTACTCCTAAACCATTTGGTCAATTTTGACCAAACTTGGCAGGAATGTTCCTTGGGTAACCCTTATCAAAACTTGTTCGCGAATTTTTGATTCGTCAAAATATGTGGGCGTGGCAGGGCGTGACCTATCGGACCTAGAGAAATCCTAAGAAAATTCTTTAAAAATCAACCATTGGCCCAATTTGAACTTTACTTGGCAGAAATGTTCCTTGGGTGACCCTTTACAAAACTTGTTCGCAAATTTTTGATTCGTCAAAAAAAGTGGGCTTGGCAGGGCGTGGCTTATCGGACTTAGAGAAATCTTAAGAAAATTCTTTAAAAATCAACCATTGGCCCAATTTGAAACAAGCTTGGCAGAAATGTTCCCTTGGTGACTCTTTTCAAAATTTGTTCGTGAATTTTTGATTCGTCAAAAAATGTGGGCGTGGCAGGGCGTGACTTATTAGACTTAGAGAAATTCTAAGAAAATTCCTTAAAAATCAACCATTTGGTCAATTTTGACCAAACTTGGCAGGAATGTTCCTTGGGAAACCCTTTTCAAAACTTGTTCGCGAATTTTTTATTCGTCAAAAAATGTGGACGTGGCAGGGCGTGGCTTATTGGACTTAGAGAAATTCTAAGAAAATTCTTTAATAATCAACCATTGGCCTAATTTGAACCAAACTTGGCAGAAATGTTCCTTGGGTGACTCTCTTCAAAATTTGTTCACGAATCTTTTATTTGTCTGGAAAAGCGGGCGTGGCAGAGCGTGGCTTATTGGACTTAAAGAAATATAAGAAAATTCCTTAAAAATGAACCATTGGCCCAATTTGAACCAAACTTGGCAGAAATGTTCCTTTGGTGACTCTCTTAAAAAAAATGCGAATTTTTGATTTGTCAGAAAAAGTGGGAGTGTCAAGGCGTGGCTTCTCAGACTTTAAGAAATTCTAAGAAAATTCCTTAAAAATCAACCATAAGCCAAATTTGAACAAAACTTGGCAGTAATGTTCCCTGGGTGACTCTTTTCAAAATTTGTTCGCAAATTTTTGATTCGCCAGAAAAAGTGGGCGTGGCAGGACATGGCTTATCGAGTTATCGGACTTCCTAAGAAAATTCTTCAATAATCAACTGTTGGCCCAATTTGAACCAAACTTTACAGAAATGTTCTTTGGGTGACTCTTTTTAAAATTTGTTTGCGAAATTTGATTCGTCAGATAAAGCGGGTGTGGCAGGGCGTGGCTTATCGAAGTTAGAGACACCCTAAGAAAATTCTTTAATAAAAAACACAATTGGCCAATTTGAATGAAATATAACAAGAATTTTCCTTGAGTTACTGTTTTAAAAATGCGTACACAAATTTTCTTTGTCGTCTGAAAATGTGGGTGTGGCAGGGCTGGGTTATCGGACTTAGAGAAATCATAAGAAAACTCTTTAAAAATCAAGCATTGGGCCAATTTGAACCAAACTTGGCAACAATGTTCCTTGAGTGACCCTTTTTCAAAATTCTTCAAGAATTTTTGATTTGTAAAAAAAATGGGCGTGTCGCAAACTTCTTTCGGGTGAGCGATATAGGGCCATTCTGGCCCTCTTGTTTTATTTCATTGTGAAGAATTCATTAAGGACAACTCACGTCCATGAGTTGTGAGGATGCTACAAAAGTAAGGAAAGTTATTGACAGTTGTCTGACCACAACATTGTCTCCGACCCAGACTAAATCGTAACGTCCCAAGTCACGTGGTTTGTGTACTGTGATAAAAGAAGATATCGATATTTGTTTGAAAGTCTTCGATCAGACATTGTTTCTTTTAACACGTCTTTCCAGAAGTGGTATTGACGCTCCTTATGGAATAGGCTTGGAGAATAAGAAAATATTAGGTTTTACGGAATTCACCAACCTTTCTCATTCCCAGTGTAACTATAAAATTACAATTTACGATCAATCAGTCTCGTCTGATCAGATGGATTATGTAATAACGTTTAAACAATTGATTAGAAATGTTGGTGAATGCCACACAGGATTTTTCCTTTGCTATAGAACCGTTGGAAGAAAATCTTATCGGGAGAAACGGAGAATTAAAGTGAGAAAGAAGGGAATGAGAACGTAGAGAGGGCCGTTAAAACGTTAAAACCGAAAGAACTTCTATAAGAAAATGCAAGTATGTTGAGAACGACTGGGATTGGACTTTAGAGTAATCTTGGGATAGATGGAGGGAAACATGCATTTTCAATAAATTCTCAAACAGGAAACATAAGACTGTTGCAATCTTAAAACTGTTGCAGACGAAGAAATATATGTACACATGTAGACCTTTTTATTGATATTTGTACAATATGGTATCTGCGTATGTTATGTGGATGTCCAGCATTTTCTTCAAACATGTATGATTTTAAATGGAATATTTGAACTTTGTTACACCTTTAATCTTAGGCCAACCTTCAAGACGTATTTACCTTTTCAAAAAAATAATATAATAAGTAATTCCTCCGTTTCGATTTCTGTAATTTTGGGGCTTTTTTTCTGGCAAAATGTGTAGCTTGGATTTTAAAAAAAAAACATTAATAATAAATGTAGATATTACATAACCTTTGATATTTCATGTTAAGGCAACTTCCTCAGGATTGGTCTAGAAACATTGTTTACAACAAAGAGTTCATATATTATTAAGTTAGGTCTATTACATTACACATCGTAAGGAATCATGTCATGGGTTATGCATATCATTAAAAATGGACGTGGAAACTTTGTTTATCTAATTTCGTTATAAGCGGAACCAACTCCCTTGCGAGCGCTGGTTTCTGCATATTTAATATCCAATGCTAAGATAGGAAGGTGACGGTCGGTGCACACAGTATGATTGTGCTGTTGAATTATAACTTGCTAATGATACGTTGATTGTTTTTCGTCGATTTTCTTCTAAATATATATTTCTTTGAGAAATGGTCTAATTAAACCTTATAATTGTAATGTTGAATGTTTGAAATTAAACATTGATACATTCTAAGATATTTTTGCCAACAGACATATTGTTAGAATCGCTATATCTCTAAATATGACACGGTTCCCAATTTGAGAACCAATGTTCATCTTTACGAAGATGACATGAAAATACTAAATAATATTATTTCTGATAGAGACTCGTTAAAGATCATGCTGGTATTTTCTCAAGTTCGGTAAACAAAAATATTTGGGGTTTTTTTTTCAAATTTAGTTGCTATTTAAATGCACAATTTTTGACATCATTTGCGAAAAGAATACGATCAACAAAAAAAATCAAAAACAAAACAAAAACGCGATGATATGTTGCCTTAAAAAGTACAACACTTGTCAATGGAGAGTGTAAAAAACAGTACTCGGTACGTCTCCCTGAGGGACTCCAATTGTTACAATTGAGTTTTTTTTTTAAAACAGTAACTTATATTACCTTTTACTTAAAAATCAAATAACCATACTTAATATTTCATTCAAAATATTTGCCTTTGGTGCCAGTTTTACTGAAATCATTAAAGAAGTGTACGTAATACATCAACAAGAGTCATCGTAGACATCATTTGCATATAGTTGATGTTCTTCAAAATCTTCGTAACTAAATTTTCGAACAAGCTGTAGTTACGAGGTTTTTGAAGAGAAATGACTATACGTACTGAACTTAGCTACTAATTATGACCAATGCTCATGCCCCCGGGATATTTAGATCGTTCATGTTTATGGTCATCTATAGCACCGTACCAATAATTGCATTATATGAGTACATCATTAATACTTGATACATGTCGCTGATTTTCAACGAAAACCTCGTAACTGCAGCTTGTTTTAAGATGCAGTTAGGAGATTTTCGTTGAAAAGCGACGATGTATCCGTTATTCTACCCGTTCTGACCAGATCGCCGCTTCTCTTCCAAAATATTGTAACTACAGCTTGAAACAAGCTGTAGTTACGAGGTTTTTGAAAGAAAGGTGACGAAGTATTACTATCCGTTCTGACCAAATATTACTGCACCCAGATATCTCATTTTCTGCGAAATCTAATAAAGAATATGTACCTATATCAGTGATTTCTCCGAAGTTTTTGCATTCAATTCAAAAATGACTTTCGTTATCTAAGTTACACTTAAATTCTTCGGGCTGAAAATTACATTCATAAATCGTGAAACAGTGTTTAAAGATAAGATGCGCCCGTGTACATGTATTAAACCCCAGGAGGGGGTCTGCTTCGTAATTATTGCCTAATTTTAGTGCTTGTGTCTATTCAAATGAAGCAATTTACTGAAGTTGCTCAGTTCATATTAAGATTGTATTGTCTGTGTTAGTCTTCAACTACGTGTCCACGTTTGGACATTGAAATGGCTAATCTGAAATTGTAGTACCATTTTGTTGGTTATATTTGGATATTGTTTATAATTAACTTAACATTGGGTACCTCGACATCTGAATAACATATGTAAGTTGCGTTGTTGTTTCTATATAATCTTATGTTAGGACTTCTGTATGATACACCTCGTTGGTTAGGTTCGCAAATGCCTTTGCTACAGATTGAATAGCTGAAGTTACGGTATTTTCGAACCTTACCAGCAATATACAATGAAGATACGAACTTACTTCCTCTTTTTAGCATGCTCTCTCTCTCTACGTGTACTATGTACACTGTATGAATTTTGCTATAACGGTTTCAACCTGAACCATAACGTCAGTTATCTCTTTTGTGCTCCTTGGCATTTTATAATTGCATTTAAATATGATATATGGAGTTAATTTCCACAATGACCTTAAAAACTTTAAGTACTATGGTTTCAAAAACAAAACGTCTTTATTATATTGATAAGTTGATAAAAATATTCGACTTTGCCATCATGTATCAATTCGATAGTTAAACAGACACTTCATGTTATTGAAAATTATGAAAGAACAGCATGGAACCTTATTAGAATCTGCTTATTCGCAGGCTGATCTTGGTCAAAGTTGGTCTTAGATGTCACAAGAGCTCAGCTAAATAGAGCTAGTACCTAAAAAGAGGCAACTCTAAGCTAATCTATAAATGACAATGGCTCTTACGTTACTATAAGCAACGAATGACTAAAAATGACACTCGATACAATGGTCTCATTTTGAAGTCCTTTGCAAACACGCTGTAGCAGGGCATATTGACTGTGCTTTGCCTTTCATTTTGATCCTTTCCAAAACTGTGCCTCATTTTGGCATTCCTATCAGAGCGGTATTTTGAAGCCATTTAAATAAAATAGGAAAATGCGTAACTAACATTCAAGCCTTTTTCTCTTACTTCAAAATTGTCTGTATTATAGTAACACAAATTCAAAAATGAATTACATACATTGTACCGTGAGCAACTTGTCTTTGATTTTTATCAGTCTACGACTTTGCCGTTTGGGAAAGGATACTTATTAGAAACCCATGTTTGCAAAGCAAATGTTTCCGATACGTTGTTTGTCGGTACCCTCTTGCTGTTTAACCATGTGTGGGTACATGTATTTTATTTGATTTTGAAAGTAAGAATTACGTAATCTTGAAACTGTTTCTGAATCAAATGAATCAGGCTTTGGAAAATATTCCTCATGGTATGTGAGGTCAACATAGATCCAGATCATCATGTGCATCACTCTCATAAAACAGAGCACATTATTTCATCATTCCATTTCGATAGAATGATACTCTGTTCTCACGGGGTCATTTCACGTCTTATCCCGGGCCTCTGCGGGGTTTCGGTATCCAATCGTTGACAATAACAACAAAACATTTGAATAATCTGATACAAATTTTCATTGGCTGACACTTCAAATTACCGGCTTCAGTCAAAAATAGAAGCGACGTAATGTATAAGTAATCATACTGTATTATAAGGTAAAACTGAATGATTTTGATTCGATAATTCAAAAATTACCGGCTTCATCCAAAAAATAGAAGCGACGTAATGTATACGTAATGATTATACAAGATAAAACTGAATGATTTTGATTCGATAATTCAAATGATGTGCTATAATTAGATTATGACGACCAAATAGGCTGTTGGTGTATCAAAAACGGCAGAGGTCATATTTGATGGTTTAATATCTATGCAGTCTTATTGGTTACAAACTATTCTCTAATAGCTTCTTTATTACCTTTAGCAAAGTTAAGTTAGCAGTATGGATCTTTATTATACTACATTTGATCACAGATTGGTCTGGAAACTTGTTGTCTAAAATAGTTTAAGGATGGATCCCCGCGCCGACGACAATCTTTCCACGATCCTGCAATTATATGGTTATCAAAGTTACATAACAAAATCATGGTTCTAATTCGATCTTCTACGTAATATTCTAATATACGTTTTAAGGTATATGACCCATCATTTAAAACACCACTTTGTAGCCATACGAAATGCATCAAATTACACACACTTGTAAATACACTTCAAATAAGTTGATTCATTGTGCCGGATTTCAAGTTTATGCTTCAAGAAGAAATTAAATCTACAAATATTATTTTACTCTATATTCATATGCAAGGGAGGTAATTTTGAACATTTTTGTCAATTATTTCCAGAAGTATGCATTAATTCAAAATTCTAAACCGTTCTATGCCGTCGATGTCATTGCGAAACCTCGTAACTCCAGCTTCATCAAAGCTGGAGTTACGAGGTTTTGCAATAACATCGACGATATATTCTTGTATAGACTGTAACATTTATTTGAAATATAATCTGGACAAATATGCGGCGACCCAATATTAATCAAATGAACGTAGAATAACGTGATATTGAAAATCGTTTGAATGAATAAATAGAACATTTTGTTTTGATCGTTCTAATGCAGCGGTTCCTAACAGATTACCATAGTTTGTTAATGGAGCGATAATAATAAAATAAAAAAAAAACAGAAAAAATGTAGGATTGATCGACTGATAAGCATCCACGGCATTTTCTTCCTTCCCTTTTTAAGCATTGTGCTTACATAATATCTACCGGTATTTGCTTCTTTTGAGGAAATTGATGATAGCCTAATAAAATTATTCCATGATATATGTATAAAACAGTAAAATAAATAGCAATCGATTAATATGTACACTTCCATAGAAGAAATAGCTACTTTGCTTCGAATGGTCTTTTATTCGTTCATCGTTTAGCCTGAACGATATTTAATAAAATCATTTGAAATGGAGGCACGTCATATGAAAAACACTGCATATAGTCCAGTCAAGTATTCATGACTCATGTTTACAAATTTGAACCATGTAAACAAAGGAAAATATTGATAATTTCCATACGAATTTTGCATGCGCTTGTCCGAATCTTGCAGGTGAGAGACACCTGCAAGATTCGAACAACCACAGGCAAAATTGCAGTTTTGGTAGATCGATATTGAGTTGCTTAATTATACCCCCCACAACAAAGTTATGGGGGTATACTGGAATCAGGTTGTCCGTCCGTCTGTCCGTCCGTCCGTCCGTCTGTCTGTCTGTCCGTCCGTCCGTGGACATAATCTTGTGTCCTAGTTTCAGAGTTATGTCACTTTGAAGTTTTTAAGGGGGGGGGGGGGGGGGATATAATCTTGTGTCCTCTTCTCGTCCCACAGTTTTTGACCAATTTTTCTGAAATTTTATCAGGATGTTTCCTATCATATGAAATTGTGCACCTGCAATTTTCATCTTGATCCAGTCATTAGTTTCAGAGTTATACCACTTTGAAGTTTTTATTATGGGGGGAGTAGTCAAAATTTACAATTTCGTTTCCGTGTTCTAACTTGAGAACCGGTTGACCTAGGATCATGAAACTTTACACAGTTGTTGCCTATGACCAATGAAGGTGCCCTACTGTTTTGGGGTCACCAAGGTCAAAGGTCGAGGTCACAATTGGACTTTGTTTGAAATCCGTTTCCATGCTCTAAGTCAACAACATTTTGACCGATAGCACTTTTTCAGTGACAAGGCCCTAGTGGGGGGTATTCGTCCGCTTTGCGACAGTTCTAGTTGGTAATTTTTGTAAATATGAGCCATAATAACATGACCGGACTATAGAATGATAGATAATATCCGCGATGCCTGGTCAAAAATCTATTAAGTAAACATATCAAATGTTAATATACGTTTTCATTGTGACAATTTATAGCTGTCTATTTTTTTCTCTAATACAAATGGGTTATTGAAAATGATTAACTTATCGTTATTTCGTTTTTGTTAATAATTTCCCAAACTAGATCTGGTTTTGAGGTCTCCAATAAGAAAAGGCATGGGACACATTGAGACAAATGAATAGAATAATGATATCAGCATTTCCCCATTTTGTTTCAATATTTTCTCTGATATTTTATGTATAAATATAATCTTCATTTACATCATTGTGTTGTTATCAGCAGCTTTCATATTCACGGCGGATAATCACGTGAAACAATATTTTCAGAAAAACTTCAACAATTTTGTAAATACTGGACCGATTTGAATTCGGTTTGAAACAGAGAATGTGGACAGACGTCACGCATTAGATGGACGTGGTTGATTTTTGAAAAATCAACTGATAAAAAAGTTATTGAAAATAAACCAAAATTTTGGTTTATCTTCAATAACTTTTTTATCAGTTGATTTTTTTTAAGATCAAATATTTCCAGCCTATTCCTGGCATTTTTCCACTTTCTCTGCTTCAAACCGAATTCAAATTGGTCAAGTATTAAAAAAGATATTGAAGGTTATCGGAATTTCTGAGTCACGTGATTATACACCGTGAAATTGGAACATTTTACTCACGAGTAGATTTTTTTTTCGAAAAACTGAAGTCGTATCTTCATGGGCGCAGAAACTCTGATATAACCATAATCACAATGCTTCGATTTAAATTATGATATTTAATCGTTTTATTACTTATCAAGAAATGCTATAACTAAGAATATGCAAATTTGACATTTCTATGATTCTCTGAAAATTGCATTATTTATGGTTATTTTATATTTTTGACGTTTAGATAGCGAACGGTAAAATTACATATATACGATTTCGGTGTCGACATAATCTGGGTTAACCCTTTCCCAAACAAGGTGTGGTTTCCACTACCCTTATATGCTAAGTTTGACAAATCTAAATGCAAAAGAAGAAAATTCTGATGACCAGCATTTTCTCCTTTTGCCTCAATATCTTCTATGCTATATCTTACATAATACTTATCAGCATCACTTTTATTCATTCTCGTCAGTATTTTTAAATTGGGACATACAAGATTTGGGGGGGGGGGGGGGGTTAATGGGGGAGAAGGTTAAATAGGCACTTCAGTTTTGTGAACAGTAGGGATATTCATATTTTTTCTTTTTAATATCTTTGTTGACTTAATAGTGAACGTGTATAAGCAGTAAGAAAAATAAACTGTGAATTTGAATCATATTGCTTAACGGGTTAGGTGTAAATGGTGGTCTTTTTATAGCGCTGGATTATGATGGAATATTAGTAAATTGTAGAATGATTTTTTTCCCCAAAAGAACAAAATTGTAGATTTAGAGAGAAGACAAAAAATAAAAAGAAATAAATCGTGAATTTAAATTTTATAGTACAGGATTTCGCGACGGTGTATGTGTTAATTGTGAACATTTTATAGTGCAGGATTTCGATTGAATATGAATTTAATTAAAACAACTTTTTCCAATCAAAACCATTTTTGTATTTGTATATATGTTGAAAGCTGGCGGGGACGACGAAATGAATGTTGATAAATGAGATTTGTGATATTGATTGAAAAGAGGACAGAAAAATATGATGACATTCGGCATTATCTCTTCATTCTCTCAATGTTTTCAGATACTGTCTCTCCTAGGGGTGTCAAAATTAGTGTTTGTTTTGAAGCTAAAATCAAATGCTAAATATGACTATAATAAACTGACACGATTTAAAAACGCAAAACACGTTTTCATTAACCATTACGTTCCTATTGCCTCAATCGGCACCATATTTTGGGACATGTATGAGAAAATGTATACGCTTCACGCCCCAGCAATTTTGTCGTGTTTTCTGTAAACTATCCGGACATCTGAACCGCCCGTCACTAAATGCTCGTGCGTCTCGTGCAATCAGACCACGTGTTAAATCACTAAGATTTTTTGTGTACAAATTGCCACTTTGATTTACTTATTGAAAACATACGAGAACAACGAAAGAAAATTGTGTATAAAATGCTAGGGCTTACTTTGCGAAAAAGGAACCGAGTTTTTCGGCTTTTGATTTGCCTTGTTTCGCAAATGAAGGTAGCTAGACGCTTTAATGTAGCCGAATCGACGGTTCCAAGGTTAATGAGACGTGTAAACGACACAGGAAGATTTACAGACCACCCACGTCCTGGTCAGCTGCGTGTAACAACTGTACGTCAACATAATTGTATACGTCAACGTCACTAACGCAACAGATTTGTGATAGCTCAGTCTACAGCTAATTCTATGGTTGGTAATTGCGGGCGGCCTATACATTGCGACATGGTGATAAATCGCCTGTGAAAACACTGGGTTCGCTGTCGTCGATGTTCAATGCCAGGCTCTTGACACAACATGCATTTTGGCATAATCTGACGTCCATTCAGGCATTATTCGTGGCTTTAAAGGTCATTTCCTGTCCTGTTATGTTAACAATTGTAACATTTACAATTTTACATGGCTATACATCGGTTTTGTAAGATGCAGGAGATACCATTTGTAAAAGTACTATTTTGCGTTTTTAAATCGTGTCAGTTTAGTATGAGTTCAATATCGGATTGAGAGGAAAAAGAGTTTTGGAGAACAAAAGAAAATGTCGAGAGATGTGAGAAAGAAATAGAACGAAAGAAAGAAAGATGGGAAAAAAGAAAGGGGAAAAGAAAGAAAAAAAAGACAGGAGGAAAGAAAGAAAGAAAGAAATGTGAGGCAAAATTTAAGTGTATAGCCATTGAATGGTACAATACATAATTAGATTTTGATTGGAAAGATCAATATTACCCTATCAAAAACGAAATTATAATTATCGTGTGCTTTGTATACGCTTTTTATATTAACATTTTCCCAAACAAAATCTGAATTTGACGTCTTAATAGAAAAAGGCTTTGGAAAACTACTGGAACAAAAAATAAAATGCAGATAGTCGGCGTTTTCTCCCTTTTGCCCAATAGTTTCTGTGCTGTATGTCGTACACCCAGTCTTCATCAACGTCTGCATAAATAAAGCTTTCGAATAGGGACAGTCGATTTTCTTTACCGTTTGGGAAACTGTTAAATTATATGTAGGGCTTAGTCTATTTAAATGCGGCTATTGAAAAGTTGATATTTTTACGCTTTGTCATTCTGCTCATACAAGTATTTAGTTTTAACAGATAGACCTAACTAGTATGTTTTGATGCACGATCTGATCTTAGACTAAATTGTTTTTTTTTTTTTTTTTTTTTTTTTTTTTCCGTGTTTTATATCAAATCACTTTAAACGCTTTAGAACATGGTTCGATGGAACGGCATGAACAATATTCATTACGTCTGTATTATCGCAAAACCTCGTAACCCAGCTTTAATTAAGCTGGAGTTACGAGATTTTGCGATAACACCGATGATTTCTCTCGAGAGGACATTCAACTATATTCAGAAAAGAGAAGACTTAAAGGCTTAAAACAAGCTGCAATGGCGATGAATTTTGCGCTTGAAATAGACTGAGTTTTCCGTTATGTTTTGATAAACCATCGGTGTTGTTACAAAATCTCGTAACTACGGCTTGAAATCAAGCCGTAGTTACGAGATTTTATAACAACACCCACGATATACTATTTGTTTGTCCGAAATTACGTCAGTGTGTACTAGATAAAATCATCCCCTATTGCAAGTTTTTTGAAGAAAGGCGACATGAAACTCGAATCTGACGTATAGGAGGGCTCTTGGGGGACACCAGCCCTCCCGTGCTACTTATGTTGAATAACGTCGCTTTTCGACCAAAATCTCGTAACTGCAGCTTGTTTCAAGCTGCAGTTACGAGTTTTTTGTTGAAATGCAACGATAAATATATCGGTCATTTATATGGGGGTTATCTGGCCGATTTTGCAAACAAAAACAGTTTTAAAGCGTCTACATTTATATATCTGTGTACGTCTAAGTGGTACCACAAAACTGGTAGACACTTTGCGAAAGTGTCTATTTTGTGGGTTCAGTATACCTTAATCTAGCTGTAACTATGGTATTTACGAATTAACCAAGGACTAATTGAATGAGGTTCAAACGAGGCGGCTGGAGCACCTAACCGTGGATTGGTGGAATTCTCTCACCAGTACTACGGCAATATTCAATCCGAACCTCTGCTGCTTTGAACCAACAATAATCATTTTGCGAGAGATGTGCGTTTCACATGGCGCAGCCTGGCAAAAAAACTAAATATTAATAGACTGGTATTGTATATTGGTGTAATTAGTGTAACCCGTCAAATTACCGGCTCTCCTTCAATTTTAGAGGAGGGCTTTAAATCATAGACCCGGCTGCAGAATAGGTCTACGTTTTCTTCGTATATTCATTTTGTACTGGGATTCTAAAAGAGCATGTTGCAAAGCGGTTACAAAGTGAACGACTGGACTTAAGTGGTCAAAGCTATGGATAAGAGTAGCAATGTTTTTTTTTTTTTTTTTTTTTTTTTTTTTTTTTTTTTTTTTTTTTTTTTTTTTTTTTCAAAATGCAAAATATAATTCAATGTTCTTCAAAGTGTATATTGTGGATACTCATTTGAATCGTCTCGAAGAGTCGATTCAAATGGGTACACACAATATAGGGTTTTAATTTGAAATAAAAAGAATAAGAATACCTTTGCGTCCACTCTTATTTTTTGCTCTTGATAGCTTCCGAACACATGCATCTGACTTTCCAAACCGTTATTTATCGTGGTCTGAATGAGGAAATACGTAACAAGCAATCTCATTGGACAAGATCATGTATTGGTAAATCATGCTGTCTATTGTGTGATTTAATTTGTTTTAAAATTTAATTGAAAATAATACTTCAATTGAATTGATGTTGCAAATTGGTTATTGATTGCACATAATGCTCTACGTAGTTTATCATTTATGGAATAATATTTTAATGAGGATATGTTTCATTTGATATCAAGTTGGTTTAATTAAGGTTTGAGTTTTCAAATGGCGACGTTTTGGGAGGTTTTTTAAAATACATTTTGTTGATTTGTTTGAAGATGGGTTTGAAGTGGCTACTTTGGAAGGTCAAACATGGAATTAACCCTTTCCAAATTAACTCTGGCATTTCTAATAGAAAATCGTTGGAAACATTCGTACAAGAAAATAAATGCTGATTTCAAGCATTGTATCATCTTGCTAAAATGTTTTCCCAAATGTATTCATAAACTGTAAAATGAATATATCATGGATTTTGTCACATGGAATTCCTTTCAAATTTGACAGGTCTCAAGTTTTGTATTTTTTGGAAAGGGCTAGATAATTCTGTATGTTTATGGACATTTTACTAGAAAGAAGAATGAATTTTTCTGTAGTGTTTTGGTCATAAAACTGAATGTATAAACATGGAATTTGTGAAAATGGAATACGTTGACGGAGTAATTTGATCAAATAACAATAAACACGCTCAAGTGAAATGGCGCGTAAAGGTGGTGGCGGCGGTGGCGCCGCACGACGGTCAGGCGGGGGTCGCCGGTCCGGTGGGCATAGTAGAAAAACAAGGGCCCATAAAAGCCAACAAGGGCTGCGTAGAAATATGCGACGACGCATGAGCCACATGAGAGGGGCTCGGATGGCGAACTCACAGGCTGCTCAAAAATCTCAACCAAAACTCACAAGCGGGTCTTCAAACTCTACCGGCATGAATCTCAAACTGGCGTCTCTGATGGGTGGGGCGGCCGGGTTCAAAACCGGGGGTCGACACGGGGAGACGGAAGGAGGGGGGTTCGGCGAGGGGCAGGAATCCCATATGGAAGCCGAAATGGCTTATATGCCGATCTATGATCAGATGGATGACGGTACGGATCAGATACAACACCATCTAGAATTGCTCAGTCTAGAAGGGTAAGATTATCTCTCGCCGACACTCGACTTGTGTGACTTCATAACCGCAGAGAGGAGAACAATGGCCGGGGGAGGAAATGTAGACGCCGCCTTTAATGAACCAACAACTCTTACAAAATCGCCATCTTTATGACTCAGATCTATCGAAAAAGTTTTAATTTTTCAACTAAGAAATATAATTTTTAGGGTGTACATGTATAGATCTACTACTCCTGTAAGACATTAAGGAATAAAAATGAAATTCCAATACATATGGGGAAAAGCATGAAGGTCATCTTTGTTCCAATTAATTAAGATGGCGGTTACATTTCCTTTTTGGCCATTTTTCTCCCTTAGGTTCATTGCATTGTTTTTTGAATCAAAGTACTTCGGGTTTCTCTGAATTGCTTTGATGGTTTGCAGTGGTTTGATATTAAATCTACTAATATTACTAACATTGTCAGCACTTACTAACATTTTGGATGCTATATTCACAGAGATGACCTACATGTAATAACCATTTAAATC
Source organism: Fragum sueziense (assembly GCA_963680895.1). NCBI lineage: Eukaryota > Metazoa > Mollusca > Bivalvia > Cardiida > Cardiidae > Fragum > Fragum sueziense. The sequence goes on along the minus strand of OY804609.1, from coordinate 12,678,475 downwards.
ACTACTTCACTTTTATCAAACATCATTAGGTTTTTTTCAAATTTCGACGAGAACTTTTATTAACGAGGTTTTTTTTTTTATCGAATAAAGCATACCAGTACTACAAGATTAGTGGAATATTTATATAGAGTTTTGATAGATAGCACTATGCATCAATAGAAAAAGGGTTTGCATGAGTCCGTCGAAAATTTGATTTTCATTGAAAAGACATCTTGATGTGTTGTCATATGCATGTTATATCGTTGTTAGCTCTTTCGGAACGGCAGAAAATAAAATGTTCGATGTAAGTTGAAAGACACTGCTGACGAGAAAAGGATGTTATAATTATAACATTTGCGACTATGAAACCACAGACAATATTCAGGAAAATGGGAAAATGCTTCTAAAGGGGTACTGTCAACGGACTCAATGTTTCCCCAGACTCTTAAATTATGTCAGGGATGTGAAAACCAGATCTTGTTTAAAAAGAATTAAAACGGGAAAGATCATATGCTTTAATAAATAAGATGACATGTAAGAATGCAATTCGGGTCTCGCTTAGTATATCCTGTTGTTCCAATGCAAATGCAGCAAATAAAGAAATGAATATTTTTGTATTTCGATTCAACTGGAATTTCTGTGGATTCAAAAACCCAGGGTCAAAATATATATTTGTTTCAGTGGTTTTATCGTTATCTCTTACGGCTTTAATGACATGAAGAAACTAATTGATTTCAGTATTTCAACTTCTTTTTTCTAGAAATGGTATTCCGAATCTCATTTCAATGTGACATTAAAAGCATGGAATATTTCAGATGCATCAACCCTTTTCCCAAACGACAGAATATAGAACTGGAAAGCTACTGCAGAAGACGAAAAACGATGTTTAACCAAAGAATTGATTTGTGGACAATATGATACAGAAAATATTTAGGTGAAAGGAGAAAATGCCGGTTATTAGCATTTTGATCTTTTATATCAATGTTTTCTCAGTGATATGCTTTCTGTAGTTGGGACAATTGTTTTCGAATTTCTAAGGGTTTATATTAATAAAGCATAGGTCCAGCAGACTACATATCGTCGCTTTTTTTACAAAAACCTTGTAACTGTAGCTTAAAACAAGCTGCAGTTACGAGGTTTTTGTAGAAAAACGACGATATATTCCACTATCATCTTTCAATAATTACTCATAAAAGTATCGAACATTAATGAGAACGCTTGTAAATGGACTTGTTCCCTTTGAACATTGGTTCCCGTCTTTACATTTTAATCGCGTCACTTGAAAATGGTTTATTTGTTTATTAAAGCTGTGAATAGTGCATTTTAGTAACACACCGAAGAAAATATTGACCAGCAGATTTTAGAATACGCTCTTTTCGGATAAGTTTTTGTTCCAGTAAAGGTTGATTATGACTTTTGATGTTATCTTACTTCTCTTGCAAGACAAAAAGAAAGTATCAGAAAACAACATGGATCTTGATCACCCTGTGTGTCAACGTAGGCTGATCTGGACCCATGTTGGTCTCAAATACCATTAGGGATCATTTGTCAGATCCTTTCCTAACTCATTCCCACACATTGAATCTTATGACTCCTCAAAAGATTAAAACATTGTAAACGGTTGTTAAAAAATGAGGAAATGACTTGTGACAAGCAATTTTCTCATCTCCCACTAGGTTTTCTACATAGAAAGATTAAAGAATATAAAATTTCTTTCACTTGAAATTTGCGTCTGCAACTTCTTTGGATTTGGATTGGACTAAAATTTTGCCGTTTGGGAAAGGGTTAAGTACATAATTTGAGAATGATATATCCACCAAAGTTGCGTGCATCCACAAAATGAATCAATAGAGATTTGTAATAGCTAATATCGATTTCCAAGTCTATATAGCAAAATTATACCAAATAAGGTAATATGATCCGCATCTCCGACCTCAATTCGCACCTAGTTCTATATAAATCTGCTGCAACCAATTTATCCTTGCGAAATAAGAATGACAATAGGCATGTAAACATTGTAAAATGGGTGGGGTAATGTATAGTATTTGAGATCAGCATTTGTAATTCTCAGCCTGACCGGGACTCGTGCTCGTCTCTAGCCGTTCTAAAACCGTACCAAAGAAATATTTTTATTTTTCTTATTTCATTTATTCATAAGTTAAAAAAATATTCTAAAAAAGCAACATGGAATTTGATTTAACTTAGACGGGCATATTTGATTTCAACTAGGCCTACGACGATAAAAGATGTTTGTTTTTTCCATTCTGTCAACTTATGCCTAACTTTAATTTCACTTCGAGCTTTTCAAAAAAAAGTACTTTAAGTTAAGTTGTCATAAAAATTGTTTAGTATTGACTGTAATGTATACTTATATCATAATTCGGATTTTTGTTTCATACAAAAATCAACGAATTTTAAAAGAGAATGCGGGAACGTGGTGATTTGAAGCATTTTTCCGTTTAACCCTTTCCCAAACAAGACCTGGTTTTGACGTCCCTGGTGGGATAGGCTTGGGAAAACATTGCGACAAAAGAAGAAACTGCTGATGACCTTTTGTCTCAATATTTTCTTTGCCATTTTTTACACCAATGCTATCTTTAATTACATCCATTTTGTCATTTGTGGCAGTTTTTGAAGTTGATCACGCTAAAATTTTGACGTTTGGGAAAGACTTTTAAAGCTTCCAATATCTGTGACTTGGCTCTACCATGCGTTTTGTTATGTGTTGCAATAGGCCTAATTAAGAATCTCTGACGTTCGTCGTAACTAAATCCAGTCGATTTTTTCGCAGCGTTGCTTTTCAACAAAAACTTCGTAACTGCAGCTTATAGAAGCTGCAGTTACGATGTTTTTTGTTGACAAGCATCGATATGTACAGCGATTTGTTTGTCATTGAATGCAGGTATCCAATATTGCCATAGAAACAAAAATCTCTGACTACGTTACGAAATCACGTAACTACAGCTTGAATAATCTGTATTTACGGCTTTTTCGAGCGAAAACGGATAAAATTCGTATACATTGGAAATCAAATAGGTAAAACTTCTGTCATTAGAAAAAATACCGAATCTCGACGTGACACGACACTTTTTTGAATATGTTCAATAACTCTGTGAATACTTGACCGATTCAGAAACGATTTGAAACAGAAAAGGTGGAACAATGTCAGGGTCCAGTCGTCAATATACATTTTGGTCATTTTTGATCGAGGAAAGTTGAAAGAAAAAGATATCAGACTGGAACCAAGACTAGTTGCGTTTGTCATGTTCAGTAATTCTAACTGTCCAGAGTGTCCGGAGTAGCGTTATATGCACTCACTATTCTTTGCTGGTAATCAGTAATCGATGCTGCACTCGTGCACAGTGTGAGACTATTGATACTGAAAACTATCTCAGTAATTTGTCCATCGTTATTGAGATTAAACCGCACGATTGTTCAATAATTAATTAATCTTGGTGCACGCTCGTGAATAGCAAAACGAGCCAAATACCGCCATAAAATCACGTCCTGATTTTTTTGTACATTCAAAGAAGGCTGATACAACGGCGAGGAGATACGTGACAAGTACAAAACCACAATTGCAGGAAAGCTTCAGAAAACCTGATAATACGTGACTGATTTGAATTTTATCCAAATAAAAAAAATTCAAAATCATAAACCATAATGAAATGAGTAGTAAAATAATATCTACATCAATTTAATTTCTGTAAATGTTTATCAAACCTTTCTCTTGACAAATCGTATTGCCATATAATCCTCTAAAAAGGTTTGAGTTTGAGTTTATTGGGGTTTTACGCCGTTTTCAACTGCCAGGGTCATATCGCGGCGGTTGTAGCACCTACCCATTGATTCCTGTTGTTTCTCAAAGCAGTACTACCACAACACCCTTACCGAGCCTCCAGCTGCTCGCCCACTTAGGTAAACGATTTCAAACCCATTGGTGGGTGACAATTTTGTCAGGAAGGGTATTAGCCGCGGTCGGGTATAGAACGCGGGACCTCTCGAATGAGAGGCATATGCGCTCCTCTAAAAAGGAGTAAAAATGGAAATACATATACCATTATTCTGTATTATTACTTTACCCTTTCTCAGACAAGCTTTAGATATGACGCCCCTAATGGAAATGCCTGAGAAAACATTGAAGCAAGAGAAGAAAATATTGATTACAAGCATTTACTCCTTTTGCCTCTTTATTTTCTATTTTCTGTAGACATATAAAATTTTTACCAACAACTATTTTGTTGTGTACGCCTTTTTATGTGGAACAGTGTATTTCTTAACGTTTGGCAAAGTGTTTACAAGAAAAGACCATAAAACGCATGTTATATAGAACCTGCACGCCTTGTCAATGAAGCACTACCATACTTATATCTTTTCTTGTAGATTGGAAATAGAATATCATAATAAGTATTAAAAAAAAAAAAAAAAAAAAAAAAAAAAAAAAAAAAAAAAAACATGCCCATACAATGACGCATTTTGACGACCGAAAATTTAAAGGTTTAGGAAAACGTGGTGGAAAATGAAGAAATTGCTTGTGACAAGCAATTTCTTCATTTCTCACAACGTTTCCTAATCATAAACACCAAAGAATTGTAAATTTCACTCACTTGAAATTGTCGTCTGTAGGCCTAACATTTTTTGACTCTGTGACGGTCTGATTATTTACCGTTTGGGAAACAGTTTATTCATTGTCATTAACACACTTGAATAGTTCGGCTGCTGTTTCAGACATTATAGAATAAGACCAGTCAGCACATACACACAATTTTCACTTATTCAATGTTCCTTATTTCTATTTACAATGTAGTTAGTTTGAAAAAAATATTAACGAAGTTTCACAAACCCATTTAAATATAATGGCCAGAGAGAATCATTTGTGTATATTCTATACAGTGTAGTTTATAACAAGCGGACTCTGTTAATTTTTCGAAACTTTATAAAAAAGAATAAATATTGAGATCGTATGTCTTAGCAAACGAAAACGGAAGTCGTTGCAATCAGCAATTCTTCGATTCTTCTATGTTTTCCAAACGATTTCTCCAATAATGGGTATTGTAGCCATTGGTAACATTGGCTGTTTCAGAAAGGATAAATAGTTCACAGAATATATTGATGGACGATATTGCAATTCCCTATCCAATAAACAAAAGAAAAATGAATGTTGCTTGATTACAGCTTTCACGACAATCAAAATGAATTTGGTAATCCGTTTTCCGGCATCACGTGATCAATATTTATTTCCGGTTCCAAATAAGATCGGCGGAGTTGTCATGAACATGCTTTCGCGGAGTGATGTATTGATGTTTTGACCAATCACTGTCGCTATAAATTCTTCTATATTGCTCGTGGGAAGCCAAAACATCGTAACTCCAGCTTGACAAAGCTGGAGTTACGATGTTTTGATCTATCACCGACGATATTCCAATACAATATTGATTCAGCTTTTCCCGGCTCTAACTCACTCTGCTCCAAATCCAGTGGTTTCTTCAAACATTCGAGACAAAGTATTTGTAAGTGCAAAACGAAAGTGGGAAGCGTTCACATGCACTGAAGAAAACTTTCGCTTAAATGTTTGAAGAAACCACGGGATTCGGAGCAGAGTGAGTTACAAACGGGAATAGCCCTCTCAAATGCGCGTTCCGTGCTCTTTATCTCGTCAAAATCAACAGAGTATAAGCTGAGAAATTAAACAAACATAGGCTACCTTGAAGCGGACTATTTTTCGGTGTTAACGCTTCCCAAATGTCACATGGGTTATCCACCGTGTATATTTACCCTTTCAAAAATAGTTATTATTTGATCTTTTAGAATTTGAGACCTGTGACTAACGACAAATGGATGTTGATCAAAAAAGGACTAGGGCACAATGTAGCCCAGAAAATCTTGTAGCAATTTTGCATAATGTAGCCCAGAAAATATTGTAGCAAAAGAAAAAAAAGTAGAAAATGCTAGTTGTCAACATTTTGTACTTTTGCTTCAATATTTTCTAAAGATTATATTTGTACATTTACATTCAGGATTTCAAAACCAGGGTTTGTTTTCTGGCGGGGGCGGGGTGGTTAAACGGCGATTCCTATCCAATAGAATGTTTCAAGTTAACGCCATCGTTGTTTTCTATGTTGTTGATTATGTTATATTGTTAAACCGAAGTGACCGTGCGCTGTGAATATTTATAAACAAACGTAATCGTCTGCAATATTGATAAAAATGAGCGCAAGTTTACTTCGGTTAAACAATACCGTTGTCGTTGGTTTTATTAAATTGATATACATGGTACATGCATTGTTTTCAGATTACGATTTGATATTCATTATCTGATTGATAATTTGTTCCATAAATGATAAAAAATAACTAAACATCATCATTTGACATCTTATTCAGTTTACTTTTTATTCACTGAAACTATAATAATTATGTTATATCGATAGAATATTGACGTGCTGTTATCACTGGTGGTGAACTCGGCCAAAGCGTTGGACGTTTTTTCGCGATCATAGTATTCAGTCTGTGTTGTTATAAAATATCGTAACTACGGCTTCGATTAAGCCGTAGTTACGAGATTTTATAACAACACAAACGGTTTGTCAATACATATCGCTACACCCGGTCTATTTTTAGAACAAATTCATTGTTATTAGAAAAACTATCCAATCAGATCTTTAAACTCACATTTAAACGAAAAATAACTTTACCTAGTGGTAGCGAAAAACGTCCCTCGCTTTGGCCGAGTTCACCACCAGTGGTTATTATATACGTTCAAAATGAAACGAGAATCATTACAGTTGTTTTGTTATATCAAAACAACTATAACAATTCTCGTTTGATTTATGACGTATAATAGTGCTATTGCTAATTCATCATCCTCTAAAACCCAAGTATCGCGCATGCTTTGAAACAACCCATATTATTCCATTCGCATTACACATGAAAGAATGTTGGTACATGATTTGTTCAATCATCATTTCATGATGTAAAATTCAACAAATAAAAATGGTTCTTACGTGAGAGGGATTATCAGATTGGATCGTTCGCTATAATATGGCAGTTCGAATTTATTTTCAAATCTTGTTCAAAGCATTTACAACCTAATTGTTCAAGGGCTTAAAACAGCGAAGCATATGCGATACCTTGGTTTTCGAGGATGCTTATGTACATGTGTGTACATGTTTATCTTGTTGGTGCCGTATAAGTATTGAACGTCCCCTTGATACGTGTATTGACGACAGACACTCGACTGAAATGTCGCAAAAGTTAATATCGTTTCTTTTCAACTGTTTTAATCTGCAGTTTCAAGATTTTCGTTGAAAAGCGACGACATTTATGACATTAATATTGTTTTGAAAGGTTCGGTTTAACATTTTGCCATTTGATAAAAAGTTAACGTCGACTATTTCCATATCGTTACAGGCTTGACAGCGTACTGGGTAGTTTTGCGACATACGCTCGGCTAAAGGGTCGCTATGACGATGATTGGATAGATCGGTTAAACCACCTCTACACCACGATTATATTTATCATCTTTACAATCGTCGTCAGGTATGTAAAGGTTTAAAAAAAACAGAACAAACAAACAAGAAAATATATGCTCTTTTGAAAAAAGAAATCAATTTCAATAGGAGCCTGCTACATCTTTGCAAAGTATTCCTATTGTCGTAATTGGATAGATCGGTTAGTCGAACTCTACACTACCATAATACATGTATTTATCATCTTTACAATCGTCGTCAGGTAAGTCAAAATTAAAATAGGGTAAGGAGGGGCAAAACGCCCCCCTTAAGGAAAGAGCGCTGTAGCACAAAACAAACAAAGTATAATGTAAATGTTTCAACGTGAAATTAAACTTTGCCCTTTGTCCCAAATGTCTATACACAAAACAGCTTTGTCATTTGATATAAAAAATGACTGTCGTTAAAACAATTTTTCTCGAAATTTGGCCTTTTTGCCCCACCCTCGGGGCAAAACGCCTTTGGGGGTGGGGCATGAAGCCCACCACTGGGCTTTATGCCCCATATGAAAAATAAAAAAAAATATTTTGAAAATATCTGGGGGAAAATAGGAATATAATTAGTTTGTAATTAATATACTAGGAAAAATATATTTTGGATGGGTTTTATCATATTTTCAACATTTTTTATTAAGCGTAAAAGCTAGATTTGGGCATAATTTACTTGTCTATAAAAGTGGTTACGTGTTACTGTCCTTTGTCTGCAGCATCTTCATATCAGTCAAATTAAAACATACTGATGTTATGTTCTTTATAAGGCCCCTTTAAAGTAGATTAAATGGTCTTATTGTCTCATATTAACACAAAATCGACGTTTCATGGGCGTTTTGCCCCACATGGATCCATCAGGTGACATAAAAGTTTGATATATTCGCGAAAAGTCGGTCTTTTTTGCCAGTTTTTCTTTTGTAGACAACGAAATGTAAATGGATTTCGTCATATGTACCAACCTTAGTCATTCGTTGAGTTTAAAGGAAAATTTTAGTATTTCTGAATACCTACTTATCCAAACAAGGGGCAAAACGCCCACTATTTAGCCCTTGGAAGGGGCAAAACGCCCAGTCTGGGCGTTTTGCCCCAAAGCAGCATAGGCCTTTTGCCCCAAAGGGGGTGGGTGATTTAATTTGGCCAGAGAAAAAAATGTGTTGATATTTTTTTCTTTTTATCTTTTTGTGTAGGCGACTAATTGGGCATATAAATATAAAATGCATTTTGGTTGATTGAATACTCGGACTGAAATAAGATACACAAGAAAACCCATAACCCAAATATTAGATCAAACATATGCAAAATAAACAATTATTCGCATACTGATAATTGAATGACGTTTGGATGTAAAAATTTCATGGGCATCTTTCTAAAAGAATACTTCAAGTGTAAAATCAAGATAAATATCAATTGACATAATGAGTGACGAAATAATAGGGGTGGGCGTTTGACCCCACCTGGGCGTTTTGCCCCTCCTTACCCTATTTATTTTTTTTACGTAAAATTGTCAAGGCATAACATAGTGTATAATCGTGATTGGATTGATCGGTAAAACACCACTATTGTTGGCGCAAGATCGTATGGCACATGTTTACATTTTGTCCAAATGTAAACAAAACAGTGTTGTATAAAAGATGAATAAATTCTTTATAAGTAGTGACGTAGACTTGTTGAAGATCTAGGTACAGTGATAGAGCGGTCTGTTCACTGTTCCGAGTTTTCTGCGTTTTATCGAAAAACGTTTTGTTTACATTTGAACAAAACGTAAACATGTGCCATACGATCTTGTGCCAACAATACACCACGGCGGTTTATCACGTAACACAACAACAGCACCAAATTCAGAAAAATCCTCAATAATTTTGTCGATATGTAACCGATTTGAGAATGAAATTCAAATTGGTCACATATTCACGGAATTATTTAATATTTTCTGCAGCTTACGTTGCTGAATCGCATTGTACTGCCTCTACACACGACCATATTTATCATTTTTATAAACAATTGTCTTAGGGTAAGTCAACTTCAATACTTGACCTACACTTTATGTATGCCACCATTCATTAGACACTAAATAATTTTTGCAATTTCGTGTGCAGCTTCATCGTTATCCGTGTCAATGGAAAATAACGAGGTTATCTGCATATCAAAAATTCGGACAAACTTGACATTTTCCGTTGCTGTGGTTGACGAGGAAGATGCACAGAATATTTATTTTCAGTACGAAACGGTATGTTGGAGAACCAATCCACTACTGGTGCCCTGCCGAGTTCACTGATGCCACGATTGACTATTTTGAGTGATCCTCATTACATTTAGACTGTTTCTCGTTACATTTTGAATGGCCCATATTAAAGGCTGACTGATTCCCATTTTATAACGTCTATTTTCAGTACGAAACAGTATGTTGGAGTACCAATCCACTGCTGGTGCCCTGCCGAGTTCACAGATGTCATGGTTGACTATTTTTAGGATCCTTATTACATTTTGACATTTTGAATGACCCATATTAAAGGCTGACTGATTCCCATTTCATAACGTCTATTTTCAGTACGAAACAGTATGTTGGAGAACCAATCCACTGCTGGTGCCCTGCCGAGTTCACAGATGCCATGGTTGACTACACAAACAACGTGTGCTGGGTCTCCAACACGTACTTTGTACACTTCGACCACGATATACCGAAATACGAGCACGCGAAAAAAGAGACGGAAATCGGATATTATCAGTGGGTCCCTATGATATTGCTGTTCCAGGCGCTTCTGTTTAAGGTATATCATTGAATTTTATTCTTAATTAACCCATGGAGCGTCTGATCAGTGGACGCTTTCTCGTCATGCGGAAACTACAGGACAGAGTCACGTCTGCCACGTCTTAGACCAACATATGATTTGTTGGGAAGCAAATTTTGCAAAATGTGCTTCTTTATGCAGCCACCTCTCTCTGCACTTTATCATTCTCTGCATACCACACAAAATCTTTCGGTCCTCCTCACTATTAATAGTTCTATCAAAAGCAAAGATTAATGAGGTAACAGTCATTCGAATATTCAATATGTAAGTCTGAAGTTATGTTTAGATATTGAATTGTGTGACTGAAAATGAAACATTCAATTAATCATGTCCCTAAGATAAGAAAAGACCGTTGTAGTAATTTGCTTTACTATGGTTCAAAGATCAGTCCAATGGCCTTCGTTGTAAATGGGTCAGTCACGTTTACTGAACTATGAAATATATTCAAAGCTTACACAAACGATAAATGTGCATAAAGGTTGTGCTAAAAATAGATGAATGGAATCGAATTATTCAAGGTATTTAAATGGATAATCAAAGTACATAATCAAAGTACTATACGAATCAAAGTATTCAAGGTATTCAAATGGATAATCAAAGTACCTAATCAAAGTACTCTACTTCATTATTAACAAATTTGCTTCCCGACAATTCTTTCATTACTTTGATTTGGGGAGAATGTCATGCTCCCCTTCGACCATGAATTTGTCTTTCCTTATTCTGTCGGCTTCAGTCTCGGCTGAGTTTGCACAGGAATATTGTTGTCGTGAATTGATTCGATGTGAGGCTTCATGTTTACACCATAGATTTGTGTACATTTCAATGCTAAATAGCAAAGTTTTCTCATAGCATATCCGTCCAAACTATCGAATGGCGAAACCCTTCCCATGTCACCATACCTAAAATTAATGAGCAAATTAAAAATTTGAACAATTTTCTAACAGCGGCTCTGTCATTGTAGGCTGGTTATCTCTCTGAGTGCTGGCTCTGTCTCGGGCTCTGTATTCATGGCATAGTTTGAGGTTTTGGTCCATTTTACAAATCATGTCGTTAGAATAAGCTACATGTATACATGTACACAGTTTTGAATAGATCGAATCACAAACGAATAATACATGTCACTGTAATGTCACATGATCTCTCACATCTCACCGTCTTGCTATGTAATTGAGCCGGGATCTGGAAAAACGTCCCTTATAGCATTTTTAAAGATTGAGTTTCAAGATCAGCCTGTTGTCAAATGCAGTCCAATATACATCCATGCTGCTCTCTTTAAGTTGCTACAGGTCATGAAGAAGGTATTAGAGAACAATATGGATCCTGATCAGACTGTGCGTATGCACAGGCTGATCTGGATCTATGTTCGGCTCAAAAGCCTTAAGGGACGTTTTTCCAGATCCTGGCTCAATTTAATTTTCTATAGCATCAGATTATTCTGAGATATTACCTTGTTGTGACATGTATTATTCGTCATATATCATACGATCTCTTCAATGTGTGGTTCAATATACAGGGTGTCCCAAAATATGTGTCCCCATTTTGCACATCTATAAACAAAGGTTGTCACTGAGTAAAATCAGTTAGACAGGTATGAAGAGGACATGACAAAGTTTTGTTTGATATATAGAACATCTATATTTACTTTTAAATTGTATTCCTCATAACGTTTCAAAAAATATGTCATTTTTTTAACTTTTTTGCCAAGTGACGTCAACGACGTCATCTTTTTCATTTGACAAAGTTTATTTTTCCATGCTAAGCTGATCAAATTGACCCTTTTAATTTTGTCTTCCATGGTCATTGTGGCTTAAATAGATACAGTAAAAGTCTTAACATCATCAAATTTTGAAGGAGAGAAAATAATCACAAAAACTAGAGTTCGAAATGAGAAGAGATGTTCTTTCACTGAAAATTTAGATGATGGTGCAAATGGTGCTTTAAATGGGGGTAGTTTTTGCAGAGACAAACATTTGCACAGGGCAATTACATTTGTGAAAAAGTATTGAAAGTACCATTCATATTCGTGCACAAAAGACCCGTTCAAGGGGTGTCATAAAAGGGTGTAATTTTAAGTTTTTTCCTTTAAAAATCCAAACATTTCACAATATCAATGATGCAATGGAAGACATTTCCGATAAATTATGAATAAGAAAGGACTAGAGGAAGGGCTACCGAAAACTTTTCTTTTCATTTCAAGCTCAAAATTTTGTCATTAATCTTAAAAGTAGTAAGACCTTCACTACGTCGTACACAGTCATAGAATACGAAGAAACACAAATTATTTCATCAGTACAGAATGGGAGAAAGAGACATTGTACTTTTCGAAAAGATGACGTTAATGACGTCATTTGACAAATAACTTAAACAATGGTAAATTTCTTAAAGCGTATTGTTGAATATATTAGGAAAGTAAAAATGGAAGTTTTATATATCAAACAAAACTTTATCATGTCCCCTTCTTACCTAGTATGTAACTGATTTTACTTGAAGACAACAGTTGTTAATTTTATAGATGTTTAAAATGTGTCCCCATTTAAAGCACCATTTGCACTATCATCCAAATTTTCAGTGAAACAACATCTTTCCTCATTTCGAACTCTAGTTTTTGTGATTATTTTCACCCCTTCAAAATTTAATGATCTTAAGACTTTCACTGCATCTATTTAAGCCACAATGGCCATGGAAGACAAAATTAAAAGGATCAATTTGATCATCTTAGCATGGAAAAGGAAACTTTGTCAAATGAAAGAGATGACGTCGTTGACGTCACTTGGCAAAAAAGTAAAAAAACCCGATATATTTATTAAAAGGTTATGTGGAATAAAATTTCAAAGTAAATATAGATGTTCTATATATCAAACAAAACTTTATCATGTCCCCTTCATACCTATGTAACTGATTTTACTCAAGTACAATATTTGTCGATTTTATAGATGTTTAAAATTGGGACACATATTTTGGGACACCCTGTACTTTTACTTAAGTTATTTTAGCGACATGGTTTATAAAATGAACTTAAACATCACGGGTCACATAAGTTATATTCTGTGTCATTACAGATACCATGCATATTGTGGCGGATATTGACCGCATCATCAGGGGTGAATCTGGACAAAATCGTCACATTAGCAGCCGAAACACAGTTCATCTCTCCAGAAGAGCGGGAAAGAACCATCCGCCATGTTGTCAAATATATGGATAGATGGCTCGAAAATGCGCGAGAATACAGATCAGGTTGTTTTATTAGGATACGTCAAACAATTTCAAAATTCTGCTGTATTGTTTGGGGTAAACGTTATGGAAATTATTTAGTGACTATTTATCTATTTATAAAGCTAATTTACATGACGAACGCTATCGGTCAGTTGTTCATATTGAACGAATTTTTAGGGACTAATTACAACGCGTATGGATTTGAAGTGATAGGTAAATTAACCCGCGGGGAGGACTTCGAGGAGAGTCCGCGTTTTCCTCGGGTCACAATGTGCGACTTTAATATCAGACAACTCCGAAATGTGCAGTCCTACAGCGTACAATGTGTGCTACCTATCAATCTATTCAATGAAAAGATATTTATGTTTGTATGGTTCTGGCTCGTAGCGGTCTCTGTGTTGAGCACGATGAACTTCCTCATCTGGGCCTACACGATGATATTCAGGCAACACCGGTTACGGTACATGAAAAAATTCCTCCGAGTAAATGACTGTTATAAAACAGAGCTCGATAAAAAGATGACGCATAAGTTCTGCGAGCAGTACCTCCGCCATGATGGGATCTTTGTGTTGAGACTTGTGGGTAAAAATGCAAATGACGTTCTCGTGTCGGAGTTGATTGTACAGCTCTGGCACCATTACAGGAACAAACCTCTCTTCAAACACGTGAACCAGATTTCGGACGACAACTCTAACGTTTGACTAACCGTTCGTAAACTTCTTGGAATTCTGAAGGATCAGCAGAACGTCCTTAGCGAGAAAACGGAAGCGGAACTGCAAGCGCTTGTCGAACTGGAACAGCACATTCCAAACGGAAACTGTCATTCCAATGGATTTGAAACGGAAGTGTAGGTCATGTGATCAAAGTTGTACTAGTCACGTGGTGCATTAAAATGCGTCATCAGTATTCGTGGTGTAGAAATTTGAGATTTAAAAATCCTGAAATGTTATGAACGGTATTTATTACAGACGTAGCCTATTATAGTTGTCGCCACATCGTATGGCACAATGTTTATGTTTTGTTCAAATGTAATTGAACGGTAAAGAAAACATAAACACGTGCCATACGATGTGGCGACAACTGTAGATGACAAATTATTATGTATTATTTGTAAATAATTTTGTAGTGCTAGTATTAACTATGAATTGATGTAATATATAATAGGTATATAGCCTAACCCTGTTTTGTTAAAGTATGTTCTTATCAAAGCCAAAAGATCACCTTAAACACGCACTGGTTCGGGATGGGGAGATGGGGTGGGGAGATCCGGTGGTTATCCTGGTCCCCTCGAATAAGGCCAAACATCACTGCTTTTCAAGAAAAACCTCGTAACTGCAGCTTGTTTTAAGCTGCAGTTACGAGTTTTTTCGTTTGAAAAGCGACGAAATGATTTTGTCTGTATCGTTCATGTGCCAATTCGGCTGTATCGCCTCGGAAAATACTTGGATCCGCGTGTGTTGACACTTTGAACATTTATTGAAACGGGAACAAAGTTTTGCACTTTCAAATGATCTCGAAAACAACAGGACCACAAAAGTTGTTGTTTAAAAATCATTTAAATTATGTTGACTTTGCATTTTATGAAACTTACATTGATACATGTATTCAGCGAGCTATCTTGGGAGATGCTTAATAAAGTATGAATCATGCCTCTTAACCCTTTCTTAAGCAAGCTTTCTATTTGAGTCCCTTACCAAACATTGGTTAACACAGAGGCAAAAGAAAAAGTCCTGATAGCCTTATTCACAGCATTTTTTCATCTGGTTGATATCAAAACCAGATCTTGTTTGAGGAAAGGTAACTTATTAAAATTGTTTTAATCGGAGTTGTAGATGAACAAAATATGCATTATACACATCATATCAAAGAATGGTTGTTTTTATGTTTTGCTTTGTTCAATAATAGCTAACTTGAGAACAATGTCATGACTAAGTACAAAAGTGGTGTTCATGTAAATGCAAATGAAATTAAGGTAGTCCATCCCGAATGAGATTCACGTGACGTTGGAATTTTTCGTGTAGCGTCGTAAAAATTCGTTATGTATATAAGAATATTTGATAATGTTCAATTAAACCCATTCGTATGTTAACCCTTTCCCAAACGACAAAAATTTTAGAGTGATCCACTTCAAAAACTGCAACAAATGACAAAATGGATGTAATTAAAGATAGGATTTGTGTCAAATATGGCACAGAAAATATTGATACAAAAGGAGAAATTGCTGATTATCAGCAATTTCTTCTTTTGTCTCAATGTTTTCCAAGACTATTTCTACCGGGGACGTCAAAACCAGGTCTTGTTTGGGAGAGAGTTAAAGGCATACATTTAAACATACATTAACACGCAAACACATTTGCAAAAACATCACTTATCCTCTTCCAATCAAGTACTGATTTTGACGAGCCTATTCATGGTATGAAGTACCCTTAAGAGAGAAGAAGAAGCTGATAACAAGTTTCCTCTTCTCTTTTGAGGGTATATTTATATTTACGTATCCAAACATTAATCTGGCGATATTGCAAACATTCGGCGGTCAGAATTCACCGCCGAATCTTTGCAATGTCGCTCGAATATTTACAAGGTCGTGTGCATCTCATTCAGGGTGGAATACATTAGTAGCAGAAATTATGTCCTGGTACAAAAGTGTTAGGCCAAACAGTGGAATTAGCGGTCACAAGAAATTGTATCTTTTCTTTGGATTAGCATGTAAAGTTTTTTTCTCCTTATAGTATGAGCAATTCTGAACATTCCTTCTATGTTTTGTAAATCTAATTTATTGAATACCTCAAAATCAGGGACTGTATTCACTAAAATGTCTAAAAAGAATTTCTAAATTCAGATAACATTCAAATATTTCTGATTGAACGAGTTATGAGACGTATGGGTTAATATACATAATATATTCTCCTTTTTCATACATTAAAAAGCTAACTTTTGCAAAACTTTTGACATTTCGAACATTTGGAATCGTGAAAATGTTATATTGCCAAAATGAGTTATAGATCAATCCCCTTTAGCTTTTAACGTCACACTTTGAATATGTGTTTTTGTTTTCTCATAATGTTTTACTCTTTAAATGCCATTTTCATATCTCTTTGTACTTGTCTTTTCTCTTGCATATATGTATCGCAGTGTGGACTTCTTAATAATTCCCATACAAAAAGGGAGTCGACGCTCGTTATGTCGACATTCGTCGGTATTAATTCAAAACCTCTTAACTCCAGCTTGAATTAAGCTGGAGTTACGAGATTTTGCAATAACACCGACACTTTGATTAACCCATTACCACACAATGACCCTTTCACTCCCTACAAGATAATGGCTTTGGAAAACAGTGTGGAAAATGACGAAATTGCTTGTAACAAGCAATTTCTTCATTTCCCACATTTTTTTCTACCCAGAAAGATCAAAGAATGCGAAATTTCATTCAATTCGTATTGTCGTCTGAAGCATCTTTGAATTTGGACAAGTCCAAAATTTTGTCGTTTGGTAATTGCTTGATACCAAGTACTGTTTGTGCGGACGGATGAATGTACTATTTGTAACTGTAAGAAATAGTTTTGCTATTTTATTGCGCTAATAGGTTTTTCTGTCTGATAAGAGGCTTTATTTCTATTTCCGAGTCACTTTAACTTATAAATATTGAAACGGAAACTAGCCAGTACTTCAAAATTCAATAAGAACCAAGTTAATTGTGACAACATCACTGAAATCATAATATCGATATGGTTACCTTTTGAACACATTTTTATCTGCAAGTATAACACAAAATGAATATAAATAGACCACAAACATTGAGACGTAAATGTACTTTTTAAAAAGCTATCTACTCTCCCGCATTATGAATACTGTGACGTTATCTTCCTGGTCCCGGTTTCTCGAAAAAACTTAAGTAGGCCTACGTTCTCAGACTCAAATTAAAGCGCCATACTCAAATCACACGAAATCCACATGACCTTCAATCGAATATCCTTCAACGTTGGAGAGTATTCCATTGAAGTTGAGTATGTACTCATGAGTATGTACTTAAGTTTTTTCGAGAAGCCAGGGCCTGGTGTTTCTGCTCAGATGGGCCCGTCTATCCAAAGTTTTGAACTTCTTTATTTCGGTTTAGCGGGCTTTGAACAATTTAAAACAGAATCTTTTTTAATCAAGTACATATTCATTGTGAACAATAGCGTAAATCGCCGTTGAAGAGCGGAATTGATATTCACTAACCGGAATATGATAAAAGGCTCAAACTCTTTCAAAACGTTTAAGGTAGAATACCCGTAATGAGGCCATTTTGAAATTCGTAAAACAACGGATATTTTCGAGCGTTATCGTTACGCTTCCGAACTTATACGGGCGCAGTCGTAAACATTCGGCGGTGGAAAGTTCCACCGCCGAATGTTTTCGACATCGCCCGAATAATTCCGACATCGCACGAATCTCATAAGGGGTAGACTACCTTAAATCACTTTCTAGTATCGTCGTAGATAGGCGGAACTTTCCGAACGTCGCCTGTATGAAATCCGTGAGTTAAATCCTTTGACCGAAGGCTGCTCGCGGACGGATCACGTGGTTTAGAGTTCGGCTGTTTCCGTAAAATTGATGTCGGTTACGTCTTAGTTTCGTAAAATAATTATGCACAGAGAAAATTGTAGAAGCTGCACCTCTTGTTCTAAATATTGCTTTATAGTTTAATTAAATTGCATAATAATCCTTTACCAAACGACAAAAATTATGGTGTCTAAATTTGAAGTTGTTGTAGACAACAACATGTAAGTCGGTATGAATAAAATTGGTGTCAAATAAAACACAGAAAACATCGAGGCAAAAGGAGATTTCAAATGCTTATTATCAGGATTTTCTTCTTTAGTCACAATGTTTTTGTAAACCTATTTAATTAGGGACTTCAAAACCAGGTCTTGTTTGGGAAAGGGGTGATAAAAAACAATAGAACATTGATGAAATGTAAAAATATTGCCCGCCTATTTTATACATAATGAATCGTATCATCAGAATAGTAGAAATTGCACTTTGTTAAGTAGAATTGCTTTATAACTTCATTCTGAATCGCATAATAATTGATAATGAAACCCTGTTATGTAAAAAATGTTATTGAAAAATTGTGTTTGTTATGAATCGTGTGAAAAGGAAAAAATAGTCGCTTTTGAAAATCTACTAACTGAAGCTTTTGTAAAGCTGATGTTACGATGTTTTCAAAGAGAACCATCGGTTTGCGTATAAAAGAAGTGCTTGTTACATATTGCAAGCATAATTTATTCCCAAAAATTGCATGGTTTAACATGGCCCTATACAAGATCTGGTGTTAAGTCCCTAATAAAAAGGCTTGGGAAAAATATTGAAGCAAAAGAAGAAAATGCTGATGAGCAGCATTTTCTCCTTTTGCCTGAATGTTTTCTGTTTAGCCTGTAATACCCACTAATCATTTCTTTGTAAACATATTTTTTCTCCTAAACAACAAAATTCATTTGAAAAGTTTTTTTTTTTTCTTTATGGGACGTCAACACCGGGGCCTCTTTAGGGAAAAGATTAAAATTTATGTTATATGTATCTATAGAGACCATGTAATGGAACGTGACATATAAACAACAACAATTTCAGAAAATCTTCAACAAATCTGTTTATACGTGACCGATTTGAATTTTAGTTTGACGCAAAGGTGTAACAAAAATATCGAGGATTTGTTGGATGTCGTTGGTTTTTTTAAACTGCACATAAAAAAGTTATTGACGGGCAACCAAAATTTGGTTCGTTCGCCAATAACTTTTTTGATGTTTAAAAGATCCGCAACGTAACATCAACACTGACGTTTTTTACGTCTTTTCTTCTTCAAAATAGTTTCAAATCGTTCACCTATTAAGAGATTTATAAGAGTATTTTTTGCAATCGACGTTGCTTGTGTCACGATATTCCATGTCATGGAAACTCTTAAGTTAACCCATTCCCACGCAATGGCTATTTTTGACTTCCTACAAAATAGGCCTAATGTCTTTGGAAAACATTGTGCAAAATGAAGAAATTGCTTGTGACAAGCAATTTCTTCTTTTTCCACGATGTGTTCCACCAAGAAAGTGCAATTTCAGTAATATATACTGAACAAAAGTGAAAACGCTACACTGCAATATTTCTTATTTCTAGAAAAGTATCGAACTAATAGCATGAAATATATTATGACATTATTTTCCAGTCTTTCGGCAATCGTTTTGTCGAAATTTCATTGCATTATCTCCTTTAATGTCAGAGTTGCAGCCCTTAATGTGTTTTGAGCTAATTTCATGTAAGGCCTAATATGCGCATGCGCAGAAAGTGCTTCATTATTTTTTCGGAAATGGTCATATCTGAGTTGCCAAAAAAACAATTAAAATCTCACTTATCTCTTGTAGCAAGCTCTAGAATCAAGGTCTAATCTGTCAATTTTGCGAATTACCTCCCTTTGATATATATATATATATATATATATATATATAAACAAATAGGGAATTTAAAATGTTTGGTATTCACAAATTCATCACGCTTTTAGATTGCATTTTTTTTGCAACTTCGTACAGGCCTTACAGGGGATTTTTGAATCCTTTCTCCGACTAGTATTGTTCCCAGATGTCCAAGCAATAGTGATTTCAATTTTCTATTGAAATTACATTGTAAAAATTTCAAGCTTTGGTTCATTATGAAAATTCCGCTTTTCAAACATCATTTTCTAAACTCTGACACAATGTTATGAAAGCTTCTTTACATTTCCTGACTGGTATCTTGTCAGACTACCATTCCTTATTGTCCGGCATGGTTTGCATTCTTCTGCTTGGATTTCTGAAGGTTTAAATTGTGTAAAATTTCCGTTCAAATTGTACACCTGAAAAACGGACCCCTGCCACATTAAAAGGGTCCGTTTTTCATTCCCATAATTAAGAGCCACAAAACGTTTAGTGTTTGGCACAACCAAGTCAATGAACAAAGCGAAACACTTTCCTTTGATTTTTTACTTGTTATATTTAGAAGAAATATGGCAAGCAAAGTAGGTGTAGCGTTTTCACTTTTGTTCAGTATAATATTATGACGTTGTCTGCGCCCTCGAGTTCAGACTAAAATGGTGTCGTGTGGGTTAAGTCTCTATAATATTATTACTCATCAATTGTGTGAAACATTGTGTGAAACAAATGGCACTCGTTATGTCGACTTCGGTTATCTAGAATTTCTGGTTATGCCGATGTGATATTGGGTCCTATTCTTCAAAATAAGTAGGGCCTAAAACGTGAAATTAAGGAAACAACAGGAATTGTCCAGTTTCGAGAAAAAGATACGACATAATAATTATAGTAGAAAAGGAGGAAATTGCTCGCATCGAGCAATGTCTCTCCTTTGTCTATCATAGTTAAAGTTTAAACTTACGCTAGCCAAAAATAGTATAAAATGCATTTCATTTTGAAAATACTTTTTTGTTACAATTAACCCTTCACCATTCATATGATTCAACACCTATTGTTTCAACGTCCCTAGCCGAAACAGTTTTAGGCAAAATGACAGAATGCTGGTTATCAACATTTTCTTCTTTTGTCTCAATGTTTTCTTATGCCATTTCTGCCAACATCGACAAAACCAGGTCTTGTTTGGGAAAGTGGCAAAGGATAAAACAAACATCGGCTTTGTCAAACTACGTACATCTCGAAGTAATTTGACACTTATGAGACTTCAACATAACGAGAGTCGTCTGTTATTTATCATGTGCATTGTACATAATTAAAATAGTATTTAACGCATACAAGATACAATTTCATTATTTTCAATTAGTTCTAAATGAACATGGTTATTTCTAAATGAATAAACTATGCACACAAATGACTGTGTTTTCGTTCTAGTTGTCTTATATAAGCCATTTGAAAATTTGCTCAGAAAATTTCCCGCGGCACCGGCAGGATTTGAACCCAGGGCCCTTCGATCCCAAAGCCCGCGTCCTACCACTAGACCAGGACGCCCAACAGATACCAGAGGTGCGTTCTTTAGAGCGAGATTTCTTGAGATATCTTGAGATTTCTTAAGATGATTTAGGATAAAGCGTTCCTCTGAGCAAGACTTTTAAGACGATCACTGGGAGCTGCCATTGCTCTATACTTCTTTCGGAACACCTCGGTAAATTCTGTAGAATCTATATGGGAGAGATTTGACCGAGTTGTACCGAATGCTCCATGATTCATAAACGCGGAGTTCCGAATGCTCCGTACTTCATACAAATGACGTCATGATGAAGTCATTTGTATGAAGTATGGAACATTCGGAACACCTCGCTTATAATCTCGGTCTCAAAGACGCTGTATCAAAAATATCTTAAGAAATCTTGAAAAATCTAGCTCTAAAGAACGCGCCTCAGGTTTTTGTTTAAAAGCGACGATTGGAACCCGCAACAGCTAGTTTGATTTCCACGATGTTTCCTATGACGCGCAAAAAGGTCTAAAGACATGATAGCGCTATACCTACAATGGAAATAGAGGCATACCGCTAAACCGTCATATTTTAGCGGTACACTGATGAAAATATAGGTATGCCTGCAAAATAAGGGTAAATCGCCATTTCAATTGAAGCTATACCCATGAAAAATTACGGTGTACCGCTAAATTATAGGTATACTTACATTTTATCGGTATACCTCGATTTTTTAGATAGCCAATCACAGAGCTTGTACTACAGCCGTAGATACAGTTCGTGAAAGGAGCTTTTGATTGGCTTATGAGATTTCGAGCAGAAGGGTCAAAAATGATTAACGGTACATCGATAATTTAGCGGTTTTAAGGGTAGGCTATAGCTGTAATTAAAATGGTATTTTCATCGGTGTACCGCTAGAAATATGACGGTATACCAGTATTTTAGCGGTATACCTCTATTTTTATTGTACGTATAGCGCTGTCGTGTCTTTAGAGTTTAGTATGGCGCGCGAATAGGGTCTAAAGTCAATATAGCGCTAGACCTATAATTATAATAGGGGTATACCGCTAAAAATAGCGGTCTACCCTTATATTTTTATCGGTCTACCGATAAAAATATCGGTCTACCCATAAATTAAGGGTAGACCGCTATTTCAATTAACGGTCTAGCGATAAATTACTGGTAGACCGATAATTATTTTTTACCCTTCTGCTCGAAATCTCATTAGCCAATCAAATGGCTCGTTACATCCTCAACACACTGGAAATAAGCGATATCTGTATAGTACAAGCTCTGTGATTGGCTATCGAAAAAAATAGGGGTCTACCGATAAAAATAGCAGTTTACCGGTAATTTTATCGCTAGACCGTTAATTGAAATAGCGGTCTACCCTTATTTTATGGGTAGACCGATATTTGTTTTTCGGTAGACCGATAAAAATTTAAGGGTTGACCGCTAATTTTAGCGGTCTACCCCTATTCTAATTATAGATATAGCGCTATATTGACTTTAGACCCTTTTCGCGCGCCATAGTTTAGACCCTTTTTGCGCGCCATAGTTTCCGACTGAAATGTCCAAACTCGACATCAAAATAGTGGTCAAAGGGAGATAATTTAGCGCGAAAATGGTTTCTACTATACGCATAACGACGGAATACATTGTTCGCGAAAAAATGTCCCACGCGTTGGCCGAGTTCACCACCAGTGATTATACACACATCGAATCTTTATCGACATCCGTTTTGTCGTCTGCATCAGCTTTTGAATGCACCCTGTAGTTACAAAGTTTGATTTTTTTTTTCAAGAAAGGCGATAACATCCTAACCGAATCTACAGCTGCTCGCCCACACACACAAGAAATTGACGAACGTATGGACAGACGGAGACGATACAAATGTACATCCATCATCGGCGGTAGAGAGTCACGTGGCAATTGAAGAAAATCTTCAATCAGTATTTATGTTAACATGCGACAGATTTGGAAAAATTTTTGAAGTAGAGAAGTCAGAAATATAATGAATAAGATGGATGTGGTGATCTACCACATGCAGCTATTTCCTGGCGTTTCCACTTTCTCTGCTTTAAACAGAAATCAAATTGATCAACAAAACAAGAGATGTTTGTAAAACATATATGCCCCCTCAAGGGCCTACATTTGATGTAGGTCAAAGTCCAAGGTCAAGTTAACAAGGTCCAAGGTCATGGTCACATATGAAAGGTCTTGGTAGGAGGTGTCTATGTGTGAAATTTCAAAGCTGTATATGTAAAAGTAAAATGAAACATAGGCCAGGTTAAAGTTTTTAAAAGTAGGCCAAATGCCAAGGTCAAGGTCATGGTCAAATAGGAAAGGTCTTGGTTGGAGGTGTCCATGTGTGAAATATCAAGGCTGTAGGTGTAAAAGGACATGATAAATATGCCTGGTTTCAGTCTTTTTAAAAGTAGGTCAAACTCCAAGGTCAAGGTTGCAATATTCAAAGTCATGGTCAAATGTGAAAGGTCTTGGTAGGAGATGTCTATGTGTGAAATATCAAGGCTGTAGGTGTAATAGGACATAAGATAAAGGCTAGGTTAAAGATTTCTAAAAGTATGTAAAAATCAAATGTCAAGGTCACAAGGTCCAAGGTCATGGCCAAATGTGAAAGGTCTTGGTAGGATGTGTCCATGTGTGAAATATAAAGGCTGTATGTGTAATAGCACAAGAGATATAGGCCCAGTTTATTTTTTTAAAAGTAGGTCAAACTCAAAGGTCAAGGTCCAAGGTCATGGTCAAAAGTGAAATATCTTGGTTGGAAGTGACCACGTGTGAAATATCAAGGCTGTATATGTAAAATGACATGAAATATAGGCCAGGTTAATGTATTATTAAAGTAGGTAAACACCAATGTCAAGGTCACAAGGTCCAAAGTCATGGTCAAATGTGAAATGTCTTGGTCGTAGGTGTCCATGTGTGAAATACCAAGGCTGTATGTGTAAAAGGACATGATATATCGGCTAGATTAAATTTTTTTAAAGTAGGTCAAAGTCCAAGGTCAAGGTCCAAGGTCAAATGTGAAAGGCCTTGGTAAGATGTATCCATGTGTGAAATACCACAGCTGTATGTGTAATAGCACATAAGATATAGGCCTAGTTTAATTTATTTAAAAGTAGGTCAAACTCCAAGGTCAAGGTCACATGGTCCAAGTCGTATGTGATAGGTCTTGGTCGGAGGTTTCCATGTGTCAAATATCAAGGCTGTATGTGTAAAATGACATGATATATCGGCCAGGTTAAAGTTCTTCAAAAGTAGGTCAAACTCCAAGGTCAAAGTCACAGAGTCCAAGGTCATGGTCAATTATGAAAGGTCTTGGTAAGATGTGTCCATGTGTGAAATATCAAGGCTGTATTTGTAAAAGGTCATGAGATATTTGCCGGGTTTAATTTTTTTAAAGTAGGTCAAACTCCAAGGTCAAGGTCACAAGGTCCAAGGTCATGGTTAAATCTGAACGATGTTGATAGGAGGTATCTATGTGTGAGATATCAAGGCTGTATGTGTAAAAGGACATGAGATATAGGCAAGGTTAAGAATTAAGTGTAAAAATCAACAAAGGGCAATAACTCAAAAAAATTGATCGGCAGAGTTACGGTTCTTGTGCACTGCATCTCTCCATAATGAAATCTATTCACCTGTGAAGTTTCATGATTCTACCTTACATATTTTTTGAGTTGTGCTCCGGACAAGAATCAAGTTATAAACTCAAGAAAGGGCAATAACTCAGAAAATTTGATCGGCAGAGTTACGGTTCTTGTGCACTGCACCTCTCCATAATGAGATCTATCCACCTATTAAGTTTCATGATTCTACCTTACATACTTATTGAGTTATGCTCCGGACAATAATCAAGTTTGAAAATCAACAAAGGGCAATAACTCAAAAATTTGATCGGCAGAGTTACGGTTCTTGTGCACTGCACCTCTCCATAATGAGATCTGTCTACCTGTAAAGTTTCATGATTCTACCTAACATAGTTTTTGAGTTATGCTCCGGACAAAAATCAAGTTTGATAATCAACAAAGGGCAATAACTCAAAAAATTTGATCGGCAGAGTTACGGTTCTTGTGCACTGCACCTCTCCATAATGAGATCTATTCACCTGTAAAGTTTCATGATTCTACCTAACATAGTTTTTGAGTTATGCTCCGGACAAAAATCAAGTTTGAAAATCAACAAAGGGCAATAACTCAGAAAATTTAATCAGCAGAGTTACGGTTCTTGTGCACTGCACCTCTCCATAATGAGATCTATCCACCTGTAAAGTTTCATGATTGTACCTTACATACTTTTTGAGTTATGCTCCGGACAAGAATCAAGTTATAAAATCAACAAAGGGCAATAACTCAAAAAATTTGATCGGCAGAGTTACGGTTCTTGTGCACTGCACCTCTCCATAATGAGATCTATCCACCTATGAAGTTTCATGATTCTACCTTTAATACTTTTCGAGTTATGCTGCGGACAAGGTTTGGTCTACGGACAGACCGACCGACATACGGACGGACCGACCGACCGACCTTCCGACCGACACATGCAAAACAATATACCCCCATTTTCTTCGAAAGGTGGCATAATTATTGACGATCTTCTGAAATTGTTGTCACGTGGTTCCCTGCCGTGAAATATCGTTGATTTGAAATGTTGGGGTTTAACGCCGTTTCAACTGCTAAGGTCATTATTACGGAGGCTGGAGCACCTAACCGTGGAATCCTGGTATTTCTGTCACTAGCACTACCACAATATCCAAACCCAGCTGCTCTCTCACATAGATGATTCACACTTGTTGGTGCGAGACAAATGTCTTACTAAATGTCAAAATCCATGAAATAAGGAGATACAAAGATTAACAAACACCTTATTGTACCTTGTAGCCGTTTATTCCTCTGCTACATGATGTAGTACGTACAAAAATGACAAACATTTTGAAATATACATTTTTTTCTTTTAAATTTTTCAAATAATGATGTATAATATGATAATCAATACATGATTCCCTAGCAACTTATTTCTTTAACAGGGAGAAGCACGAAATTTAAGCACAAAACTTATTTTCGGTAAATATCAAGAGGGTTGTGCAGAATTTTTGTAAGCGCATATGAAATATGCGCTTACAAAAATTCTACACTAACCCGCTAAATATTGAAATATGCACCAAAACAATTTTGCACTCATTTTTCCAAAACATTACCTCAAAAACAAACAACTTTTCCAAACCAATCTGTAGCCATTAAATAACCCTAGAAAGCAATCGTGACAAATTAATTCTTCAAAATGCAGTGACAATCTGTAGGCATGAAATCTTGGCGCAGACCTAGATCCCTATAATTTGTCGTTAAGAAATCCAAAGCTACAGTTTCAAAGGCCCCTAATCAAGAAATTATCCCTAGTCTAAGGCATTTGCCTGTGAGTAAACTAAATCTTAGTTCTTACTACAAAAAACTTTTGACCAGTCTTGTTCTTTACATCTTGCACCCCAATGCCAAAACAATGTGCAAGACCATTCAATGCATATATTCATTTAATAAAGAATTGGACTATCTTCTACAAATTTGTTTTTAACAGGCATGATGACTGAAGATGTCCCAGATTTCTAACAATCAAGTCTTTTAAGCCAAATATTCTTTACTTTAAGCTTTTGAAAAAAAAAGCAGCGAGCTAACAGGTCAAAGTTCACGTAAATAAGAACCAGATACAAAAGTTAGTTGTTTTTGAGGTAACTCTCTCCCTGTTTACAGTTGCAAGGTTTTAAGGTAGTCCACCCCTAATGAGATTCAATCGATGTCGGAATCATTCGGGCCACGACTTCAACATTCGGCGGCAGACCGTTCCACTACCAAATGTTCATGTCGTCACCCGAATAGGTGCTTGTTATCGTAACAAACATTAACAAAGTCACAAAATCACTGACGTCTTAGGGATCTAATTAAGGGTGGACTACCCTAATGCACTTTACTGAATTCTACACCCCATGATTACAAGTGATTGTTACTATCAATTTTTGTTACTCAAAATATTGAAAAGGACATTTTGGTGAAGAAAATATTTCATCATCAATATATCACAACCATGGCAAAGTCTTAATCATGGTCTATCAAAAAATTGTTACACTTCTAATGCAGATTAAAGCTTTCAAAAGATGTTGATTTGATCAACATGTCGTTCATTACATTCCAAAATGTCATAACTACAGCTTATTCAAGCTGTAGCTACAACATTTTGGAATGCAACAGACAATCTTTTGGAAACTTGAATCATATTTAAACTTTCAACAATCTTTTCATAGCCTTGAATGAAGAATTTGCTCATAGTAGCAATACTTAACTCAAGCCATTTAAACTCTCGTAAGTTCATAGAAGTCTAACATTCCATATAATAGAAATACATGTCAAACCAAGTACCTACAAGTAATATGAATCTAAATGTAGATACATCATTTTCTTTTAAATATACATGTATTTCTTAAATTCTTATTTAAAATAAAATAAAGTTTTCCTGCTAGAGTAAAATCTTTAAAGTAGAAAGGGATTAAAATTGCAAAATATTAAATGAATGAAAACAATTTGAACACAAATGGCATACAAAAAACTCATTTTTCTGCCATCATTTCGAAATAATCACTAATTTTATTTCTATAAAATTATTGATTTTCTTACCAAAATTAGCAAATAGGTAAAATAAGAATTCAAAAGTTGAATTTTGATTAAGTTTCGAGTTCTCAGAGAAAGGAAAATTTTGATTCTGCAAAAATTACAAAGTTTAATGGGAATTTTCTTAATACCATGATGTTTTGAATCTCCGAAAACTGACAATATTTATCATTGGCTTAGTTCCAAAATGTCATAACCACAGCTTTTTTAAAGCTGTGGTTACAACATAATTTTATGAACTAAGCTGACAATATGCAAAAGATCTTGATGAAAAATAATACAGGGCATTACATTATAATACTCCCAATCTTTGGTCTCATATATTACCCATATAGTCACACACTATGGGTACTCACACTTCATAATTTGTTCAAAATTAATAATTCTTAAGCTTTCTTGAGGAAAATAGAAAATAATTTTTGAAAATAGCACTTCAGTTTGTTCCCCCCGAACTGACAAAATCACATCAGCACATTGGGCTATCTCTGACATTTATATTTTCGAAGTTATTTTAGATAGTCAACCATTTTTAGACAACATGCCATCTCTTTTCTTCCAACACCCTGTAAGCAAAACCTATTTTAAGTTGTAGTTACCAGGCTTTGAAAGAAAGGAGCGATATCAGATTGTCTTATTAGATTACTTGTAAAGTATAAATAATCAAATTTGAAATCTAAATTTTTGTTTACATATCAATTTTAAAGACACACCGGTAGAAAAATCCACAATCCCCCTTCCCTGTCCCCGACTTGGAATAATTTGGTTGGATGCCGTTTCAGAAAAGCATCCTGTTACAGTGGTCCACCCCAATAGATTTAGGGATGGACTACCTTAACCATTTTATCCTGACTTCTTCGCGAGCTCGCGCGGATGTTTTCCATTTTTTGCATAGGTCGATACAGCATCTAACCAAATCATTCCCTGCTGATTAAAATCTTATCATAAACAATCTCTTAATGACTTCTTTAACAAACTTTTATTCTTCATAAAAAAAGAGATAGATCGATCTAAACTTTACAGAACCACAAGTACTTAGTGCGCAGTGATTCTGAAAAATTTAGAGTGACATCTCTTACCATAAAACATTTCGTTCCTAAATCTCGCCGTGCAAGATCGTCTTCCATCTGACTCAATTAGTGAATACAATACTTTTATAAGTGCCTTTATGTAATAAAGGCACTTATAAAAGTACTGTATTCATAAATCACAAATCCTGTCTTTCAATATTTTGAATCAAGGCCCAATTAACAATAACAAAATGTTAATAACAACTGTTTTTTTGTTTGTATTTCTCGGTCGCGGGTTTAGTTCTTTCTACCCCCTCGACCGCCGCCCCCTTGTCGTGGGTACCCGCCTCTCATACCGGGGTACATGGGGTAACCTCCACGGTCCCAGCGCTGTTGTTGCCATGGTCCCCCGTATCTAGGGTTACCATACCATTGGGGAGGGGGCATGTAATAGTCATCATAGTAGTAGTTAGGTGCACCTGCAAATAACGAAATTGAAAATATCTTTCAACCCTTTCCAAACGACAAGAAAATTACAATGGTCTGATTTGAAAGCTGCTACAGATATGGAATATTATAACATATTATAGCACAAGATGTGTTTGTGAAACAGGAATGCCCCCGAAATGGCCATTTTTCTAAGATGTAATGTTTTGGTGTAAGGGGTTGATAAGGGTTAACAAATCCTTGACGAGGTCAAATTGCATGGAACAGATAGATATCATTGAAAAGAAGTTGCATAGTGCATACCAAATTGAAGCTTTGTATGTCAAATACTTTTGGAGAAAAGGCAAATGTTAAGTTTTCGGACAGACTGACGGACAGAAGTAAAACAATATGCCCCAGAGTTTCCATTTACGACGTAAAAGTATCTGTATACGCATGAAAATCAACTCGGACGCAAATTTTTTATTCTCGTCGCGTCCATGGGACGCAAAATAAAATGACAGGCAAAAACAATGTATTTTTATAAATCTTACACAAAAACATCAGATAACTAGCGAAAACAATCCAAAATGTTTCAAAGTACGACAGATTTGATTTGGTTTTCCAAAGTTACTATAAATAGACTTCGCCAACGTCTAACCGAAAAGTTGCGATTGTTGGGATTCCCGATTTTTCGTCTGGTACCCGAACAGTCAAAAATATTGTTTTGTGGGCAATTTGATAGCCGGAAACCAACTGTTACTTTCATTTTGTAAATAATAATGGCTTCTTCAGCCAAGAAAAAGAAACACTCACTGTCTTTTCAAGACCAGTGGCTTGCCGATCCGGCGTTCAAAGACTGGCTGATAAAAGCTGCTGCAGATCACAAAATTTGTGATAACTTAGGTATAAAACTGGATGATATCTCAGAAAACATTGCGGCAAATTGAATTTTTTTTTATGCTTATTATTAGCAGTTTCTTCTTTTGCTTCAATGTTTCCCCAAGCCACTTTAACTGGGAATAACAAAACTAGGCCTTGTTTGGGAAATGGTTAAAAGTACAACAATTAATTTGAAGATGATTTGTGGAAGTCAAAATTGGACTCAACTTAAAGTGGTTGGGACTCAACTTTTTCTACTGCACTGAGTCCCAGGGACTCAATATTTTTTTATGTAAATGGAAACACTGTGCCCCCGATCTCCCGATGCGGGGGCATGAATATGAAATTGGAATGCAATGTCCCTTTAATGTCTCTTTCAACAGTTACTGCTATGATCATATCACACAAGCTGGAGCACCAAGCCATGGATACCTGTCATTTCTCTTACCACAACGTCCTTATTGAGCCCCCAGCTGCTCGACCACATGTTAAAATCATTCTTAACCATTGGTGGGAAACAAATGCCAGAAATGATGTTTGCTAGGCCCTGATCAAACTCATGAGATTCAATGAATGTTTCTAAAACTTTCACTATTTCCACCTACCTCTGTTATAAGCATACTAAACTAGAACTGTCGCAAAGCGGACAAATACCCCCCACTAGCGCGTTGTCACTGAAAAAGTGCTAAAGTTCAAAGTGGCATAACTCTGAAACTACTGCCTGGATCAAGATGAAAATTGCAGGTGCACAACTTCATATGATAGGAAACATCCTGCTAAAATTTCAGCAAAATTGGTCAAAAACTGTGGGAGGAGAAGAGGACACAAAATTATGTCCACGGACGGACGGACGGACGGACAGACGGACGGACGGACAGACGGACGGACAGACGGACGGACGGACGGACAACCTGAATCCAGTATACCCCCCCATAACTTTGTTGTGGGGGGTATAATAAGGTAAGCCTTGGCCACTTTGATGACCATCCAACAGATCACCAGACTGTCAGTCTGATTCAAGTATACTCCCCCCCCCCCCCCCCCCAAACTTTGTTGCGGTATATAATATATCTTAATTTAAGGTCTGAATGAATTTTTCAACAGTTAACCCTTTCCCAAACAAGACCTGGTTTTGACGTCCCTAGTAGAAAAGGCTTGGGAAAACATTGAAACAAAAGAAGAAACTGCTGATAACCAGCAGTTTCTCCTTTTGTCTCAATATTTTCTGTACTATCTTATACACAAATTCTATCTTTAACAACATCCCTAAATGTCGTCTGCAGCAGCTTTCAAATTGAACCACACTAAAATTTTGCCATTTGGGAAAGGGTTAAACCTACCTCTATTATAAGCGTACTCCTTGGGGTAAGCCTTGGCCACCTTAATGAGTGTCTCACCAACCTTCACTTTCTTCATTACTGAAATATACACAAACAAGAACAGTGAAACTGGTTAAAAAGGTTAAAATTCCACTGAATTAAGGATTACAACCCATCATTTGATACCAAACACTTCATGCATCGTCGGGTGCCATCCTTGTATTCCTTGGGGTAAGCCTTGGCCACCTTAATGAGTGTCTCACCAACCTTCACTTTCTTCATTACTGAAATATACACATACATCAACATTAATAGATTGCAATGAAGTGGATTTAAAGCCTCATTTAACTGCTATGGTCATAATGTACGGCTGAAGCACCTAACCATGGATTCATGATGATGTAGTTTGTCATACCAATACTACCACAACATCCTAACCGAGCCTCCAGCTGCTTGCCCACATAGGTTGACAAAACTCAAGCCATTGGTGGGGTGACAATTTTGTCAGAAGGGATATTTTCCTCGGCGGAGGATCGAACCTGGTACCTGACCGTACCTCATAAGTGAGAGTCTGATATGCTACCAACTGCAATATGGCTGCGGCACATGAAAATTGAGTCTGAATAATGTCATTTTTTACCTAGACGCTGACATTATGGTCACAAAAGCATGTACAAAGTTTTAGGGCAATAGGATTGACACAGAGAAATGACAAATTGCATGTAAAAACTTAACCAAAACATTACGCAGACGCCAACGCCCTGTTGTCCGGAATAGGCTCCTTTTCTACGAATAGACATGCTAAAAATTATCCTTCGGGAAAGGGTTAAAGCACAAATAACCTACTTACAGTTAAATCTATCTACGGGATCTTCATCGCTGAAGTCAATGAAGCCGTAGCCCTTGTAGGCTTTTGTGTCTTTATCTCGGACGATCTTGATCTCGGTAATCTCGCCGTACTGGCTGAAAAAATCACGCAGCTCTTTCTTCAAGTCTTCCTCTTCCTTTTCCTTATCAAAGTCCTTGATGTAGAGCTTCTTGGTCGCCCAGTACTCTTGCTGAAATTCACAGAAAATTGTCATCTGCAACATCTTTGAACTTGCACCAGTAAAACAGAAGCTGTCTCAAGACTTGGTGAACCAAGCACCCGCAAGCGCGACTATCAAGTGCTGGATAGCAAAAAATTCCAAGTCCTTAAGGGTAAAAATTCCAATTTACTGCATGCAAGAGTAGCAAATCTTTGCCTGGGGGCTGTACTATAATAATAGAAGCCAGAGCAAAGTTTAAAAGCAAAAGCTGTTACAGAAAAATCATAAGAGATGAAAGTTGCACATACAAATTTAATCAAGAATTCTAAAGTCTGAAAAGGCAAAAGATTCCATTGAATTAAATGTCAGAGTAACCGATCTTGACCAAGAGGCTAATATTATGGTCACAGAAGCATGTGCAATGTTTGAAAGTAATAGCTTTTGCAGAAAAAAGTTATCGCAGATATATGGAAATTGCATGTAAAAATTAAACCATGAATTTCTATGTCCAAAATGGTATAAATAACACTAAATTACAAGTTAGAATCTAAAGAAATAAATTTTTGCCTGGAGGATGAAATCATGGTCACAGAGGCATGTACAAAGTTTCAGAGCAATAGCATTAGTAGAAACAGATTTGACAAACTTGCACTGTTGCATGTGAAAACTTATCCAAAGCATTACTTCCCATGTAACTAGAATAGCCCCCCCCCCCCCCATTCTACTAAAAGTCGCACTAAAAATGTTGCCGTCTAGTAATGGGTCAAAACTTACACTTTTTGGTGTGGCTCGTTTCGTCTCCACAGCTTTCTCATCCACATAATGGGGTCGTTTTTTCTGTACTTCATCTACTTTGTCAGATTTCGCGAATGTAATGAATCCAAAACCTTTTCTGTAATACACAAA
The DNA here is from genome assembly GCA_963680895.1 of Fragum sueziense. Lineage (NCBI taxonomy): Eukaryota > Metazoa > Mollusca > Bivalvia > Cardiida > Cardiidae > Fragum > Fragum sueziense. The sequence continues at coordinate 12,644,831 of OY804609.1, read as the reverse complement.
ATGTATATTTCTAAATTAATTCTTTCACAAACATTAAATAGTTGGAAAATTTCAGAGTTTCGATTCACACCAAATTTTGTGTGAAACGTGTATTTGAAAAATATAACATACAGTTTTACGGTCCTGGGCCCGTATTCACCAACGCATTCTAAATTTTAGAATTAGACTAAATCTAAAGAATTTGCTAAATTGGGAGTCTAATTCTAAAGTACGTATTCACCAACGCATTCTAAATCTAAATCTTTAGAAAATTCTTTAGATTTCCAAGTCTACCACCTGCCGTGCTAAAGTACGTTTCATGGGTGAAAAAATGGCCGCCGTTCACCGCTTCAAGGCTTGTTACATGCTTAAAATCGACAAAGGAATCCAAAAACAAAACAATAGTCCATTTAAAACTTAATCTTATACAAAAATTCGACGAGATAGCACTTTTTGAAGATATTTGAATGCGCAAATCGTAACTCGACATGCCCAAAAGGTCAGCCGGTAAGAAAAGTGCCATTCTTGTAAACATGACAGATTGTCTGGCGCAAAATCTTTCACTTGTCATGGGCAAAACAAACATGTTAGCCTACATTTCGTTAATCAAATATTGTCAGAGAGAAATCAAAGAGAAATCAGCTCAAACAACAAAGAATGCAACTCAACTTTACAACTAGCTCTGAACCTTGGCCGGTGTGTTTTTGTGTGCACATGAGCGAGTGTGGGTTAGGATCGGAAGCCCGAAGGGTCCGTTTGAACAAAGAACAAAATTAACTTGAAACAGAGAAAATGTAGCAAATTTAACATGATCATGAGCACATACCACGATATTCTTTGATCTCTTTTTCCCTCTAACTGCAACTTCCTAAATTCTTGACCTTAGTCCTGTTTATCGGGGGTCGTCCATTTTCCATGTTTTCAAACAACAACTTGAACAAGACGAGTGATGAAACTGATGATCGTGGCCAAATGGCAAATTTCAAACCAACGGTACCCCGACGTATCACAAGGCATACCATTTTCTTGAAATAAGATGAATAACCACTTTCTGGATGATCTCTATCCCTTCAAAATCTACAGAATTAAAATCCTCCCAATTTGTCGTTCTGTAAACATTGCATCTCCAGAGAAATCAAAACGTCACAGATTGTGTGAATTACGTCACAAAAAGCTTTGAACTTGACCTTGGGTTTATATTTAGATCATTAATCGAGGGGCCTAAAGTGGGGAATTTTATGTCTACTAGTAAACTTGTGCTCTCGATAACAATTAAGGATTTAATGGCACAGTCTATTTATCATTTTCTGATTCACAGACATTTGCCATATATTTTGGGGGTGAATATAAAACTGTTGTTGTACACTTTAGTTAGGATGCAGAATTTTATGCAGTTTAATAAATATTTAATCGTTCTAGATCTATTAAGACATTGTTTGCTTTGCAATAGATAGTACTGAACAGAAGATGGAACACGCTGCACAAATGATTAATTATCGACGGTATTAAAAAGGTAAAAATTAATACAGTGCTTGCCGATTGTCAAACAGTCTGTCCTTTCGTTCGTTCCGTTTGGATCAATGCCGTATCTTCCTTTCGGCTTTGATCCAACGGACCCCTAAAGAAGTTGAAGGGTGTCGACTATGTTTTGATCCTCAAAATATACAGGCCATGATGCTGGTTGCATAATTTGCCTACGCTGTATTAAAATCCGGAAACCAGCACAGGATTGTGGCCGTTTACGCCGCGTACAAACTATTCTAAATTAAGACTGGTCTAAATTGCGTTGGTGAATAAGGAATTTAGAACTTTCTTGGCTGAGTAAAGAATTTAGAATTTAGACAAAGTCCAATTCTAAAATTTAGAATTTGTTGGTGAATACGGGCCCTGTATGTGATTTCACCCACAAAAATTTGGACCAGCATCTTCAGTTGTAGCAAGAAGAGTAATGTTAAACATTATCATTCCAGATGAACAATTTTCGGTTATTTCTTGCGAATAGAACTCCCTCAATCTATCTTTAGAGCATTTCTGGTAGTGAATCAGAACAATCTGTTTTTATCGTTGTGATAAAGGAAACATAGACTGGTCTATTTCTATCGGCAAAAAGAACAGCATGCCGCTCAAGTTTTCAATAAATGCCTCATAAGTTCTTAACTACAGCTTGATCAAAACTGAAGCTATGATGTTTTTGTTGAAAAGCAGCTATAATAAAGAAAGGTCCTTTCATTGGCAATAAGATAGATCTATGCAGAAATTATCCTTCTGGGAAATATTGATTTTTACACGTGTTAAGCATCTAGGCTGGTCCCAATTTCCGATAATGGTAGCACACATGTAGTATATTTATAAGGGGGTGGCCAATCAATTGAGGTGAAGGTCGGGTAAATTTTGACAGTTGTAATACACAATTTAGTGATTAACTAGAACTGTCCCAAAGCGGACAAATACCCCTCAGTAGCGCCTTGTCATTGAAAAAGTGCTATAGGACAAAAGATTCTTTAGTTGGATCATGGAACATAGTCCAATTGTGACCTTGACCTTTGACATTGGTGACTCAAAACAATAGGGCACCTTTTTGGGTCATGGTTAACAACTGTGTAAAGTTTCATGGTCCTAGGTCCACCGGTTCTGGACTTAGAGCATGGAAGCGGATTTTAAACAAGGTCCAATTGTGACCTTGACCTCTGACCTTCGTGACCCTAAAGCAAAAGGGCACCTCCTTGGGTCATGGGCAACAAGTCTGTGTAAAGTTTCATGATCCTAGGTCAACTGGGTCTTGACTTAGAGCAAGGAAACGGATTTCACAAAGCTCTGGAAAACATCGAATACCAACCTTCCCTGTCCTTGGTTCTTAATTTCACAGTTCACTACATCTCCGTAATTTGTATCGAAGTACTCTTTCAGGGATTCTTCCGTTGTTTTCTTGTCCAGACCACCAACAAAGATTTTTCTGAAGGGTTCAGCCTGAGGATTAGTTTGAAAGTCTGGCCATTCCTGAAGATTAAAAAATATTATATATATCATCTTGGTAGAAAACATTGTGGGAAATGAAGAAATTGCTTGTGACAAGCAATTTCTACATTTTACACAATGCTTTCTCTGACTTTTTTTGAGGCTCCGGGTAGTGTCAATGTGTGTCTAATCTGCCAACAAAGATTTTTCTGAAGGGTTCAGCCTGAGGATAAGTTTGAAAGTCTGGCCATTCCTGAAATTTAAAAAAATATAATATGCGAGTCATCATGCTAAAAGGGACCTTATCGGATGTGCGAAAAATTATATTGACCCTAGTCAGTCTGCGCAGTCCGCGAAGCCAGACTAGGGCCAATAGTTTTCACTTTAATGTAATTGTCTAAATCCGTAATGTTGTCCCTATCCTACGGTACCATATGTTCATTTTTCACATACAGTGTCTGGTTGACCTGTGCCGAGACTGACAAGTTTGCTAAAATTCAGATTTTAGGACTTCCGATTAAGTCCCTTTTAGTGTGACGGGTCACATATCTTGGAAGAAAACATTGTAGGAAATGCAATCAAGTGAATTTTATGATCGAAAGTGATTTTCACGGCAACACCGTTATATTTTACTCGATTCTGATTGGATGCCGGACCATCAGGTGCGCGATATCTGGCCAATTGATTATCGAGAAAAATCTAGTCATTCGTTCCTCTTTTTGTCCACCGTATTTGCGTAAACAAAATGTCAGAACCTTCGGCTAAAAAGCCCCGAACAATTCTAAGTTATTTCGGAAAAAGAAGGACTGATTTCTCCATCGCCAATCACGCTGTAACTGAGCCTGAACCCTCTACATCTACCGATACGGCGGCCCCCGATAGGGCTACCGAATCACGGAAAACTGCCCCCATCCGACATTTTCAAGAGAACTGGTTTCGGCTGACAAGGAAAAACGTTTTATGACATGAAAAGACGAAGATTAACACATCCATTGTAATTGGTTTAGCGAGCCAAAGTAATGACCAGCTCTGGTAAAGGTGTAAAAGGATATATGCTCAGCGGTCCCTATGCTCGGGGACAATCCGATGCTCATCAACTACCACTGTCTTTCCCATAAACTAGCTTTAGTAAATTCTAGGTAATTAATTTTACATCTTTTTTTCCCATTCCATTGATGGTAATTTAATGAATCTCCCCTTATTTTCAGAAATGTCTCAAATTTTTTAGGGTCAGTGACACATTTGTCTCATCCTATCAAAATCCTTGGCAGAACACTGGAGATTTTTAGCCAAATTTCTTGCTATCATACGTTTTTCTGTGAGTTTTTTCTCCCAATTAGCAAATTTGAGTGAGATTTCTGGCAGAAAAATGAGAGAATTCGCACAAATCTCGTCCCAAAATTATCCCTGCAGTAGAGTTCCTGTCCCTGTTACTGACCTCCGACTCTTGAGTAGCATGGACCATGAAAAATTTCAAATACTTTGTAGAACATTGAAACTTGGCAGGAATCTTATTTCAAATAAAACAAGTAAAATAAACTTTATTCCAATGCAATATCTTCAATAACTAATTTTTTATGATTTTTTTAATAAGGGGGCGTGGCTCACCAATCACTGGATTTGGTGCTCACTTTCTGACATGATTAATAAAATTTCTTTGATGCTTTTCGGTGGATTATCGGGAAATAACAGTAGATTATTATTTTGATAAACTCACCACCTATCCAGTGAAATTATCAAAAATTTGTGCCCCGCTTTTGTTCATTTCACCCTATCTGACGTTATATAAGCCGGGCCAAATAAGTGACGTCATCATAAGCGTTGCATAGCAGACACGTGCAAAAAGACGCGCTTTAAGAAAATCTGTCATATTTTTTTTACATTTTGTCTAATTTTTGCATTAAAGAAATAGAATAATCGTTTGTTTTTCGTGTAAGATCGATTGATAGTGTTGTATATCGGACAGCAAAATCACTATCGATAATCGGAAAGTCACAACCGATTGATTATCGATTGTACAATCGGTTCTTTGTAAACAAAAAAAGTCCATCAGTGTAACCTAGTAATTATCATAATTAAGTATTGTTTATGTGTTAACTGCATAATTATGATGCTACTCCAATACTGAGCCAAATTTAAACAAGGTCTTGAGGAGTTGCTTCTGAGGCTAGTTGCCTTTGAATGTATATAACGCTGGCTTTTTCATCTTTTGAACAAGATTTTTTTCATAGGCTAAATATGTAGATCTAACTCAGTATCGTATATAAGAGATTGGTAGAAAAGCAATATATATAGCCTTTCATCTTGTAAAATTGAGCCTATACATGAAAACTTGTTAAATTGGGGAAAATTAATTTAAATTTTATCTTTCTGCCCTTGGTTGCTTTTGATGCTTATGTATCTACCTATATAACTATTCATCATACATGATGTATGTGTGATGAACAGATGAAGTTCCAGGACAGGTAGGAATCATCGCCGTTAATCCATTTCTTTACCAGCTTCAGACAGACTTTTCTGTTTTCTCACTGCAGATGTGATAGCATGACTTCCCTAAACATGTCAACAAACTAAGCTAAATTTTGTCAGTGGATCAATTTGGAGACATTATTGTTGTCGTTTTCCAATTAGACTTCTTTTATTGATGGTGTGCTTTATTGTTTGCAGATGAGTATGTCAGTCTAGGGTGAGAATTATGTTCTTTGAAATGCTATGATTATAATATTCTGATCGTTTATGCGATCTAAAGATCCCGATTAATTAATTACAACTGATTGAACAATATTCATTACTAAAATGCACCTCATATGCTTTAATATATCCATCAAAAGACATTGTTCTTGTTCGATTAATTTTACTGAAATCACAGACTACCAATCAAGTGGTACCCCCTTACTAGATTTGCTTTTTGGAATTATGTTCTTTGAAATGCTATGAATAAAATATTTCGATCGTTAACACTTTTTAAAGCACTTGCATGATAAATAATAACTGATTAAACTATTAAGCATTTTTCATTACTTAATTATAGCTTTAAATGCTGGAAGCTATCCATCAAAAGTCATTGTTAATGTTCGATTAATTTTGGTAAATAGCAGACTACCAATCAAGTCATTCTTTCTGTTTACTTTGCATAAACTTCGGGACCCATAAACTTCTACGTTCACTTAGTAAAAGTAATTGCAAGAGATTGGGGGAGAGTAAGGAAATAGCCTGGAACTTTCATTCATCAATTTTCTTTTTTGATTATTAGAACCAAATGTCCGGAAAATTAACTGTAAAAGAAAAAGTGCAACTATCGATAGTTGAAAATTGCAATCGATTGTCGCCGATTTTGGGCTCAATCCGATAGCTTTCGATAGCTGGCGACTATCGACACAACACTATCGATTGATATTTCATTTTGTGAACAACGAAAGCTACATTTTCACTCATGGCTTCGCCACTCGTGAAAATAAAGCTTTTGTTGTTCACTCAATGAAATATAAATCGATCTTACACTGAAACAAACGATTATCCTCTATGTATTTATTCGATGTATATCAGAAGCTAGCCTATCTCTGACTTCTAGGGACTTATTTATTATTCTAGACAAAGTTTAAGAAGGAAAAAACTTCTTTTAACCCATTACCAAGTGACAAAAAATCAAATCTGGCTCAAGATCAATTCATTGGCTGCTTTCAGTACTTCCAGTACTTTGATTTTACGGACGCAGCCATCTTCGGATTTTTCCGTGACCTATTTGTCATTCAAAAAATGCATCCCATTTAGAATGAAATTCATCTTGGAAACGGGGATATTCATCACCTCTTTAACCAACAAGTTGAGAAAACATCATTTCAAATATCCCGGTGTACCCTAATTTCGGTCACTTAGCGCATTTCGCACGAAGGCTTGCTAGGAGATTAATAGATGCAAATCTTACCGTTAAAATCCGTTTCTGTAGCATATTTTCTTCCAATAATCCATTTAAGAAGTATCAAGCACTTTCTAAATGTCAAAGTTTTGCAAAATCAAAGATGTCCGCCAAAATACGTCATTCCTATTTTTAGATCCTAAATTCGGTCACTCTCTGTTTTCTATACTATTCAAAAAAGTTTAAGTGTCACAATATTGTTACCATATGGAAAACATTTAAAACAGTCAAAATTAAAGGAAAACTTTTAAAAATCTTCTAGCACTTGCACCACACTAACTTAACTGGTAGAAAAGGAGAGCAAGAAAGTTTTATGTTGACTAAAATTGAGAACAGCTTGGGCAGAGAAATGAGTCACCCCTTCTGAGAACCCTTATCATACTACATTCACTGTAATCACTGCCCTGGAGATTTGTTCTGGGTCATATGGATGATAGCAACCTCTTTTGGCTGGTTTAGGCTGAAACAAAGAACTACAGTCATACGTACATCAGGGTAGTGAAGACAAAATGAAATCATCCTTTTCCCAATATAATGAAATAAAGACAACTGAAACCCATAAGGACTACAGTGTCATTCTACATGCCTTAACTTTTGTTGGACAGTATACTACAGAATAACATTGGCGCAGTGGGCCCTGGAAAAATCAATATTGCAGACGAAAACAGATTTTTTGACAGGAATTCAGTTTTAAGTGAAAAAAGTGACTTTGAACACATCGGAAAAATGGGAATAGTAAAAGTGTGCCATTTTATAGATGAAAATAAAAATAAGTGTATGTTGCCTGTCTTATATCCATTTTCTCGGAAAATTTGTCGCGGATCACTCGAGTGTTACCAAAACAAACAAATCTGCGTGTGCATTGCGGCCTGTGCAGGGTAAAACAAACTTAAATATGCCTTTTACGGGGCTGACCGAATATACGTATTGACCGAATTTAGGGCACATGGGGATAATAAACACAAGATTAGTCAAGTTAATCGCCGATTATCATTAGAAACAATCAAATTCCCCAGTGCAGCCATGTTCGGATTTTTCCGTAAAATGTTCGTCAAATTCCGTAAGTGGGTCAGGCATTGCATTAAAATGCAAAATTCATGATTAAAACGGAGATATTGAAGCATTTTTGATTAACAAATGTCGAGATGGTATTTCTAATATCGAGTCTACTATACTCTTGACGGCAGGGATTATTCTGACTGGAAAAATGTATGAGAGAAAATGTTCCAATTGCTGAAAAACTATGAGAGATTTTAAATTTCTATGAGATTTTTTTCTTACGTTATTTTCAGGAATCTAACTTTATAAAAATATATCCTATATCACACAAGAGTATTATTATCAAAAATCAAGCTTTTTAAACAATTGAATAGAGAGCTCTCTAAAATCAGTTACCACAATAAATGGTCACTGTGATTGAAATGTTTTTCTGTGTAGCAAATTTCCTCTGTCATAGTGAAAATATAAAGATTAGGTGACAAATGGAGCAAAAGTAATTTATCCTATCCCAAAACGATTTCTGTCAGAAAAATAATCATAATAGAAGGGTCATGTTTCAATGTCGGGACTGGTTTTCAACTGGGAAAAGATGCAATATTATGGTATAGATTTGTAAACAAGACACGGAGAAAAATCTTTGGTTAATTGCAAGTTCTTTTCGTAATTCTCGAAAGAAATGTAAAAACATTTCATTGTTGCGTACTGTATTGTCCCTCTGAAAAGCGCTGCCATCGTTGACGGGCATTATATTAGGCTCTGAACGCTATTTACATGCCGGTGTGCATCGTCTTTTGATTGAAAATTGGTGATCAATACATGTACCTTAAATAAATGATTTGTTCATCTAATTTTCATTCCTTTGGCTGCATTTTCCTTTAAGAAACATAAAAGCAGACGCCAGTTCTTTCTATTATTTTTTGTTCATCTACGCCAGTCATGGCGAAGACCGTCGGTCCGGCAGACATGTCTGATGAAAATTCCATCTGTCTGATGATTTTATGCCTACTGTCAGTCCGACTGTCTGACACAAATTTTGATCAGTAAGATAGGGAATTATAGTTCGGTCTTACAAGATTTTATTCGGTCTGACAGATTATTCAGTATTGTCAGACAGAATGTCTGACAAAGTTTTATGATTCTTCGCCATGTCTGCTACGCAACGTCTCGGCTCAGAAATGATAAGGAAAAATACCGAGTAGACCAGTTGTTACGAATATCCGGTACCCTGCATTCAATTTTGGAGCTTGTTTTACTTTAAAGAATGCCGAAAACCAATCGAGTTTACTTTTCTGATTTCCGCTTTTTTGACAGCTGAGTTTTCATCCGTTTTTTTCGGTACTAATCAATTTCAAATTGGTATGCGAGATTTTGTTCCAATTGAGAAAGATCTATGCGATATAAGGCATTTATATGCGAGAATCTTGCGATTTCCCGGCTCAAAATTATCCCTGTGACGGGGAATACTCGATGATTCACTATAAAATTTGATTGTTAATTCTTCATTACTTTCTTTCAAAGTAAAAACAAAACGCTTTCATTCAGAGTTTGTGATGTTCCGGAAGAAAAGTATGTCTTCTTTCGTCATTGGCCAGTTTCCTATCGAATATCCAATCAGAAATGCTGTTTTGAACGAGTTTAATGACTGCTTCGCGGGCAATGATAGGTAACTCTTTTTTACCTCCATTTTGAGAGCTAACTTGATTTAGTGTTAGACGAGTGACGTCCCTTGTTGGTTCATGCTATCTGGAGGGCAAAAACTAGGTCAAGAAGCATATCTCTATCTAAACACTGAAATTTTGTAATGACTGGCTAACAAAATGCAGATTCTAATTCAAAATGCATCCAAAGAAATAGGCATTCTTTCAGTGCCCTAGTTTCTGGACAAATTTCAAGTTTTTTTGTGGCCTGAAATTCTGGGGCTTGAAACAAACTCAAACAATTGTCATTTCCGCAAGATTGCACAAGATGCATCGCGTGACAATGTGCAATATTTGCAACACGCTTATTCGCTTCCATTTAGGTACTTGTATAAAGAGAGACAATTTGTTTGGGTAAACTTATTTTGACATTTCGCTGCCAACTGTTCATTACTGCCTCCTCGTGTCTGCCACTCTCACATGGTCCACGTTTGTTGTCTTCTTGCAACGAAATTAAGAAGAAAATGACAATAACATAATGTCAGTTAGAATGAGAAACACTTTTCTCGTGAAGCTGTTACAAAAACAGGATGAATTACCTTATCATCCATGTTTTAGAGAGAAATTTCAAGTTGGTTGCTCAGTATGCCGGTACGGTAATGGCTGATGTTCAATGCAAAGAGGAAACACGGAAGTGACGTTTCCGAAACATGGTGTCCCACCGCTCTATTCATGAGTCACCCATCTAATTGACACTGACGCCGCATCGTTTCCTTTTACATTTTCCAATATCTATAATTTTTCATATTTCTAACAAACTATGTTGATATTCTCATACAAATCGTTCCTGTAATCATCTAATATTTTGCAAATTATTCGTATTTTGGCTGTGTTGTCGCCCTTTTTACAGAATACGATTTTTTACCTGAAAATTATCCTATTTTCAATTTCCTGATTATCCTGAGCGGCCTTTCCACCGAATTTAATGAATCTTTTCAACCTTCTTACGTTAAGCAAATTTTACGAGCACGTTTTAAAAAAATAGAAATAAGAACCCTTTTGTGGCAGAAGTGACCCCTTTCGCTTAAAACGGATTTCCGGAACTACCGATGATCAACTTCCGGGGTGGACTTGGGGTGGACTTGATTGAACTACTCCACTCTCAGTTCGGAGTGCCCTGAGCTGGGATTTCCAATCAAGTGTTTTGGAGTAGAGTAGATCCGGGATACATATAATTATCGCATTTAATAATAATTTCCCTATTGCAAAATCGCCAACGAACATGTCAAAGATGTTTGTTTAGTTTCTTCAGTAAAATCTGATGTCTTTTCAGTTGTAATTTTGTCTTTCATATCCGTTAAATCGATTGGTAGAACATTGTACCACACTATTTCTATTTTTATCGTCTATCAAAAACCATGTTGATGACGTCACACTCCCAAACGCCCCTGCTTGGTAGGTGGAGTGCTCGGAGTAGATCCGAGAGCGGATTTCCGGCACTTGATTGGGTTTTGGAGTGAAAAAGTTACTCCGAGTAAAACGGAGTGGCCCAATCAAGTCCACCCTTGATTGAACCACTCCACTCTCAGTTTAGAGTACTCTGAGCAGCGATTTCCAATCAAGTGTTTTGGAGTGGTTTTGGAGTACAAAACAGATAATTTTTGCATTTAATAATAATAATCCTATCGCAAAATGACCAACGAACATGTCAAAGATGTTTGTTTAGTTTCTTCAGTAAAATGTGATGTCTTTTCAGTTGTAATTTTGTCTTTCATATCCGTTAAATTGATTGATAGAACACTATACACCAAACTACTTCTATTTTTATCGTCTACCAGAAACCATGTTGATGACGTCACACTCCCAAACGCCCCTGCTCGGTAGGTGGAGTGCTCCGAGTAGATCCGAGAGTGGATTTTCTGCACTTGATTGGATTTTGGAGTGAAAAAGTTACTCCGAGTAAAACGGAGTGGCCCAATCAAGTCCACCCCCGGAGTGAAATAATGTAGTAGTGAAAAGTTTCGATATCTAGTGGGCGTGTCAGCTCAGCAAATACCTGAACTCCTTAAACGTTAATGAATTCTTAAACATATCAAGAATTCGTCTACTCAGTTATAATTCAATTTTGGTGGGCGTTATTTTCGTTGTTTTCTATCTATGTGTCTAGGCCCAAATTTTACCATGGACAGAAAAAAATAGACTTTCAAAATCAAGCCCAAACTTAAAGAATTGCTCATCCCCCATAGTATGATGTCCATTCAAATAAACGGGGATTGTCATGCTGTGAATGTCAATTTATAAGCCTAACAGTTGAGTTGTTCGGGTTTTTATCATTGGAAAATAGTTTCATTCTTGTTTGATCTTAAATTCATTAAATAACATTAGGCACTATCTCAATGCTGTTTTTTGTACATAGTAATGCCTATTTTGATTTAAAGCCTAGAATTGACGATTTCGTTAACATCGAGTCGGGAGTATTCAACTGTTAACGAATTCCTCAACTTTGATGAATTGATACGCCTACCTTTCCCGGGTTGGTGAACCTCCGTGCGTCGCATTTCTACTGGGGACGTCAAACATCGACACGTATTCTTGGGAAAGGGCCAAGCCCTTCATTCCTTTCCCAGATAAGACCCTTTTGGATCTAAGTCCCAAAGTTAAATGATATAAATAGGCCTAAAATCAAATCACAGCAACAGTATGCTGCCATGACCGTGCACAGGCCTATTGTATGTAGGCCTACATCAATCCAATCCAATCTGGGACACCCTCCAATATGTGCGATCAACATCTTCTGCAGCAGCATTGAAATTGGGCACTTATATTCTTCATTTCTTCATCCGTTATTAAATCGATTGGATATCATTTTTTTTTACAAATTGTTTTAATTCCTTTCGATTCTGTTACCGGGAAACCACACCAGTACTCGCGCCGAATGTGCTTACCGATGAAAAGTCCAAGAACTATCTGCGGCGCTATCAGGGATCGAACTTAGAACCTAAGTAGGGCCTAAGTAGTCGCAAGGCCGACGCTCTAGATACCTGTCGACCACGGACGCCACGTCACATATTTTCCGAGCTATCTTTTAACCCATTACCACACAATGACTTTTTGACTCCCTGCAAGATAATGACTTTGGAAAACATTGGAAAATGAAAAAAAAATCTTCATTCCCCACAATGTTTCCTACTCAGAAAGAGCAAATAACTATAAATTTCCATTCACTTGAAATTGTCATCTGCGACACATTTGAATTTGGGCTAGTCTACACTTTTGTCGTTTGGTAATGAATTACGAAGACAATGTCCTATCCTATCAAGTAGCCTATCTATTTTGTCGTTTGTAGACTGCAGCAGCTCGCAAATTGGGCCAGCCAAGAATTGTTTTGTTTGGGAATTATTTAAGAAAGGATTGGACACTTATCCATTTTCATTTATATTGATATTACATTGATGTTTTAGGCCTATAATATTTAGTATGCCCAGAGCGAACGTGTCAACTGGATATTGCATAATTCCCACCAAAAAATGGAACTAAACCCCTATTCATGATTGAAATCGGGAAAAAAACATAATTCGTTGACCACGTTCTAAAACATCGTAATTTTATTACATTTTATTCAAGCTATTTAGTTAGGCATTTCGCTTATTTTCAACGAAAACTTCGTAACTGCAGATTGTTTTAAGGTTCTCGATGAAAAGCGACGACACGACAGTTTCAAGCGTTTGTTTATTGGGAGTTTTACGCCGTTTTCAGCTGCTATGGTCATATCGGCTGCGCGGACTGACAAGGGTCGAGACTTTTCACACTTCCCATGTCCCTATTAGCGGGTCAAAAATGTCAACGCAGTTATCCACAGAAGCGTTTGAGTTTATTGGGGTTTTACGCCGTTTTCAACTACCATGGTCATATCGCGGCGGCTGGAGCACCTAACCGTGGGTTCCTGGTATTTCTCACACCAGTACAACCACAATATCCAAACCGAGCCTCCAGCTGCTCCCTCACATAGATGATTCACACCCATTGGTGAGAGACAAATGACTTTTGTCAAATGTCAGAATGGATACTGGCCGAGCCGGGGTTCGAACTCGAGACCCCTGGATTGACAGACTCCGACGTAACCGACTGAGCTATCCGGGCTCGGCTCCACAGAAGCGATGTTACTTGTAAGCGAAAAAAGATAGAAACATTGTATTATCACCATGCTAATTGTATGAAAACATCATTTAGACTTTTCCTAAAGAACAAAATTGTTGGATAGAAGAAATTTAAAACAATGACATTGGGTTAAATAAGTGACCAAAAGTAAAATTCATTTCGTACAGCGTATAGAAAGAGAAAATGCTTGTCATCAGAATTTTCTTCTTTTCTCTCAATGCTTCCCCAAATATTCTTCACCGTGAATATTATTTGGATGCGTTAAATATTATTTCAGATATAACAAAATCTGAGAAGCATTGAAACCAAGAAGTGTAACGAAAGGCAGAATAATGGAATTTTGTAGCAAAGAATACATGTATATTGAAAGAAAAGAAGAAAATGTTTTTAGCATTATTTCGAAATCTCTAATAGACATTCAATCTTCTAAACCAAGGCCTGTATGGGATGGGTAAACCCTTTACAAAACATGTCCCGATTTTATGTCCCGGATAGAATAAACTTGACAAAACATTGAGGCAAAAGGAGGACATGTTGATAATCAACATTTCCTCCTTTTTGCTCCCAATGTTTTCTGGGTATTGTGTACACTAATAATTAATCCTATCTTTATCAGCGTCCAAGTTGGAAAACCCTAACTTTTTGCCATTCGGGAAAAGGTTAGGAGTTAAAAATCATGGATCTTCCTATATTTGTTGGTCTTCACTGTCCGTCTGTCTATCTGTCTAGCTCCCATTTGTTACAAGCTTCCAAGGAACTGCATGCCATGGAAATGAACAAAATACCACAAATTGTTGTTCACATGAATTTATTATATATTCAACATGTGATTATCATACTGTAAACATAATAAATCATCATAAACAAAGTAGCACTTAATCATTCATATCATCTAACATTTTCAACACGGAATATTGTCGCAAATGATTACTAGGAGTACTACGAGGGCTTGGTGCAAAACTATTGTAACTACATTTTGTAAAATTTTACAGGAGAGTGAAAAAACTTACTGACTTTCTCAAAGTTAAAGAGGAAAAAAATGTTTTTAAAATTCAAATATCTTTTTAGGTATACAGATTTGAAACCTAATATTAGAACACATGATGTATTCCTTCCTAAAGATTCAGAAAATGCAAAAAAGTGAATTTCTTGAAAATATGTAGTTACAATAGTTTTGCACTGAGCCCTCGACTAGAAATCTTTATAAACTAGAGGCCCTCGGCCTAAATCGCTCCACAGGGCTAAATTCCCCGTAACATTCAATACAACAATTGACCAAACGCCAATCGACAGATCGCTCCGCCCAACATAGATGGACAAACAATACAAACAATGGACATGTGTTCGTTTATAGGGACCAATTTTATCTAGATAATCGTGAAGTAAATTCGGACAAACAAAATAGTATTTCGTAGGTGTTGTTATAAAATCTCGTAACTACGGCTTGATTTAAGCCGTAGTTACGAGATTTTATAACAACACCGACGGTTTATCAAAACATAACTTAGTCTATTATTAGCACAAAATTCTTTGCCATTGGCATGTCGATTGTTTTGATTGTCAGTCGATAAATTGATACAATAATACGTGCAACGAAGAACAATTGGGACATGACATTTTTCTGATCGCCCATTGGCAAGTTGATGTTCTTGATTGACAGTCGGCGTTTGGTCAATTCCATGAACTTATTATATACTTTACCCTTTCCCATACAAAACCTGATTTGGTGTCCCTTACAGAAGAGGGTAGTAATAGAAATGATTTCCAAATCCTTTTTATTGGTCATACATGTAATTAGGTTTTGTTTGGGAAAGGGTTAAACAATTGTTCCAGAGTCAAAAGATCAATCCATGAACTTGTGAACGTACATATATTGCAATACGAAACAAAACAAAGAGAATCAAAAACATGATCATATCAACAAGAGTCAAACGGTAACAATCTTTCTTGATATTATTACACAATAAACATGAGTAGAAAATAGAAAACATAGTTTTACATAGACTTCATGAGTTCATAACTCCACTTAAAACTGGGTTATGCTTTTCAAAGTGCAAAAAATCTTAAATTCTGTGGGTATTCATTGACTTTGTCTCACAAAGATGATTCAATTATCTCAATGAGATAATTCAAATAAGCACCCACAACATAAAGTTTGGAATTGAAATTACAATCTTAAAAGTAACTACCCTCCACTTATCTCTTGTTCTTCACAAATTAACACTTTCCCAAGTAAGACCTAGCTTTTGCGTCTTTCATGAATCGGGCTTGGAAAAACATTGAGACAAAAGAAGAAAGTGCTGAAAATCAGCACTTTCTTCTTTTGTCTCAATATTTTCTAGTCAATTTTGTACACAATTCCCTTTGTAAACAACATTCATTTTGTTTTTTTGCAGCAGGTTTCAAACTGAACCAATTTGTCTTTTCGGGAAAGGGATAACATATAAATCAACAACACATAAATCAAAACAAGGTTAACCCTTTCCTAAGCAAGACCTTGTTTCGATGTCCCTGACTCAGAAATACTTGGAAAGATTTGGACAAAAGAAGAGAATGTTGATGATCAGCATGCTCTCCTCTTGTCAATATTTTCTGTACTATAACATGGTGGATAACCCGCGAGACTTTTGGGAAGCGTTAACACCGGAAAATCGTCCGCTTAAAGTATGTTTTGTTTTTAATTTCTCATCTAATACTCTATGGATTTTGATGAGATAAAGTGCACTGTGTGCGCCTTTGAGAGAGCCATTCCGGATTCGAACTCACTCTGCAGCGAATCCAATGGTTTCTCCATACATTCAAGCGAAAGCATTAGATTGAATGTTTGAAGAAACCATTGAATTCTATGCAGAGTGAGTTAGGACAGTGAATCATGAATGGCCCTCTCAATGGCAAATACGGGGCACTTTATCTTGTCAAATCCATAGAGTATCAGATGAGAAATTTAGCAAAGCATACTTGAAGCAGACCATTTTTCTGTGTGAACGCTTCCCATAAGCCACATGGTTACCCACCATGTATACTATTCACAAAGATGACTTAAATTTAAGTCCATTTTGTCATCTGTAGCAGCTTTCTAATTGGACAACCCTAAAATTTTGCCATTTGGGAAAGGATTAACATAACTGAATATTGATACACTGCCAGTGAAATATTCACGTTTTGGTTTACCCATTTCTCAAATGAAAACCACCATTTTCTCCTTTTACATTGATGTTTTTGGAATCAAAATGGCACACAAATCATATCTTTATCAACATATTTTGTGGTCTGCAGCACCTTTAATTTGGTTTGGAATACTACGTAGTCTACAATTTCATTGTGTGATAACTTTAATTGACTGTCTTTGCGATATACAAATGAATTTCATCATGGTTTACATAAATATACATCAATATTTGTAAATATTGCAGGCATGTTTTATGCTGTAACAGCTTGTCAGAGGTACATAAATAGAGTATTTGGAGCAAAGTAAAGGAGTAAATTTGAATACAAAATTGCAGCATGTTTAAAGTATTCAAAAACAATGAGTTCATATTAAAATTTCTTAACAACAGTACTTAATGTAATTTGCTTGACCTTTTCTCAAATAAGATCTGGTTTTGACGTCAGCAATTTATAAGGCTCTGGACAACATGGAGAGAAAAGAAGAAATTGCTGATAATTTCTTCTTTTCCCTCGATATTTCCAATGCTTTAGCACAATCATTTTCACCTCTGATATCAATTATTTTGTTGTCTGCAATTCTTTTAAGACTGGAGCAGTCTAAAATTTTGCTGTTTGGGTAAGGAGTAAACATGAGATTTAAAGGGACATTAGTATCCACAGGCCTAAATCCCTAATGATCCTTAGAAGTTGGCTTTTAGTATGAAGTCACACCATTTACAGACTTTATAAGAAACAAGAATCATACAGTAAATGACATAAATCGATAATCATGCAGCGGTGTAAAAGTATGTAAAATATTCAAAGTGGGTTGATAGTGTTTACAAAATGATGTGATATTAGGTTTTAAATCCGTCGTAATGTAAGCCAATACAGATCAGACAGAGCTGAAATTTTGCAGAAAATTTAATGGCCATATTTTAATTATACACAGTTATTTTTACAGCAAATTACCCCAAAAATAAATAAGTAACAGTAAATATGTATCTTTAACCCATTACCACACATTGACTCCTTTTGATTCCCACAAAGATAAAGGTTTTGGAAAGCATTGTGGAAAATAAAAAAAAATTGCTTATGACAAGCAATTTCTTCATTTCCCACAAAGTTTTCTAACTAGAACGGCCGGAAAATGTAATACTTCCTTCACATGATATTGTCGTCCGCAACATATTTGAAATTGGATCAGTCTAAATTTTGGTGTTTTGTAATGGGATAATACAGGTATGATTCTACATGAAGGTGAATGAGACATCTCACTAATAGAGGGTTGTTCTGCCTCAATTAATACACCCCCTCCCAAACAAACTTTTAGGTTATTCCAATGTGAAAGCTACTACAGAAGACAAAATGACTGTTGCCAAAGAAAAGATTTGAGTACAATATTTCACTGAAAATGATGAGGCAAAAGGAGAAAATGCTGGTCTCCAGCATTTTCTTCTTTTGTCTCAACATTTTCCCCAGACATTTTCTAACAGGGATGTAAAAACTGTGTCTTGTTTGGGATTGGGTTAATTGTAGTTTCAGAAATCATACCTGATTTTAATGTCCTTGCCAAAGAAAAGTTTTAAACCTGCTATTTCTCCTTTTCCTTCAATATTTTTAAAGCTAATCATACAAATTTTCCACCTTTGGCCTGAATTATTATTTTTGTCTACAACCTCTCTCTGATAAGACCAGTGAATAATTTTGTTGTTTAGCTTTAGTTACTCAAATAATGTTCAGTTAATTCCTGTGCTAGTTCGGCTCTATCTGCTGTTTTAATTGCTTGTAAAAGTTGTTGAATTTTATCGTTTTCCAACACTGGACTAGTGTCTCGCCACCTGTGGGGAAAATGCAAGAATAAGTAATGAATATTGTATGATTTTTCACAAAATTTTATGATCCCTAGTTTTAATGTTCTTTATAAAGTTCTTTTTCCACAACTCTAGCAAAATGAAGAAAATCAATTTGAAATTACAATTTATTTCCTTTTCTCAACGTTTTCTATGTAGTCTTACATAGTCAAGAATTAAGAAAAGGTTGAAACAAGATGTGTTTGTGAAACACCAATGCCCCCGAAAAGGCCAATATCAAGTTTCTTGTTTTAAGCTGCAGTTACGAGGTTTTGTTGAAAAGCAACGATATATACCTTATCAACATAGTGAGGATCTGTTTCCATGTCTGTCCAGGGTTGTCCAGCTGTATCTGTTCTATAGCTGCATGTTCAAACCCCAACTCGTAACCCACCATCAACCATTCTACACCAAGTTTGGCTGCGATCCGTGACAGTATAAGATCTGACAGGATACCTGGTGAAATAAATCATTAATTTACAAATTATCTCTTTTTCCCTCAATGTTCCCTTCTCTGACTATCTGTTCTATAGCTGCATGTTCAAACGCCAGTTCATATCCGACCATCAACCATTCTACACCAAGTTTGGCTGCAATCCGAGACAGTATAAGATCTGACAGGATACCTGGTGAAATATATATATAATTTGAAATAAGAAAAAGGCTTTGTTTGTTATAGTGTCACCCCTTTTTAAAGGGCCAGCCTGTTTTAGCTTATGAAACACTCCTGAATTGAATTGAATTGAATTAAATAAAGTGATGTTTAATATTAGGCCTATATTGTGCAACTGGAGCTTCTAGCAATAGATTCTTTTCATTTCTCTCACCAGTACTTACAAATCGTCTTTTGGAGATTCGGCTGAATATCTAATTTATGTGTAGAGTGCACTTAAAACTTTCTTAAACAGCAAAATTGTGGTCTTTTCTTACATGATTTTGGTTTTATTTGGGGCTTTACGCCATTTTCAACTGCTATGGTCATATGGTGGCGGCTGGAGCACCTAACCATGGATTCCTGTCGCTTCTCATACCAGTACTACCACAACACCCTAACCGAGCCTCCAGCTGCTCCCCCACATAGGTTAACGATATCAAACTACTGGTGGGTGACATTTTGTCAGAAAGGGTATAACCCGCGGCCGGAGATCTAACCCAGGACCTCTTGAGTGAGAGGCAGATGCCCTACCAACTGCACTTTGGCTGCAGCCTTTTCTTATATAAAAGTTGTTACAGACGACTAACTGGGTATTGGTAAAGATAGCATTTGTCCACTATAAGGGATTAAAACATTAAGACTAAAGGAGAAATTGCTGTTTTCTGTACTACTATAATGTATACAAGGTCCACTTTTACTATTATCCATCTTGTAGTCTGCAAAACCTTTCAATTTGAAACAGTCTAAAATCTTCTTATTTGGGTATGATCTAAAAATTTATTGTTAGGTAAAAAGCCTACCTGATCCGTCCACCATGTCATTTAGATTGCGAAGAAAATCTGTCACCTTGGTAACATGCTTCCCAATATCTTCTGCATGAAATTCTGAAATAAGTTTTAATAAGATAAAAACTTTAATATATAAATATGAGCTACCTTTTACTCCTATTACCAAAACTTTAGCCTGGTTCAAATTGAAAGAAGTTGCAAACAATCATTTCAAGTGAACAGAATTTTACATTTTTTGTTTTTACTGAGTGAAAATTAATATGGGAAATAAAGATGTTACCTATCACAAGCAATTTGCACAATAATATTCGAATTATTTATGTTGTTGGGGTGTCAAAAAGTATCATAATTATGTGAGAATAGGACAACCTTTGCTAAATGCTTCATCTCACTAATTAAACCCTCCTAGTAATATTTCTAGAAAAGGAACTGAAGGTTTTTTTAAAAGAACTCTAGCTCATGTTAAGGGTTTTAAAAGGCTCATTTCAATTTTCAATGGTTTTATATGGCTAAAATCATATTAACCCATTACCAAACGACAAAATTTTAGCTTGTTCCGAATTCAGAGATGTTGCAGACGACAATTTCAAATGAAAGGAATTTAAATTTTGTTGTCTTTTTGGGGAAAAAAAACAATGTGGAAAATGAAGAAATTGCTTGTCACAAGCAATTTCTTCATTTTCTACAATGTTTTCCAAATCTATTCTCTTGTGAGGAGTCAAAAAGAGTCAGTGTGTGGTAATGGGTTAAAGGGCTTTTCAAGTCCTGTATGAACAATGTAGTTATACTGAACCCACAAAAGAAACTTTTGCCAAGCATGTGCTAGTTGTTCAATAATACCACTTAGATGTACACACTATTAGCTTTTAAATCGGTCAACTAATCTCAATATAAAACCCAAATATGTTCAGTGTTTTTTCTCCTTCTTTGCATGGGTCCATAAAACGGACTCATTCCCAATGCCAAAAAGAGTCATTTTTTCCCAAACTATGGAAAGAAAATTCCCAATTCAAAAGTACAACATTGCTTTTTAAGGAAAATTTGCTCAAATCCTTTGATATGTCAAGCTTGAACTATCCAAGAATAACTAGAATCTCTTTCAGTTAACTTAAATGTATTAATTTTTACAGAGGATTTAATTTTTCTTGCATTCTTTGATGATATTTTTTCCCAATTCTTGAGAAAACTACGCATTTTTCCAAATTTGGCTGGATCTAGACCTGTTCCCAAAATCATGAGAAAAAACGCTGATGTTTATTCAACATAAAACTTGACTTTCATATGCACATAAGGGTTATCTGAATTTAAATCTGATGGTAAAGTATATTGCCGCTTTTCAACGAAAACCTCGCAACTGCAGCTTAAAACAAACTGCAGTTACGCAACTTTTGATGAAAGGCAACGATATAACAAACAAACCTGGATCTATAGGGTAGGCGAGACATGACGGCATTTCTTCGTTATCTTTCTGACATGTCACACTGTATATACCCTTCGGACATTTAACATCTAGAATAGCCCCCGGCCACATGTAAGGCTCCCCTGAACCCTTTGCTATACAGTGAGAACATATCATCTTTGGATCAACTTTTACAAACGGCCACTCCTGGAAAAAACAGTATGTATTTTTGAAACACTAATCTCCCGAAATACTTTTGAAGAAAAGGCCAATTTAAGTTTTCTGCCAAACAGCCAGATAGAAAGATGGATGGGCAACGTTAAAACAATATGCCCCGATCTCTCCATATGGAGGCATAAAAATTGATTAACTATTACCCGCATGGCAACTTTTTAAGCACATTAATGCAGACAGATTTTTTTTAAATAGGAACAAGAGCTGTCACTGTAAGATGACAATGCCCCCGACACCGCTTTGATTTTAAATTATGGCCAATCTATGTTCAAGGTCAAGGTCATCCACGGGTCAAGGTCACCAAAGTATGTGCCTACAGAAAGGTAATGTACCAAGGAATGTTGTGGTAAAGTCATCTTCGCAAGCCAAGGGTTACTACCTCCACTTTGTTCCTTACGAACCCTTGGCCGCTCGCTTCTATTGAAATCGAAAGTACCACCATGCCACCTCTCGGCGATAAAGAGTCGCGGCCCTTTGCAGTTGCTATTTCTGGCCAATCAAAAGCCTCGTACTAAAACGTGTTAGGCGATGCATCAAATACGGATATCGATTTTGACGTCAGCCGTGACGTTTTCGTTTTGACAAAGAGGGCTTGTTTAGTGTGTTTTGATTGGATAATGGGAAAGTTATCGCGTCCAATGAAATCGCACGGTGGTACTTTCGATTTCCATAGAGGCGAGCGGCCAAGGGTTCGTAAGGAACAAAGTGGAGGTAGTAACCCTTGGCTTGCGAAGATGTGGTAAAGTATGAAGCGAATATGTTAAGTAACAAGCATTCTGAAGTATTGCAAAACAATACCAAGTCCCCTACCGGCTTTATATATATGTGTAAAGAAAAAGAAGCCCAAAAATTTTCAAAGTCCAGCATCCGTATCTTCCTAAAAAATCACTGGACCGGAACAAAACTCAACCTTGTTCTGTAACTTACCAATGCGGGTCTACATACCAAAAATCTGCTCAATAGCTGCAAGCATTAAGAAAAAAAAGTCTGAAAATCTAATTTCTCAGAAATTTTCGAAGTCCAGCATCCATATTTTCCCCAAAAATCACTGGACCGGAACGAAACTCAAACTTGTTCTGTATCCCATCAATATGTGTTCATATATCGAAAATCAGCTCAATATCTGCAAGCGTTTAGAAAAAAAGTCTGGAAAACTGTAATTTCCCAGTAATTTTCTAAGTCCAGCATCCATATCTTCCTCAAAAATCACTGGACCGGAACGAAACTCAAACTTGTTCTGTAACTCATCAATGCGGGTCATCATACCAAAAATCAGCTCAGTAGCTGCCAACATTGAGAAAAAAAGTCTGGAAAACTGTAATTTCCCAGAAATTTTCTAAGTCCAGCATCCATATCTTCCCCAAAAATCACTGGACCGGAACGAAACTCATTGTTCTGTAACTCATCAATGCGGGTCTACATACCAAAAATCAGCTCAATAGCTGCCAGCATTAAGAAAAAAAGTCTGGAAAACTGTAATTTCCCAGTAATTTTCTAAGTCCAGCATCCATATTTTCCTCAAAAATCACTGGACCGGAACGAAACTCAAACTTGTTCTGTAACTCATCAATGCGGGTCTACTTACCAAAAATCAGCTCAATAGCTGCCAGCATTAAGAAAAAAAGTCTGGAAAACTGTAATTTCCCAGTAATTTTCTAAGTCCAGCATCCATATTTTCCTCAAAAATCACTGGAGCGGAACGAAACTCAAACTTGTTCTGTAACTCATCAATGCGGGTCTACATACCAAAAATCAGCTCAATAGCTACCCCCGTTTAGAAAAAAAGTCCGGAAAACTAATTCACCGGACTGACGGACAGACGGACGGACGGACGGACGGACTGACTGACGGACAGAGTGCAAACCTAAAGTCCCCTTCGGCTTGGCCAGTAGGGGACTAATAAGGAAGTTATGGCCAATGTTAAAGTTTTTGGACGGAATGACGGACAGACAGACAGACGGACGGACGGACAAGTCAAATTTATGATGCCTCCCTATCGGGGGCATAATAAAAATACAAGATGAGTTTAAACTTTTTTCTACACAAATATTCCTGTAATGACATTTGTTTTCAATAACATGACCAATATTGATGACCTTTTGATGTTTGAGTAACAAAGTGAAAAGTTTTGTCTCTATGACATGATTACTTGAGCCCTACCAACTTATGATTCATAAGTTATATGTGACCCGTAGCGCTAAAAGGGACCTTATCGGGTGTGTGAAAAATATCGACCCTAGTCAGTCTGCGCAGTCCGCGCAGCCAGACTAGGGCCGACACTTTTCACTTTTATGCAATTTTCTAAATCTGGAATATTTCCCCATCATACTATATGTTCATTTTTCGCATACGGGATCTAGTTGACCTGTTCTGGGTCTGACAAATTTGTCAAAATTTGTATTTTTGGAGTTCGGATAAGGTCCCTTTTAGCGTGACGGGTCACATATAATTAATCAATGAAATAAAACACATCATTACCTGTAGTAAAGCAAGCATATCAGCTCTCACAATCAAAATCAAGTACCATAACTCTTGCAACTCCGCCCCGCGTACAGCTAATCGTATACAAACTTGTCCTTCACGTTTATTGCGCAACAACAACAGCTTGGATGAGTTACGTGTCGCCAAAATACCGTCCTTCCAGTCCTCTCTTGTGGTGACGTAACTTTGTAGACGTGCTGACATCTTCTCAAAGAAGTTGGGCAGGCCTTTCTTAAGGAATTGTAACTCATAACATAGCTCCACAGTGTTGGCTGGGACCTGAAAAGTATAGCATAGCTGTGTCCTATCTAGCTAAATTAGACCCTGGGGTTTATGTATGATAGAGTTGACACCTTACAATAACATATTTCAGTTTATTTTTGCAAAGAAACCTGAATAGACATAAATGTCTTGTTTCTGAATAAATGTGTCAAGATTTTTTGCAATTTGTTTTAAGTAGACTCTTTTTCCCAGATTATACAATTCTAATTGAGTTGAAATTTAATCCTTTCCCAAACAAGACCTGGCTTTGACGCCTATAATGGAAAAGGCTTGGGAAAACATTGAAACAAAAGAAGAAACTGCTGATAACCAGCAGTTTCTCGTTTTGTCTCAATATTTTCTATGCCATATTTTACACAAATTATATCTTTAATAACTTCAATTTTATCATTTGTGGCAGTTTTTGCAGAGGATCACCCTAAAATCTTACCGTTTTGGAAAGGGTTAAAGCAGTTTCATACGGCAAAATCTATGTAAATAATAGTACAAAATGCTTGTATTACAGCAAAGTAAGTACCAATAATAAGAGCCGTCAGAGACGGACAATGCTCCCTGAATAAGGCATTGTCACAATAAATGTATGCCATGCAGAGCTAACATAAAGCTAGCAAATGTTAAGCCCCCTTTTTGCATGATGTAATTTTCATAACCAAATTTCACATAGTTTATTGTCAAGAGCATCTGATTTACTACTCAAATATGAAATTTCATCAAATTCTGACCATTAAACTAGGAGAAATTAGAGAAAAACTATATTTTACCTTAAGTCCCCTTTTCCCATGACGAGGCCTCAAATCCAAAAACCGGGAAAAGTACATCGGCATTATGTCATAGGGAGTTCACATGGTAAGTTTCAATTGATTTGGCGTAAGGGTTATGGAGAAATCACTTCGGACAGACGGACGGAATGACAGAAGGACGGACAGACAAAGCGGCGACTATATGCTCTCCCTTCGGGGAGCATAATAAGTACATTATGGCTGTTGCCAGATACAGAGAAATAGAGACAGTTCTAACTTACCCTCTCAGGCCATTTATGATCATAATCACCAGGAACAACCGACGTAAGAAACCATGGAAACTGTAAAATACGCTCCGAGCCGATTGTTCCTGGAGCGCTGGCAGGGCTGTCCACTTGGTAACATAGATCAAACTTTAACATAAGGTCTATGAACGTCTCCTGCGCCGCTGATCCGAGGCTAAACTGTTGGAGGACATAACCTAGCAGCTCGGCTGTCATTAACCCTCGATTCAGAAACTCATCCCGCATCTGGTGAAATCTGTCTTTGGTTAAACCTGTAAACAAGATGTTGACTACCAGTATTTTGCTGCTTTCTCACCAAAAACCTTGTAACTGCAGCTTGCTTTAAAGCTGCAGTTACAAGTTTTTTGTTGAAAAGCAATAATGTGCTTAACGCAATAAATCTGTTAAAGAAAAGAGACTGGGGGCTAAAGGGTTAAAGACGTAACCTGGCAGCTCGGCTGTCATTAAACCACGATTGAGAAACTCATCCCGCATCTTGTGAAACCTGTCTTTTGTTAAACCTGTAACAAAGCTACAGATAAGTAAGGGAGAAGACATTCTAAATCTATTTTTTTTTTCAAACACTTTCTTGTGGGTACTCATTTGAATTGCCTCAGTGAGAAGATTCAAGTGAGTATCCACAACATAGGGTTTGATGAACATTAATTGAAAGATTGCATTTTCAAAAGCCCTAACCCCCTCTTATTGACAGTCATGCAGTAAACAGGATGTTGACTACCAGTATGAGCTAAACTTGCTAAATGTGCTACAGATGAGTGCCTAAGGGTAAAAGGCTTAGATTTTCAAAATGCAAAATATTATTTGTTGTTCATCAAACCCTATGCTGTGGGTAACAATGACACCAAAATTCTTATGCCAAGGGCAAACCCTTTAGGATTCATATTAAGGCTTAAAAAAGTACCAAGGTACTCACTAGTAGGGTACAAAACTTCAAATACCTGGGTATAAATGTATTACCTGTTACACACTGATTAGTTTTTGCTTTTAACTTGTATTGGTAATTAAACATATCTACACAGTCAAAAACTTATGCAATGACGAAAATAGACTACAGCATGTTGTCAAGGATCACATTAGATAAGGGGATTCACTTGGAAATCCACCAATGGGAGCATGCAGGCGCGTTGACTCCACTGATTCAACTCACCTGCAAGATCCTATTGGTGGACTGCTCCTATACTATAACTTGTTCATCCCAATGAGCTATCTGTATTCATGAATTATCCATTTGGGAAGGTAGCAGGGTATCTGCGAGTAATTGTTTGACAGACACCCTAGTAGAAAATTTGTACACATTTCAGCCCTAATTAACATGTACAATCCATCAGAGCTAGTAATTCCTAAACTGGGTTACATTTCCATTCCAAATACAAACATAAGCATTTTGAAAGATATAGGATTAGGAATTAATTAATGCATACTTATGGAAATATTTGACAACAAGAGGCCCCTCTGGGCCTTATCGGTCACCTGAATCAAATGAGCAGAAACATTTAAGGAAAATGTTAAGTTAACAAAAAGCGCAACCCCCCAGCACCACCATTTCTTGACAGTCTTTTTTTCTCTTGTACAAACTTATTCAAAGACTCAAATACCAAAATGTGAATTCAATCCAACAGTAGAACATTTCTTAATATGTACCCTATTTACCCCCTTTTGGCACCTTTTAAGGCCCCAAAGGGAGATAACTCCATGATTTGTAAAAATCTGAAGCGGCTTCCCATTGGAATGCTTCCTGCCAAGTCTGGTAGAAATCTGTCCAATGGTTCTCAAAAAGAAGAAGAAAATGTTCAAAGTTAAATAATAACGCGAAGCCCTCCCATCCCCCATCCACAGCACGGCCATTTATTGACGAGTTTTTTTCTCTTGTACAAATTTTGTAGTCCTTGCCCTAAAGACTTTAACTTCCAAATGTGTATCCAATGCAACAGCCGGTTCATGAGTAGAAGATATTTTAAGATGTACCCAATTTACCCCCTTTTTGGCCGTTTATGGGATCCCAAAGAGAGATAACTCCATGATTTGTACAAAGTCTGAAGCAGCTTCCTATTAGGATGCTTTCTGCCAAGTTTGGTAGAAATCCAACCAATGGTTCTTAATAAGAAGTCGAAAATGTTAACTTAACTAATACCGAAACCCCACTCCCATCCCCCATCCCCAGCACGGCCATTTCTGGGCGGATTTTTTTCTCTTAGAGACTCTAAATACCAAATGTGAATCAAATCCAACAGCCGGTTCATGAGAAGAAGATTTTTTAAGATGTACCCTATTTAACCCCTTTTTGGCCCCTTATGGGGCCCCAAAGGGAAATAACTCCATGATTCGTACAAATCTGAAGCGGCTTCCCATGGGGATGCTCCCTGCCAAGTTTGGTTGTAATCCGTCCAATGGTTCTCAAGAAGAAGTCGAAAATGTTAAAAGTTAACGGACGACGGACGACGCACGACGACGGACGAAACACGGTCGCAATAGGTCACCATGACCTTCGGTCAGGTGACCTAAAAATGTTCAAAATTACCTCCCTTGCATATGAATATAGAGTAAAATGATATTTGTAAATTATTTTCTTATATCTTGAAGCATAATCTTAAAATCTGGCATGGTGAATCAACTTATGTGAAGTGTATTTACAAGTGTGTGTAATTTGATGCATTTCGAATGGCTAAAAAGTGGTGTTTTTAATGATGGGCTGTATACCCTTTCCCAAACGACAACATTTTAGGGTGGTCCAATTTAAAAGATGCTGAAGATGGCAAAATTGATGTTGATTTGATTTATGTATCATATAGCATAGAAACAATTTAGACAAAAGGAGAAACTGCTGGTTATCAGCAGTTTCTTCTTTTGTCTCAATGTTTTCCCAATCCAATTTTATCAGGGACGTCAAAACCAGGTCTTGTTTGGGAAAGGGTTAATTAAGATCAGAAAGTAACACGAACCTGTCAGGTGACCATAGTAGTCAACATAAACTACCACATCTTTAAAGTCATGTCTAAATATGGCTCGCAACATCTCTACCAATGTTTCTGGGTGGTGGAATACAATCCCGCGTAGTTTAGGGTTCTCATGATACCACACTATTTCACCTAGAAATAGAAAAGACAAGAGCCGTCACAGACGGATTATGCTCCCCGAATAAGTGTTTGTCACAAACAAAAACCTATCATACATTAAGCCCCCTTTTCCCATGACGGATTTTTTTATACACACATTATTTATAGATTATAGTATAGAACTGTCCATTTGTCACATAAGTACACAATTTTATTAACTTCTACCCATTAGATGAAGAGAAATTAGAGAAAAACAAATTTTTACATTAAGGCCCCTTTTTCTATGACGCAGCCTCAAATTAAGAAACCGAGAAAAAAGGTCTCTAGGGATTGACCCCAGGAGTTCACATGTGAAGTTTCTTTGAATTTGGTCCAAGGGTTGCTGAGATCTGGCTGTGGACGGACGGACGGAAGGACGGACGGAAGGACAGCGTGGCGACTTTATGCTCCCCCGAAATTTTTTCGGGGAGCATAAAAATGAGAAGGTAGAATATCCATAAACAAGAGTTGTCCGCCGACAACATAGCTCGCCTATACGAGAGCTTATCACAAAAACAGTTTTTTTTTAAAGTGGGTCAAACTCCAAGGTCAAGGTCACAAGGTCAAGGTCACAAATTTAAGGTCTTGGCAGGAGGTATCCATGTGTGAAATATCAAGGCTCTATCTATAATAGTGCATGAGATATAGGCCAGGTTAAAGTTTTTTAAAAGTAGGTCAAACTCCAAGGTCAAGGTCACTAGGTCAAAGGTCATGGTCCCAAATGAAAGGTCTTGTAAAGATCTATCTGTGTGTGAAATATCAAGGCTGTATCTCTAATAGTGCCTGAGATATAGACCAGGTTAAAGTTTTTCAAGTGAAGACGCGACGGGACGGGACGCGACGCCGACACTAGGGCTGTGGCATTAGCTCCCCGGACATAAAGTCACGGCTCGCTAAAAAGATTCAAACAATACCTGCATTTTTCAAGCAAAGTGGTAATCATTCAGCAGCTAAATTTTTCCGATTCATTATTAATCAGTAGAGATCTACATCAGATACCACCAATTATTTAAGACATTGTCCGAAAATTTCAGACATCCAATGAATCTCAAAATGGCCACATTACCAGTATTCTATGTTAAAAAGTTATACAAATATTTTATTTTTATGTCAAATTATAGCAAGACTCCTTATTAGTCACTTTGTCAACACTATCAATATAAATGTTGCTGTCAAAAACACAGTGTTAAAAGCTGGACAGCCTTAAAAATGTGAAAGAAGGTATAGAAACTTGCATGTAAAACTTTAGCCAAATTCATTTGCCAATGCTATGTCAAGACAGCCTGATGCAGTTATAATTTCTATAGTTGTCTAATATTCTAGGTTAATTTTAGGCTTGTCTGAATTCAAAGATGTTTGAGACGATAATTAATTGAAATTTATTATTTTTTTTCTTCTGGGGTAGGAAACATTGTGAGAAATGAAGAAATTGTTTATCACAAGCAATTTCTTCATTTCCCACAATGGTTGACAAAATCCGTGTAAGTGTATATGAAATTTGCATATTTTACAGCACCGCACATAAGCATAATTGATCTAAAAGAAGAAAATAATGATTCTTTTTTCCTTCAATTTTTTTCTGATACTCTCACCTTCAGGAAAGACAAATCTCCATCTCCTTTGGGAAAAGGTATAAACGCAAACAAGAGCTGTCCGAAGACAGCACGCTTGACTTTCTAAGTTGCTTAGTATAAAGGGGGCATAACTCCAAATAAAGTGGAACCAGGGTCATGGGCCCTGGTAGTAAGGTAGAGGGTGTGATGGTGAATAAGTATTCCAAGTTTGGGTCAAATCCCTTTGATAGTATGGAAGTTATTGATGTTTGAAAAAACTTTAACCTTTGTTGCAACGCCAACGCCGACGTCAACGCCAATGCCCTGGTGACAGTATAAGCTCTCATTTTCTTCGAAAAGTCAAGCTAAAAAAGAAGATTCACATTGCTGTAAACACACATACCAGTTACATGTAAATATCTCAGAACAGTTTCCAAACTTTTCTCTGCAGACCCCTGTAGCTGATAGATGGATTGCTGTAAAGACTGCACCACGTTTTCAAATATCGTCAACGTCTCTGTCCAATTCAGGATCTTTTCCTGCCGTTCTTGAATCATCGTCAGGAAGTTGAACCAGGATTTGGGGAGGCCCTGAGGGGGAGAGCTCTTCAAACTACCTGTTAGTTCTTCATGGAAATTGATTATACCTGAAAAATTAAAGGTAATAGGATTTTAATCAGTTTCAAAACAATTCCTAACACTGATGTCTTTGCTAGAAAGGTTGCAGAAGAAAAGCATTGAGTGAAAAGAAATCAAAGAGTTGTCCGCAGACAACATATATCGCCTAAACTGAAGCTTGTCACAACAAGAGCTGTCACTGTAAGGTGACAATGCCCCCGACACCGCTTTGATTTTAAATTATGGCCAATCTATGTTCAAGGTCAAGGTCATCCAGGGGTCAAGGTCACCAAAGTATGTGCCTACAGAAAGGTAATGTACCAAGGAATGTTGTGGTAAAGTATGAAGCGAATATGTTAAGTAATAAGGAAGTTATGGCCAATGTTAAAGTTTTTGGACGGAATGACGGACAGACAGACAGACGGACAGACAGACAGACGGACGGACATATCAAATTTATGATGCCTCCCTATTGGGGGGCATAAAAACAAGTCAATTCCAAGGTCAAGAGGTCAAAGGTTATTGTCCAAAATGAAAGGTCTTGGTAGGAAATATATATATGTGTGAAATATAAAGGCTCTATCACTAGGGCTGTGACATTAGCTACCCGGACATTAAGTCCCAACTCGCTAAAAATGCTGAAAAACTATATTTCCTTCTTTTCACTCAATATCTTCTAATCTATAACATTCAGGTTAACCATTATTTCATTGTCTGTAATTTAAAGACACCTCCCTTTTTTCATGAATCCCCCTTTTTTGTGACACAGCCTTATATAGTAAAATATGGACAATACAGGCAACACTTGCAAGGTTCAGCAAATGGGAACTTCTGTGAAACTTTATACAAATCTGTCTTTACATGTTTGAGGAGTAGTGTTCAAGCGATTGATCATATGGACACATATTTCATACCTACCAGACAATGTCTCAGCACAGCTGACGACAAAAATCTGATCCGGGAGTCGAACACGCGTCATTTTGATCTTCTGCATCTTCTGCACGCGCTCCTGCAGTCTCTGTGCTGACAGATCTGGGAACTTTTGTCCGGACTCCTTGATTGCTCGATTATACTTCTCCTCTTCCACACTCAACAGCATTTCCAGGTCCTTTTGAATGGATGATAGAGATTAACCCTTAACCCATTCCCAAACAACAAAATTTTAGACTGGTCCAGATTCAAAAACATTGCAGACGACAATTTAAAGTCAATGAATTTTAAACTTATTTGGTCATTTTGTGTAGAAAACATTGTGGGAAATGAAGAAATTGCTTGTCACAAGCAATTTCTTCATTTCCCACAATGTTTTCCAAAGCCATTGAGTCAAA
This sequence comes from Fragum sueziense, assembly GCA_963680895.1. Classification (NCBI taxonomy): domain Eukaryota; kingdom Metazoa; phylum Mollusca; class Bivalvia; order Cardiida; family Cardiidae; genus Fragum; species Fragum sueziense. Next base: position 12,612,713 of record OY804609.1, on the reverse strand, counting down.
AAGAGTGTATTGAGATGCTTGTTTGTAATTGAAAATTGTATTGTAAAGGCCGGTGGCCATATATCAATTAAATAAATATATATATGAGTCATTGTGTGGTAATGGGTTAAACCCATTTAATGAGGCTTTTTGATGCCCAAAAAGCTAAATGCTTGGGAAAACGTTTTTGAAAATGATGAGATTGCTCGTGTTATGGTCCATAAGCTTGTTATTGGCTTAAGCCTTTCCCTAACAAAAGCTAATTTTGAATGCTCTAATAAAAGTTTAGAGAAGCATTGAAGGAAAAGACGAAAATACTGATGACCAACATTTTAGCCTTTTCCCTCAATGCCTACCATGCTATGATGTTAAAATGTCCTGTTTTTCTTAAAATTTATTTTGTCGCCTTTTGATGTCTGCAACACATTCAAATTTTGGATTTCACTGTTAGGGAAATATTAAACCCTTTTTAAGCTGAATTATCACAAGCTGGTAGAAAAGAGCAAGATCAGACTGCACATATATGCAGGCTGATCTTGCCCTATTCTGCCAGCCATAAGCAACTAGAATATTCTGGTAGAGAAGGGTAAAGTATTATTTGACTGACCTGTAGTTTTGAGTTCTCCTCAGAATGCATTCTCTCTATGATATCTGATCTAATCTCCTCAATCTGATCTGGATCTACTAAATCTGAATGTGTTCCGACCATCATAATGGTGGCCCCTGAAAAATTTCAGATAAATCTTTTACAAAACAATTCTTGGCTTAGCCAAAAACCAGGGTTTATAAGGGGTAACGACAGGCAAAAGATGTGGAAACAAACAGTTTTGAACATGTGTTTTATAATATATAATTTTTGATTATTCCTATGGTTCTTTTTGAAACCCCTCAATAGAAAGGCTAAGGAAAACACTACTGAAAGTGAAGATACATGTATTACACATTCCTCACAAAGTTTTCTACCCCAGAATACCAAAGAAAGTAATGGTTTTATAATCAAATTCCCAGAAAAATAACTAACAAGAGGCCCAGAGGGCCATATCGGTCACCTGATTCAAAAGAGTAGATGACAAGAATTTTTTTTAAGATGTACCAAATGTGCCCATTTTGGCCCCTTTTTCGGTGCCCTATGGGGACCCAATGGGAGATAACACCAGGACTTGTACAAATCTGAAGCCCCTCCCCATGGGGATACTTCCTGCCAAGTTTGTATAAAATCCATCTAATGATGTTTAGGAAATAGTCGAAAATGTATAAAAGTTAACCCTTTTTTGGCCCTTTTTTGGTGCCTTATGGGGCAACAAGACAAGATAACACAATGACATGTACAAATCTGAAGCCCCATGCTATGGGAATGCTTCCTGCCAAGTTTGATTGAAATCTGTCAAATAGTTTTCAAGGAAAAGTTGAAAAAAAAAATTACCGCATGATGCACCCCCGCCCCCCCACCCAGACCCCCGCCCCTACCTCTGCCATTTTTGAACAGATTTCTTTTCTTTGTACAAACTATGTAGTCCTTGCCCTTAAGGCTCTAAATTCCGAATGTGAATCCAATCCCACAGCCGGTTCATGACAAGAAGATTTTTTGAGATGTACCAAATTTACCCATTTTGGCCCCTTTTTGATGCCTTATTGTGTCCCAAGGGGAGATAAAATCTGAAGCCCCTCCCCATGGGGATGCTTCCTGCCAAGTTTGAGTGAAATCTGTCAAAATGGTTTTTAAGAAGAAATCAACAAGAATTGTCTGCGGACAATAAAGCTCGCCCTAACAAGAGCTTATCACAAACAAAAGTCATTTCCTAGGTCAAGGTTAAAAGGTCATGGTCCAAAATGAGTTTCTTTAAAAGCAGGTCTACTCTCCATTGCCGAGCTCTATTGATTAAACCATCAAATATGACCTCTGCAGTTTTCGGTACGCCAACAGCCTATTTGGTCGTCATAATCTAATTATAGCACACCATTTGAATTATCAAATCAAAATCATTCAGTTTTATCTTGCATGATCATTACATATACATTACATCGCTTCTATTTTTGGCTGAAGCCGGTAACATTTGAATTATCGAATCAAAATCATTCAGTTTGATCTTGTTTGATTACGTATACACTACGTCGCTTCTATTTTTGGCTGAAGCCGGTAATTTGAAGCGTCAGCCAATGAAAGTTTGTATCAGCTTTTTGAATTGTTTTGTTGTGTATCGCCAACGACTGGATACTGAAATCCCGCCAAGGCCCCGAGATTAGACGTGAAATGACCCCGCGAGAACAGAGCTCATTCTATCGAAATGGAATGTAGAGATAATGTGCTCTGATCATAAGAGAGTAAAGCAGGTCAAGCTCCAAGGTCAAGATCACAAGGTCAAAGGTCATAGACAAATGTGAACCGTGTTGGTAAGAGGTGTCCATGTGTGAAATATCAAGGCTGTATGGGTAAAACAACATGAGATATAGGCCAGGTAAAAGTTCTTTAAAGGTAGGTCAAGCTACAAAGTCAAGGTCACAAATTCCAAGGTGATGGTCTAATGTGAACCATTTTAGTAGGAGGTGTCATTGTGTAAAATAGAGAGGCTGTATGGGTAAAAAGACATGTGATATATCACAGGTTAATGTTTTTTAAAAGTATGTCAAACTCCAAGGTCAAGGTCACAAGGTCCAAGGTCATGGTCAAATGTGAACAGTGTTGGTAGGAGGTGTCCATATGTGAAATATCAAGGCTGTAGGTGTAAAAGGACATGGGATATCGCCTATAAGCAAGGTTAAAGTTTTTAAAAGTAGGTCAAACTCCAAGGTCAAGGTCACAAGGTCAAGGTCAAATGTGAACGGTGTTGGTAGGAGGTGTCATTGTGTAAAATATAGAGGCTGTATGGGTAAAAGGATATGTGATATAGGCCAGGTTAATGTTTTTTAAAAGTAGGTCAAACTCCAAGGTCAAGGTCACACAGGCCCAGGTCATGGTCAAATGTGAACCATGTTGGTAGGAGGTGTCCATGTGTGAAATATCAAGGCTGTAGGTGTAAAAGGACATGAAATATAGGCCAGGTTTAAGTTTTTTAAAAGTAGGTCAAACTCCAAGGTCAAGGTCACGAGGTCCAAGGTCATGGTCAAATGTGAAGGATGTTGGTAGGAGGTGTCCATATGTGAAATATAAAGGCTGTAGGTGTAAAAGGACATGAAATATAGGCAAGGTTGAAGTATTTGAAAAGTATGTCAAACTCCAAGGTCAAGGTCACAAGGTCCAAGGTCATGGTCAAACGTGAATGGTGTTGGTAGGAGGTGTCCATATGTGAAATATCAAGGCTGTATGTGTAGTAGGGCATAAGATATAGGCCAGGTTAAAGTGTTTTTTTAGGCCAGGTTAAAGTTTTTTAAAAGGAGGTCAAACTCCAAGGTCAAGGTCACGAGGTCAAAGGTCATGGTCCAAAATGAAAGGTCTTGGTTAGAGGTACCCACAGGTGAAATAGGAAGGCTGTATCTCTAACAGGGCATGAGATATGGGCCAGGTTAAAGTTTTTGCGGACGCTGACGCTGACGCCAACATCCGGGGGTATGACAATAGCTCTTCCGAGACTATCGTCCCCAGGAGCTGAAAATGTATAAAAGTTAAAGCACGATGACGAACAAAACATGGTCGCAATAGGTCACCTGTGACCTTCGGTCAGGTGACCTAAAAATTCATTTTCTTTCCAAAGCCATTTGGAGTTAATTTTACTTCACGCAGGATATCAATGATATCAAAGGTTAAAATTCATGTTCTTCAGAGCAAAAGATAAGAAGGGGTGAAACCATTCTGAATTTGCAATTTCAAAACCAAAACCCATGTTGTGGGTACTCATTTGAATTGTCTTGATGATACAATGCCAATGAGTACCAACAACATAGGGTTTGATGAACTACAAGAGTTGTCCGCGGACAACGTAGCTCGCCTATACGGGAGCTTGTCACAAAAACAGCTAATTTTTCAAAAGTAGGTCACACTCCAAGGTCAAGGTCATAAGGTCAAGGTCACAAATGAAAGGTCTTGGCAGGAGGTATCCACGTGTGAAATATCAAGGCTCTATCTATTATAGTGCATGAGATAAAGGCCAGGTTAAAGTTTTTTAAAAGTAGGTCAAACCCCAAGGTCAAGGTCACTAGGTCAAAGGTCATGGTCCCAAATGAAAGGTCTTGTCGAGAAGTATCTATGTGTGAAATATCAAAGCTGTATCTCTAATAGTGCCCGAGACATAGACCAGGTTAAAGTTTTTCAAATGAAGACGCGACGGGACGGGACGCGACGCGACGCTGACACTAGGGCTGTGACATTAGCTCCCCGGACATAAAGTCCCGGCTCGCTAATAAATGAAATATTGCATTTTGAAAACTAATTACTTTCTCTTATCAGTGGCTCAATGTTATGAAATGACAAAGTTATGGTCATAAATGGCAGCAGTAGGGAAAGATCTTATCAAACTAATTGTGCTGTAATTTTGGAAAGCAATAGCATTTTGTCTATGTTAATCTAAAACCTTGAAATTACAGCCTCATGGTAGCTGTAGTTACGAGATATCATTACAAGAGCTGTCCGAAGACAGCTCGCTCGACTTTCTAAGTTGCTTAGTATAAAGGGGGCATAACTCCAAATATAGTGGAGCCAGGGTCATGGGCCCTGGTAGTAAGGTAGAGGGTGTGATGGTGAATAATTATTCCAAGTTTGGGTTGAATCCCTTTGATAGTGTGGAAGTTATTGATGTTTGAAAAAACTTTAACCTTTGTTGCAACGCCAACGCCAACGCCCGGGTGATAGTATAAGCTCTCATTTTCTTCGAAAAGTCGAGCTAACAACACCGACAGTAACTCAATATATCAATACATAATGGTAAATCCAGTCCATTTTACGCATAAAATTTATTTCTATTCACATAGATCCACCAACCTGGAGCCCTATCAGTTATGGCCTCCAGCCAATCCCCCACTAGGCTGTCATACAGCTCAGGTTTATATTTATTGAGGTCAAACACAAGGACGTGTAGAGCTTCTGGCGTCAGAAACATGTGATGGGCCGCCGAGTAGATGTGGTGTCCGCCAAAATCTAGGATCTGGACGCGGAGTTCTGGCTCTGGTTCCCAGAGATGCTGAAATGAATATGGAAGAAAATTCTTGTGTCAGAAACATGTGATGGACTGCCGAGTAGATGTGGTGTCCACCAAAATCTAGGATCTGGACCCTGAGTTCTGGTTCTGTTCCCATAAGTGCTAAAAAAGTTCATGGAAATTGTTTAATTTGTATGCATAACACAAGAGTCATGTTTTACTAAAGCATTACAAACTTTATTTTCATAAACTTGAACATTAACTAATTTCTATTATACAATGTATAATGACGCTGTTTGACACCTCTTCAGATAAAGATTTAAATTACCTAATAATGACAATATGCCTGAAAATTGTTGAACATTATCTTTAACAGCATTAAATATCCAACCTGTTCCATCACCCATGTTCTCTCATGTTCCTCTGTTAGTTTGGACCGGCCCAACAAGAGCACATTGCGTAGACTAGACTTCCCTGCTTTAGATGCACCAATCAGTATTAACTTTCTTCTGTGTATGGCCTCAGATACTCGAAGTTCCTAGAAAAAAGTTTAAAAACAGCTGTGAGATTTCAAGCCTTGGTGTTACATTGTATATTGTGTTGCAATTTTTTTTTTTTTTTCTTTTTTTTTTTGTAGAACTTTTATGAAGTTTATATCATTATTTTATCACAATGATAGTAGCTGTTTGTGTACAATATTATATTATAAAATTTTCATTATCGTTTGCCTAATCAATCTTGAAATAATTAACCCTTTCCCAAATGTCGAATGGGTCCCTTAGAATTTGAAAGCTGCAGCAGATGAAAAATTGATTTCATCACATAAATGACATGACTTTGCGTGTGACAAAGTACAGAAAATATTGAGGCAAAAGGAGAAAATGCTGGTTAAGATATTCAAGCTACAATACCTTTAAGTAAGCATAGACGGCATCCACTCCCTGGTCACAGACGGCCTGGGGAGGTTTTGTCAAGTTGTTGTTTGAGAGGCTTAATCTCTGCGTCTCTTGCAGTTTCTCAAGCTTATCTAGCATCAGTGGCAACGACTTTAACTGGTTCCCTTCTAACATCAACTCTTGCAGATTTGACAACCGGTATAACTCACTGGGTAAGGATTCAAGTTTATTGTAATGCAGCTGTAATTCTTCTAAACGTTCACACTCGCAAATCTCCGGCGGCAAGGAGAAAATTTTATTACAAGCTAGGTATAAGTCTTTCAAAGTTTTCAGGTTTTTCACTGAAGGGGGTATTTCTTCTAAATAGTTTTCACTTAAATCTAAACATTCTAAACTTTGCATGTTGAATATCTCATCAGGAACACGGAGCAGAGCATTCCGTCTCATGATGAATTTTTTCAGTTTTCTAAGTCCCACCACAGCTGGGTCTATTTCTGTGAAGTAATTATTTGTAAGGTCTATGATTCTGAGTTCAGGTAGTGTAAATATCTCAGGGGGTATGTAAGAATTGAGCTTCAGTGCTCCTGTAAGATCAAGGTACTGAAGTTTTTTACAATCTGCGATTGCTCCTGCGACGTGTTTCAGGTAGTTGCCCCTCATTCGAAGAGTCTGTAATTTAGACATGTTTCTAACATCATCTGTAATGGTGCTAATCTGATGCCAGCTAACATCAAGATATGTCAGCTCCTTAAGGTAGCACACCGCTTCATGCAGCACTGTAAACCCTCCCTTTGGGTACCATTTCCTGGATAAATCCAATCTTTCCAGTCTGTCACAGTGTTGTAACTCTAGGGGTAAATCTTCCAACAAATTCCCACTAAGGTTCAAAACCTTCAATTTCTTCAGATTCCCTATTGATGGACTGACTTCTGCAATGTCATTTTCACTCAAGTCCAACTCAACAAGAGCTGACAGCTGGAATACTGCCGCTGGAATTCTCTCCATGTAATTATAGCTCAAATTCAACTTCACTAAGTTTTGACATCGTCCAAATGAGTCCGGCAAACGAGTCAGATAATTCCCGACAGCATTAAATGTCTCCATGGTAACAAGTTGACCAAGACTGCTGCCCCCTACTGGAAATGAGAGCAGCTTCAGAAAAGGGAGACAAACATCGGTACACTGGAACTCATACAGGACCCTCGGTACCCAGCCTTTATAGCGGCCTTCTGGCACAAAAAGTACGCTGTTGCCCTTCGCATCTCTCGACAGATACTGGCGCAGGGCCTCCGCAGCCTGATTCATGTTTTTAGTGGACGACGACACTGAAAATACACAAAAGTCAAAACAATAATAAATTAAGCATTTCCAAAACTGCAGAAACCTAGACCTATCAAAATTGATTTTGATTTGATTTAATGGGGTTTGACCCTTTCAAACAAGACCTGGTTTTGACGTCCCCAATTAAAAAGGATTGGGAAAACATTGAGACAAAAGAAGAAACTGCTGATAAGCAGCAGTTTCTCCTTTTGTCTCAATATTTTCTGTGTCATATTTTACACAAATCCTATCTTTAATAACATCCATTTTGTCATTTGTGGCAGTTTTTGAAGTGGATCACTCTAAAATTTTGTCGTTCGGGAAAGGGGTAAGCCTTTCCAAAATCTGCAGAAACCTAGACCTACCAAAATTGAATTTGATTTGATTTATTGGGGTTTCTTTAATGCTTTTCGGTGGTTTATCGGGAAATAACGGTAGATTATCATTTTGATAAACTCACCGCCTATCCAGTGAAATGATCAAAAACTTGTGCCCCGCTCTCGTTCATACCACCCTATCCGATGTTATCTAAGCCGGGCTAAGTAAGTGATGTCATCATAAACTTTGCATAGCAGTCACATGCAAAATGATGCGAAAATCTGTCATAAAATTTTTGCATTTTGTCTAATTTTTGCATTAAAGAAATAGAATAATCGTTTGTTTTTCGAGTAAGATTGATTTATATTTCATTTTGTAAACAACGAAAGCTACATTTTCACTCGTGGCTTCGCACTCGTGAAAATAAAGCTTTTGTTGTTCACACAATGAAATATAAATCGATCTCACACTGAAACAAACAATTATCCTCTCTGGAAAGACACTGGACCTGATTCATGTTTTTAGTGGACGACGACACTGAAAATACACAAAAGTGAAAACTAATAATAAATTAAGCCTTTCCAAAACTGCAGAAACCTAGACCTATCAAAATTGAATTTGATTTATTGGGGTTTAATCTCTGGAGAGATACTGGCGCAAGGCCTCCGCAGCCTGATTCATGTTTTTAGTGGACGACGACACTGAAAATACACAAAAGTGAAAACCAATAATAAATTAAGTCTTTCCAAAACTGCAGAAACCTAGGCCTATCAAAATTGAATTTGATTTGATTTATTGGGGTTTAACCCTTTCCCAAACGGCAAAATTTTAGGGTGATTCATTTCAAAAACTGCTACACATGTCAAAATGGATGTTATTAAGAATAGGATTTGTGTAAAATATAGCAAAGAAAATGTTGAGACAAAAGGAGAAACTGCTGGTTATCAGCAGTTTCTTCTTTTGTTTCAATGTTTTCCCAAGCCTTTTCTATTAGGGACGTCAAAACCAGGTCTTGTTTGGCAGACATGGGGTAATCATAATCAGTAATTTAATCGATTATTAATCGATTAACAAATTTCAATAATCATGAATTAATCGATTAATTAGTTTTTTCTGATTATTTGATTAATAATTTAATCAATTACTGGTGAAAAAAATGACAGTAATCATGATTATTTTATGATTACTTTTTGATTATTTTGGATGTATAAATGATCTAAAACAAAATAAGATGCACCTGTAAGGTCACACCTTTTACCTGTTCACACCTATACAAAGCAGTCTATGCCCAAGGGCCACCTAGTGTTATTCTTACACATGTCATTGAAATTTCACACATTTTGGGGAGTTCAAACTGAAAACTTATATTATTTGGAAAATGCCGAACAAAAAGAAATTATTTCACTTTTATTTTTTTTTTCTTAAAATGCAATATTACTTTGCACATGTAAAACTAAATAACAAATGTTCATACAATAATTAACGGATTCATTATCAAGTAAATACATGTGTTGATAAAAGAATTTTTCTTTTATCATCTATAGGCATAATTAATTTATTAGAAAATAATGTAAAGCAAAGAACATGTAATAACTTTGGACAAAAAAAAGAGAAAAAAAACAGAACCAAACTTTGTGATTTGAATTATAAGATTCTGATAATAACCAGGGTATTCATGAATTTGATAACTAGTATCTTTTCTCTTTACTTAACTCTTTCCTTTCTAAGTTTTTAATCCTAGATATGAAAGGTTTCAGATAACATTAGGGCAAAAGGAGAAAATGCATTAATTAAGCATTTCTGTATAAAATCTAGTCACTGTTGTCCAATCATTGGTCCCATGGCTTCAACATGGTCTGACAGAGTCCCAAGTCCCTGACTCACATTTCTTTCTCAGGACTCATTGATAAATATTTAGTGAGTCCCTGAATGCAAACATTTTCAATGTGTAATCAATGTTGTCTTACAAAGACTTATTTGTTTCAAAATTAGACTCTTTGTTTTGGAAACTAGTGGGTCTTAGGGCTCTTCCGCAAAAAATTGTAACAAAATTACTGGTCTGATATACATGAACTTAATTTTCATCATCAGTTGTGATAATTTATTAGAGCATTCAGGAAAGATAACTAAGATGTGTTCTTAACAAAATTCAATATCCAAAAAGTCCATACATTCTATTTTCATCCAACTTTATCAAATGGAACTCTTCAATTCTTCTTACCACAACATCTGGTAAAGACCTTTTTAGCATGCCATTCATCTTGATTGAAGTGGTCTGTTTACAAATATCGAACATCTATAACTAAACTGGTTTGTTTCAAGACATTTAAAAAGAAATGTAACTTCAATAGTAAAGATTTTCATATTTTGTGATTCTGTTTAGATTATGTATTTGAAGAGAATGAAATGCTATTTGCCCCTTTTAACTGTTTATTTTTTGTTCCGTAAAAGCTTTTATCCGCGATTAATGATTAATAATCGATTACTTACCCCCAAATTAATGATTAATAATCAATTACTAAGGTATTTTTCAGTGAAAGTAATTTAATCGATTAATAATCAAGGGTGCATTAATCATTAATTTAATCGATTACTTTTTCAAGTAATCGACCCCATGTCTGTTGTTTGGGAAAGGGTTAATCTCTGGAAAGATACTGGCGCAGGGCCTCCGCAGCCTGATTCATGTTTTTAGTGGACGACGACACTGAAAATACACAAAAGTGAAAACCAATAATAAATTAAGCCTTTCCAAAACTGCAGAAACCTAGACCTATCAAAATTGAATTTGATTTATTGGGGTTTCTTTAATGCTTTTCGGTGGTTTATCGGGAAATAACGGTAGATTATCATTTTGATAAACTCACCGCCTATCCAGTGAAATGATCAAAAACTTGTGCCCCGCTCTCGTTCATACCACCCTATCCGACGTTATCTAAGCCGGGCCAAATAAAAGACGTCATCATAAACATTGCATAGCAGTCAAGTACAAAATGATGCGCTTTAAGAAAATCTGTCATAAATTTTTTGCATTTTGTCTAATTTTTGCATTAAAGAAATAGAATAATCGTTTGTTTTTTGAGTAAGATTGATTTATATTTCATTTCGTAAACAACGAAAGCTACATTTTCACTCGTGGCTTCGCCACTCGTGAAAATAAAGCTTTTGTTGTTCACTCAATGAAATATAAATCGATCTTTCACTGAAACAAACGATTATCCTCTCTGGAAAGACACTGGACCTGATTCATGTTTTTAGTGAAAAATTGAATTTGATTTGATTTAACCCTCTCCCAAACAAGACCTGGATTTGACGTCCCTTATAGACATGGCTTGGGAAAACATTACGACAAAAGAAGAAACAGCTGATAACCAGCAGTTTCTCCTTTTGTCTCAATATTTTCTTTGTCATATTTTACACAAATCCTATCTTTAATAACATCCATTTTGTCATTTGTGGCAGTTTTTGAAGTGGGTCACCCTAAAATTTTGTCGTTTAAGAAAGGGTTAATCTCTGGACAGATACTGGCGCAGGGCCTCCGCAGCCTGATTCATGTTTTTAGTGGACGACGACACTGAAAATACACAAAAGTGATTTAACCAATAATAAATTAAGCCTTTCCAAAACTGCAGAAACCTATACCTATCAAAATTGAATTTGATTTGATTTATTGGGGTTTAACCCTTTCCTCAAACAAGACCTGGTTTTGACATCCCCTGTAGAAATTGTTTTGGAAAACATTAAGGCAAAAGAAGAAAATGCTGATAACCATGGGTAACCCTTTTCTTCTATTCTTTACTGACTTTCCTTTTAACTGCTTTCTACCTTTCCTATCATTTCAATACTTTTTCTTTTTCTAATGCAGACCCAAACGCACTATAACAGTCAAGTGTGACGGCTGCGCGAAACATGCAGATGTAGAAAGCCCCCTTCTCCTCTGAATTCACCACTGCCTTTCTAATACCATACTGCAGACATTTATTTTAGATCTTTCAAGATCACCCTGCCCCCATCATTTAAATTTAATCCTGTAAGTCAATTCTAGCAACTAACAAATTGTGAATTTCTTAAAGATTGAACATGCTACAAACAGTGAAAAAATGGGGTGCCGCTGCCGATCGCCATTGTCGCCAAATGAGACAAAAAATTAAAAGTGGCGCAAGAATTTTTCATTTGGCGAAAATGCCTGGCGCCAACAAAAATTAAGTAGCCCCAAAAATTATCAAATGGCCACAATGCGATAAGCAAATATCAATAAGAATATACATTATCAGACGGCAGAATATCAACAGCTTTCAAGCTCCATCGCATTTGCCATTACAATCAAGCACCTTTATATCGGTGTTTACGCTAAAAAACGCCGTAACTACAGCTTATACAAGTTAGTTCAAGCTGTAGTTACAGCTTCATCGAACATTACCTCCAATATGTTATCTCGCCAAGCGACACAACAAATAGCGCTAATTGTTAAATTACCTTTCATTGCCATCTATCATATGGGTGATTTCAAAAAAAAAGAGGATAAAGTGTGACATTGGGTGTCAAAAATTAAAATTATTATTTGCTGATGTTTCTCTAGAAATGTTTTGCTAATATGTCAAAATTTCAGAAAATATACATGGGAAGGTGAAGGACAAAGACTATTTCCTTTTTAATTTTGAATTTGTTCAAATCCATTGACTAATTTTTTAAGGATATCTGATTTTTTCTAGACATCTTAAAGCTTGGAAAAGTTATATAATTGAAAGATTATTTGTCTTTTAAGTTTAAAGCATATGTAAAGCTACAATCTGATACAGAAGTTTGCTACTTCTGTGAGATGTATCAAATTTTATGACAATTTGAAGTAGAATTTTGCTCTGGTTTTTCATTTATCACTAATAAAAGTTTCTGTAAAAGATGCAATATGCTAGGACAACAGCTGTAGTTCTATCTGATGTGACCATGAACACATAGCTATAGATTAGCCAAAAGCTGTTTTTCTACAAGTAGCCACAAGTAGTTTACATGGTATCAAAGAAACTGGAAAGTCTGTTTCACTGGGGACAAAAATATGAAAAAAAATGCCTTAAGCCTTCTTCTTTTTAGAAGCTGATATAATGTACATAAATTTTGCATGTATCATTGACAAGGCCTTGTAGATTAATAAATTCTGGTATATTTCCATGGTCTGAAACAACCAACTGGCACATATTTCTAAACTACACCTACATTTTAAAAGTTAAGATACCGAAATAAATGGTAGAAGAATTCAATTTGATTCTTGTTTAGTTTTAATGTAAAGAATATTGTCCAAAGACTCAATTAAAGGTGTATACAAATTGAAATAGAAAAAGATTCTGAAAAAATGTCACCAGATACAAATGCAGCTGAAACCGTTTCACTGGGGACATAAAATTGTTAGGCTCAGGATAAATAAGACTAGTTTGTTATTGTTCATAGTTCATTTTTTCTATAATTTCAAACATGGCAATTGCTTTCTAGATTTAATGTCAATATATAAGTACAATTTTGCTGTCAGAAATTTAGAAAATGATGTCTTTGATATTTTACGTTCACCATAGGGATATCAAGAAAAATTTCTTGTGAAATATTAGAAAATAACCTATCTTTACAACAAGTAATCAGAAGTAACCAGGCAACATCCTAAACTTAAGATATTTTAACATTTAGACTGATATAGTGCCATGCAGCAAAATTGCGTTTCACTGGGGACATTTGTTCGGATGAGAGATACCAAATGCACATCCTCCTCTCATTTATTCTATTGCTGGTGATCTTTTTGGCACAAACTCTCTTGGAAAATATATGAGACTGCACATTTGAAAAAGATGGGGAAAAATTATAAGCTCCCAAACGCAAAATGTTTCACTGGGGACAATTTGGGGTACCTACAGATATAGCTCTACCAGATCAAAGTGTAAAGACATGCAACAATAGTTTTATGCTTATTTTAATCTTATAATATCAAAATCATCAAATTAACTTAAGGCATTCGCACACTAATAAACGTCAAAAATCATCGGCAAATGTCGACATATGTCGACATTTTCCGTATTTTCTTTCAAATATTTTTTCCAATGGAAATTATTTGTGTTAGTATAATTAAATCCTTTTGTTCCAATATTTTAGAGTTTTAAAAATAACATGTTGAAAAAAAAATAACCCCTTACTGCATTTATATTGAAACAAAAGTTACATTTCAGGATTTGTTTTGATGACGTCATAACGTCGCCGCCAAAAAATACGACGTCGTTCCCGCGTTCTGTATAATTGACGTCGACGCGTGTATAGCTTGTTGTCATACAACTAAAACCAAATTGTAGGGAAATCGGTTAATATATTTGTAAATGGGTGATTTGTAAGGTAATTATAATTCAATTTTCAGTTTAACCTCTTCACAAAATCATGTCTGAAAGGATAGATACTTAAAGCAAAATAAAATTTAACATGTTCTTTGTGTGTGTCAAAAAACGCACAAGGCATGTTACCATGGCCATTTATTTAATTTTGGACGGCGAAACTTCCCTATTCTTATGTATTTACTTCCTAAACCTGTGTAGATATTTTTCAAGTTCTGATTAAAAAGGCCCCACTAATACTTAATGTAGAATGACTTTTTAAATATGACAACCCAGGGTTCTCCTCAGAATAATTTGAAGCCGTAGTGGCAAATTATAAGTATTGGTAAACCTTGAAAAACATTGTGTTCATGAATAAAAACATAATGGGAAAAGAAGAAATTGCTCAATTTGAGCAATTTCTTCTTTTCTCATAATGATTTTATACAGAATTATTACATTTTAATTTATTATAATGCATTATTTATAAGTTTTTGACATGAAATACCTCTTAATGTCTCTATTTGGTGACCATTTGAAGAAATTAAGCTGTAGGGGTAATTATGAAGCTGTAGGGGCAATACATTGATTTACATGAAGCTGTAGTGGGGCCGATACAGCTTATTAGGCTGGGGAGAACACTGCAACCCAAAAAATTTCAAACAGATTTTCAAGAGAATTTTGTTGCTATGCATTCCGACTTTTTCATTTTTTTTTTTTTTCCAATATTATTGTTGCCACAATATGTCAAGAGTAATTTTTTTAGTAGTATATTTAATAATCTCTTGTTTGGTGCATAAAATATAGATGTTTCTGGAAAATGTCACATTTTATTGAGTTTTGAGCATCTATTACTCAGTGCGCGAAAAGCCCATTTTTCATATCGGTGTGATAAATCTTAAATTTGTCATAAAATTGTAAAATTGCGGTCAAATTCCCTTATTTTTTCAGAAAAGGTGTCTCTTTGTCTGTAGATTGAAAAAATAAAGTGATCCACCCCGTAGAATTTTATGCCCATTAGTGTGTGAATACCTTAATTAACAGGTTGCAATTCTACAGAAATCAAATAAGACCAAAATAAATTGAGAATCAAGTAAATTTTGACTAAATTTTCGTCAGCCTGTTATTTGTTATAAACCCAGAATGTATAGTCTAAATAAGGTAATATGCATCTGAAACCTTTAAGAAGATAAAGATTATAAGTCAAAGTTTCGTTTAAATACTAAGATTCCATCACCAAATACCTACAGTTTATGTAATAACAGTCCTAATAATGATGTTATCAGAAAATGTCACACAAAAATCGTTTCACTAGGGACAATTTTAGCATCATTTTTGGTCATAAAATTATTATTTATCAAGATATGTTTATGACAAAAAGTTCACCAAAAGCTTTTAAAATATTTTCTGTAGCTCACTTTGAAAAAAAATCCTCTTTATTTTTGAAATCACCCATATCCAAACATATATTGGCAGGACAAAGCGATGGGAAAAATCAATAATCACACAGCAGACAAGATTCGGATAGTTTAATAGTGCCGTGTGCAATAGAGCATAACACATTACAGTGGGTGTGTACTTTCGATATTGCTTTAACTTGATTGACAGGTTGAGTTTCTCCAGTTAATTCTTTAGGCCTACTTTACGACTAATTTCACTCGACATAGACTTGTTCAAAGCCAAACTTGCAGCAAATAATTGTTAAGATCGCCGTAGTTACAGTGGTTGCTGAAGTACGATGTTTCGGGTGATATAAATTTGCGTAAAATTTGTGGAATAAACTAGACTTTTGTTTTGTGCTTCAGATTACAGATTCTGGTGGAGTTAATTATGGAAAGACAATAAAAGCTGGTGAGTATTGTCATGATTCCTACTTGAATCAAAATTTAATCTGTACCCGTTAATGATCTTTTCTCCTTTTCCAAACTGGTTAGGCTATCTTTAGCTGCGATATCGTAGCCACAAACTTGATGATGGGTATTGGTTTGTGGCTACGAGTCCGCCCTATTCTCTTCTTTGGAGCAAGACAAAAAAGTGGAAAACACATTTTCTTGGTTTATTTTTGAATATTAACATATCTAATCAGATGTGAATCCCATAATAAAAACATATTCCATGGCACAAATTCGGTTAAAAAGTATCAACAAGAATTGTTATCATTTTTTTCTTCCAACGCAAAATTCAAGTCTCAGTAGAATAAAATGGGTGGGTACTCCACCTCAAAATTGAATTGAACTTTATTTAAAAGTAATTTCAACATAAAACTATGCTGGATTGACAGAAAAATGGTTAACCTATTGACTGGTAACATTCTTATTACATTCCATAGCTTGATTTTGAAGTTTGACTATGCTAAACTTGCTGGAATGAATCATTCCAGCACCTGCTCCATTGCAACGAATAGGGAGGGATTGTAACCGAAACCCAGATCAAAATTCAAAAAAGGTTTTGGTTACATTATTGCAACTAGGCTATCTTTTGACATTGAATACTATTTTCCGGCGTGGGGGGGTGTGTAAAATATGGCCCCTACTTCATTAATTTGGCTCGAACTTTTGGAAGTTGGCCCCAACTTTTGGAAATTGGCGAAAGTGATGGTGACAACTTTTTTAGAGCCAGGGTGAACCCTGAAAAGGTGAAGCCTGAAGATTGAAAGAAGTTTTCCACAGACACTCACAGTAGCCTGGGAACATGCGTACTCGCGGTACTTATCGCAAAAATATGTAAAACCGGAAAGCCATCAACAAAATCACAAAAAATCTTTTTATATTTTTTAACTCTAAATGTCACGCATCATTCTGTAAAACAACCAAGATGCTCCGTTTATTTCTGATTTGACAGCAACGGATTCATTCATGCAAGGCGCATTGCCGCCATCTTGGATTTGTGTTATGGGATCTCGCGTTATTTGTTTATTTTTTCGTGGCTGGAAGCGCGAGCTCGTGTCACGTGATCAAAATATTTGACAACTTTTTTGTCAATTCCAGACGAGCGTAGATCTGTCAAAATCGAATGGACTTTTATTGATTATGCCATGGAAAATGTGTTTTAATTGATCGGGGTACAAAAAGGTAGGTGCAGCTTCTATTAATTTGCATATGGACACCTTTTTCATCGATAACTCACTTTCAGACGGAAAATATTTGGAAAATAGTCGCGATCAGTGAAGCGTGGACTTTAACGTCAGAGGTTATCCCGGGAAAACACCCAATAGTAGGCGTGGCCGTTTGTTTTCTTGCAAAATACCGTTTACCGCGAGATCCCATGTAACGCGAGTACACATGAAGCGACTATACAAAAAGGTTTTGACAGGAAAGGTTATCTGACATTTATGTTGGTAACACACAACGATTCATTGAAAAGGAGAAAATATTAAACAAATGTGCTGAGAGCTTACTCGCTAACTCTTTTTAAATCGTCTCATATTAATGAAAATGCATCGGAAATTTATGGGTTGTTATTTTCTCTGTCCTCTGCGCTGGATATAGAAAAGAGACTTGATGCGTGGAACCAATATCGGGAACCAGAGCGTCCCTAATTTGACTGGTCCCCAGCTTTTGGCCCATTTTTATGATGGAAGCGTTTTGTTTACATTGGCGACGAAAATGTTAGAAATTTTTAATGCTTTTTTGGTAATAGAATAAGTGTATACAGTTCTATGTACAGAGTATCGCTGACGATTGATTTTGATGTTCCCTTAGTAAATGTGTCCTTTGGTATACGACTGTAGAATATCCCTAAAATATGTCAAATGATTCGTACTAATCGAGTTTCGCTACTTTTATGATAGCATGTGAAACTCATGGAATTCTAGCGATTTTTATATTGTCTCCCTGGTCAATAACACAAGAAATGTAAGTAACAATATCCAAGGTCTTCTTTAAGCTCTAGCTCCTTACAGTTATTGATTTACCAAAAAAATCCTGTGGTCTGTATGCCTTTATCTCCTTTCTCCGTTCACCTAAGCCTAAAACTGCAGGGGTAAAAGTTTTCAGGCATATGCCTGAAGTTCAGGTTTTTGAGTATTCCAAAATGCCCCATTTTCTCGATTTTTACTATATAAATACAGACTTTTCCAGGTTTTCAGGTTTTTCAAAATTTTCAACTTTTACCCCTGAAACAGGGATAGAATCAGTCGGGATGACGTCATAGAATCAGTCGGGATGACGTCATAGCCTCACTTTCATATTTTCATCGAGGGTACAACCTCGGTCTTTATCGTTACGGGATACCATTTTTGAGGCAGAATATTTCCAAAATCTATCGCTAAAATTCACAAACAAAACTCTTTCTCTAAAGAATGTGATTTAAACTTTCTAACTACCAACGCATATTTAATAATTGTGCGTAGTCGTCGAGATATTAATGCTGAAAGTTGGTAATGCTTTAAGGAAAAAGACCGAAGCTTTCACCTCCACCGAATGAATGCAGGTCGACTGCCGACGTTTTTGATTGGCTGAAGGGATTGTGCCGACCGTATCAATAGCCTCACTTTCATTTTTTCATCGAGGGTACAACCTCGGTCTTTATCGTTACGGGATACCAACTTTGAGGCAGATTATTTCAAAAATCCATCGCTAAAATTCATAAACAAAACTCTTTCTTTAAAGAATGTGATTTAAACTTTCTAACTACCAACGCATTTTTAATAATCAGGCGTAGTCGTCGAGATATTAATGCTGAAAGTTGGTTATGCTTCAACGAAAAAGACCGAAGCTTTCACCTCCACCGAATGAGTGCAGGTCCGCTGACGACGTTTTTGATTGGCTGAAAGAATTGTGCCGACCGGATCAATAAAGATTAGCAGGGGCCCAGTCGCCCATGGCCCCTAGAATTTGGGCTGGGCCCCTGAATATTTAGAGAAAATGCCCATACCCTTAATGTTAAAAATCAAATTTTGCTATTCTGGGCCCCTAAGTTAAAATTGTCAGTCTTTATCCCTGTGAAACTGTTCAATGTGTGTTTAAGTTAATTTTTCGAAGCCACTTTTTGTGATTTGTTATTGAATTAACATCTGACGGATATGATCATCACAAAATATTAAACAAGAGATACTGTAAAATTCATTTTAGAGCAATGGGTGCGTTCAGGGTTCTCCCATTGGTAACCGAGTGTATTTACCGTCGGCTACCGATGGTTCCATCGGTAGCCGATGGCACCGTCGGCTACCAACAAACTCTGGACGAAAATTGTACCGATTGGTAAAAAAAGGCGGATAATCAATTACCAAGAGCGTATTCTCCCCGCAGAGTGATCGTTCATTTTCAAAAATTATGAATAAAACATATTTTCAGAAATAAATGGCTAAATAAAATAACTATAGCTTCAACTATTGCAATAAATTCTATCAAGAACGGTTAGAATGCTATTTGCTTGCTATTGAAGAAAATATATGATAAGGATCGCCGTAGTTGGATTGTTATCCGCCATCTTACTGTAATGAAAACGAGGGTACCGATGCTACCCGACATGTCTACTCTCGGGACAATTGGTTACCAACAAAATATCAAACAGTATGCAGACGGTTACCGATGGCTACCGATGGTTACCAACGGCACAGATGGGAGAACCCTGAACGCACCCAATGTTTACTGACCTACCCTTACCTGTGGGTGTCATGGCCGGTTTCTCGTTCATCCGTTCATTTGATTTGAAGATTCAAAATTTTGGCCTTGTATTTGAAATTTTTTTTGTAACTGTTTTGATTGATAATTCCAATCAGTTTTTGTGATTGATGAAATTATTTCAATTCACAGTGTATGATAATTATTGTTCTATCATGTTTTCAAAATGACCCCTCAATAAAAAGTTCGATTTTACCCAAAATAAAGGAATCAAGCAACAATAGATAAATTGTAAATCAGTTTGATAAATATTTGTACCTTTTCTTGTCTTTTTTACTTAAAAGAATCAAGTTTTCAAAATAGAATAGATTTTGGATATGAACAAATCTCACAAGCAAAAAATCAGAGATGAACGGATTAATGAGAAAGAACCGAGAAGTGAGAAAGGGGGGTACTTATTACAAGTTGTAACGATAAGAGTTTTTCGTGACAGAGGCCTTTTTTTGATAAAAGTTGGAATTTGCAGGTCGTACACAACCATGTTACCAGCGCTTGTAAGATTAAACCTGCTATTCTATACATGATCATGGCCAAAACATGCTTTAAAACAATAAAATGAATTAAAATCCTCCACCAAGCTTCATTGTTGAATAACAATACAAAGAATAAAGCGCTAATTTGTTGGATGTTTTGTCAACTCAACTGATTTAAAAGATTTCGGCCATATTAGGTGTGTTTGTTTGTTTACTCTGGTGAGTGTTTTGTGTTAACATAAATGCATGATACTTTTTATTTTTCACAAGAAAAAGAATTACTAGAGTTAGTGTGTTCAACAGCGAATTGAACTCGCCCAACATCAGTCACATGATCAAAATTACGCAATGCAATTATTTTTCTTGTTAAAAAATAAAAAGTATCATAACATTATATTCATGTTAAATTAAGCTTAAAAAGATAAGAAATAAAGCATCGTTTTGGACAATCGAAGCGAAATTTAAAACTGTACATACCATTCTGTTTTCTATAATTAAAGGGGCCCATGCTAGGTTTTTATGCTTCCGAACTGTTCAGGAACTCATATTTGTACATGGAAAAACAATTTGCAATGCATAAAAACCTCAATCACGGCGAATAACCATCTTTCCTTTGCTATAGATCAATCCTTTACAAGCATGTATTATGACACAATCTATTTTTACTTCAAAACGAGACAAGGTCAAGGTCAACGAGACACACCTCCGCGGTATTAATACACCGTACAACAGGCTGTGTCGATGACTGTGACCTTATTTGTGAGGGATACATGGAAAGGTTTATTTTGTACAAGCACTGAACATTTATACGCGTATTTATCAACTATAGAATACCAAAGATCCTTTCGTTTATCTATACAAGTAAATTCATTTGACCTACCATGCACATGACATCTGATACCGAATCTGTCTTCGCAAACTTTCGATGCAGCCGGTTGTATGGTGTGTTGAATCTCGCTGAGCTCAGATGACGTACCTCTGACGTAATTGATTTTTGAAGGTTGGGCAGGGTTCAACATTAGCCTATGCCCGACAGACATTACCTGACTGTTGCTTGGTCAGGGCTAGTTAGATCCTCAAGTTACAAGACCAACTGGTCAGCCTCATTTCAAATCTCATTCACAAATACTTTAATAAAAACATGTGATATTTTCATTCATTTATGATTCAAATCTGGCCTTTTAGCTTAAATGAAAGATTATTGTAGTTTACACTTTTTCCAATGTTATTATTCTGATACAAATATTTGGTCAGGACCAGTGCATATTTGGTCAGGGCTAGCAGCATCCGGCAGCAACAAGCCCGACTGTCTGGTAACCAAAAAAGTTAATGTTGGACCCTTTTGGGCATATGAAACCGTTACAAAACAAAAACAAGGACAATATGAACCAACCCGCACGTTATTAATTGATTTGGATTTTAATACTTAATAAAGCTTGATGAGTACTAACAATGGACGTAAGTGATCTACCCCTTCAGGTTGGTAATTTCATACGTTATATCTGGTTTGTAATTATTTGCCATTTGCATTTCTGACAGCCTAGGGGAACATTGTGACATTATTTTCTTCCCCAAATGACCAAAAATTGCAAAATTCCATTTACTTGAAATTGCTGTCTGAAACTTAGAACTTTGACTTTGGACAAGTTTAATATAATTTTGACAAAATTATATTAAACTTGTCCAAATTCAAAGAAGTTGCAAATTTTTTGCAATTTTGGGAAAGGGATATAGATGCAACATGATCTGTATTTCAGGTTGATGAGCCCAATTTGCAAGATGAGACGACTGCAAATAGATTTTTAATTTCACGAACTACTGTTTAAATAGCGTGAACTCAGCAAAAACAAGATGGCAGGGCAGATGTGGGACCTGGCTGCGGTAATAAAGTTCTTTTTTATTTCAGCTCTATATTTTTATGCCCTGTATCGAAAGATCATGGGCATGTTGTTTTACTCGTGTCTGTCTGTCTGTCAGTCAGTCTGTTTGTGCAAAAACTTAAAATTGGCCATTTCAGGGGCATTCATGTTTCACAAACACATCTTGTTTCATTCGAAGCCCTCTCTGCTTACAAGATGAACAGTCTAAATTTTTGTCATTTGGAAACATGTTTTTTTTTTCCAAAAATATACATGTACATGTATATCGGTCATGTATGAAGGATTATAAAAATATCTTTTGGTCAATTGCACAGATTTTCAAATTATTGAATCAATAAATACAGATTTTAGGTGTAATTATCAAAAAGATATTTCTTATAATTTTGAACCGGGCGCTTGAAAAAAGGCCTTAATTGGTTTAAGAGCTTTAAGAGGTAGTGTTGTGCCCATAGTCTCCAGCTATCGATAACTATCATATTGAGCCAATCGCTTGCAATTTTTCACTATCAATACTATCGCTATAATTGCGCTGTCCTTTTGCAGGTATTTTTCGGACATTTGGTTCCAAATCAAAATTCCCAATTCAAAAGTAGATATCTAGATCTATTTCCTGACATAAATAAAATTTCCAGACCATTTTCTTATTTCCTCCTATTCTCACACCATGGTTTTTAAGAAAGGAAAATAGATGTAGTAGTTAATGCTAAAAATGTAAATCTAGGCAAAATACATGAGAGTATGACGTGATTGGTAGTCTGCCATTTGTTTAATCAGTAAAATTAATCGGACATTAGCGATAACTTTTGATGGTTAGATTCCAGCATTTGAGCTGATTAAACAATATTCAAAATACTAAAATATACCTCTATATATCTATGATATATATGTATGATCATATATCTCATGATATATTATTTGTAATTCACAAGGTTAAATCGTTGTTGTTTTTTTAAAAACGAGTGTGCAATCGATAATCAATCGGTATGGGTCTCCAATTATTGATAGTGATTTTGCTGTCCGATATACAACACTTATAACAGGGCAGCATCGATCTTGGTCTGTTTATATCTGGATCTATGTTTGGCCAAAAGCTATAAAGGCTCTTTTTTGTTTTAGATCCCTGCTTATTTGTTTTTGTAATACATGTATTACAGACCCCTATTGGAAAGGCAATTGAGTCGGGAGATGTTAATGAAGTCAACAGATTGGCTAGATCCGGAGAAAATATTCACTATAAAGATAGGGTAAGATGGAGGGTTAGTGCTGAGCAATAGAAAAAACGTGTCATTTAAAGGCCTTCTAAGTTTGGTATTTTGATATGTGTTTATGTGACACATGACAATAGTATTTTTCATTAATTGTGTAAATCAAGCCCTTGTTTTGATGTTTTTTATCGAATAGGTTTTAGAAAACATTGAAAGTGCAGTATTTTTTTTATTTTTTCTCAATATTTCAAATGCATGCTACAATGTACAAATTCCAGAACAAATTAGTTGGTAACCCCATTGATTTGGGTTATCCTGTGTTGGACCAGTATCCTTTCTGTTATTTCACTTACAGTCAAATCTCTTTATGTCGAACCTCCCTTAGCCGAAGTTCTCCCTACGTCGAAGTAATTTTCAAGTCCCGATTCTTTTGCTCTTTATTTCTATATATTTCAACCTCTATACGTCGTTTTCTCTTGCACGAACTTCCTCCTTACGTCGAACCAATTTCGAAGTCCAACCACCTATATTTGCACACATTCACACCTCTATTCGACGAACCTCAAACTTACACGATGATAATGGCAATCAAGTCAGTTTTTCACACCTTTCGACCCGTTAACTTGAGCAATCAACACAGGTGTTTACCTTTATCGAATATTGATTTTTACCTGCTTGTGTTTGATTTTGTGTATTAATTACTGTTGAGGACGTCAAAAGTGGGTGATTTGATGATTTAAAATAAAAAGGCCCGGTAAATTGTATACAGCGTTACATTTTGTCGGTGTAAGTGCAATACCTCGGATGTAGATTTTTGCGATTTACTAAGTAAAACATTGTGTGCCCAGTTAAGACAATTCTTGAAGCTTTTGAGATATTTGACTGATCAATATTAATGACACCTTATTAGTGAACAATATGTCCAAATATCAAACAAATCTTTCAGTTTTGGGAAAAGTAATTGCACTTTTTTCTTTTTCCTTAAAAATCTTCCAAAAATATGATGTTTTGCATTTACAACGACGATTTCTTATTCACAATAACTACAGCAGCATCTAACGCTTATTCCACGCATTACTTGTTTGGTAAAGGAACCGGGTCAACACGGGGGTGGGGGGGTGGGGGGTGGTTGGGGGGGGATATCCAGCAACTCCGACCGACATGATGTGACATGCCCGTAAAAGCGATGATGGCCGCTTGTCTCCAAAATATCTCTTCGTCGAACATTCTATACATCGAAGTTTTCTCGTAGGTCCCACGAAGTTCGATATAGAGAGATTTGACTGTATTTGTCTCTCACCAATGGATGTGAATCATCTACGTGAGAGAACAGATAGAATGCTTAAATTGGATATTATGGTAGTATTGGTGAGAGAAATACCAGGAATGCATGTTTAGGTGCTCCAGCCTCTGCAATGACCAAAGTAGTTGAAAGAAGTGTTATGCCCCTTTAACCCATTCTCAGTCATAAAAATTTTAGGTCCAAGGATGGTGCTATTTGAAAGCTGCTGAAATGGGCAATATGAATGTTGATATATATAGGATTTTAGTACTATAAAGCTCAGAAAATTTTGAAGCAAAAAAGGAGAATTTGTTGATTATCAACAATTTCTTCTTTTGCGGTCTTGTTTTGGAAAGGGCTAAATAAAACAATCTTTTTTTTTAATTATAGAAGCAGAACACATACCTACACTTCATATGCACCATGTACAAACCAAGTGTTTTCTATGCTCTGGTGGCCCACAGGATTGATATTAGTGCTCAAAATAGGGTGAGTATTAACTCATTGTGGCTTTTCAATGAAAACCTTGTAACTGCAGCTTGTTTTAAGCTGCAGTTACAAGGTTTTCATTGAAAAGCAGTGTCATGTTATGTTGAAGATTGATTGTCAAATTTGAAATTTCTGATATTTGCACTGTACTTATACAGTCCTTATACTTTTGAGGCGCAAGATTCTACAGATCTTTAGCAGATTTCAGATTTATTTATGTCAAAAAATATTTTCAAGATGCTCAATATCACCGGAAAGAAACAATTATAGTTACATGTATTTGAAGAAAGGGTAGGGCTTTCAGACTTTTGGAAGCTTGTGCCAGACTTTTTTATAGAGCCGAATCTCATGCCTGACTTTTACTTTTGACGCTTTATCTATTCATAGCATGGAAATACAGCTTTACACGTAACAGCGTTACAACGAGAGTGTTGTCATGTAGCCGATCTGATGGCCTGCGGGATTGATCCATTCATCAAAAATAAGGTAATCCATTCGCTATTTCATATGCTGTCTCTTTTCCAGTGTATTACTTTCGGAAACTTTAAATTCATCAGTTTAACTCTTTCCAAAATGGCAAAAATTTATAGTCTGTTCCAATTTGAAAGTTGCTGTCTCTTGAAGAGTACAAAGTGGATGTTGATGTTGATAAATTTAGGATTAATTTTGTGTACATTATACCATCAAAATATATGTATGCAAAAGAAGAAAATGAAGAAAAATAATTAATCCTAATTTCCTTACCCCTTTCCCAAACAAGACCTGGTTTTGTCGCCCTAATAGAAAAGGCTTGAGAAAACATTGAAACAAAAGAAGAAACTGCTGATAACCAGCAGTTTCTCCTTTTGTCTCAATGTTTTCTGTGCCATATTTTACACAAACCATATCTTTAATATCATCCCTTTTGTCATTTGTGGTACTTTTTGAAGTGGATCACCCTAAGAAATTTTCGTTTGGTAAAGGATTAACTCTTTTCAAAATGGTAAAAATTATAGTCTGTTCCAATTTGAAAGCTGCTGTCTTCTGAAGACTACAAAGATGTTGATAAAGATAGGATTAATTTATTGTACAATATACCATCAAATATATGTAGGCAAATGATGAAAATGAAGAACAATTAATCGCTAACCTATGTTGACAAGAAGTTTAGCCCTTTCCCAAACAAGACCTGGTTTTGAAGTCCTTGAAAAAAATGATTTGGGAAAACATTGAAGCAAAAGAAGAAACTGCTGATAACCAGCAGTTTCTCCTTTTGTCTCAATATTTTCTGTGCCATATTTATGCCCCCTTTCTAAGAAAATGGGGGTATATTGTTTTGCAAGTGTCGGTCAGTCGGTAGGTCGGTCGGTCTGTCCGTAGACCAAACCTTGTCCGGAGCATAAATCATAAAGTATTAAAGGTAGAATCATGAAACTTTACAGGTGGATAGATCTTATTATGGAGAGGTGCAGTTTACAAGAACCATAACTCTGCCGATCATATTTTGGAGTTATTGCCCTTTGTTGATTTTCAGACTTGATTCTTGTCCGGAGCATAACTCAAAAAGTATGTTAGGTAGAATCATGATACTGTACAGGTGGATAGATCTCATTATGGAGAGGTGCAGTACACAAGAACCGTAACTCTAATGATCATATTTTTGGAGTTATTGCCCTATGTTGATTTTCAAACTTGATTCTTGTCCGGAGCATAACTCAAATAGTATGTAAGGTAGAATCCTGAAACTTTACAGGTGGATAGATCTCATTATGGAGAGGTGCAGTGCACAACAACCATAACCTTGCCGATCAAATTCTTGGAGTTATTGCCCTTTGTTGATTTTTGTCGAGCCCGCTTGCGGTGAGCTCGACATAGTTGTCACAATGGCGGTTCGGTGTATGTGCGTTAGTGCGTTAGTGCGTTAGTGCGTGCGTCCGTCCGGATGGAGCTTGTCCGGGCCATAACTTCACCATGGATGGAGGGATTCAGAAATAACTTGGCACAAATGTCAAGCTCAGTAAGGCGGAGTGTCGCGTGCAAGAACCAGATTCCAAGCTCAAAGGTCAAGGTCAAACTTGGAGGTCAAATGTCAAAAATGAGAAGATTTTTGCTTGTCCGGGCCATAACTTCACCATGGATGGAGGGATTCAGAAATAACTTGGCACAAATGTCAAGCTCAGTAAGGCAGAGTGTCGCGTGCAAGAACCAGATTCCAAGCTCAAAGGTCAAGGTCAAACTTGGAGGTCAAATGTCAAAAATGAGAAGATTTTTGCTTGTCCGGGCCATAACTTCACCATGGATGGAGGGATTCAGAAATAACTTGGCACAAATGTCAAGCTCAGTAAGGCGGAGTGTCGCGTGCAAGAACCAGATTCCAAGCTCAAAGGTCAAGGTCAAACTTGGAGGTCAAATGTCAAAAATGAGAAGATTTTTGCTTGTCCGGGCCATAACTTCACCATGGATGGAGGGATTCAGAAATAACTTGGCACAAATGTCAAGCTCAGTAAGGCGGAGTGTCGCGTGCAAGAACCAGATTCCAAGCTCAAAGGTCAAGGTCAAACTTGGAGGTCAAATGTCAAAAATGAGATGATTTTTGCTTGTCCGGGCCATAACTTCACCATGGATGGAGGGATTCAGAAATAACTTGGCACAAATGTCAAGCTCAGTAAGGCAGAGTGTCGCGTGCAAGAACCAGATTCCAAGCTCAAAGGTCAAGGTCAAACTTGGAGGTCAAATGTCAAAAATGAGATGATTTTTGCTTGTCCGGGCCATAACTTCACCATGGATGGAGGGATTCAGAAATAACTTGGCACAAATGTCAAGCTCAGTAAGGCGGAGTGTCGCGTGCAAAAACCAGATTCCAAGCTCAAAGGTCAAGGTCAAACTTGGAGGTCAAATGTCAAAAATGAGATGATTTTTGCTTGTCCGGGCCATAACTTCACCATGGATGGAGGGATTCAGAAATAACTTGGCACAAATGTCAAGCTCAGTAAGATGGAGTGTCGCGTGCAAGAACCAGATTCCAAGATGAAAGGTCAAGGTCAAACTTTGAGGTCAAATGTAAAAAATGAGTTGATTTTTGCTTGTCCGGGCCATTCCTTAATTTGGCACAAATATTCTTTGGATGGCCCTCTACCAAGATTGTTCAAATTATCTCAATCCGTAAAAAACATGGCCACGTACAGCTACGTGCAGCTAATTTTCGTACTTCTCAGAATGTTCAAATTATTCCGATCCGTACAAAAAATGGGTGCCAGGGGGCATGGCTTATTTTCCTTATATGTGACCCGTCGCGCTAAAAGGGACCTTATCGGATTTGTGAAAAGTATCGACCCTAGTCCGTCTGCGCAGTCCGCGCAGCCTGACTAGGGTCGAAACTTTTCACGTTTAAGTATTTTCTGAATCTAGAATGTTTTCTCTACCTTACAATATTTTCGTTTTCCAAATACGACATCGGATGGACTTCTGCTTGGTCTGGTATATTTCTCGGAATTTGGTTTTATGGACTTAGCATAAGGTCCCTTTTAGCGTGACGGGTCACATATGTATACTCAAATTAATCCATTCTGGTATCTCGTTATAAATACATAGACATGTAATATTTTGTGAACAATAAACTGTCTCACCATGATCCCCATCATTCCAACTTATTTTGTCCCCACTTTTACAACGCCATTGTAATGACAGCTGTAGACATAGGTATGGTCTTCTTTCTTCAAAATGAGCGGGCTCGACATGTTGCCCTTCGGCATCTAGTTACACTTAATTCTTAACATTGCCTATATCTCATGTCTTCTTACACATACCGCCTTGATATTTCACAAATAGATACCTCGTATCAACTTCGTTCACATT
Organism: Fragum sueziense; assembly: GCA_963680895.1. Taxonomy (NCBI): domain Eukaryota; kingdom Metazoa; phylum Mollusca; class Bivalvia; order Cardiida; family Cardiidae; genus Fragum; species Fragum sueziense. Next base: position 12,584,006 of record OY804609.1, on the reverse strand, counting down.
TGGCCATGACCTTGTGACCTTGACCTTGGAGTTTTACTTACTTTAAAAAGAATTAAACCGGGCATATATCTCATGATCTATTACGCATACAGCCTTGATATTTCACACATGGACACCTCCTACCAAGACCTTTCACATTTGACCATGACCTTGTGACCCTGACCTTGGAGTTTGACCTACTTTAAAAAAAAATAAACTGGGCCTATATCTCAAGTGCTATTACACATACAGCCTTGATATTTCACACATGGCACATGGACACATCCTACCAAGACCTTTCACATTTGACCATGACATTGGACCTTGTGACCTTGGACTTTTACCTACTTTTAAAAAAAACTTTAACCTAGCTGATATATCATGTCCTTTTTACACATACAGCCTTGATATTTGACACATGGACACCTACGACCAGGACCTTTCACATTTGACCATGACATTGGACCTTATGAACTTGACATTGGTGTTTGACCTACTTTTATAATACATTAACCAGGCCTATATTTCATGTCATTTTACACATACAGCCTTGATATTTCACACATGGTCACTTCCAACCAAGACATTTCACTTTTGACCATCATGACCTTGGACCTTGACCTTGGAGTTTGACCTACTTTTAAAAAACTTAAACTAGGCCTATATCTCATGTCCTGTTACCTATACAGTCTGGATATTTTACACATGGACACCTCCTACCAAGACCTTTCACATTTGACCATGACCTTGGCCTGTGTGACCTTGACCTTTGATTTTTACATACTTTTAGAAATCTTTAAACTAGCCTTTATCTGATGTCCTATTACACCTGCAGCCTTGATATTTCACACATAGACACCTCCTACCAAGACCTTTCACATATTGCAACCTTGACCTTGGAGTTTGACCTACTTTTAAAAAAACATAAACCAGGCATATAATATACCATGTCCATTTACACCCTTGATATTTCACACATGGACACCTCCAACCAAGACCTTTCACATTTGACCATGACCTTGACCTTGGCATTTTACCTACTTTTAAAAACTTTAACCTGGCCTATATTTCACTTTACTTTTACATATACAGCCTTGATATTTCACACATAGACACCTCCTACCAAGACCTTTCATATTTGACCATGACCTTAGACCTTGTTAACTTGACCTTGGACTTTGACCTACATCAAATGTAGGCCCTTGAGGGGGCATATATGTTTTACAAACATCTCTTGTTTACACAAATTCTATCTTTAATAACATCCATTTTGTCATTTGTGGCAGTTTTTGAAGTGGATCGCCGTAAAATTTTGTCGTTTGGGACAGTGTTAAGGCTTGGAAAGATGTTGTGGTGGTACTGGTGAGATAGTAGTGCTGAAATGGGTATAAAATTTATACCCATGTACCCATCAAACAATTATCTGCGAGTACCTGCACAAATGGACAATTCATGAATCGCTTAATCCAGTTATAGTATAGGAACAACCCACCAATGGGTACATGCAGCCTGCATGGTGGATTTCAAAATGAGTCCTAAATGATCCTTGACAACATGTTCATATATACTAATTTCATCATTGTAGAAGTTTATATACGCCACCGGAGGCGGTCGTATATTGGCGTCATCTTCTCCATCTGTCCGTCCATCTACTTTTCTTGTGAGTGCAACTCCTCCTAAGTTTCTGGCTGGATCTTTTTGAAACTTGGTCAATGTTAGATATGATGAATTATAAATACAAGTTGAAAGTCATAATTAATCATCGGATAATGGATAATAGATTTGAACCCGGGCACTGACAATTTTGGGCTATACCTGAGGGTACCCAGGTACTTGTTTCAGCCCTAAGAGATAGATGACAGGAATGATGATGATTATGTGCTACAGCCACCAAGATTTGACCATATCAATCAATCAAAATTTGGTGAAAAAAATGATAATTTTTATTTTTTGAAGGATGGTAAAACTGCAGAAGAATTAGGGACACAGAATAGATACTGGCACATGATCTACCAGAGATTTAAGGTAATGCAGAGCAAGAGACTGATAAGAGAGGGTAAAGGCATTCTAAATTTTTTATTTCAAATCCAACCCCTATGTTATGGGTGCTCATTTGAATCATCTTGTGGAGACAATGCCAATGAGTACCCATGACATAGGATTTGATATACATTGAAAGGTATAAAAATCCATTTTTAGATCGACTTTTCGAAGAAAATGAGAGCTTATACTGTCACCCGGGCGTTGGCGTTGGCGTCGGCGTCGGCGTTGCAACAAAGGTTAAAGTTTTTTCAAACATCAATAACTTCCATACTATCAAAGGGATTCAACCCAAACTTGGAATACTTATTCACCATCACACCCTCTACCTTACTATCAGGGCCCATGACCCTGGGACCACTCTATTTGGAGTTATGCCCCCTTTATACTAAGCAACTTAGAAAGTCGAGCGCGCTGTCTTCGGACAGCTCTTGTTAAAAGCCAGTACCCTTCTTTTCTCTAGCTCTGGGTAATGTAAAGCTAGTGATATTTGTATTAAACCTTTCCCAAACAAAAGCTGGTTCTAACGTCTCTAATAGAAATTGCTTTTGAAAACATTGAGACAAAAGAAGAAAATGCTGATAACCATCATTTTCTCCTTTTGCCTTAATATTTACTATGTTATAGAAAACATAGTGGGAAATAGTGATGAAAATGGAATCATAGGATATGTACATAGGAATTAGAAGACCTTGATTAATTTGGTGCCAATTTTTCATCTTAAAAGATTAACGCATTAAAAAGTTTTGTTGACTTTTTGTATTATCAAGGCTGATAAGCCTGTGTCAACAAAATTACATTATGGTGAGAATATATTGTTGTGTCTTGTATGACATACCGTTGTTATGACACAAAGTTTAATGTTTTAAATTTAAGACACACAGAGCAACAGATAAGAGAGGGGGGTCATTCTGAATTCGTTATTTTCAAATCCAAATCCTATTTTTTGGGTACACTAATTCACATCAGCACCGACAACATAATGGTTTGATAAACATTGGATGATATTTTGCATTTAGAAAAGCCATGTAAATCAGTGAGAAGATGGTCATTGAAATTATTGGCCACAAGATAGTTTGATGAATTTTGAATCAGTTTTTGCATTTTGAAAAGTTATTACTCCCTCTTATCTGTGGCTTTGTACAATATGGACGCCAAAGAAATTGCATTTTGATGGCTCAGCGGGAAATGGTTGTAGCTGCCTATAAACATATAGGCAGTTACAACTGTTTCGCGCTGAGCCATCAATTTTCTGTTCTTTATTGTACACACATTTTACCTTTATCAATCCCTTTTTTGTTGTCTGCATCAGCTTTCACATATTTTCTGCTTGGGAAACTGTGATGTGTTTGTAACTTTATCATACAATTAAAAATCTTGACACAAACACAATTATTTACAGATTTTCTAACTTATCCAACCTTTTTTTTTTTGTTAATTTTATCATAAAATTTCTTTCTTTGAAATAATGTATCATACAATTTATTTCTTTAAAATAATGATGAAATCTTTTTAAAGAACCTGTATGGCCAAAATTGGACGGAAGGTGTAAGTGAAACCAGAGTATAGTTCATGATAAATGACCTGGCAGGGCATCTCTAGCTATAAGCTAGGGATGCTCTGCCAGGTCATTTATCTTGAACTATGATTTATGTGATTTGATTTTATTTGTTTTATTTCTGTATGTATCATGTGCAATGATAATACTTCCAGACCCAGTTGCATACAACAAGTTTCAAGTAAATCCATGTGCGTACTGAGAGATTGTATCCAGGGTGCCCAGGCCCCCCTCGATTTTGTAAAAAGGCTGATCAAAGTGATTTAGGATTTTTTCAGGCACCAATGCAGTCGGGTATCCCCTTGGAAAACACAGGCCCCATTGCAAAAAATGTCTGGATCTGGGCATGAAATGTTTTCATAATGAATTTATGTGTTTACGTAATTGCAATGAGCTTGTTTAGCATGTTAAGTATGAATGTGCATGTAATCCAATGCTAACACTTGATTTGTAAAATTTGATCAACATTGTATTCATTGTCATTTTTACTAACATACCCTTTTTTGGCATGAAATGTGTTGTTCTGCCAAGGTATTTTTCTTGTTTTGTGTAGCCATGTCGGTGGATTTTTCGTTGATTAAGATGGTATGGTTATTTGTGTGAAATTTATGCATGATCGTGTACTAACAAAACCAAGTTGTTTATTTCTTTTCCAAAGTACCTCGATTTTTTTAAGAAACGCATGTTTTTGTACTCGTACCTTGACTATTTTGATATTGGAGATTTGAGTGTTATTTTATTATCAATATGAATGCAAAATAAAGTTGTTTGGAATTAAAAATCTACCTGCAATGCAGAAATATTATCAATGCAATGTTGCGGAAGATCCTGCATATTATATTTTATTTATTATGATACCACGATATTATTTTCCAAATGTGGTTTACAACTATATGTAATATATTTTCAAATTTTAAATCATTGCTCAAGACAGAATTAAAAAATTAAAAGCTTGAACTGTTTCCTAAAAAAAGTTCAATTGTATCCCAAGAATGGTTAAATATTATTAACTTATGTGGGTGAGCAGCTGGAGGCTCCATTAGGATGTTGTCGTAGTATTTGTATGAGTAACAACAGGATTCCACATTAAGGTTCTCCAGCCACTGGGATTATGACCATAGCATTTTTAAACGGCATTAAATCCCAATCAACCAACCTAAAGAAAGATCAGTCATATTTTCTTGCATATTTTACATATACATGGACTAAAATTTAAGTCTCTTGTCATGCTAAATATTTTTTAGTGTGCTGGGACTTTAAGACTAGAGAGCTAATATCATATCTGTAGTATTGTCGGCTTCTGATGGATACACAATAACTTTAACCTGGTCCATATCTTATGACTATCTTAATCCTTTCCCAAACAAGACCTGGTTTTGACGTCCCTATTAGAAAAGGCTTGGGAAAACATTGAAACAAAAGAAGAAACTGCTGATAACCAGCAGTTTCTTCTTTTGTCTCAATATTTTCTGTGCCATATTTTACACAAATTCTATCTTTAATAACATTCATTTTGTCATTCATGGCAGTTTTTGTAGTGGATCACCCTAAAATTTTGCCGTTTGGGAAAGGGTTAATTAAATAGAGCCATAGTATGTCACACATAGATACCATCCACCAAGACCTTTCATTTGGAACTATGACCTTGTGACTTTGACCATGGAGTTTGACCTATTTACAAAAACATCAACCTGGCCTATGTCTTATGCACTATTAGAGATATATATCTTACATATTTTACACACTGACAGTCATGGAAATCTACTGCCAAGACCTTTTATTTCGCAACATCAGCTTTGATCTCATGACCATGACCTTTTTTGTGTTAAGTTTACATGTAAGCAAGCAAAGTTGTGCATAGACATATCTTCTACTAAGAAAATATATTGCTGCTTTTCAACAAATATCTTGCAACTGCAGCTTGTTTTATGCTACAGTTAGGAGACTTTATTTGAAAAGCAACAATTTAACCCTTTCCCAAATTACAAAATTTTAGGGTGATTCACTTCAAAAAATGCCACAAATGACAAAATGGAAGTTATTAAAGATAGAATTTGTGCAAAATATGGCAAAGAAGATATTGAGACAAAAGGAGAAGCTGCTGGTTATCAGCAGTTTCTTCTTTTGTCTCGATGTTTTCCCAAGCCTTCTCCATTAGGGATGTCAAAACCAGGTCTTGTTTTGGAAGGGTTATTTAACCTAATTATTCTGTATGATTGCAGCCCGGTATATTTCATGCAGTACAACAACATGACATACCCAGAATACATCAGTTACTACGATGTTGGTGCAGAGTCGACGCTGTCTATGTAAGTTTTAATTTATAGAAGAAGATGACTATCTGTTAATGTGCAGTATTGTGAAAACTTTGGAGCAAATGAAGAAAATGTTGATATCCAGCCTTGTCAGATTTTGCCTCAATTTTTTCCCTGCAGTTTTATACATAAATCATGCCTTGAAGAACAAGATGCATTTAGTAGCTTGCAGCAGCTTTCAAATTTGAAAAGCGCAAATTTTTACCATGTAGAAAGGGTTTATTTTTCAAAGATTTCATGAGCAATTCTTTTTAATGGATAAACTTAATGAAAAAGTGTATTGCATCTAAAGGCCCAATCACATACAACTCTATTTCCACATCACATCCTTATCACATGAAAGAGTTTGCTGCACAAGTGACTTTTTGGGCATGTTCATACAATGATAAGTGAGTGAATGTGTGCATGTGACTGGGCCTTCATTCAAGAATCTTGAATATTTTTTCATTTTACAGAAGAAGCAGACTCTTCGTCAGTATGCTGCCTGTCTGAAGTTCCATGATATTGTTATTATCATTGATGAACACAAGGCTACAACTGTAAGTCTCTTTACCCTATTATAAGTCTATTATAAAGTATGCATCTTTTCTTTTGTTTGATTTCTTCATTACCGTTTATTATCATGTGTTTGAAACAGAAAATTATAATCGTAACCCATAACATTTTTCATGATTTACAATTTCTTAGTAAAGTGAATCTATAATCAGTACAATGTTAATTCGAATCATTGGCTTGTCTTTTTCCAACAACCTTGTTTCTGTGTGATTTATTGATATGTCGCACTGCTGATATTTTGAACAAATTGGTTGGTCCTCAAGGTGTTTAACTGTAACTAAACATTTTCCTAAACTTTTTCTGTTCAAAAACGACAAAAGGGCCTTTGAGACTAGTCCAGTCTGAAAACTAAATAGTCTCCGTAGAATATGACAAAGACACAAAACACAAAGGGATGAAATAATGCTGGTTATCTACATTAAAATTTCACTTCTTTTGCCTTAATGTTTTTGTGATGTTGTTTGCAAAAGTGTTAAAATGAGTTGTTTGATTTCAGGACATGATATATGGCGTGTTTGAAGGGAATCATGAAAAAGTAGAAGAGGCTCTCAAAATGACACGATGTCAAGTCAACTTTCTCAATGAGGTAATTAATCCATAATCAGATGGCAGAAATATGGACTTGTCTCAATTCAAAGAAGTTGCAGATGACAATTTCAAGTGAACAAAATTTTAAAATGTTTGGTCTTTCTTGGTAGAAAACATAGTGGGATATGATGAAAATGTTTGCCACTTTAACTTTTGCATTTTTAAAATGTTTAAATCCATTAACAACTATGGTAGGGCAGCATGGAGTATGCTAAGACTGCACTCAGTAATCTGGACAATGGCAATTTCACAGTTTTTAGCACAACAGACTCACAATCACTAGGTCCGGCTAATATCCTATCTGACTTTGTCTCCCATCAAAATAATTGTAACCATATCAAGACGAGCAACTAAAAGCTTGGAAATTATGTTGTGATAATACTGGTGAGACAACCATCAGGAGTGCGTTGTTAGGTGCTCCAGCAGCTGTGCTATGACTGAGATATTGTTAAAAGAGACATAAAACCCATACCATCAACAAACAAATCTGAATTTATGATGATCTGAAATGCCTTAACACATTCCCACACATTGACACACTTTGACACTCCTCAAGAAAAAGGCTTGGGAAAATATTGAGGCAAAAGAAGAAAATGCTGGTAATCTGCATTTTCTCCTTTTACCTCAATATTTTCTATGCTATATTGTACAAAAATCTTAGACCCTTATCAACATCCATTTTGTCATCTGCTGCAGCTTCCGAGTTGGACTACCCTTAAATTTTGCAGTCAGGTAATTGGTAAAGGGTCATTTTTCCAAGTTTGTCCCTCAATTTTTGGACATAAAATAGGTTTCCACAAATGAATTGATTGCTGTTTAGTTTTTTTTCTGTCCTTAGATCTGCTCTAAGCAGCATATACTACAGTACGCCATCAAGTTTCGAGACTTTAGATTTGTCAAGATGTTGTGTGATGCGGGTGCCGATGTCAACATGAGGGTCAGAGTTCACAACTACTTCTGGGTGAGTGGAATAGAGTATTTTATCAACTCTTTTTTTTTAACATTCCTGATCAGAAATGTCTTTCTCTGCTTCAATCCAAATTCAAAAGGATGATGTATGAACAAATTTGTTGAAGATATCTTGCATTTGTTGTTATTTTGTAACATGATTTCCCCTGGTGATTGCCACTATCAAGCAATTTATGGATAAGGGCTCCATCCTTAGACTTCTGTAACAATATCACAGTTGGTAACTCTCAATCATGTAGTTCCGGCTCCGATATTTGTCTTTTCAGACATTTGTTTCTTCAATTGATGGTTGATCAAAAACATAATTGGGCAGAGCAGGTTTGTAAAGGATGTTGCTGTAGTGCTAGTGAGAGAAATTTAAGGAAGCCAAGTTTTGGTCCTTCAGCCTCCAAAATAGATCTGAAATTCTGTTTAATATGATGTTAATCATTCCCAAAATGTGACATTTTTATTGTAATATGCTGCCGGAGGCAGTCGTATATTGGTGTCATCTCCTCTGTCCATCGGTACATATGTCCGTACATACATCCACTTTTTTCGTCAACGCAACTCCTCTTAAGTTTCTGACTGGATCTTTTTGAAACTTGGTCAATGTAATCACCTCAACTGGTAGATGTGCATGAAGGAAGGATTTTATGGTTCATTGATTTTGATAACCTGAGTTATGCCCCCTTAAAACTTAGTCTCTGGGGCAGCGTATATTGTGACCGTGGCACTCTTGTTTATGCCTGTAATAGAAACAAATCCTATGAAAACATTGAGGTAAAAGAAGAAAATCCTTACAATCAGCATTTTCTGCATTTGCCTCAATATTATAAGTTATATCATTCACAAAATATCTTTTTACCAACATCCATTTTGTTGTCTACAACTACTTTTAAATTGGAGCAGTGTTGTGATGGATTAAACCCAATCAATTAATCAATCTGTCTTGTTTGTTAATATTGCAGGGCCCCCTTTATTTTGAAGCCATACACAAAGATATCCCACTTAATATTATCTGGTATATACTGAAATCTGGTGCTGACTTCACAAATATTTTAGCATATTACAGTCAAATCTCTTTATGTCGAACGTCCCTTAGCCGACGTTCTCCCTACGTCGAAGTAATTTTCAAGTCCCGATTATCTTACTCTTTATTTCTATATATTTCAACCTCTATACCTCGTTTTCTCTTGCACGAACTTCTTCCTTACGTCGAACCAATTTCGAAGTCCAATCAACTATATTTGCACACATTCACACCTTTATAAGACGAACCTCAAACTTACATGATGACAATTGCAATCAAGTCAGTTTTTCACACCTTTCGACCCGTCAACTCGAGCAATCAACACAGGTGTTTACCTTTATCGAATATTTATTTTTACCTGATTGTGTTTGATTGTTTGTATTAATTACTGTTGACGACGTCAAATTGGGTGAATTAATGATTTGAAATAAAAAAAATGCTCGGAAAATTGTATACAACGTTACATTTGTTGATTCACAATGACAACAGAAGCATCTAACACTTATCCCACACTGGATTTGTTTGGTGAAGGACCCGGTAAACCAGGGAGGGGGGGGGGTGAGATAGCCAGCAATTCCGACCGACATTACGCGCCCATAAAAGCGATGGTGACCGCTTGTCTCCAAAATATCTCTTCGTCGAACATTCTATACGTCGAAGTTTTCTCGTTGGCCCCACGAAGTTCGACTTAGAGAGATTTGACTGTATATCCCCAAGCTTTTTTTTAAAAAAGGAAGATCATTTTTCAAACATATCTTATTGCTTATATTGCAGGGCCCCCTGTATTTTGAAACTATACATAAAGATGTCCCTCTGAATATTATCTGGTATATACTGAAATCTGGTGCTGACTTCACACTTAAGGATGAGGTAGAATAGTAGATTGTTGTACACCCCCCACCTATATGTCATGTTTATATTCCAGGGCCCCCTGTATTTTGAAGCTATACACAAAGATGTCCCACTAAATATTATCTGGTATATACTCAAATCTGGTGCTGACTTCACACTTAAGGATGAGGTAATATAGTAAGATTGTTGCATTGTAAAATCCTGCATTAACTTTTTAACTGTTTCCCAAATAACAAATTTATGAGGGGTCCAATTTAAAAGCTCCTGCAGACGACAAAACTCAGAGTGAAAAAGAAAGAATTTGTGTACAATATAGCTCGGGAATCATTGAGACGAAAGAAGAAAATGCTGATTATCAGCATTTTCTTCTTTAGCCTAAATGTTTTTCCAAGCATTTCCTGTCAAGGATGTCAAAAAGAGGTCTTGTTTGGGAAAGGCTTAAAGTCATATTTGATAGATTTTAAACCAAGATATACAAAATATCCATTTTAACATATCTTAATCTCCAGAGAAGTCTGTAAAAATGATATACTAAAAGTCAGATCAGATTGAACAGAAGTCAACTGCCTAGATATAGCATTTAGAAATTGAACCTTAATTAATATTGAAAAACATATCCGAAATTATTTTAGAGCTAAAAGTTTTGACTCTAGGTCAAAATCTGATTAATGTTTGCTCTAGACAAAACAAATACACATATACCAGTACCCACAAATAGGGTTTGGATCTTATCCATTGCTCTGTTTAATATTTTGTGTTCACTTGTTTCAGAGAGGAAAAACAGGCTTTATATTTGTGCTACACAAAGAAAATATAGATATTCCTTTAGAAATATTTCAGTTTATGCTAAATGAAAAATATCATTCAATGTTCATCAAACCCTATGTTCTGGGTGCTCATTGGAATCATCTCATAGAGACAACTTAAATGAGTACTCACAAAATAGGGTTTGAACCTTATCTGTAGATTTAGTTAATATTCTGTGTTTACTCATTTTAGAGAGGGAGGACAGGGTTCATGTTTGCGCTAGACAAAACAAATACACATATACCAGTAGAGATATTCCAGTTTATGCTTAGAAAAGGTGCTGATGTTACTGAGAGAGATTGTGTAAGTGTGAATACATGTCTGTCTTAATTTTTTTCCAAATGAGAAAATTTAAACTGTTCCTACATGTAATTCAAAGATGTTGCAGATGACAATATTTTTTAGTCTGTCTGGGTAAATTTTTGTGAAAGGTTCATCAGTAGTGACAGATATGCAAAACTAATTGTTCTATGTTTCATATAATTTACATCATTTAAGTATTGAATCATATATATTTTAAATGATAAGAATGTTCTAACAATAATTTTCTGTAGTATTCTCTAAGTGAATAATGCTGGCTAGGACCAGACTATCCATATGTGCAGGCTAGTCCCTTTTATTAGCGAGCCGGGACTTTAAGTCCGGGGAGCTAATGTCACAGCCCTAGTGTCGGCGTCGGCGTCAGCGTCGGCGTCGCGTCTTCACTTGAAAAAAACTTTAACCTGGTCTATATCTCGGGCACTATTTGAGATACAGCCTTGATATTTCACACATGGATACCTCCTGACAAGACCTTTCATTTGGGACCATGACCTTTGACCTAGTGACCTTGACCTTGGAGTTTGACCTACTTTTAAAAAACTTTAACCTGGCCAATATCTCATGCACTATTAATGATACAGCCTTGATATTTCACACATGGATACCTCCTGCTAAGACCTTTCATTTGGGACCATGACCTTTGACCTTGTGACCTTGACCTTGGAATTTGACCTACTTTTTAAAAATTAAGCTGTTTTTGTGACAAGCACCCGTATAGGCGAGCTACGTTGTCCGCGGACAACTCTTGTTAAATCTCCAGTTGTCTTGTATTTGTTTCAGACTGGTTGTAATCCCAGAGATATTGCTAGGTTTTCACGAAGAAGGGATGTAGTGGATTTGATTGACAAGGTAGTCAGCACTTTTCCTTTTCCCCCAATACTGTCCATAGTATCATATGTAATTTACAGAGTTTGTTTCAGTCAACAAATTCTACCCATAGAATAATGCATTTCAGTTGAGGCTATAGTCCAACAAATAATTGTAATTTAGTAAAACATGACTGTTGCCATGTGACAAAATTATAGTCTGAAGCTGCTTTGGAAAACTTTGTGGAAAATGAAGAAATTTCTTGTTATAAGCAGAATTTCTTCATTATCCTCATCATTTTCCAATCCAAAATACAAAGATTTTTAAAAATATAGTTTGTATCATTATTTTATGATAATAATTATTATAACAATAGTAAAGCCATTATTTAACGAGGTAACACAGTTGGGACAACCTGTCCCAATCTTCCCTGTGAGTCTCTAAACAGTATGAAAACAGTATGAAAATTCTTTTCAGTATTACATCAAGGTGATCCGTAGTTCCGACACAATGTTGTTAACAAAGATGGCAGTGGATGGATATGATAGCCTTATGATTACGCACAATGTAAGTGAATTCACAAAACACCCCTGTCAGTCAATCTTATCAAAATCAGATCTTAAAAACTTAAGTGGTGCTTTGCTGTCCTCTGACAGCTCTTGTTTACAAATGTGTTACCTAACTTATCATTAACCCTTTCCCAAACAAGACCTGGTTTTGACGTCCTTAATAGAAAAGGCTTGGGAAAACATTGAAACAAAAGAAGAAACTGCTGATAACCAGCAGTTTCTCCCTTTGTTTCAATATTTTCTGTGCCATATTTTACACAAATCTTATCTTGAATAACTTCCATTTTGTCATTTGAGGTAGTTTTCGAAGTGGATCACCATACAATTATGTTGTTTGGGAAAGGGTTAACCTACTTTATCACTTCAATTGTTTATTTACAGTACAGAGACACATTTATCTATGCATCAGGAAACAGAACCGATGATGTACTGGATTTTATAGACTGGCTGCCTCGCTTTCAGGTGAGTGACATCCTTCGTGTAGCATTTGGTGTCACTCCTCAACGAAACAGGCCTATTAAATATATAGTAAAATGGGTCAATTTGGCAGCTTCTAGCTCCTCTCAGAAGTCTTTGTGGCACCTTTTACTTAGTCTGCCTGACAGACCATTTCTTTGTCTTTAATTTACTACCAAGAAAGTGGTATCAATAGCACCATCAGCTAAAATCACGCACCCGTGAACACAGCCACCCTTGAAATTTGCCATCTATTTCGGGATCTGCATGTGACACACCCCCATGAAAGGTCACGACCGCGCAAGAAACTAGTTCCCAACAAATTCATTAAAACACATCCTAGCAGTACACTGATGGTCTGCCAGTGTACAGAACCACATTTCATGCATCTGCCTATTCTATAGACACAGAATCAATGCAACAAAAGGAGCGAATCCATTTTTGACGGAACTATGTTTGTACACTACGACCCGGAAGCATTTCCCGTTGTGGAGTGTCTCCTATATAATGAAGGATTTTACAAAAAATTTACCAAATCTGTCTCAGGTCAGTGCTTTATGGTGTTTCCAAAGAGAAAACATAAAAAGAGTCTAAAATTTGTCTCTAAATAACAACCAAGTGGCATTTTAAAAAGGCCCCCCTAACTGCAAAACGATGTCTTTAATGCAATTCTGAGTTGAGACCCCCCTAGCTTACTTGAATTGGAATAAATCAGGAATTTATGGTCAGATTTTCAAAAAATAAAAAGATACTTACTCTGTCGCCCTTAAGCTTTCACAGTAAGATGCATTTCTTGAAAATATTGCATAAAACAATGCGGAAAAAGGGACTATTTTAAGACAAATGTCCCTTTTCAGGCTGAAATCCTATTTTTATCATTTATATACATTTTAATCTGTAAAAACTAACCTCGAATTTTGTAAAAGTAATACTTTAGTGCAGATATATATTTTTACAATAAAATGAATAAAAACAAAGACTGTTTTGGGACAGGAAATGGCCACTACTGGCCAATTAAGCCTCTTAAATCGGATTATGACCAAAGTAAGTACCGGGGAGAGTTAAGGGTTTTTCGCCTTTTCCTACGATGTTTTGAATGTGGAAATACAGCAAATCGTTACTATGCAATTAGTAACACTATTTAAAACAAAACTCGTAACTCCTGTGACAAATTAGCAGAAACAGGGCACGTAAAAAGGGGCCAAAATGACAAAATTATCGATTTTTCTACTAAAATTAATTATTTTGTGGACCTAAAAAATCTTAAAAACGATTGAAATATTTTACACAAGATTCTTCGTGCTATTTCCCGTCTTCAGATATTCAAGTTAACTGAAAACCGTGTCTTTGAGAAGGAAAAACAAAGGTTTTAAAGACAATACAAATGTGGAAAACACACGAAACAGAAATCAATAGTAACATAAGTTTTTATAGGATAAAGGGTTTCTGCAGTCTATTTTCATTTAAAAATGCTTTCAAAATATCTTTTAAATTCATCATTACTGCATACGTGTTTCTCCTACTTGAAAATGATTTTGTATTGGAAATAGAAGGAAATCGCGAAGGGGGGGGGGGGGCATACAAAAATGGGGGGGGGGGGGGGCTAAATGTTAAACATTAAAAAGTCATTTTCTGTTATTGAAATGGTTAAATATGTATTAAATCGATTTAAAATCCAGAATTTTGTAATAATTTGCTTTATCTATTGTGCGATTAGCAAAAGAAAGGGCATTTTGTGCAAAAAAGGTTCATTTCAAATCAAATTTATCGAAAAAATCATGCCACGCACCTTTTTAAATTTAGGCGGGGTGTTTCTGGGATAAAGGGTTTTTCGCCTTTCCAACGTTATTTTTAAGCTAGTTTTGCCTTGAACTAGTACTAAACGGAATTACCTATCCAAAAATACACAGGAAACGACAACACAAGCAATCGATCCCATTTGATGTGGTTTCTAACGTTGTCTTTGTTCTTTTTAACATTTTTTAATTTTTTTAAATTCAAGTTAAAATATGACGTAAATTTCGAAAATATGGTCTATTTTTCACAAATTCTTTACTTTCAGATCAATTGAAGCAACTTCAAACACAAAAATGTGGCCAAAGTTGAAATTTCGTAATTTTCACTTCTGGCTCATATAGGTGTCACTCCTCAACGAAACAGGCCTATTAAATATATAGTAAAATGGGTCAATTTGGCAGCTTCTAGCTCCTCTCAGAAGTCTTTGTGGCACCTTTTACTTAGTCTGCCTGACAGACCATTTCTTTGTCTTTAATTTACTACCAAGAAAGTGGTATCAATAGCACCATCAGCTAAAATCACGCACCCGTGAACACAGCCACCCTTGAAATTTGCCATCTATTTCGGGATCTGCATGTGACACACCCCCATGAAAGGTCACGACCGCGCAAGAAACTAGTTCCCAACAAATTCATTAAAACACATCCTAGCAGTACACTGATGGTCTGCCAGTGTACAGAACCACATTTCATGCATCTGCCTATTCTATAGACACAGAATCAATGCAACAAAAGGAGCGAATCCATTTTTGACGGAACTATGTTTGTACACTACGACCCGGAAGCATTTCCCGTTGTGGAGTGTCTCCATTTGGCACATTCAACATCCCTTTTTCTGTATCAACCCATTCCCAAACAGTGACACCTTAGACTCCCTCACAAGATTATGGCCTTGGAAAACATTGTTGGAAAAGAAGAAATTGCTTGTGACAAGCAATTTCTTCATTTCGCACCATGTTTCCTATCCTAAAGACCAAGAAATACAAAATTTCTCGGCAACATATTTGCATTATGACAAATCTAAAATTTTGCTGTTTGGTAATTGACCAAACGCCAATCGACAAAGCGCTCCGCCCAACATAGAATTTAAGACAAACAATGGGGATGTGATTGTTAATAGAGAACGATTTTGTCCAGTTAATCGTGACGTAAATTGGGACAAACAAAATAGTATTTTGTAGGTGTTGTTATAAAATCTCGTAACTACGGCTTGATTTAAGCCGTAGTTACGAGATTTTATAACAACACCGACAGTTTATCAAAGCATAACCGGTAACCTAGTCTATTGTTAGCACAAAATTCTTTGCCATTGGCATGTCGATTGTTTTGATAGTTGATAAATCGATACAATAACACATGCAACGAAGAACAATTGGGGTATGACATTTTTCTGATCGTCCATTGGCTAATCGATGTTTTTGATTGACAGTCGGCGTTTGGTCAATTGGTATAGCAGCCATTCTGTTCCAAATAGCAGTAACTACAGCTTGTTATGGCTGAACTTTTGAGTTTAAGACCTCCCATAGACTATTTACTTCTATTGTAGCTTAATATTTTCACCAATAAAACATTTAAAAACATCTTTTTTGTAACATCCATTTTGTCGTCTGCATAAGATTTCAAATTGGAACACTCATGTTTTGTAATTGGAATAGTCTATATCTTTGCTGTTTGGTACAGGGTTAACCCTTCTCATGCTTTTAATGCCAATTTATTGTTGTGACCAAAGCTTTGGCAGGCAGTATAGACTAAGATCAGCCTGCACAGATGTGCAGTCTGATCTTAGCCTATGCTGCCTGCTTTCTGCTTCATTTTTGTCACACAAACAAGAGCTAATCTTATTGAAATATCTCTAAAATTGGTACTTTTCTTTGAAACAAAATTCTAAGTCAGCAGGACAAGGATTAAGTTTGTTATATTTCCTATTTTACAGGAGGTGTCAGAAAGATTACACGAGGCCATAAAGAAAGAAGGAGTAGAAATAGTCAACAGTATTATAAAATCTTGTGTCTCACCAAATTTGGTAGTACAGGCCAGAAACAAGGTTTGTCTCAAAACCCCTACCCCCCCCCCCCCAACACACACACACACAAACACATACAATAGAAAAGTTGAAGAGGCTGAACAATTAACCAACACATACATATACAAAAGAAAAGTTTAAGTTGCTGATCAATTAACAAACTTATTATACAAGCTGAAATGATGATAATGCTGTTCAATTCCTTTTAAAACATACCAACAAGTTTTATTTTGTGCTTACCAAATTTTGCATGTTTTTCTATGCCCGAAGGTTCGTATTATGTTATGGCCTTGGTTGTCTGTCCGTTAGCAATTTATTGTGTGCGCAACTACTCCTGCAGTTTCAAGCGGAATTTGATCAAACTTGCCAGAATGAATCTACATGGTATCTGCCGGGGTAGTTGTGCACACCATTTACAGAATTCAGATAATTTTTTGTTCTTGAATTATATGCCCTTGAATGAAAAAATGCCCATATGACCAATATGACCAATGTTGCCATTATGAATCTCCACAGAGTCTACTTGTGCATGCTACTATTAAAATTCAGATTACTCTTGGCATTCTTGAATTATCTGCCCTTGAATTGAAAAAAAAATCAAATTTTATTGTCAAGCTCCTCTCGGGCATATATGTTCCACTCCTCACAGCTCGTGTTTAAACTTTGTTTTTGTAAAGCATAATTACATTAAAAACAGATCCTTCTTTCTTTCATTTCTTATGTTTATTAAAAATGTTATAAATGTTATCTTGATTCAACTGTTCAGATGCACAGGCTTATCTGGATCTATATTAGCCCTCAAAGACTAATACCTCAAAGACTAGTTTTCGAGATCCAAGCTCATATTCATTTCAGGCCAGAAGAACTCCCTTGATTATAGCGGTGTTATATGACAGAAGTGATGTAGTCGAGATGTTCTTGAGTCTGCCTTATGATGTCAACATCAACGCAAAAGACTGTGTATGTACATTTTGTAAGCTTCTACAGGCAACACAATTACTGATTTTATTGATAAATATGGCATTTGTGTATAATATAGCACAGAAAAGTTTGGGGCTAAAGGGGGAAATTCTTAATATCAGAATATATCTTTTAAGGGATGTTAAAAGAACATGTATGTCTTGTTAAAAAAGAAAAATGCCTGACCAAGAAAAAAATGATTCTTTTTACCTTGTACCGAACCATGATAACTCAGTCTATAACATCTCGGTTTATAAACCCAGGGGGCATGGGTTCAAAGACCCAGCGGGGCCAGTTTCCTTTTTAACGTTTGACAAATTAATTTGTCTCTCACCCATGGATGTAAATCATCTAAGTAAGAGATCAGCTGATTCGATATTGTGTTTATACAGTGAAAGAAAGCTTATCTTTCTTTATATGAAATAATGTGCAGTAGCATAAAGTACTGCATGTTTTTTGCTTCTTTGCATGATTTTTTGCTCGAAATTTATTTTTACAGTGGTGGGCGAGTGTTTTAGGCAAAAAACATGCGAGATGTTCTGTAGATCCTAATCATGTTACATTTATGTGCAGACTGATTTGAATCTATGTTGGTCACTTATATAATTTGCTTCATTTATTGATAGGGTGACAGAACAGCCTACCATTTTGCCTGTTGTTTGGCCTCAGAGTCAGGGAAGGATATCAAGAATCAACTTATAGAGGCAGGGGTAGATATATCCATACAAGATGGGGTAAGATACTCTGTTCTGCCATAGATCCAAGATTTCTGTGAAGGGGTTCAAACCTACAGAAAGTGGTGGCTTCGATTTCCATGTATCACACAATTTTGACTTGATTTCTGTACAAAAATTAAATGATGAGGCTACAGAGAAGGTTTTGTTTGACCCCCCCCCCCCCTCCCAACTCCTCTGGATCCGACACTGTCTGAATTTCACTTCATTTCAGGAAGAGAAGATGGAAGAGAAACTATGTTTAATTCCAAAAAATAAAGATATGTCTATGTCTATGTCTGTTCCAAAATTAATGTTATGTTTATAGAATTTTGAAAACAACCATATTTCCTAAACAGCCTGTGCCAAAATGCAGTCCGCTCATTATCCATGCTGTTCACTTTTTGCTATGCTATTATGCCAAAATTGATGAAACTTATGAAGATGCTTTTAGGGAAAAACTTTGAATGTGATCAGACTGCTCGATATGCAGGCTTTTTAGGTCTAAAATATCATTATGTTCTTTCATCCAGTTCTGAGTTCATATGTATTTCATAGGTAAGAAAAAATAGAAGGAAAATTTAGGACATTATACATGTATTTACCCATTCCCAAACAGCGACACCCAACAAGATAAGGGCTTTGGAAAACATTGTGAGAAATTAAGAAATTGCTTGTGGTAAGCAATTTCTTCATTTACCACAAGGTTTTCCACAGACACAAAATTTCCAGTCACCTGGGTCATTGGCGTCAGCATAATTTTTCTGTGACAGCTATTGCTTTCAAACTTTGCACATAGTTTCTTTGACCATAGTATCTGCCTCTAAGCATTTAAATCTATTCGGGCTTAAGAATTCTTGGTTAAGTTTTACATGCAACCCTCATTTATCTGTCATAACTTTGTTTCTGCTTGAGCTATTGCTTTTAAACTTTGCACATGTATCTGTGGCCATAATTTCAGCATCTAGGTAAAAAATTGTTGCTGTAACATTTGATTTGGTGGAATTTTAACCATTTACCCACTTAGAATATTTTCACTATCCAAGACTGAAAAGTCTTTCTTTGCTGTCCTCTGACAGCTCTTTTTTATGCCCCTATATTGAAAGATCGGAGGCATATTGTCTTACCCTTGTCCATATTCCTTCTATGAATAGCTATATATTTCCCATTATTACTAAAACAAATGTAAACAAGCACACTTATACAACATTGATTTATAATGAAAACATTCCAACAAGCCAAAGTTAGTCGTTTTTAGAATTTAATAATCTAAACAAAGACTGGAAAAGGGTTTACTCTAATGTTTTCAAATTAACAAACAACTCATTTATTCAATGGTTACAGACTCTAATCATTCATAGGATTTTTCCAACAAACTCGCTTTTACAAAAAATGAATATCACGGATGACAACATGTGTACTTTTTGTCACACAAATGAAGAGATTCCTTTACATCCATTTTTCGAATGTAACAAAATTAAACCAATAATTCAATTTTTAAATAAAAAACTAAACGAAATGAATTATATTAATCAACTAATGAGTATAGATGTGTTGCTTGGTTTTGAAGACAATCCTAAATTAGATATTTTATGCTTAGAATTTAAACGTTATATTTACAACAGCAAATTAAAAAAGATAATACCCATGCGAAATGGCTTCATACGACACCTTAAATTAGCTCTTGAAATTATCAAGCAAACAAAGAAAAATGACAACAAAAAGAAATATTGGGCAGTTGTTGAAATACTGGTACAAGATCAATAATCACTTCAAATTATACAAATCTATAGCTTGCTTTTAATTTTTTTTGTGTGTTTATTTCATTTTCATTTGAAGGATATCTTTCCATTACTGGTGGAAATTAGATCTTCTCTTTCTTTTCATTCATATCATGTAAAACTCTATTTTTCAAATTATTATAAATGTATGATCTGTCTAATACATACCTATCTACAATTTTACAGTTGACTGTATATCACATGTATGCGGTTTATTTTTCAACAAAAGTCGAGAAACTTTCCCAAAATCAAACATTCAAAAGAAAACATTGAGAAAATGAGAGAAAAACGTTATGTCTCGACTCTTTTCTTTCGCTGTCTCGCTGAACCCTAAACATGTTGTATATGATTAGTGACTAATTTTCTAATACATTAAAAGCTACTCTGAAAAGCTGAAACTATATAGTCAACTGTAATTCAATGTATATGTTTACTTCTAAAAAACCTTTTGATTATAGTATCATGTAAAGTCTTGTATAGGATGTAATTATCTGAAAAATAAAGTTAAAAAAAAATAAAAAACTAGGGCTGATGGTACATTTGTATTTTATAGTATTCAGCGTTACCCTTGTCCATTTGTCTGTCTGTCTGTCTATCATTACACAACTTAATGTGAAAACTTAACATCAGCCTTTTCAGGTGCATTTAAGTTTCACAAAAACATCTTGTTTTATTTCTTATTACAGAGTGGAAAGACAGGAGATGAATTAGCCAAGTCTATCAATGGAAATGAATTTATTCAGAAGGAAAGGAAGGTAATGATAAAGTCAAGTCATTCAACCATTTCTTAAACACTGACGCTTTTTTGTGCCTCTCAAGGTAAAGGTTTTGGAAAACATTGTGGAAAATGAAGAAATTGCTTGTGACAAGCAATTTCTTCATTTCCCAGAATGTTTTCTACTCAGAGAGACTGTGAAGCATTCAATTTCACCCTTGAAATTTTTCATCTGCAGCATCTTTGAATTTGAATTAGTAGTCAATTTTGTCGTCTGGTAATGGGTCAATCCTTTCCCAAACGACATAATTTTAGGGTGGTTCAATTTGAAAGCTACTGCAGACAACTAAAGGGATGTTGATGAAGATAGGATCTAGCAAAGAATATATTGAGGCAAAAGGAAGAAATACTGGTTATAAGCATTTTCTTCTTATGACTCAATGTTTTCCATAGCCTTTTCTCTTTGGGACGTCAGTCTTTTTTGGACACAGCTTAATACATTATGCCTAAAATATTGTTAAAACACATGTATATCATTCAATGAAATATTGATAAGAACTTAAGAAGCATTTACAAACTTTTGCTAAAATATTGTTGTAAACACATATCCATCCAGCAATTTTGATAGAGTTTAATGGGTAGCAGAAATGGACATTGTATTAGCAGAAAACCACAGAGGATGCACTGGCAGAAAACTCAAGCAAAAAAGTATTCTATATTGGGCAGGTTTAAAAAAAATGTGACCAAAGTGTGACATTTAAATGTTAAGAATAACAGCTAATTTTACAGAATATCATCCAGATTTCTTATTTAGGGTGGCTAAAAACTATTCTAAATGGTTAAGCAGTGCCCAAATTATATTTCAAATTCATGTTCACTACTTTTTAGCTAAAATTGTGTGCACAATCTTGCAAAATGACACCAAAAAAGCGTTTCACTCCTGACAGCATATATATTGCACAATATTAGAGATTGTAATCCATGAATCACTAAATAGTAGAGTGCAGAATGCCCACAAGGTTGATGGCTTTCTAAAAAAAATTGAGTGGTAGATTTCTGGCTAAACAGACAAATATGAGAACACATTTTGAAAAATAAAAGTGTTTCACTCCTGACATAAAATTCAGAGGGGTATTGTATAAAACAGGCTCCACATCCTAAACCAATGAAGATAATATGAAAAGGTAATTTTAAGATGATGATGCACATGTTGTTTTATGAATTACAAGTGCATATTGTAGAATCCTGTCACTGTCTTTTATTTACCATAGCTTAGAAAATTGGTACAAGTGTTAAGTGTCACACAAAAACGTTTCACTCCTGACATTTTTGACATGTTTTAATGACATATCTTTTTTATTTGTGATGCGATTTTCTTTAAACTTGGTACCCAGTATATAGACACAATAACACATCTTTTTAGCTTTGATTCGGTTGAATATGTTTCTCTGTAAGAGCCGTGGCATGTAAAAAGTGAATGGTCACATTTTTTTTAAACTTGCCCTATTGCATTTAGGATCAGGGCTAGAACTCCACACAGTAATTTAATTCTGCTCTTGATGGAATAACATACTCTGATGGATATGACCAGTGGACCCTAATTACATACAGGATAATCATTTGTTTCAGTGTAAGATCGATTTATATTTCATTGAGTGAACAACAAAAGCTTTATTTTCACGAGTGGCGAAGCCACAAGTGAAAATGTAGCTTTCATTGTACACGAAATGAAATATCAATTGATCTTACTTGAAAAACAAATGATTATTCTATTTCTTTAATGCAAAAATTTTATGACAGATTTTCTTAAAGCGTGTCATTTTGCATGTTACTGCTATGCAACGCTTATGATTACGTCACTTTTTTTGGCCCGGCTTAGATAGCGTCAGATAGGGTGAATGAACAAAAGCAGGGCACAAGTTTTTGATAATTTCACTGGATGGGCGGTGAGTTTATCAAAATGATAATCCACCGTTATTTCCCGATAATCCACCGAAAAGAATTAAAGAATATATTTATAATTCTTACTTTCAGGCTGTTTATGGTATGACGCTGGAGCTGTTTTGTACTGACAAGGTAATATTTTCTGAAAGTCTCGAGAAGAATATTCAATTTTAGATTATTATAAGCCTGGATTTGAAACCTAAACCATTACCAGAGAGCAACATTTAGAACTGTTCCTAATTCAAAAATGTTGCAGACGGCAATTTTGTGTGAATGAAATTTCAAATATTTGTTCTTTTGGTGTAGAAAACAATGTGGGAAATGAAGAAATTTCTTGTCACATGCAATTTCTTACTTTCCACAATGTTTTCAAAAATCTTGTCAATGTGTGGTAATGGATTAATACACATTGAATTTGAGACCAGCATAGAGCCTGTGCATATGCAGTCTGATATAGATCCATCTTGTGCTCTATTTATTACTTGTAGCTACTGCGGAAGTCTACACAGCATTGTTCTCGATCAAACTGCATTTTGGCAGAGATGGATCTGGTGCTATGTTGGTCTTGACCTATTCCCAAACAGCAAAATCCATACTATTTAAATTTGAATTCTGTTGCAGATGAAAAATGGATTTGGGTCAAGATTTATGTAAAATATAGCAGTGAAAATATTGAGACAAAAAATAGAATGCTGATAATCAACATTTTCTCCTTTGATTCTCAATATTTTCCTATAGCTATGTAATTGGGGATATATTTGTATAACCATTTCCCAAATGGATAGACCTTTTGACTACCCCACTATATAAGGGTTTTGAATACCTGTTGTCTCAATACTAACCCAAGCTTTTTCAAAACAATTTCTTGTAAAAAAATGGAAAGGATTGAGAAACTTTTTGCTTCAACTCATCTTTTCATTTTTTAATTCGACAACAGTATGAGGAACTAAGAAAACTGATTCGGTCCAAGAGAAAGGGTCTACCTGAGTTTATGAGATTCCTTCGAAACTTCAGATTTCCTGTGATTGGCCTTTATAAAATGGTGAGTAATGGGCAACCATTTTCTTTTCTATGTTTGTGAAACAATTCCTAACACAGCTAGATATTTATGAGAAAAATCATGGAGAAAAGGACGTAATCAAATCTGTATAATTATGTTGGAATGATGACACTTTTCTTAAACACTTTCCCAATCAAAATGGGACTTCCTCATTACAGAAAGCTTGTGAAAACATTGAAGCACAAAAATACAAAATGCTGATGATTAGCATTTTCTCTCTTTGCCCCAATATTTGTTTGTGTTATCATGTACACAAATCCCTAATGTTAAACCATTGAGAGAATAACAGACAGTGTTGACTATCAGCATTATCTTCTTTCCTCTAAATTTTATTATTATATTATTAAACTTTTTGTGATTACTGATCAGTCTTTTCTGAACAGTGTCACCTTTTGAAGTACCTAATAGTAATTTCTTGGCTAAATATTATTGCAAAAGAAGAACCATCATTTTCTCCCTTTGCCTCAATAATTTCTGTGCTACATTATACACAATATTAATCTTTGCCAGCATTCATTTTGTTGTCTGCAACAGCCTCCAAAACTTACTAGTCTAGATCTTTGCCTTTTGGGAATGGTTAAGCCATTACCACACAGTGACGCTTATTGACACCCTTCAAGAAAAATTCTTTGGGAAACATTTTAGAAATTGAAGAAATTGCTTGTGACAAGCAATTTCTTCATTTCCGACAGTGTTTTCTATCAAAAATAGAACTGAAAAAGTAAAGTTTGAAACTACTGCAGATGAAAAATTGGATGCTTATAAATATTTGATTTGTGTACAATATAGCATAGAAAATATTGAGGCAAAGGAGAAAATGCTGGTTATCAGCATTTTCTTCTGCTGCAATGTTTTCCCAAACCAATTCTATGAAGGATGTCAAAACTGTGTTTTGCATGGGAAAGGGTTAAGGCAGCGGGGGATCCAGGATTTCCGTGAGCGGGGTTCGAATATACAAATAGGGGGGTTCGTTTTCCTAGTATTGCACAACTGTGACTTAATTTCTGCATGAAAATGAAATAATCTGCCCCCCCCCCCCCCCAACCCCATCTGGATCGGCCTCTGTTGTAAGGAGTAAAATTTTAATTGTGTACTTACTTGAACTTTCAGTTGGGACCATTAATGTTAAACTACAGAGATGTGATTTTTCTGGCCATTGATTATGGAAAACAAGACATTGCTTATAAACTAGCAGACCTCGGTGCTAACCTTGTACGACGCGAAAAGGTAAACTTGGTTCTTTGTCATTTACCAAATAATTTCTTGTTTTGATGATTCATTTACATTTAATTTTTTTTTATAAAACATAGATATAGGGAGCTCAATTTTGCTAACATGTCAGCCTATTGTCTTTTTCTTTGAAAGTATTCGTCAAAGAAAAACGACAACTTTATTTGTCTTCTGAAAATACACCTTTAACGCATTCCCAAGCATTGAAGCTTTTTGATGCCCTTCAAGAAAAAAGCTTTAGAAAACATTGATAGAAATGAAGAGATTGCTTGTGACAAGCAAATTCTTCATTTCCCACAATGTTTTCTACCCCAAAAGACCCAAAATTTATGAAATCATATTGACTTAAAATTGTCATCTGCATCATCTTTGAATATGGACCAGTCTAAATTTTTATTGTTCGGCAATGGGTTAATTCTTTAATTAAAAAAACATCTTTGTCGAAGATTTAGAAGATACATGTGACCAAATGAATGATATGATTTGTTAATTATAAAATATTATACCAACACCAATTAATTTAACCTTTTTCCAAGCAAGACTGTATTTTTATGAACATTTTTCTTCAGTAATATAATGTACATAAATTCCATACTTTTCCAACATATGTTATGTTGTTTTCCGCTGTTTTGAATTTTACAAAACACATTTTGTCATTAAGGAATGGCTGAAACTTGTTCATATTTTTACTTTTCAGTATGAGATGGTCCTAGAAGATGGAACGAAAGAGTTACGTTATTATACCCCAGCAGAGAGAGCAAGACATCTTGGTATGGAGGAACTTGCGGAGTACCTGTCCGAGAAATCTGCCATCCAATTGGAACAACTGAAGCAGAAAACACCGTTACTACCAAAGAGAACACTTGAGACACATTTTGGTGCTAAATTAGCTGTAAAGCCATCTACGGTATTTGTTACGCAGTCTTTCTCGTTGACAATTTAACTCATTTGCGAACAGCCAAATTTTGGACTGTTCCAATTTGGAAGCTGCCAAAAGATGACAAAATGGATGTTAATAAAGATGGTATTTGTATATAATATAGCAAAGAAAATATTGAGGCAAAAGGAGAACATGTTTCGTGTCAGTATTTTTTCCTTTTTCTCAATATATTCCAAAGCCTTTCCAATTAGGGATGTAACAACCAGGGGCCCTTATTGTCAATGATTGTACTACAAATTCACAATTATGATGTCTCTAATAGAAAAGGCTCCTTTTGCCTAAATATTGTATGGGCTAAAATATACACAAATCCTCTCCATATCAATTACCACTTTGTAGTCTGCAGCAGCTTTAGAATAAGACCAGTCTAATTTTTTACTGTTTTGGAAATGGTTGATTATATTTATTATAATACTTACTCTTGGCTAAGATCAGCTAGTCTCATATTTGTTAAGTCAAAATATTTGGGACGGGATATGGAAGAAGGAGCCTTATGGCATTTGAGAACATCATGTTTCCAGATTAGCCTGCTGGGTGCAGCCTGATCAAGACCCATATTGTTGTGTTTCAGTTGCTACAGTCCATGATACAGCTGCTCTTATAGTGAACAGCAGGGATCTTGATCAGGCTGTGCACAGTCTGATCTTGATACATGTTTTTCTCATGCCATAAGGGCCCTTTTTCGAGATCCCGACTCACATTTTCATTTAAGTGCTAAATTATTATTATTTCTTCACTTATTATTCTTATTTATCGATTTTTATACGCCCGAAGGGTCGTATTATGTTATGGCCCTGCTCGTCTGTCCGTCCGTCCGTCTGTCCGTCCGTTAGCAATTTCTTGTGTGCGCAACTCCTCCTACAGTTTTGATTGGAATTTGATCAAACTTGCCACAATGAATCTCCATGGTGTCTAGTTGTGCACACTGCTTACGGAATTTAGATAACTGATTTCGTTCCTGAATTATCTGCCCTTGAATTTCAGAAAAAATGCCCATTTTCTCAAAAATGCCCATTTTCTCCTGTGCGCAACTCCTACAGTTTCAACCGGAATTTAATCAAACTAGCCACAATGAATCTCTATGGTGTCTTGTTGTGCAATTAAATCTTTGATAACTTTTCATGTTTGAATTATCTGCCCTTGAATCGAAAAAATGGCCAATTTTACTGACAAGCCCCTCTCGGGCGTATATGCGCCGCTCTGCGAAGCTCTTGTTTGTATCATTTTGTATCAAGAGTGCTGATTTATCATGAGCACAGATTTGGAAAAAGTAAAGACGTCTATGGCATTTGAGGTCAACATTGATCCAAATCAGCCTGCATAATAGAGCCAGGATCTGGGAAAACGTCCCTTATAGCATTTGAGGCAGCCAGGTTTCAAGATCAGGCTGTGCCTAGATGCAGTCTAGCCACCATCCATGTTACTCTCAAATGGTTGCTACAGACCATGAGGAAGCTTGTGGAGAACAACATGGTTCCTGGTCAGACTGTGTGAATACGCAGGCTGACCAGGAACCATGTTGTTCTCAAATGCTATAAGGGATGTTTTTCCAGATCCTGGCTCATATCCATGCAGTCTGATCATAGCCTATGTGAATTTTATAGATCTAGCCTCCTCATAATTGACAGCACTTGTAATGTAGCAATATAGAAAGTGATCAGACACCAGCCATTTAGACCCAAGTTGATCTGGATTAATGATTTCTGTAATACCATAAGGCCTTTTTTCTGATCCTAGCTCACCATGTATTCTCTCATATGATCCATTCTATTATTTAAGCCGTTACCAAACGACAAAATGTTGGGCTGTTCCAAATTCAAATGAGCTGCAGACGTCAACTTCATGTGTATGAAAGTTTACATTCTTTGGTCTCTTTGGGTATAAAACATTGTGGGAAATGAAGAAATTGCTTGTCACACGCAATTTCTTTATTTTCCACAATGGTTTCCTATGCCTCTTCTTGTGAGGGAGTTAAAAGGTGTCACTGTACAGTAATGGGTTAAGCCGTTCCCAAACATTGACATTAGTTGATGTCCCTCATGATAGAAGCTTTCGAAAACATGGAAAATGAAGAAATTGCTTGTGACAGCAAAGTTTTAGGGTGGTCTAATTTGAAATCAGCTGTCGACAAAATTGATATCAATGAATAGATAATTTGTGCACAGCATTTTCTTCTTTTTTCTCAATATTTTCCCAAGCCATTTGGGATGTCAAACCAGGTCTTGTTCAGAAAAGGGCATGTGATTTTACAGCTAAATGCATTGTGATATAATTAATAGTCAGCATGATTGCAGAACAACAGGTAAGAGGCATTATAAATTTGATATTTCAAAGTGGCCTTTTGATCATTGTTTTTACTGTGATTGTATTTACTGTGATATTATAAGATCAATATTTTGTTATTGAAAATATTATAATCTTTGCTTTTTATCAGTTTATCTGAACAAGAAAATGCTTCTTTTCCCTCAATGTTTTCTCAGACGTTCTTTAAAAGGGATATCATGTTTAGTTTGGGAAAGGGTAATAAAATCTAAGCATGTAAAAATTCTCTCGACCAATCTTTGCTAATGTGACAATGTGCAATTATCCAAGGGAGATAAATGATGCCAATTTATTTCATGAGAATTTCGTGAGTTATTTCCCGTATCTCTCGTCGAACAGAATTTTGTCGTCTTATACGCTTTAACCCCCCCCCCCCCCCCCAAAAAAAAAAAGAAAGAAAAAAAGAAAAAAACTGGCCTTGACGTGCCTTTCAGAAAAAATGTTAGGTTTGAGAAAACTATTGATAGAAAAGAAGAAATTGCCTTTTCAAATGTGTGTTTTTTGTTGGGCTAAACACCATTTGACAGCTGACATTGTCGGCGCTGTTCATAGTTGCTATTTTTATTATTTTGATCAACCTATTATTTCTGGAACAATGGCATGCAAGTCCTGTGGGTCGTCGTGGTCTAATAGCCGAAAACGAACTTTCTTCAACTTTTAATCTTAAATGCCAGGAAGCTCTCTTAACCCTTTCCCGAACGACAAAATTTTGGACCGTTCCAATTTGAAAGGTAGGCTATTGCAGACGACAATTTCACAGACACAAAATTTTACATTTTTTGTTACTTTTAGAGGGAAAAAATTGTGGGAAATAAAGAAATTGCTTGTCACATGCAATTTCTTCATTTTCCACAATGTTTTCCAAAGCTTTTATCGTTTGAGGATTCAAAAATAGTCAATATGTGGTAATGGGTTAAACATTTCTCGAGCAAGGCCTGGGTTTCTTGTTTGGAAAAAAGCATAAAGACGAAAGAAGAAAAAAGTTCTGATTATAAGCTTTTTCTAACATTGCCCTAATATTTTCTGTGCTATATTGTACGCAATTCCCATCTACATTTTCATCTGTACCCGCTTCCAAATTGAAACAGTCTATTTCAGGCCCGTAGGAACAGGGGGGGGGGGGGGGGGGGGTGTTAAGCCCCCCCCCCCCCCAATGTTGGCCAAAAATGCCGAATTTTCTTCATTTTACGCTGAAAATCCCCCCCCCCCCAATATTCAGGACAAAGGCTTTAGCCCCCCCCCTCCATATGAAATTGCTTCCTACGGGCCTGTATTTATTGCTATTCGAGAAAGGAGTAGATGTTTTCATTTTGGACTCGTGAAACGTCTTCCCAAAAGCGATTTTGTCGTTTTCTTCAAATACCACGTAAGTTCAGTTTGACAAAGATGGGGTTACAAGGTTATAATTTCCTACCGACTCTATTCTCTCACATGCCAAAAATTACAGACTTTTTGTCGCTATAGGATCATTTTCGTGTCACTTGCTCCTTTTTATACGCCCGAAGGGTCGTATTATGTTATGGCCCCGGTCGTCCGTCCGTCTGTCTGTCCGTCCGTTAGCAATTTCTTGTGTGCGCAACTCCTACAGTTTTGATCGGAATTTCATCAAACTTATCTCCATGGTGTCTAGTTGTGCACACCACTTACGGAATTCAGATAACTCTTTTCGTTCCTGAATTATCTGCCCTTGAATTAAAGAAATGCCCATTTTCTTGTGTGCGCAACTTCTCCTACAGTTTTGATCAGAATTTCATCAAACTTGCCACAATGAAATTCAGATAACTGCTTTCGTTCTTGAATTGTCTGCCCTTGAATTTAAGACAAAATGCTCATTTTCTGCCCATTTTCTCGTGTTTGCTACCAGAATTTAATCAAACTAGCCGCAATGAATCTTAATGGTGTCTGGTTGTGAAAACAAAATTTTGATAACATTTCATGTTTGAATTATCTGCCCTTGAATTGACAAATTGGCCAATTGTACGGACAAGCCCCTCTCGGGCGTATATGCGCCGCTCTGCGAAGCTCTTGTTATCCTATGGTTACATGTATCTATACCTTTTGCAGTCAATAAACATAAGTCTGCTCCATTTTGAGCGCTACTGAAGACGACATGTTTGATTTTGATAACTTTGAAAATGGTGTGCTATAATTCGTAAAATACTGAGGAAAACGTAGGCATCTCTGGTTAATAGTATTTTCTTATTTTTTTGCCAATGCAAATGGACGTCGCAGAAATCAGTCATTGTGTGGGAAAGGATTAAACCATTACCACACAGTGACGCCTTCGACACCCAACAAGATAAAGGCTTTGGAAAACATTGTGGAAAATGAATAAATTGCTTGTAGCAATTTCTTCATTTTCCACAATGTTTTTCTACCAAGAAGGCTCAAAACATGCAAAATTTGAATCATTTGATATTGTCGTCTGCAACATCTTTGAATTTGGACCAGTCTAAATTTTTATCGTCTGGTAATGGGTTAAGAAAAACGAGTATGACATGCCCCCAAAAATTTCAATTAGATGAAAAGTAAAGATAAAGGTTAGACTGGCTGCCCTAGGCCATGTGCTCTCTTTTCACGGGTTGTCAAGTTGATAATGAAATCAGCATAAAATAATTTAGCCCGCTCTCTACTGTATTTTTAATTTAGTTTCGGGGGTAAATTCTTTACATTATTTGGCGAAATAATTATATTCATAGCATATTTTAACTCAACAACAGTCGCAATATATTTCGGTAAGTTCGGCGCCCGATGAGCTCACATACATCGTCGCTGTTATTGCAAAACCTCGTAACTACAGCTTTGATAAAGCTGTAGTTACGAAGTTTTGCAATAACACCGACGATATGCAAGAAGTCTCATTAATGTTCTTGCAGCCAACACCTTTTCAAACAAAATCTGGTTGTGCACTAATCAAAATTGGTAAGCTGAGTTTTGAACGAAGAGAAGAAAATTATGAAATTCAGCATTTTCTCTCGATACATTCCCTGCTTTTTTGTACAAGTTTCAGAGGTAGAACAACACTTTCTTCTAAAGTCGTATGAAACTACTTTCAGTTTGGTCAACTCTATGACTTCTTTTCTTCGTTTTAAAACACGTTTCCACCCAAAACTATACTTGTGTCCCTTTTCTTTGAATTGTTGAGAATTTTGCAACTTGTGGTGTCCAAAAAGATGCCAACGTGACTGACACACGGTTTGAAGTAGGGCATATCTCTGAAAAGTATACTTCCCCTAAAGTTGATTACATTCTTTATTTTAATTTCTCTCTCACTAATTTCTAGGTAGAAAACTTGTGGGTAATGAAGAAGTTTCATTTTCCACAATGTTTTCTGTAACCTTTTTGCTTGGGGATGTCAAAAAGCGCGAAATTGGTAAAAAAGAGTTGAACTAGAAAATGCGGGTGAATGCACTGAATGGTAGAACAAATCGCGTTTAAATGTTATTAGGGACAGAAAGTTTTAAAACTGATGAAAATCTTTATGGGTTTCTTTGGTTTTAAGGCTATATATAACATCTAAGGGAAATGTGAACTTGAATACCATTGGCATATCGACATGGTTAATGAACTTTGTTTAAATCTTTCCACTAGACAGCCCTGGCGGTCTGGACGCGCTCCACAGGCCTGAATTTTGGATTTGACATTCAGATCAAGCTGAAATTTACAAGCATGTAAGATCTTAATGTCAGTAAGATTCTGTTTAAGTTCTGTATTGATTGGTTTATACTTATGGTTGTAAGAGTGAAAATAAAGCCCAAAATGGCAATTTTGTCAATTTCAAGGGCACATAACTCATGATGTAAAATCAGATCAAGCTGAAAATTATACCAAGGTAAGATCTTATGGTCACCAACATTCTGTTCTAGTTTTGTCTTGATTGGCCGATACTTGTAGTTGCTAGAGTGAAAACAAAGTCAAAATAAAGCCGACAATGGCAATTCTGTCAATTTCAAGCGCACATAACTCATGATGTAATATTCAATCAGATCAAGCTGAAAATTATACCCAGGCAAGATCTTATAGTCATCATCATTCTGTCAAAGTTTTGGCTTGATTGGCTAATATTTGTAACTGTTAGAGTGAACACAAAGTCAAAATAAAGCCGAAAATGGCAATTTTGTCAATTTCAAGGGCACATAACTCAAGACGTAAAATCCAGATCAAGCTGAAAATATTACCTAGGCAAGATATTATAGTCGCCATCATTTGGCACAAGTTTTGTTTTGATTGGTTAATATTTGTACTTTCTAGAGTGAAAACAAAGTCGAATATAGCCCGAAAATGGCAATTTTGTCAATTTCAAGGGCACATAACTCATGATGTAAAATTCAGATCAAGCTGACAATTATACCAAAGCAAGATCTTATAGTAACCACCATTCTGTCAAATTTTTGTCCTGATTGGTCAATATTTGTAGTTGCTAGAGTGAAAACAAAGCCAAAACGGTCATTTTTGACAATCAAGGGCAGATAACTCCAGACTTTCTACTTCAATCAGAATTCTTTGGAGGAATCTGAGAGAGGGCCTCAAAAGGATCATTCCTGTGAAGTTTGGTTGAAATCCATCTAGTAGTTTTTGAGAAGAAGATTTTTAAAGAAAAAGTTTACGGACGGACGCACGCACGACGGACACAACGCCATGACAATAGCCCGCTGGCCTGACGGCCAGTGGAGCTAAAAACTGAACCTGATTTAGAGGTCCTCATAGCATGATAGCAAGCCCTTGAGAACAGGGGGGGGGGGGGCTACCCCCCCCCCCCCCCCCGACCATAACTGCCGATTTTCCCTTATTTCACGCTGAACATTTAGGGAAAATCCAATATAGCCCCGTCAAATATTCAGACACAGGGGCTTGAGCCCACCCAATATGGAATTGCTTCCTGCGGGCCTGCGTAGAGAAAGGACTGGGAGAGCATTTAGGAAAAAAGAATCTCGTCGCTTTACAACGAAAACCTCGTAATTGCAGCTTGTTTTAAGCTGCAGTTACGAGGTTTTCGCTGAAAAGCGACGATATGCTGCTGGTATACTCCGTAAATATTGACCTGAACCTGTTGAATATGTAATGAGTAACTGTGATGCGAAATAATCAATACTCGCCAGCACTCCTCACTGTCAAGCAGAGTCGATAGTTTCCATAAGCATTGGGTCTTTGTATTCTGCATGTGTTCCTCGTGTCAATTTACGTCGAAGAGTGATTATTTCGCATCACAGTTACTCATTACATATTCAACAGGTTCAGGTCAATATTTACGGAGTATAACAGGACAATGAAGTTCTTGGCGGGAGAAAGACCATCTAAGTAATACAAAGGCTATATCTCAATTAGCGTACAAGATTTTTTTATAAAGTAGCTAAACACAATGTCAAAGATCATGGCCCAAAATGAAGGGTCTTTGAAGGAGGGGTCATCTTATAAGCACCGGAAAAGTATTCCAATAGGCCATAGAATTTACAAAAATAAAAGTACTACACAAGGAGCGGCATTTTGTCTGGTTGAAAAAAATAAAAAAAAAATGAGACATCCATATTTAAACACCAGACTGTGCCTAAAAGAAGTCTGACAAAGATCGATCCATGCGGTACCTAGTCTTACATTTTCTACAGATCCCGAAGAAGTTATTGGAGAACAACATGGTTCATGATCAGACTGCGTGTATACGTAGGCTGATCTTGAACCATGTTGAGCTCAAAAGCATTTAACCCTTTCCCAAACAAGACCTGGTTTTGACGCCCCTAATAGAACAGGCTTGAGAAACATTGAAACAAAAGGAGAAACAGCTGATAACCAGCAGGTTCTCATTTTGTTTCAATATTTTCTGTGTCATATTTTACACAAATCGTGTCTTTATTATCATCAATTTTGACGTCTGCAGCAGCTTTCAAAGTGGATCACCCTAATTTTTTTTTTTTTTTTTTTTTTTTTCTTTTTCGTTTGGGAAAGGGTTAAATGGACATTTTTCCAGATTCTGACTCTCATATATTCAAAATACGCTTTAACTATTCCCAACACAAGACTTGGTGCTGACCTCCCTAACAAGAGATAAAGTAGTTTTGGAAATCATTGAAAATAAGATAATCAGCAATGCCTCTTTTTACCTCAATACATGTATTTCTTGTTGTTTTGTTCACAAAAATCCCATCTTTATGTGCCAATTTAGTCGTCTGGGGAATCTTTCGAATTAGATCACTATAATATTGTTTGCGAAAGTTTTTGTTTGTGAAAGGGTAAAGAGACGAAAATCCATTAATCTTATTTATTTGTAAAACGATATGACAAAAGAGGGTCCATAGTTTTAAACCCTTTCCCATCCAAACCTGACTGACGTAACTGATAGGAAACGCATGTGAAAAGGAGGCAAACGACGAACATGTTCTTTCCTCCATTTCTTCTTTTGTCTTAATTCTCTCTTTGTTACAATGTAAAAAGCTTTTATATCAGAACCCCTTCTCGAACGACGAAATTTTAGACTATGCCAATTTGAACGCTGCTTCTGACGACGAAGATGGTTATGATAAAGAAAGAATTATTGTAAAATGAAACACTGAAAACCTTGAGAAAAAAGAAGAAAATGCTGATTGTCAGCATTTTCTTCTTTTGTATCAATGTGTTCCAAAGGCATTTGTTCCAGCTTTGGAATTGGAGGAGATTTTTTGTTGTTTGGTTTGGGAAAAAGGTTAATCTTGTGAAATTTGACACCTAAATCCTAGGCATTCATTTAGTTAACTCAGTACGCAAAAGATCAAATAACTTTTTATCTTATCAAAGTTTAAAAGTATTTAAGATGTTATCTTCGAGAATATTTCGCAATATATTTCAATTAAACCCTTCTTAACGGCTATTTTAGGATCGATCCACTCTGGAATGATTTGATGATTGATCTTATAAGTAGGCAATGTGTACATTATATCATTAAGACAAAGGGATACATTGTTGAATATTAACTCTACATTTGGTTTACCAATCTTCGAGACATTTCTATCAGTTCGTCTCAATGTTATGACAAAATAATCGAGCAGAAAGCAGACAATGTAGGCCAAGATCTGACTGCACGTCTGTGCAGTCTGATCTTAGTCTATACTGCCTGCCAAAGCTTCGGTCACAACAGTAAATCTACGTAAACAGCATGAGGAGTGTAAACAATGCCTTCTCTTCGCTCAATGTTTCCAATGTCATTTCAACAAGGAGCTTCAATACAACGTCATGGTCATGTTCGGAAAAGACAGCCTTTCAATATAATGGGCAAGAAACGTGTTGTGAATAGATATATAGTGTTTGCGGTTTAGAGGCGCGTTCATCAATATTTCACTAATGTTGTAACGGCTGGTGCACCTAACCATGTGTTCCTGGCATCAGAACAAACGCAACATAAAATTCACAAGCTACGCATCTCACTTCTATGACTCTCACCCATTAGCGAGACAAATGACTTGTAAAATGTCAGAAAGGATATTGGCCAACCCGAACTTGAAAGTCAAATCCACAACATCTGACTTCTGTGAAATTTTCATCCAAACATGTCTATGAATGAGCTGATATCTAGAAATGGGCCATTACGGCACTTGAGCTCCAACATGGATCAAGATCAGCCTGTGCATACGCACAGTCTGATCAAGGTCCATGTTGATCTCCAATTTATAGCTTCTTCATTACCTGTATCAAAGATAATAGAGCAGCATACATCCAAGTCATAGTGCACGGAGGCGCTAGCCTGGGCCTAGTCGTCGATATACACATTGCAGCAGACTGCGAATTGGATGAGAAGAAAAATGATTGTATTTGCCGACCATAATAGCACAGAAAATAATTAGGCAATAGGAGAAAATGCTGGTAAGTTATCAGAATTTTCTTCTCTTGTTTCTAATTTTTGAACCTTACTTTTTCTATGTAGGACGTCAAATGCAGGATTAGTTTGAGAAAAGTAAATCACGGTGGATAATCACGTGATACAATATTTTCAGAAAATCTTCAATAATTTTGTAAATACTTGGCCGATTTGAATTCGGTTTGAAGCAGAGAATGTGGACAGACATTACGAATTAGATGGACGTGGTTGAAAATCAACTGATAAAAAGGTTATTGAAGATAAACCAAAATTTTGGTTTATCTTCAATAACTTTTTTATCATCTGTTTTTTTAACAAGAGGGCCATTGGCCCTGAAGCGCTCACCTGATATAATAACTTTTTTTTGTAAACCAATTTTCAGGTTGATTGGACAAAGAATGTGACCTCTAGGGTGAACACAAGGGTTATCTAAGATTTGACCTCGTGACCTAGAATTGATCAAGACAATCATTCTGATCAATTTTCAGGTTGATTGGGCAAAAAATGTGGCCTCTAGAGTGCACACAAGGTTTTACAAAGATTTTACCTCATGACCTAGTTTATGACCCCAGATGACCCAATTTCAATCTTGTCTGAAAATTGATCAAGACAATCATTCTGTTCAATTTTCAGGGTGATTGGGTAAAAAATGTGGCCTCTAGAGTGCACACAAGGTTTTTCTAAGATTTGACCCCGTGACCTAGTTTTTGACTCAAGATGACCCAATTTCAAACTTGTCCGAGATTTCACCAAGACAATCATTTTGATCAATTTTCAGGTTGATTGGGCAACAAATGTGGCCTCTAGAGTGCACACAAGGTTTTTCTAAGATTTGACCCCATGACCTAGTTTTTGACCCCGTATGACCCAATTTCAAAATTGTGCGAGATTTTATCAAGCCAATCATTCTGAGCAATTTTCAGGTTGATTGGGCAAAAAATGTGGCCTCTAGAGTGCACACAAGGTTTTTCTAAGATTTGACCCCGTGACCTAGTTTTTGACCCCAGATGACCCAATTTCAAACTTGTCCGAGCTTTCATCAAGACAATCATTCTGAGCAAATTTCAGGTTGATTGGGCAAAAGATGGGGCCTCTAGAGTGCACACAATGTTTTTCTAAGATTTGACCCCGTGACCTAATTTTTGACCCCAGATGACCCAATTTTAAACTTGTCCGAGATTTTATCCAGACAATAATTCTGATCAATTTTCAGGTTGATTGGGCAAAAAATGTGGCCTCTAGAGTGCACACAAGGTTTTTCTAAGATTTGACCCTGTGACCTAGTTTTTGACCCCAGATGACCCAATTTCAAACTTGTACAAGATTTCACCAAAACAACCATTCTGAGCAAATTTCAGGTTGATTGGGCAAAAAATGTGACCTCTATAGTGCACACAAGGTTTTTCTAAGATTTGACCCAGTGACCTAGTTTTTGACCCAAGATGACCCAATTTCGAACTTGTCCGAGCTTTTATCAAGACAATTATTCTGAGCATATTTTAAGTTGATTGGGCAAAAAATGTGGCTTCTAGAGTGCACACAAGGTTTTTCTAAGATTTGACGCCGTGACCTAGTTTTTGACCTTGTATGACCCAATTTCGAACTTGTCCGAGATTTCATCAAGACAATCATTCTGAGCAAATTTCAGGTTGATTGGGCAAAAAATGTGACCTCTATAGTGCACACAAGGTTTTTCTAAGATTTGACCCCGTGACCTATTTTTTGACCCCAGATGACCCAATTTCAAACTTGTCCGAGATTTTATCAAGACAATCATTCTGAGAAAATTTCAGGTTGATTGGGCAAAAAATGTGGCCTCTAGAGTGCACACAAGGTTTTACTAAGATTTGACCCCATGACCTAGTTTTTGACCCCAGATGACCCAATTTCAAAATTGTGCGAGATTTTATCAAGACAATCATTCTGAGCAAATTTCAGGTTGATTGGGCAAAAAATGTGATCTCTATAGTGCACACAAGGTTTTTCTAAGATTTGACCCCGTGACCTAGTTTTTGACCCCAGATGACCCAATTTCAAACTTGTCCGAGATTTTATCAAGACAATCATTCTGAGCAAATTTCAGGTTGATTGGGAAAAAAATGTAGCCTCTAGAGTGCACACAAGGTTTTTCTAAGATTTGACCCTGTGACCTAGTTTTTGACCCCAGATTACCCAATTTCAAACTTGTCCGAGATTTCATCAAGACAATCATTCTGAGCAAATTTCAGGTTGATTGGGCAAAAAATGTGGCCTCTAGAGTGCACAGAAGGTTTTTCTAAGATTTGACCCCGTGACCTAGTTTTTGACCTTGTATGACCCAATTTCGAACTTGTCCGAGATTTCATCAAGACAATCATTCTGAGCAAATTTCAGGTTGATTGGGCAAAAAATGTGACCTCTATAGTGCACACAAGGTTTTTCTAAGATTTGACCCCGTGACCTAGTTTTTGACCCCAGATGACCCAATTTCAAACTTGTCCGAGATTTTATCAAGACAATCATTCTGAGCAAATTTCAGGTTGATTGGGCAAAAAATGTGGCCTCTAGAGTGCACACAAGGTTTTTCTAAGATTTGACCCCATGACCTAGTTTTTGACCCCAGATGACCCAATTTCGAACTTGTCCGAGATTTCATCAAGACAATCATTCTGAGCAAATTTCAGGTTGATTGGGCAAAAAATGTGACCTCTATAGTGCACACAAGGTTTTTCTAAGATTTGACCCCGTGACCTAGTTTTTGACCCCAGATGACCCAATTTCAAACTTGTCCGAGATTTTATCAAGACAATCATTCTGAGAAAATTTCAGGTTGATTGGGCAAAAAATGTGGCCTCTATAGTGCACACAAGGTTTTTCTAAGATTTGACCCTGTGACCTAGTTTTTGACCCCAGATGACCCAATTTCGAACTTGTCCGAGATTTCATCAAGACAATCATTCTGAGCAAATTTCAGGTTGATTGGGCAAAAAATGTGGCCTCTAGAGTGCACACAAGGCAAAGTTTGACGGACGACGGACGACGGACGACGGACGACGGACGACGGACACCGGACGCCGGACGACGGACGCCGGACACAGCGGTATCACAATAGCTCACCATGAGCACATTCGTGC
Organism: Fragum sueziense; assembly: GCA_963680895.1. NCBI lineage: Eukaryota > Metazoa > Mollusca > Bivalvia > Cardiida > Cardiidae > Fragum > Fragum sueziense. The sequence continues at coordinate 12,544,759 of OY804609.1, read as the reverse complement.
TCAGGTGAGCTAAAAATCCAAAACGTCCAGCTTATTCCTGGTATTTTCCAACCTCCTCTGCTTCAAACCGAATTCAAATTGGTCAAGTATTAAAAAAGATATTGGAGTTTGTCGGAAATTCTGAGTCACGTGATTATACACTGTGTAAATAGTAAATCTCTATGAGTATCGGGACACAAAAAGAGGCAAAACACAGAATTTTATTTCTTCTCGGAGTCTTTATAAAATATATAATTACAAAATATTTACAAAATGAAAAGAAAAAGAAAATCATGCACATTTCAAATGTAGAGTAAAAACAAGCCCCCAAAACACTTTTGGGCCAGTTGGATAAAACAAGTTTAAATCTAACACTGGACTTAATAAGCAATGCTAGCCTACTCATTTTATGCAACCAGCAAATCAAGTTTGATTCATATAATCCTTTCCCAAACAGCAAACAATTCAACTGTTCCAATTTAAATCCAGTTCTATATGACACGATAGCTAATGTAAAATACAAATGCAAATGTGCACTATCACTTATAGCATAGAAAATATTAAGGGACAAGGGGAAATTTTTGTCTTGATAATCAACAGTTTCTTCTTTTCTATCAGTATTTCCCATAACTTGTTCTAGTAGTGACTTCCAAAGTATGTCTTGCTTGGGAATGGATTAAACGAATCTGCAGACAAAACTGTAAGACAAGTAAATGTAAACATCTATATTGAAGAAACATGAAAGAAATTGAGAACAAGTTGGTTATCAGCACTATTTTCTTTTTTACTGAATATAAGTTTCCGTTCGTTCTTTCGTGTAATGCAGCATTTTCTAAGGTATAATCATTAACGGAATTCCCAGGGAAGAGTTCAGTTTGAACATGAATGCTTCTTGCACATTTACTAATAAACTAAAATGTCATTTACTTAAAGGGACATTTCATTCCGATTTCAATTTTCTAAAGTATGTCTTCATGCCAAGATTGGTTATTCTAATGAGTATAAATACTATCAGTTTTTTTTAAGTTGTTGCCAATAAGCGAGAAACACACATTTAAATTGGAGACATAATCGATAAATTGCATATAATTCGGAACTGTTGTCCACAACAATTTGTTCAATTTTAACACAAAAAGATAAATTTTTCGTAAACGGCGCAATATTTTGGCTTGAAATTTTCAGAATTTTCATAAGGAAATATGCTCTTTCTGAAAAAATAAATGTAAAATTGATGACAAAAAATTCTGAAATGTCACTTTAACTTTCTGCAACACAAGTTCTGACAGATTTTAATTCTGCATTTTCTTCTTTTAATAACATGGTCCAGTTTTGAATTTCTCAATTGTAACCGATTCGTGAACAAAATTGAAGGAAAATGTTTCCATGAAAAAAAGATACTTAGAAAGCGAGCTCTCTTCTTGAGCCACAAAATTTCTAGCAAAAACATAATCTGCTGGGGCTTTTTTGCCCTTAGAATATGAAAAGCAAGAACCTAAAGAACAAGAAAGCACATTCTTTTAGAGTAACAAAATGTTTTTTTAAAGAAATAAAACAACAATCTGCATTTTTTCATATCATTAAATTTTGTAAAGCGAATGGACTTTCAAACGATACATACAGTTTTCTCACTAAGCAAATCAAACTAAAAGCATCAGTATTCTACTGGTATACCTCACGATAAATGACCTGACAGAGCATCTCATTCGATTAGCATGGGCTGCTCTGCCAGGTGTAGTAAAATTAAAGTAAAGAATAACTGGCCACATGTAAAGCATTTTGTCTGTGTTATAGCTAAACCTCGTAACTCAAGCTTTACCCAAGCTGTAGTTACGAGGTTTTGTAACAACACCACCAACAACACAAACGATTTTCTAATTGAACCCTTCCCAAAAGACACATTTTTAGATTGGTCCAACTTGCAGGCTGTTCAAGACAAAGAAATACATGTTAACCCTTTCCCAAACAAGACCAGGTTTTGACATCCCTTAAAGAAAAAGCTTGGGAAAACATTGAAACAAAAGAAGAAACTGCTGATAACCAGCAGTTTCTCCTTTTGACACAATATTTTCGGTGTTGTATTATACACAAATTCTATCTTTCAAACATCTTTTTTGTCGGCAGCGGCAGTTTTCAAATTAGATCAACCTGAAATTTGTAATTTGGGAAAGGGTTAAAGAAATGATAGAGGAAGGATCAAATTCTATGGCCAATATTACAATAACATTAGGGCGAAAGGAGGAAATGCTGGTTTACATAGTTCTTTTCTATTAGGACTTTTCTATTAGGACGTCAAAATCAGGTCTTGTTTGGGAAAGGTTTAAAAGCATATCAGACCCTTTTCACATATAACAAAGGTTCTGAAAACAGTGAAAGAAAATGAGAAATAGCTTATTTTTCCTTTTCACTGTGCTGTTCTTTACAATAACATTCAAAGATTCTAAAAAGAAATCAGTTAGTTTCTCTCAATACTTTCTATACTTAAAGATACCCATCTGTTTCGTAATCAATTTTGTTTTGTTGTCTGTAACTTTTTGCTTGGGAAAGGGTTAAACAAGACCTGGTTTTATGTCCCTTCTAGAATAGGCTTGGGAAAACATTGAGGCAAAAGAAGAAAATGCTGATAACCAGCATTTTCTCCTTTTGCCACAATATTTTCTATGGGGTATCTATATCAACACCAATTTTGTCACCTACAGCAAGCAGCCTGCAATTTGGAATAGTCTAAATTTTTGCCGTTTGGGAAAGGGTTAAATAACTAGAGAGAAAATGTTACATGAAAGAACAAGTATAGGATGATCATTGACATTCATTGTGACTGATTTTCAATTTTTAATGAAATGGGTTTGCACTAAGATTCATTGTAGCATTGATTTTAACCAGAGATACAGATAAGGGGGTATTGGCTTTTCAAAATGCAAAATGGCAGTCAGTATGATCCATCAATCCCTATGTTGTGGGTGTACTCATGGGAATTTATGTGCTTGAAACGATTCAATTAAGTACCCACAACATAGGGCTTCAGCTTTGAATTTGAAACAAAGGAATTAGAATGTCTTTCGTTAGTTTACACTCTCTTATCTGTTGCTCTGACTTTTACACTAGTTAACCCTTTCCCAAACAACAAAATTTTAGGATTTTTTAATTCAAAAGCTGCTGCAGATCACAAAATGGATGTTGATAAAGGTAAAATTTGTGAACAATATTGCACAGAAAACATTAAGGCAAAAGGAGAAACTGCTGGTCATCAGCAGTTTCTTCTTTTGTCTTAATGTTTTCCCAAGCATATTCTATTGGGGACGTCTAAACCAGGTCTTGTTTGGGAAAGGGTTAACCCTTTCACAACCATGCGAATTTTTGACATAGTAAATGCAACGGAAATATTGAGAAAAGGTTACCAGCATTTCCATATTTTGTCCAAATGTTTCCATCACATTTTTCTGATAGGGACCTTAAACAAGGTCTTTCTGGGAAAGTCTGAAACTTTTGGACCCATACAAGACCTGCACCCTGGTTTTGACTTCCAGAACAGAAACACTTGGGAAAACATGAGACATAAGGTGAAAACAGCATTCTGCTCCTTTTTGTCTTTAGAAATATTTTCCATGTACACAAATTTCATCTAGCTATCAACACAAGTTTTGTCATCTGAAGAAACATTCATCTGGAAGAATCTAAATTTCAATATATATGTGCAAGAAAGATTATCATAAGAAAATATTTCCAGCTCAGAAAGTACCTGGCTCTATGAACCAGGTACAAAAATGTCTAAATTAACCCTTTCCCAATCAAACTCAAAGGTTTGTGTTACTAAAACAAATATTACTAGAATGACAATATTTGTACCTTCTAAGATAGAAAATTTCCACAGAAAAGGAGAAAATGCTGGTTGTCATCATTTTCTTCTTTTCTCTAAATGTTTTCCCCAGCTTCCTCAAAAAGAGACATCAATACCAGGACTTGTTAGGGAAATGGTTATAACACAACCAGCTGTTGAACAGCTTCAATCTAGTTACACAGATATATCCTTTATTAACCCTTTCCCAAACAGCAAATTTAGGGTTGTCAAACTTGAAAACATTTGTGCAAAATGTACAGAAAATATTGTGGCAAAAGTAGAAATTGCTGATCATCAGCAATTTCTTCTTTCATCTCAAGATTTTGAATATCCCAACCCTTTTCTACCGGGACACCGAAACCAGATCTTGTCTGGGAAAGGGTTGAACAATGCCTGTTCTTGAAAAATTGACAGAAAAAAGGAAAATGCAGGTTACCAATATTTTCTTTTCGTTTTTCTCCAGCATGGTTTCCATTGTGCAACATACAAATCTTTATTTTTTTAAAAAGATTTTGAAGTCTGAAAATTTGGACCAGCCTTAATTTGTTGTTTGGAAAAAGGTTAAAGATAGAATAGACAGAAAGGCAGCTGCTGCCAGTAATAGACCCTTTGCCAAGCAACGATTAACCCAATAACACACAGCAAAATCTTAGACTTATCCAAATTAAAACATGTTGTAGGGGAATTTCAAGTGTTTGTTTTCTAATGCTGTCTGTCTCTTATAGTATACCCAACATCAAAACCAAGCATCATTTGGAAAAGGGTTACAGAAATGAAAGACATATGAATCAGCCCTTTAGTTTAACCCTTTCCCAAACAAGATCTGGTTTTGACGTCCCTATTAGAAAAGGTTCGAGAAAACATCAAGGCAAATGAAGAAAATGCTGATAATCAGCATTTTCTCCTTTTGCCTCAATATTTTCTAAGCTATTTTGAATACATTTTTTCTCCTATAAAACAATTTTGTCATCTGCATCAGCTTTGAAATAAGAACACCCCAAAATTTTGTAGTTTGGGAAGGGTTAAGACATCAAACTGTGAAACATTAACATCCACAAAACCTCTGTTCACAGCTGCTGTTGTTGCCAAAAAAGTTAGGAAGATGGGGAAAACGTATCCCTTTGCCTTAGGCAATGGTTTTTTTACAATACAAGACTGTGAGTCCTGGGGACTCACTGGATTCCATATCAATGAGTCCAGCTACTAGCTTAGTGAGTCCAATACATTATTTTTAATAGAAAATCTGTAAAAATTGTTGCATCCTGGGACTCGCAAGAATTAAAACTTTGCATCCCAGAGACCAAATTATGAGTAAAAGTAGCAGGATGCGCAGGTAAATAAAACACTGCTTAGGATAAATTTGTCATCCTAACCCTTTTTCAAGATCTTATACTTGGACTGGTTAAAAATTAATCCCCCTTGTCGATTACTTTTAGTCAGTCTCAATCAGGGTTACCGCTGACTTTTAAATCTAGGGGAGAAAAGTGAAAACAGTTACAATTTTACAACATACTTGCATGCAGGGTCCGAGAAATCAACTCGTCCGCTCGTATTTACGAGTGAAAATTGGTAAGTACGAGTAAAAAATTTAGTCACGCTCGTCCTGCCGGACGAGTGAAAATTTCAGCAAGAAATAATTAATTTTCCATATAAAATTGTAACTGAAAACGTTAAAATCATTTGATCATCCATTGAAGAAAAATTCTTCATGCGAAAATATCTTTTGTCGGTAAATTTCGTCTGCCTTGAATACAGCTATCCATTAGTTATTCTTCATTCTGTTATTTTCTTCGATCATGCCGGAAGTGCTATATTACCTTAGATGGGGTGATATAATCCGGTATCGCATATTTAGTTGTCAACTTTTAAATAACAGCTTCGGAATCTAAATAACGCCCATTTTTTTATAAACGGCAAATTATAATGTATTTGTCCCCAGACTATACTGAATCACTTGTTTACCTGTTATATTTTTTGCGTATTAATGAAAAACGAAGTCTGACAAAAACGGTGCCGGACTTTGTCACCGGCATTTATCATTACTTTTCGATGACGTCAATTTAATAAATTTCGTCTTGTTAGCTGTAAAAAATCATGTCAGGAAAAGATATGAATTCGTTCCTTTTTTCAAGGCGGGGGCGATGCACAGCCCAATGAAAAAGAAAGAAATGAATTGTAAATGCATTTCAATTCAATTTTGAAAAGCCTTATATCGGAATGTTTGGGAAATGGACCAGATCAGAGTTAACCTGGCGAATCCTTTGTAGGACGGCGAATCCTTTGTAGGACGAGTAAAGGCATGGGCAGGACGAGTGGTTTTTGTAAGTTACTCGTCCTGCAGGACGAGTGCAAAATTTGACATTTCTTGGACCCTGGCATGGATCCCCTCTATATGAAACAAAGAAGGCTGATTTGAGTGATTTCAGAAATTGGGGTTGAGACTTGAGTACAAGATTCACTTTGGGGGTGAATAACGCCCATTAGGGTTTTTTGAGAACCCTGTCAATGCATATTTCTTTGTGTAAGATGATCTTTAGCAATGTCACAGGCTACTACATTTGATCATTTGATCATTTAAATCTGGTGATAACTCGATCAATTTACACACAATGATTATCGATAAATAGCCACAATACATCCCAGTGACTTGATGATCCATTGATCTGCATTCTTTATCTTTAAATAACCCTTTTTTCAAAGTATTATGTCCTGGTTTTGACATCTGTAACCAAATCAGGTTTGTAAAACCTTAGAGAATTTGAGAAAAGACTAAATAAAGATTCTGGTCATCTACTGAACTAAATTTTGTTCCTTGACTTTGTTCAGCAAAATAAAATCACACATAAAAACTCATTCGTGACCTGTCATGCTCAAAGGGACAATATGGGAAGTGTGAGAAGTCTCGATCCTAGTCAGTCTGCCCAGGCTTCTCATAAGGTCCTTTTTAGCATGGCCGGTCACATTTATATAAATGCTCACTACTTTTACTGTACTTTGGTCTCCAAGTCCTATGACACTCTTCACTGGAAGTGCCCTCCCGACTCCACAACTAGTGATCTGATGCATGAAACATTGATGGCAAAGTACAAAACTATTGTTAAGGTAGTCAAAAATGTTGTTTTTTTACAACTGTTTTTACAATAGTTTTACACTCATCCACCAAGATACAACACCAGTCTTGAAGGGTCCAAGCAAAATATGAATTGTAAGTGCATACAGAGCTATAGACACTGACTGATACATCTAAGACAATGCAAAACTTTTTTAACCCTTTCCAAAACGGCAAAATTTTAGGGTGATCCACTTAAAATACTGCCATAAATGACCAAATGGACGTTATCAAAGATAGGATTTGTGTAAAATATGGCACAGAAAATATTGAGACAAAAGGAGAAACTGCTGGTTATCAGCAGTTTGTTCCTTTGTTTCAATGTTTTCCAAACCCTTCTCTATAAGGGACATCAAAAGCAGGTCTTGTTTGGGAAAGGGTTCATTTCAACTATATATGCACCCGCAATAAGTTCCGCTCAACCCTTCAGTTAGCCGAAGTAGCAATCCTCTCAAACAACCGCTTCATGATTCGGTGGTGCGGGAAATATATTCCTGTAGAACTTCTGCCAAGAGTTCACCGTCTTGCCGGTCCAAATCCACACTCCGGAGGTGATCCCGACAATGACCGACATTAAATACTTAATCATAAACACATTAAAATCCGGCTCTAGTACACGCTGGTCCTTTATGTAATCGTTACAATAGTATTCAGACACTGAGGGTTCTTTACAACGCGTAACCCACCACGATAGCATCCATGTATCGCGAGATGACTGTTCATAGAAATATGTCGCAATGACGATGGTAGCTGGCACAGTGTACAGCACTGAAAATATTCCAATCCGCACCATCAGCTTTTCTAGTTTGTCTGTTTTGGTTCCGTCTGATTTCATGATGGTGCGAATTTTGAATAATGACACAAAACCGGCTAATAAGAAAGAAGTTCCGATAATAAGGTACACAACCAATGGGGCCAGCACAAATCCCCTTAAAGCATCGACATCTGATATTCCAGTAAAGCAAACACCACTTAACACATCACCATCCACTTGTCCCATAGCCAGTATAGCTATTGTCTTTATAGCTGGTACGGCCCAGGCAGCTAGGTGGAAATACTGGGAGTTGGCTTCAATAGGCTCGTGTCCCCACTTCATGCCAGCTGCCAGGAACCAGGTCAAGGTCAGGATGACCCACCAGATGGACGACGCCATGCTGAAAAAGTACAGCAACATAAACAAGATGGTACACCATTCCTTCTTGGTTCCCTGGGTAACCAACGGTATCCCTTGGATACTCTGTAATTCTGGGTTTTTCGGTCCAAATTTCGAGCAAGCATAATCGTCCCTCAGGAAGAAGCCAATAACATATGCCACGGCAACCATGAAATAGCAACCAGATAGGAAAATAATTGGTCTCTCAGGATATCGAAATCTCTGCATGTCAATCAAAAATGTCATGACTGTAAACAGTGTGGAAGCAAGACAAATGAAAGCCCAAATTCCAATCCATAGCCTTGAGAAGTCTCTCTGACTATCACTGAAGAACATGCCCTTACAGGGGGCGCCACAGTCTGGAATCACAACCTCTCCAAGCCGGAGTTTATAATCGTATCCTTCGGGTACGATCTGCTCTGGCGGGCATTCAAACAGCTGAGGTCCAAAGGGACTATCAGAGCCGTCTGGATATTTGGGTGGTTTTCGTGTGGGATAGGGACGTGTCGGGTAGTCTGGTTTGGGCTTTGCGGTGGTCTTTGCTGTTGCTGGCGTGTCTGTTTTGTTCTCACCAACACATAATCCACTTGTTGGAAACTGGTCACAATTCAAACTTGTCGGCCACTCAAATCCGAACTTGTTCATGAGTGTTTCGCAGCCTGTTCTGGCCTGAATACACAAACTTCTACACGGAGGGATTGCATTGGGTAGCACGGTACATACTGGCACATACATGGTACACAGGAAGAACTTGAGCTGCTTGCTACACTGGACTTTGACTAGTGGGAAAAATTGGTGGACCTGAAAAACAGAACAAAACCAATCATGAACTCTGGGTACCAACAACACATGGGCTTAAACACAGGTGCGCAATAATAGCCATGGATGCTGCATGCAATTAATCAACAATTGCCGTAGATCTGCAGCCCGATAATTGTCGCTGGACAAATGTGCGGTAGGAGTCTAATTTGCAACACCATATTTTGCAAATACCATGGCTAGCCTGTGCAACACAAACATGAAATTATATTTCAACTAATAAAGAAAATTGGTGGAAAGAGAATATTTAGAAATGAGGCAAAAGATTGAAATGCCGATAAACATAGTTCTCTTTTTCCCTAAATATTTTGTTCTTTAACCTTCAAATTCATGCTTTGCTCTATTGACCCGGTCGGCACAATTCTTTCAGCCAATCAAAAACGTCGTCAGCGGACCTGCACTCATTCGGTGGAGGTGAAAGCTTCGGTCTTTTTCGTTGAAGCATAACCAACTTTCAGCATTAATATCTCGACGACTACGCCTGATTATTAAAAATGCGTTGGTAGTTAGAAAGTTTAAATCACATTCTTTAAAGAAAGAGTTTTGTTTATGAATTTTAACGATGGATTTTTGAAATAATCTGCCTCAAAGTTGGTATCCCGTAACGATAAAGACCGAGGTTGTACCCTCGGTGAAAAAATGAAAGTGGGGCTATGACGTCATCCCGACTGATTCTATAGATCTTGATCTTCATTGAACGTTGTCTGACACCTTTGAATTTAATAAGTTGTTGCTTGAAAAGGTAAACTCTTCACCCATTAACCCTTTCCCTTACAACACATAGTTTTGATGGGCTTTGCAAAACATTGAGGAAAAAGGAGAAAGCGCAGCCTGATTGCATGAAGCAGCATTTTTCTCCCTTTCCCTCAATATTTCATTGCTTGATCTAGTTATATTTATATTGTACATGAATGTTTCTCCTCTTTAACATAGCAAAACCCATTTTATCGTCTGTAGCAGCTTTCAAATTGGACGACCCTAAAATTTTGCCGTTTGGTAAATCATGAGTGCTAATCACCTCCATCCCGGCATCCTCTTGTTTTGTATGACTCAGTAGATTGGGCATGATCGTCTCGTTATACTGAATGTCTTTACACATGGGGATCTGTATAGGCTCACAGCGGCCATGAGAACCCAGATTGTCCGTGTACGAAGTCACTTTTTGTGTTCCAATCTCTCCCAGCGAACACAACAAAACGAAAATCGCTGTCCGGATCAACAAACGATTCAACCTCGCCATTTTTACTCCGTTTGGCTGATAAAACTAAAATCGATCTCTTTGTTTACATTCCAATTCGTGGTACTGTTTACACGGTTTGGTTTTAAAATCGAGTCAAACGTAATTAAAATCCATGGAAAAATTTTCGACAATGATACACTTTCAACGAAACATGGCCGCCTTTTGTGCTTAGAGCATAGAAAAACTTGAAAGTTTTCAGAACCCCAATTTAGAAACGGCGACCATTTCAGCTACGATTCATCATGTGGGGAGCGAGAAACTACCACACTGCGAGATTATTTTACGGTATTGATTGGTCCACACAATCCAATTATCATTTAATGGCTGTTCCGTTAGCCTCCTGCCGCGCTTAAAGAGCATCTGGCCAAAAAATAAACATTGTAGGATTTCAAGTGTAGATAGATAAATGCAGTTGCCATGGAAACGTGTGTGTTTTAGAGATTTATGGTTTCAAAGAATTTATTTCGTTAACAGACGTTTCTAAAACAGCCGTCTTGTGTAACCGTTTATTTTTTCTCTCCATGAATGAAAAGAAGATGGCTGAAAATTTACGGATGCATAATTAATTATGCGGGAAAACCAACCTTTCCGCGGCACGAAGAAATTAATTATAATAATTGCCTAAGATATCTGATTTAATTTACAATGTCACTGCATTATAAAATATCTGTAGGCCTACATACTTCAAAGTTTTTACTTTCATTGTATAAATAATCACTCTAATAAAGACGTAGCCTAATATTAGATTACATGTATATCACAGCGAATCTTGTTCCAGAACTTACTTTTCAAATGGTTATTAAATTTTTATCATTTTATTTTGCAAAAAGAAAATTACAACCTAGACTACTAGATCTAAATAAGAAAGAAGGGCGACTAGTTCTAAAACAAAAGCGTTCATTAAAACTTCAATCCTTTTAAATTAGTAGTCTGCATTGGAAAAGGTCAATGGAAAGCCTACGTGCGGAAGCGTTTTGGGTTTAGACCTTCTCCCACTCAAGATGTGGTTTTGGCACCCAGTAAAGGAAAGGATTTGGAAAACATTGAGACAAAAGAAGAAAACGGTTAGAATACGCATTTTCTTCTTTTGTGCCATTAATTTTCCTGCTACTAAATACACAAATTAGGCTACAGGTCTATCTTTTAAAACATCAATTCTGTCTTCCACAGGAGCTTTCAAATTCGACAACACTAGTAACACATTGGCAGTTGAACCTTTTCCCAGACGACAAAATTGTAGGGTTGTCCAATTTGAAAGCTGCTGCAGACAATAAAATAGATGTTGGTTGCGATAGAATTTGTGTATAGTATAGCAGGGAAAATATTGAGACTAAAGGGGAAACTGCTGGTTATCAGCGATTTCTTCTTTTGTTTCAATGTTTTCCCATGCCTTTTCTATTACGGACGACAAAACCATGCTCCTGTGTCTCGAAAAAAACTAAAGTAGGCTACGTTCTCAGACTAAAAAATCTGAGCATCGTAGGCCTACTCAAATGAAACGAAATCAACGTGAACTTCAATCGAATACCCTTCAACGTTGGAGAGTATTCCATTTTAAGTTTTTTCGAGAACCCGGGGTCAGGCTTTGTTCCGTAAAGGGTAAAACCACCGGGTCCATTGTCTGACACTTCATTTTCAGTCCATTTGTCCAGTCATTAAAATAATATTTACAAGGAAAGCAAAACTATAGTCTTTTGACAGCTTTTTGAATATTTATTTAACCAGTTTGTTAATCCTACTTTGCTTTATTTGCGAATTTTTACCGTCGTGTCACATTAACTGTGATTTAGACCGCACATTTAAGGAAGAATGGCGGTAATTATTTGTGGCCATTGCGAGATTCATACATGACGTCGAATGTTTTTCCGGCGACGTCGTAGATATTCGGCGGCATGATCCGATATATTTCGAATAAGTTTCGAAGAGAAATCTACCCGCAATTTTTGCTGACCAATGATTACGACATTTCCCGAAAAATGCCGACGTCTTGTGAATCTCCAAATGACCCTATTACGGATAGGCTGTTCTTCCTTAAGCGAAAACGTTTCAAAATTTTAAGTAAGTTATTATTACTTAGACAGTATAATTATTACAAACATAGTTCCGTCAAAAATGGATTCGCTCCTTTTGTTGCATTGGTATTGATAGAATAGGCGGTGGATGGACGTTTTGGCACAGGACGTTGGCCCGGACGTTTTGGCCTCGTTTTGGCCCCGGACGTTTTGGCCCAGAAAAATAGCAGAGTAGGACGTTTTGGCCTGACTATCCGATACTTTTTTTCATACTAATAACAAAAACCGAAGTTTTCCTTTTCAAATGTATTTGATAAACTTTATTTCTTTCTTCTCTTTTTTTTTTTTCATTTTTATTTTTTTGTGCATTTCTTAAAATCAAATTTCTTAGAATAGGCAGATGGTTGAAATGTGGTTCTGCATACTGGCAGACCATCAGTGTTCTGCCAGGATGTGTTTTAATGAACTTCTCGGGAACTAGTTTCTTGCGCGGTCTCGACTTTTCATGGGGGGAGGGGGGGGGGGGGGGGGGGGTCACATGCAGATCCCGAAAGAGATGGCAATTTGCAAGGGTGGCTGTGTTCACGGGGCGTGATTGTAGCTGATGGTGCTATTGATGCCACTTTCTTGGTAGTAAATTAAAGAGCAAGGAATGATCTATCACGCAGAATATATAAAAAGTGCCACAGAGACTTATGGGAGAATCCAGGGATGGGGGAAGGGAGGTTTCGGGTCGGACGTTCAAACGGCCCTAGATACTTATTGCATCATTTAGTCTTTAGCTACTAAATTTGTAGAAATTGACACAGTTCGACCCTTTCCCATTGAAGACGTTTGACCCCTCCTTCATCCAACACACATGTACCTTAAGAAATTGTGTCCCCGCCCGTTTTAAGCCACATTGTTAGGTCACTTATGACGAAATATTCACGGTGAATTCTACGGGCCGCATTGAAGACGAAAGCATATCATAATCAACATTATTTTGCTATCTGGGAATAGACTAAGAAGTAAAAAGCAATAATACCAGCCAATTACCGTAATTATGGACCTACTAAGTTACTAATTGGTTATTATCTACCTTGTACTGGTAATATAAATAAATTGAGTTGCAGAGAAATGGGGACACATTCATAGCATTTCAGATCAGTATAGTTCCAGACCAGCCTGCGTACACACGTAGTCTGATCAAGATCCATACTAGCATAATAATGTTCTTTGAAAATCGCTACGTGTAAAGTAATAAAGAAGTTACAAGAGAACATCTGTGCTCTTGACCAAAAACCCAGGCTGGTCTCAAAATGCTATAATACTTTCAGTAAATGTTGAAGGGGCTCATTCCATTATTTCAAGGATCAGAACAATATGAGGTCAGTCAGAGGTTGCATTATTGTGTGGTGCATTGCATTATCTAGGGCCAAAAAGAAAAGACATTTAGCGCTGATACCAACATTTTCACTAGCCTATCTATCAGGTCCTGTTTTCTATAAATGCAAATATAAATATAAATGGCGGGTCAGTCAATTATAATTATACAGGTTTGATATAGAAGGACTAAATGTACTTCATTTGAAATTTCCTTGAACAGAAATAATCTAGCTATGCAGGTTGGCCATTCCATATATGATATTTCTTGAAAACACTTTGTTACCTCCGACAACCTAGCATGGGTCCCTTTAATGCATTTGATTTGTACAATATAAATCCTGAGGTCGTTGATTCGAGTCTTACTCACACCACTGGATCGTTATGTGAGGATAATGTTCTCATCAGACCCCGGCCTTGTACAAGTGCAGATGCTCACTAATAGACACTGAAACGCTTTTGCGAACTTCGTCCTAATTGGCCAAAAATTGTTCATTTCAAGCGACGTACAGCCTAATGCAAACACTACAAGAATACTCTATGTACACTGTACAAATAGCAATAATGTCATCACAATTATCGTAAATGAAGCCCAATTAACTAATTGATGAATATCTACAATGTACTAATTATTCAGTTATTGATATAGGTAACGATAATTACCCTTATTATTGTCTATGCGGCCACAGTAGGCTACGAATATGATCAAGGCGGGGAATCACGTGACACATTTTCAAAAAGTCTTCAATACCTAGGTTAATATTACAAACTGTATGGCCTATTTGAAAAAAGTTCGGAGCAGAGAAAGTGTGAAAACGATAATAATTTTAAATGCATATAGGCCTAGAAAAATGATAGAAATGTTATTGTGGTTGGTCGTCAATAACTTTAATATCAGCTTATTTTTAAAAGATCTACTTCATCCATCTAATCAATGTCGTATTTCATTTTTAGCTCCACTGGCCTTTCAGGCCAGCGGACTATTGTAATGGCGATGTGTCCGTCGTGCGTCAGTGCGTCCGTGCGTCCGTGCGTGCGTCCGTAAACTTTTTCTTTAAAAATCTTCTCCTCAGAAACTACTGGATGGATTTGAACCAAACTTCACAGGAATGGTCCTTTGGTGACCCTCTCTCAGATTCCTTCAAAGAATGTGGATTGAATCAGAATAACCGAAGTTATCTGCCCTTGAATGTCAAAAATAGCTGGTTTTTACTTTATTTTTACTCTAAAATCGACAAAATTTAACCAATCAAGACAAAACTTGGACAGAATATATATATATAAGCATAATGTCCTGCCTGAGTGTAATTTTCAGCTTGATCGGAATTTTACATCATGAGTTATGTGCCCTTGAATTTCACAAAATTGCCATTTTGGACTTTGTTTTCACTCTAACAACCATAATTGTAACTAACCAATCAAGATGATATTTTAACAGAATCTAGTTGACAGCAAGATCTTGCTTATGTGTAATTCTCAGGTTGATTGCATTACTACAAGCCGAGTTACTAAACTGACACGATTTAAAAACGCAAAAAGGTTCTTTTACAAATGGTATCTCCTACATCTTACAAAACCGATGTATAGCCATGTAAAAGTGTAAATGTTACAACTGTTAACATGACAGGACAGAAAATGACATTTAAAGCCACAAATAATGCCTGAATGGACGTCAGATTTTGCCAAAATGCGTGTTGAGTCAAGAGCCTGGCATCGAACATCGACGACAGCGAACCCAGTGTTTTCACAGGCGATTTATCACCATGTCGCGATGTATAGGCCGCCCGCAATTACCAACCATAGCATTTGCTGTAGACTGAGCCGTCACAAATCTGTTGCGTAAGTGACGTTGACGTATACAATTATGTTGACGCACAGTTGTTACACGCAGCTGACCGGGACGTGGGTGGTCTTTAAATCTTCCAGTGTCGTTTACACGTCTCATAAACCTTGGAACCGTCGATTCGGCTTCATCAAAGCGTCTAGCTACCTTCATTTGCGAAACACGGCAAACCAAAAGCAAAAACATTCGGTTCCTTTTTCGCAAAGTAAGCCTCAGCATTTTATACACAATTTTCTTTCGTTGTTCTCGTATGTTTTCAATAAGTAAATCAAAGTGGCAATATGTACACAAAAATTCTTAGTGATTTAACACGTGGTCTGAATGCACGAGACACACGAGCATTTAGTGATGGGCAGTTCAGATGTCCGGATAGTTTACAGAAAACACGACAAAATTGCTTGTGCGTGAAGCGTATACATTGTCGCATACATGTCCCCAAATATGGTGCCGATCAAGGCAATAGGAAAGAAATGGTTAATGAAAACGTGTTTTGCGGTTTTTAAATCGTGTCAGTTTAGTATGTGCCCTTGAAATTGACAAAATTTCAGTTTTCGACACTTTTTTCACTTTTACGATTCTCAGCTTGAATATTAACTCACATACTGAATTATGTGCCCCTGAATTTGGCATTATTACAGTTTTCAACTTTATCAGCACTCTAAAAATCCCCAAAATATTGATTAATCATGTACCTTCTTTTCGCTTTGACCACATGATTGCTTCTTTTTGCTTTGTTTTTGCTCTAAAAACCACAAGATTTGAGAAACCTATTTTTCTTTGACCACATTGCTGTATTTTACTTTGTTTCTGCTCTAAGAACCACAAGAATTTAATAATATATAAGTTTAAGCATTTAGATAAATTTGTCATTTTTTTTATAACAAACCACAAGAAATTCAGGCCCGTGGAGCGACTCAAGACCTTCAGGTCTTTCTAGTTTCTGACTTGTTGACCTGACTAATGGTATATTGTAGACTTCTTTCTCCGCTTCAAACCATTTTCAAACCGATCAGTTATTTCTAAACAAGGTAATTGAAGATTTTCTGTAGGTGCTGTCACTGCTGTGACACGTGATTACCCACCATGTTCATGGTTTTCTTCCATTGTCTCGATGTTTTCTCCGACTGTCTCTTATTTAATCATGTTTAAAACTAGGACATGTCTTGGAAAGGGTTTATTGTTTAATGTAATCACAATAAGATGGTGATCTCAATTCTAAGACACTATTCCCGTAGGACATTAGGAAAACAATCCTGTCTGAGTTATGTGTGACTCAAATCACCCTTTATTTGACAGGGAAAAAACTTAGCATGGCTGGCAGTGAGAATGTCGTCGCTTTTCAGCAAAAAACCTTGCAACTGCAGCTTAACACAAGTTGCAATTACGAGTTTTTTTGTTGAAAAGCAGCGATATAAATTTGTCCACACTCGCTATATATCGATATAGGACCATCGGATTTCTGCTTCAGTCGAAGCCAAAGGCCATTAGGAGACAGTCCACAACGGCTTCGTTTCCAGTCCGTTGTAGGCTACCCAAAAGGAGTTCCGGTTAAAATTTGAAATGCTTCCGTTGGCAAAATGTTTTTGTATGCAGATAAGAGTAAAAAGCTTGAAATGCTGTTCTGCTGTGCATTTAGATATGACCATTTATGGTAGAACTATAAAGCGAATGACATGCCGTTCAGAAGCACCAGTGAGTCTGACGTATCTATAGAATGCAATGGGTAGTTTGTGTCACTCCTCAACGAAATGGGCCTATTTTAAAAATATATAGTAAAATGGACAAGTTTGACAGCATCTAGTTTAACTCAGAAGTTTCGGCGGGACCTTTTATTTAGTCTACCGGATTGACCATTCATTGGTCTTAAATTTACTGCAAAGAAAGTGTTATCAGTAGCACCAAAATCTTTAGCAACACTTCCGTCAACACAACTACCCATGCAATTTGCAATCTTTTCCGGAATCTGCATGTGACATACCCCCAATGACAGGTCACGACCGAAAAAAGTAGTTCCTGAAAAGATTCATTTTAACATACCCTAGCAGTACACTGGTGGTATGCCAGTGTGCAGAACCACGTGTCATACATCTGCCTTTTCTGCAGACACAGAATCTTTGTAACAAATGGGGGGAATTCATTTTTGACTGCACATATTTTGTGTATACTTGAAGTTCTACGACCCGGAAGCATTGCCCGTTGTGGAGTGTCTTAAATTGTGTTAGCGGTAAATTTGCCGAAGATTTTGACTACTATGATTCCATTGCTTTTGCTAGGTAATTAAAGGTCCAAGAACTATCATCAACAATGTTTTAGTCATATATAGTCTAACGAAACTTTAGAAATGGGATGTACTAATAAAGTTGACACTGTTTACTCATGTAAGTAATCAATTTTATTGAGAAGTGACACCATTTACAGTACGTAGGGCCTATTACATACATGCACAGACAACAATTTGCAATAAACATCTGTGAATGATTAAGGCAGACACATTTCACCGTACCCTTATCATTTGAATGCACGCGTGGGTTTTTATTCTTTGCGTTCACCGTTTTTATGCAATTCTTATTAGATCGGAGCTTTTTAGCAAAAGTAGAGAAATTTTTAATTTATGGACTGATCAATGCCATCAGTAACCTTAGATTGGACGTGCTATTTCTTCAATCGATGATATATATTCCCTTTTAAACTAATCTGTACTATCGGAATAAAAAATGCATTTCTCATCAGAAACCAAGTAGGCATGTGCAAGACACAGAAGCTATTTGTACCAATAACTAACAACTTTATTATCAAAATGATTTTAAAGTCGGGCCTGGGCCATACAAGCCTTACAGCATCATAAATCGGATATCAATAGGAGTCTGAGCTCTGACAGATGTGACTGATGCAGTCTTTAACTCATTCGTTTCCAGTCTCCACCAATAATCTGCAGAATCTTTGAAATTGGAATAGTTCAATTTTAGCGACGTGGGACATAGTTAACCAATTATCAGACGAGAAAAAAGGGCGGTCTAAATTCGAAGAAGTTGTAAACGACAAAAATTCAATTTGAATAAAATTTTATATATTCTTTTACCTTTCTTGGTAGAGAACAATATGGGAAATGAAGAAATCGTTTTCTATGAGCAATTTCTTCATTTGTGACAATGTTTTCCCAAATACTTTCCGTTAGGGGAATAAAAAAGTCAATGTGTGGGAAAAACTTATACCAGCGTCACGAAAATAACAATAGGAGCCTGAGCACTGATTGAGTAATAAAAACAGATGCAACGTTACAACTCATCCGCTCTATAGGCTCTGAGTCACAGATTCCCATGTAGAAATTCCAGACCGTTTAATGCCAATTATCTCTCCCTTAACCCTTTCCCAAACAAGATTTTCAATAATTTGCTGTTCCTTATAGAAAAGGCTTCGGCAAACATTGTGACAAAAGAAGAAAATGTTGATAACCAACAACTTCTTCTTTTGTCTCAATGATTTCTAGTCTAAAAAATAGACAAATTTTACATTCAATAGACTCAATTTTGTCGTCGGCAACAGCTTTCCAATTGGAGGAGTCTGAAAATGAATCGTTTGGGAAAGGGTTAACTTTTTCCAAACAGCGAAAAACTTGGGCCGTTCCAGTTTGAAATCTTAGTACTGTAAAAGGCAGAATGGAAATTGATGAAGATAGGAATTGTGCACAAAATAATAAAGAACAATCATTGAACTAAAAGGAGAAAATTCTTGTTTTCAGCATATTCTTCTTTTCCCTTATATTCTATAACATATTTATAAATGGGTCGTCAAATCCAGGTCTAAACGACAAAATAGATTGTTCCAATCTGCAAACAAATCTCGGAAAACATTGAGAAAAAAGAGGAAAAATCTGGTTATCATCATTTTCTTCTGTTCTCTCTATGTTTCTAAAGCTTTCTTCTGTAATAGACATTCCATAGTGTGTTTGGAAGAGGATTTACTTTCTTCGTTAAAGTTACATGTAGAATAAAATATGTCTTCTAGACTTAGTAAGCATAATTGTCTACCCAGATCAGACTTCTGCTGATGAGTGCAACTTAACAATTCATTCAGCATCGAATAGATTGATGGAGAAGAGGAAAATACCGGTAATCGGTAGGCCTTCCCAATGACCAGCATTTTCTCTTTTTTTCTCAATATTTGGTAAGCTATATCCTCCGTAAACAATCATGTTCGCATCTGAAATTGCTTTCAAATCCTATCTATTTCGTCGACCTCAGTTGGACTTTCTTTGTCACGACTTACTTTCACCGCTATTATCATTTGCTAGATTTTGCCAGGCATTCCTGTATCGGTTGATGTAATTATATTTGTATTTGACCACCAACACTTCTTCTGCTCTGTTTCCCGTGCTTTAAAACTAGAACAGTTCAAACTCTGTCGTTTTGGAAAGGGTTAATATGGAGAGTTCTACATAGAGTTCTAACAGACAGAAATATCTCACCACAGTCACAGTAGGAACTACAGTCCTTTCAGAAACACGACATCTACTGAACTGTTGGGCTATATTGCACGCTTAATAGACAAAAAAGAGTAACTGATTCAGAAAACTCAAAAGGTAATATAAGGAGACATTGTTGGACTCCTACAAACAATTCTAGTAGACAGAATGTACTAGAAACACCCCAGTAGTCGACATGTCAGAAAATGCAAAGATCGTTCGTAAAAGAAATGGGCTTTGCAAAACATTGTGGAGAAAGAGCAGTCTTTGAAAATTCCTACATACATTCTGACAGACAGAAATATTTTAACACACGGTAGGTATAGCCTATTATCTGTATCCCAAAGGAGACATTTACTAAACAGCTGATATAGGCTATTGTACGCTCAAGGCAGTCAACCCCTATTATAAATGAGATTTGCGCGACGTCGGAATTATTCGGCAACGTCGAAAACATTCGGCGGTGGAAGTTTCCACCGCCGAATGTTTACGACCTCGCTCGAATAAGTGCGGATACGTAACGACGACGCTCGAAAGAATCCGATCGTCCGTTTAAAACCAGACCCTCGTATCTCATTATTTTCAAATTTTCAGTAGAAGGGAAAAACGTTCGTAAAATTTTAATAAACGGTATTTTAAGGTAATATTCCACTATAATTAGCTCTGATATAATTCTAAATCAGTAATGTATCAGTTTTATCATTTTACATTTCATAAAGGGAGATAAGGTCAATTTTGCCTTTAGAATGAAAAACAGCTCTAAAATTCACATTTTTCCAATAGCTAAAACATCTGTTCTCGAAATAAGAGATTCTGGTTTTGGTGCAAACATACAATTTGTTACATTTCAAGACAGTAAGACTATTGTATATTGAGATACACGGTTATGGCTTGTGGATGTTATTGATATGTTCAAACAAATATTGTACCAGAACATTGTATCTTGCTGTACTAGGATATGGTTTTCATGAAACGGATCAAAGTTGTAAAATATAGAATAGTAAAAACATTGCATATAGCTGTAAGATACTCTGGTTTTAAGCAAAACAAAACGCAAGACTAACATTTGTATTGCCACACACTCTTATATATCTATACATTCATATGGTATTTCTAAACTATGTAAAAAGTAAGTAGAAAATGAGTCACAATAGAGTATCTACATTTAGCATCATCTGGTACACAAAATATTCCTATATTATCACCCAACACAAAATTAAAGTATAGTATCTATATTCCATATAAATCCATTTAGCACATTTCTTAGTCAATGTCAGTGTCATTTTCACTTTCTTCCATGTCTGGCTCTGGGAGCCTTTCTTTAACGTTCTGGCTGGATGGTAGTCCCTTGTAAAACTGATATTCCGTGGGAATAACACCTTGTTTACACAAATGGACTAAGTCATTTGTCTTTGGACTTGAAATGTGTAGTTTCGTAAAGGGACAGAGGTGTTTCAGTACTCTTCTTGCTGGTAAAATTCTCACTCTCTGAAAATCTGCATCGTTGTCATGTTCATATTTGTACAGGCACATTTCTGATTATTCTTTTACGAATCTCATCCACCTCATGCTGGTCCTTCTAGTCCTTGCCCACTCTCTGCTTTGCTGGTCTTCGGGCTTTTAAATCTCATCGATTTAATCTTTGAAGTCATAATATTTCAGGGAAATGATGTTGTAGGGATTTTTCTTTCTCCACATTGTAATCACCATTTCTGTTTGACTAGGCACTTTGTTTTTGATTTTGCGAAGTCAATAGCAGAGTGCATGAAATCGCATTCCATCTGGTAGTGTCCACTTTCAAGGAACTTATGGTCAATTTTTTTAGATGTGGAATTGTTGACAAGGAGTACAAAAGAGTTGTGGCCACAATCTAATTTCGGTTTTGTCCTGTACACGCGTCTGCATACAGTAGTATCACATGTTCAACCTCTGTATCAAAGCCAGCAAAATATACTTTCAAGCAATTTGAAATTTCATTTGATCCACGTGTACCGTCTGTTTCCGACCATAGATAGCATGAAGCACGTTTGTCACCTTCACTGTACACCGACAAGTTGTAACAGCAAAGTTTTCTCATGTAATACATTACACTAACCAATGAACATGAAGTGTAAAAACCGACTGTAGATCGAATGTACATGTGGGTACTCTTTGTTAGTCACGTCCGACCATTTGTTCTTCCAGTTTTCAGGTGTGGCTTTTCTTTTGCGAACAGTTCGTCTTTTTGCTGGAGAAACGAATTTCGCTGATTTTTTGGTGTTTCTACTGACACTTCCCCCCGCAGTTTGTGCTTCTTCTGTGTTAGAATTGTCGACGTTTTCTAGATTCAGAATAGGTCTTCCTGTATATATATCTTGGATCTTTACTTTGGAAACAAGTGTCATGATGCTCCATGACAATTAGGATAGATTTGTACGCGATATTTATTCCACTGCTTCTTTCATCTTGGTTCAAAGTAGGCGTTATTACTATTTTCGGAAGCCAAACAGTTCTTCGAAGTTGCATTCTTCTTTTGAGTTGTTATGTTTGGAGGAACCCGATATACTTTAGAGCATTTTCCACTAAATGAGAACAAATCGACTGTCTGAGCTGAGTATACGATCCGATATGTGTGCCGAATGACAGGTTGCTTCAAACAAACAGTTCCCTTGTGGAAAAACTGTTACACGAGATAATCCTTCTTTATTCAAGTTATCATCTAGTCGGCCTTCATTTCCCGTTTTCAGAGTGTTTCTAATAATTTCCTCTTGGAAACTTATCTGTTTTTGCCTAGCAATTTCTTGCTCATCTCAGGCGGTCTCATGATCAGTAACAGTTTACGTAGTGGCATGCTGGTCACATGAAATATCTAGTGGTTTTGACTTTACTTTATCCACATCTTTCTGAATGCCTCATCTTTTTCTTTCTGTTTTTATGCACTGTCAGACAGATAAGAAAAGTATTCTAAGTCAGAAGAATTAAGCACTTTAGACTTTGGGATATATGTTCCATCCTTGGAACTAGATGAGTAACATTGTTCACTACATCGATTTAAAATAACACATAGAGATATGTTATCATCATCATCATCATCTGAGCTTGAAGTCGGTTTAAACCCCTTCATTAAGTGTTTCTGTGCTTTCCTTGTTGCACGTTTTGTACTATGGGGAACATTTTTGGTAGCCTTTAAGTCGTCTAAAATAACAGTCACGTTATCTTTCTTTTCAATATGAACTCTTGTATTGTCTTTTTTCAGAGAAGTTTTCTTAGAAACAGTTTTATTTCCATTTTGTTCATGGATGTCAACTTCAAGTACATTGTTTATATTTTCAGTCTCTTAAACACCATCACAAAGCTGTCAGTATTCGATATCGTCTGTGGATTTTTATTCATTTTCTTTAATGTCTTTTATCTTCCTTTCAAAGAATTGTTGTAACCAAGTAATCCTCAAGTTGCACATGCCTTTCTCCATCGAGATCTGTTTTGTCTTTGTTATATAAATACTTTCAGCATCATTGTTAGACCGTGAAAAGGTTGGTTCTGCCTCGAGGATGTTCTGTTCAATTTGCGTTGCTATTTTAACAAGATCACCGCCTTCTTCCTCAGATCACATCTACAAATTAAAACAGCTTAAAGTCACATGTTTCTAAAACAATTAACAAAA
The DNA here is from genome assembly GCA_963680895.1 of Fragum sueziense. Lineage (NCBI taxonomy): Eukaryota > Metazoa > Mollusca > Bivalvia > Cardiida > Cardiidae > Fragum > Fragum sueziense. The sequence goes on along the minus strand of OY804609.1, from coordinate 12,521,299 downwards.
ATGTATTAGATTAAGGAAATAGCTTCTTATTACATTTTTTAAAACTATTATATAGCTTCTGACTAGCGATTTTCAAAAGAAATGAAACAAACTGCTTAGCACATGTAATTGATACAATCTTGGAATATATCAAATAAGAATATTACGGACATTGTTGTAAAATTTATATGGCTCCTTTTAAGAATTTGTCCCAAAAAAATAGAGGAAAAATGCTTTGTTACATGTATTTATTATATTGATAAAGGAAAATTAAAAGTACTGTACATAAGATTTACCTTAAAATTATGGATCCTCTATTGAAAAATGTATACCAAAGTCCCTTTTCTGCAAAGTTCTGTTTTAACAAAAGCATAACTGGTTCACTAAATGACTATAAAATTACAGTTTTACTCGTTATCAAAAATAGCTCATAAATTGTTTACATGCAATGACCCTATGTCGGTAATATTAATAGAAATTGTAGCTGCAATTTAATGGAATAGGTCATAAAAATAAATTTAGTCATGCTACATCAATGCTCTGATACATTGTTATCAACACCAATTAGCTGTTCGCGGTGGGATATCCGGAATGAAAAACATATTATTTACAGATAAAATTGACTAGTTTGGAAAAAATCAGTTTCAATCACAGTATATGAAAAAGCCAAAGTCACTTATAGCTAAATGATATAGTATGGCCTGGACCATGTGAGATTAAAACTCTAGCACACAAATATTATCGCTAGATACAATGTTCTGGCATGACAAAGACGGGGAATAAATGTTTGACATGTGAAAACCATAACAGTGTATGACTATTTGATACAATCTGGCTGGACATTTTCTTGAAAAAATCCTTAATCCGTAAAAGCCATAATGCTGTATTCACAGTTGCCATCATTTGGCAGAACAATTTGTTGCTAAAACTGAATAAAATAAACGTATCTGAAAATACTTTCTTCTTTTTCTAGAACATGAGCTCAATTTTAGATACGTGGTTTGATCTTTGTTCAATATCTTAAAAAGTATTTAAGATAGAGGGCTGAAATTTTGGGAGGATATGGACCTAAGCATTATTCACCAAATAAAACAAAAAAAGATTTTTCGAAAAAATACGAGATACTATGGTCTGGTTTTCAATAGACGCGATGTTTTATGAACCTCAAAATGGCCACATTACTGGTATTCCATCTTAAATGACAATAAACCAGAGTAAACGTCCCTACAGAAAACGCAAAATTCGTTCGCAATAAAGTAAGGCTTGGGGAAACTTTGTGGAAAAAGAGTAGTTTCCAAAGACTCCGAAATACAATTCTGGCAGACTGAAATACATGTATTTCAACACACGGCAGGTAGCCTACTATCAGTCTGTAATACATCCCAGGGTAGATATTTACTAAGCACAAAAATCGTTCGCTATAAAGTAAGGCTTGGGAAACATTGCGGAAAAAAGCAGGCTTCGATAACTCATACATACATTTCTGGCAGAAAGAAATATTTCAACACACGGTAGGTAGCCTTCTATATCTATCTCATTCTCAGAGGAAACATTCACTAAACAGCTGAGCTATTGTATGCCCACGCTTAACTGACAATAAACCGGACTAAATGACCCCGCAGAAAACGTAAAAATCGTTCGCAATAAAGTAAGGCTTGGGGAAACTTTGTGGAAAAAGAGTAGTTTCCAAAGACTCCGAAATACAATTCTGGAAGACTGAAATACAATGTATTTCAACACATGGTAGGTAGCCTTCTATCTGATTCTCAAAGGAGACATTTACTAAACAGCTGAGCTATTGTACGCTTAACTGACAATAAACTCTGGTAGACGGGACGTCAGAAAAATTGACGTGATAAACAGAAAACGATGGAAATCAGAAAACATTGAGGCAACAGGGGGAAATAATCCGAGTTTTCTCTGAACACATTCGCGCTTTGATGTGTTGATGTCGCTCATTTACATCAGAGCGCACTACCATTCAAAAACAAACGAAAGTAGGTCATTGTAAACAATGGCTGTTCAGGTGAGGTGATGATTGTCTGCATTTTCTTCTTTTTATTAAATGTTTTCTCAAGTCAGTCATTTTAGGTACGTCAAAACCAGGTATTGTTTAGGAAAGAGTTAAAGAAAACATCTTAATCCATTACCAAATGGCCAAAAATAGGTTGGTCCAAATTCAAAGATGTTGCAGACGACAATTTCAAATGAGCGTTTTTAAAATTTTCTGGACATTTTGTGTAGGAAACATTGTGGGAAATGAAAAAATTTGCTTGTAACAAGCAATTTTTTCATTTTCCACATTGTTTTCCGTAGCCAATCTTTACGGTGAGTCAGAAAGAGTCACTGTGTGGTAATGGGTTAGCTCGTTTCTTCACGACGCGGCAACAAAAAGATAGGAATTCCCCCATCCACACAGACTCAAGACAGGTGCTAAACGGATTGATAACCAGCCTGCACAGCTTACTGACAATACAGAGTGTCCCAAAAAAACGGAACCCTAATTCTAAGTCAAATATTTGAAAGCGTAAGCGAAAAATCTAATCTTTGAATTTGCAGTACTGAAGATACATCATTTTTGCATTTGTGTTCCAAATTTCACTTAAAAATATACATAGGTTCAAAAGATATAAGCAAATTAATAATGACACTAAAAAACCGATCTGACATGATATTGATTTTTGCGTCTTGTTTGTTCGTGAAAGCGCACTAACTGTCAGCTGTTGAATTCTGTACCGTTGTACGTGTATGTACCGATCATCTCAAAATCTAATTATGTACACGTTCTGTACGTTCAAACTGAGTCCATAGGGTGGTTGTTGAAATTAATTTCAAATTATTATATGATTCATTTCATATGACTCAGTTTTAACTTTTATTTTCATAAATTACAAGCTTGATATATTTCCTAAAATTAGTCCAGTCTTAATTTTCTTGCATAGTATACATTTCTGTGGACTATGATTTCATTCTTTTTGGTGAATTTTGTGTTATTTGTGTTTTGCATAAAGGTCAATGAAGTCCGTGATACTTTTTAATTGAGCATTGACCGGCATGTTGGTCAGAAATAAAATAAGTGCCTATAATTGTTATTCATGAGTCTGTGATGCACTTGGATATTTTGTTTGTATTCATTTTGGTTACATCGCAGCATTAACAGTTCATTTATTAGCAAAAAAGATGAAATGAAAATGCACTATTGTGAATACAATGTTTCAAAATCATTTTTGTATTGTATTAAATATGTTAACCAATTGTATAGCGTCAATTCATCCAATGAGTGTAGTCGCGCGCCGCAAAACGAAAAGATCGATATCGTGTTAAAATGGTTTTCCGGGTATATTCATTTGAATGCCGATATTTTCAAAACTAATAATCATTTTTCAACCAAATTTTAACTGCTAATAGAAAATTGTCGTTGCTATTGCATATGTAAATTTGGTGCAGAAATATTGCTTGATACATGAGAAATGTACTTTCAAAAATGGGTTCCGGTTTTTTTTGGGACACTCTGTATATTAAATACCAGTATAAAGCTAAAGAAAATGAAATACGACAAAATAAAACATTCATTTATTGGGGGTGGGTTATCGCCGTTTTCAACTGTTATGGTCATATTGCGGCTGAAGCACTTAAAACCATGGTAGGCCTACTCTCCAAAGCCGATGTCTATTGATTAACCATCAAATACCACCATTCTATCATAATGGAATGACGAGAGAATGTGCTCTGTTCTTAAGAGAGTACTAACCATGGATGTTTAAGACGACAACTGAATAGGTTTGAATGAGTACCCGCAATATTGGGTTTGGTTTACCAATAGATGATGTTTTCATGTTGAAAAGCCATTACCCACTAATATTTTGTATCTCGGGATATACGAAGGGCTATTAAAATTTTGAGCACCACATAGAAAGAACCAGATATATCTGGACCTATACTGCTTTACTTTTTTAAACATAGACTTCTTCAAACGCAACACCAGTCTTCCCGATCTATAGAAGTCAGCGGCATGGTACCCTAATCAGTCCTCCTCAGTAGTAGTCATTTCACCATTCTTGTCATCAAAACCCCCTGCATCTCTGGAATTCCTTTAAAGTGACATTTCACATTTATTTCATTTTTTTAAAGTATGTCTTGATGCAAGGATTGTTTATTCTAATACGTAGAAACGCTATCAGTTTTTGAAGTTGTTATCTATAAGTGAAAAATACGCCTTCAAAGTTGAGACAGAAATGAAAAATTCTATATAAATCTGAACTGTTGTCCACAACAATTGGTTTAATTTTAAGCACAAAAATATATATTTCTCGTAAACGGTTCAATATATTGGCTTGAAATTTTCAGAATTTTCATAAGAAAACATGCTCTTACAGATAGAATAAAAGTAAAATTTATGTAAAATAATCGTGAAATGTCACTTTAAAAGTCCTCCAAAGTTTAGGAGTTGCAAAAGAAGGAGGACACTCCCCGTAAACTGCAGGCGATCGCTCGTCAATCTAGTTAACAGACTTAGTCTCCAGGACTAGAAACCATATAACCATGTAACACCCCGATTCTTGGTTTTGTCCATTTTGCTGAAATTTTGGATTAGAATACAGACCTATAGCCTGTAGGAACAGGGGAACTAGGGGACCTCTGCCCCCAGGTTGGCCAAAAAATGCCACATTTTCCTTATTTTGTACTGAAAAAATCAATGAAAATACAATTTAGCCCCCCCCCCCCCCCCCCCCCCCTATTCAGACAATCGGGATTGAGTCCCCTCCCCCAATATTGAATTACTTCCAACGGGCCTTGGACATGTCCACTGAACAACTTCTTATGGCTTTATCATAAAAGCCAGAAATATGACCCGCTAGCCTGCATTCGCAGTAGTATCATGAGTATACTATCTGAATGGAATAAATACCCGAGGCTCAAAACGTTTTGATATCCCCTCGTAGATCATATAATGATTCTTTTGTGCACAGTACTGCTTAGTAAAATAGCAATAAAAAAGCCATATATTTGAAGTGTTTCTTTGAAAGCGATTTATTGTATTTCGTACAGGATCAAACCAAAGACCCCCTGTGTATTACGCAAGTGTTTCAACACTGACTGCTTCTCATGTCTGACGCCAAATTCCGAGTTGGTAAATAGTCGGCATGTACTCATAAGGAAGAATGCTGCAATAAAAAAAAAGAAAATGTTGCAATAGTAAAACAATCGCCATTTGAAAACATCAGTAGGCCTAGCCTACGATACCCACATACCAATATTTCAAATAAAAAACATTCTCTTCGTGCAGGCTTGCATAATTCAATCGCAACTTGAGGACATCTTTCACAAAACAAGCAATAGAAAAGAGGTTGGGAAATATGGAGTAAAAGGAAGAAAATGCTGCTAACCAGCGCGTGTATTCCTTTTGTGTTCTCATTTTCTGAGCTATATTGCATACAAGTATATCAAATTCAATTTTGCCGTCAATGTTCCAAGGCTTTCGAATAAGAATGTTCTATCCTTTCTTATCAATGAAAAAATAAGCAGTAAATAATACGCAAATAAATAACGATAATCATTTTCATTATAACGCTAATCTCAAAATCCAGATGTTTTATTAAAAACTACTTAAAATAAGGAAATGTCAATTTAAATTACATCTGATAGGTGTGGAACTCTTCAAACTGCTCATATAACCGAAAGGTTCTGTGTTCTCAGCCGTAGAACATCTTAAAGTGACATTTCACGATTATTTTTACCTAAATTTCACTTTTATTCAATCTGAAAGAGCATATTTTTTTATGAAAATTCTGAAAATTTCAAGCCAAAACATTGAACCGTTTACGAGAAATATATATTTTTGTGCTAAAATTAAACAAATTGTTGCGGACAACAGTTTAGATTTATATAGAATTTGTCATTTCTGTCTCAATCTCAAAGGCGTATTTTTCGTTTATAAATAACAACTTCATGACACCGATAACATTTCTGCGTATTATAGTAAACAATCTTTGCATCAAGACATACTTTTAAAAATGAAATAAATGTGAAATGTCACTCTAAGCCTCTCTTACAACCGGTCGTACTTGCTCCTGCGTGCGGTCTGCGTCTAAAACGTACGCATAGTCGTGCGATGCATGCACGTGCAACATACGTTTTTGTTGGACGCAACCTCGACGCAGACTGCACGTAGCAAAGAATTGACCGAACAATTCTTACAGCCCATCGTTCGTCCTTAGAAATCGTGCGTTTTAAAAACGCACGATTTATAAAGACGCACGACGGGTTGTACATGTAAGAGAGGCTTAAGATCTTCGTTAGCCAAGCTTGAATTCACCAACGTTTGTATTCGTACGTGATGGATTTAGTCCGAATCTCGTGGTTTCACGATACGCCACCTAATAGCCCTGTCCCACCTAACCGAATTTTACACCGAATGCATACCGAACTTGATTCGGCATATTCGTTAAAGGTTCGTTGCACAAACGGTTTATGTTCGGTATGTTTTCGGTGCTTCAGCGGAGCTTTTCGTCGACATTCGGTGGTGTTCGCAGACGCCAAAAAAGTTTTTGGGCATGCACAAAATTTTTCAACGAATTCAGCGAATCAAATTTCGGAATGAGTTCGGTAATGGTTCACAGAGGGATCGGTAGGCGCGCGTCTGACATTCGTTGCTTTCGTTTTGGTGTCGGTTATAATTCGCCGACGAATTCCTGGTCGGTATGTTCGTCATGATCGCACCGAAGGACTAGCGTTTGCACTCCGATGAAGGTGCGTTTATATACCGATCTGACCGAAAAGTCAAACGAACCGCTAACGAAACACACCGATCCCCACGATGCCATTCCGAATATGACGTTATATTCGTAACTCAAACGGTAGGGGTTCGTTGATGTTTGGGAACGAATTGGGGTATATTTCGGAGAAACATCGTTGGCTGTTCGACACAGTCGCTACAAGTTCGTTACGTGTTCGGTGCATGATCGGTACAAAATCGTTGAAGACCAAAAGTTCACCGAATAAAATGACAACGAACAATGCGAATTTCGCCCTTGACGTTCGGTACAAATTCGCTGCGAATGTTCGGTTAGGTGGGACAGGCCTATAACAGTCGCCTAGGGTTGCCAAGCTAAGCTAAATCCGCCAAGGGTGAATACAGAAACGTTACCTCGTAGATTTCACGATTTCTAAAAATCTATAAGGACCCTTTTTAGACCCCGTCTAATGGTGAGAACGTATGACTAAATATTGTTGGAATTTCTCAAGCTGTTAGATTCGGTTCAATAGAACTTTGACAATACGGTTTGCTGTCCGATCTGGTTAATTCGAAATTGTTGACATTAATGTCACTCTTGACGGAACAACCATTTCTCAGAGAACAGTTGGAACCAGTTGCATAATATACTAATACCGTATGAAAGTGTACAACTGTCACCATTGGCTACAGACATCCAATGGTTACCAACACTTTGTGCCGTCGTCTGCAACAGCTTTCACCGTGCACAGGAATGGTTTAAGGAGTAAGGTCACTGGGAGAAGTCCTTCCGGTCCATGGGGTGCTAAAATAGTTCTTTAAAAAAAATTGGCCCCTTTTCTGATGGTGCCTTGCTCTCTGCATGAATGATTTTGAGCTAAGGTTTTTTGGATGCTTTTGAGTGACATGTTTTCTCATTTCTGAGCCAGAATCCATCTTTCTTTTCAGGACTATTTTGTGTGTTTGGGTGCAGGGATACACGTGACCCCCATTTCCGGTGTCTCTATTTTGGCGCGGAAAAAACACGGTATGTATGTTTGAGTGAAAATTGTGAAAAAATGAATCACATGAGGTGGGTCCATTTGCTGATAGTTTTGCAGGGCAAGGATGGATCTGTGCCATTTCAGGCATAGTTTTGCTCATTCTTATTTTGGAAAAGGTGTAAAAATGTGTTGAAAAGGGGCATTTTACATAGAGTTATATAGGAGCCCATCTCAGTGACCTTCCACCTTAAGCATTGGCTACATCAATTGACGACCGTGATCTAGATTAAGAGGACCTAACACTACAGTCTTCTGCCAATTTCTTTTGATCGTTTTAATGTGTACGAGTAATCCTTTTTTTCAAATAAATGTTCTGAAAATCCTGGAAAGATTTAAGAAATTGCCGAAAACAACAATTTCCTCTTTTTCTGAAATAATGTACCCATTTACTAATCAAATTTGAAAAGGTTATAAAAAATGATTTTAAAAGTACTTAAGTTGATGCTACAATTAGTTACAGCGCTTTAAGAGTTGTGATAATAATAACCAGTCCAAGATGCGATCATTTTGATAAAAGTTAAGGAAGGAAACCCTTGAATGTAATTGGACGTGTAATTCAATTCTGTGGTTAATTTAAAACGTGAAACTAAAGAATAGGAAATCCAAGAGAGGAAAAAAAAAAGAACAAAATTGAATGAGTTTTGAACTATATCTTGGCATTGCGATTTCTTTATCTTGTAGTTACCATAGCTACTGTTTTACCTCATTTTATGTGAAACAGATTTTATTATTTCTAGAGAGCGGTTTCCTTTGATGTTGGGAATAACAAGTTTTTTGTTTACATTTTTATACCTGGCGATAGGAAGGCACGAGACGTGTGCTCACGTGCCTAACCCTTTCCCAAACGGTGTGAAAATGGACTGTTCAAATTTGAAAGATGTTGCAGACGACAATTTCAAGTTGATGAAATTTTGAAAAAAAAAATCTATTTTTGGTCAGAAAACATTTGGATAATGAAGAAATTGCTTGTCACAAGCAATTTCTTCATTTTCCACAATGTTTTCCCAAGCCATTATATTGTAGGGCGTCAATGCGAGGAAATGGGATAACCCTCTCCCAAACACGACCTGGTTTTGTCGTCGGTGTCGGTGGAAATATTGAGACAAAAGCAGACGAAAATACTAATCACTATGTTCTTCTTTTGCGTCAACATTTTCTTTGGCATATTATTTACAATGAAGAAATCCTATAATGTCCACTTTGTCTGTTTGAAGAAGCTTCAAATAAGAACTGTCAAAATTCATGTCGTTAAGGAAAGGGTTAACCTTCGAACTCGTTAACTAACTAACGACCCATTGTTAGTATAGTCAGGAATTCGGGTGGGAGATGGCAAGATTCTTTGGATGGAAATGCTTTTCTAAACAATACAGTGGAAGACAGAGCCAAATTGAAATGTTATGGAAAATGTCGAGAGAAAATAATCGAATCGTCAGATACGTTCGATTATGCCGAAACCATGTAGGCTAAGCTTATAAATAAACTCAATCTATATTTGCGATGCTTTCGAACGTAAATAACAAACTTCTCTCGATGGTTTAATAGTTCTCTAGATCACAAATAAGCAGTTTTTTTATATTTGTGTTTTTCTTAAGATTTAATGTCATTGTAGAACAAAGTTGTTGACGTCCCTACCAAAAAACACCAATGAAACACGAAAACGAAAACAAAGATATATCCATCATTCTCAACTTTTGTCAAACATGTTCATGCAAATTGAAACCTTTTGCCCTGATCTGTATTGTAAAATTAGACTATACTTTGATAAGTTCCTTGTAAATTAGACCAATTGATACTAAATGATATGTCGCTTTTCGTTTTATTAAAATTGTAGGCTAACTGCTGCAGCTTAGGCTTGTTGTAAGCTGCAGTTACGAGGTTTTTGTTAAAAAGCATCGATTGTCTGATATCAATCGCACTCAGTTTTAAATATGTATAAAAATGGGACGTGTGATACCATAATGGATCCGGATCAGACTATGCAAAAGTGCGCTTTGATGTCAACTGTTCCTGCTCACTGATAGGTAATGAATCTATAATCTTTGTAAGAATTACACATATTATAACCCGATTGTGCATGTATGTAGTACACGCACGGGCTGATCTGGAACCATTAAAGAATCAATTGTCATAAAGGTCCATAATATGTTCCTTTCTGTATGTATGCATCGAAAAATGGAAAATATAACTACTTTTGATAGCATCTTTAGCTCAGCAACTAGATACGGAGGGAGATCCAATGTTCTACCTTTTACTAATAAGCAATGTTTGACTGTTTTGGGAAAGATTTAACCCAATACCAGACAACAGAATTTTGGGGTAGTCCAATTTGAAAGAAGCTGTAGAAGACATTTTCAATTTGACAAAATTCTAAAATTGTATAACTTTTTGGACAGAAAATATTGTGGGAAATGAAGAAATTGCTTATCACAAGCAATTTCTTCATTTTCCACAATGCTTTCCAAAAGATTTATCTAATGAGGAGCCATAAGGCGTCACTGTGTGGTAATGGGTTTAAAAAGACCAACACTTTAACTGTTTTGGGACAGATTGAAAAGACCCGGTTAGACACAAAGGAGATTGCTTGAAATTCGGGAACAGAGCCTCACAAATTAGCCATGCATTTAAGTAATTGGTCCGATAAATTATAGAAAAACACAGAAAAAACTCCCTTTCGAAGATTAATGGCGTAACGCCAGGCTGGAAATTTTGACTCTCTATTCGAGGAGGGAAAAATGTCAGGAACAAGTGCATGGCTAAAACGCGGCATAATAATCCGGGGGAAGGGGTATAATATTATCGTCGTTTCTCAACAAAACCTCGTGACTGCAGCTTAAGACATCGGGAGAAAAGAAGAAATAATTGCTGATAATTAACAATTTCTCCTTTTACATCAACGTTTTCTGTGTCACATTTTCTTCTTTTTAAATCACTTATTGTGTCACCTTCAACTCCTTAAGCTTTCAGCTTAGACCTGTCTAAAATGCTGCTGTTTGGGACACGATTAACTCTTTCCCAAACAAGACCTGGTTTTGACGTCCCTAATAGAAAAGGATTGGGAAAACATTGAAACAAAAGAAGAAACTGCTGATAACCAGCAGTTTCTCCTTTTGTCTCAATATTTTCTATGCCATATTTTTCACAAATTATATCTTTAAAAACTTCCATTTTGTCATTTGTAGCAGTTTTTGAAGTTGATCACCCTAAAATTTTGCCGTTTGGGAAAGGGTTAATCTAGACAAAACACTTTCTGGCGTCGTGTCTTTTCTATTTATGCCCGATAACTCCCCCATTAAAATTCAAGTTTTTATCAAAACCAGATGCCCATTGGAATGAATTTAAATGTTTTCACTTCAGGAATCCGTTTTCTTAACCCTTTCCCAAACGCCAAGTTTTATGGTGGTCAAATGTGACATCTGCAGACGTCAAAATGGATGTCCATAAAGATGGAACTTGTGAACAATATAGTACAGAAAATATTGAGACAAAAAGAGAAAATGATGATTACCAGAATTTACTTCTTTTGTTTCAATGTATTCCAAAAACATTTTCTAAAAGACACGTCAAAACCAGGTCTTGTTTTGGGAAAGAGTTAAGTTCTTTCTTAGACAACTAAATGTCGAAATGGCACCAACGGAACATTGTATAAGACACAAATGCACAATTTATTTAGCGATGGCAAAGCGGGGAATCACGAGACAATTGCAGGAAAGATTAAATAATTCGGCAAATTCTTTACGATTTGTAAATGGTTTGAAGCAGAGAAGGTTGACATACGTCGGAGATTTGATGGATGTGGTAGATCTTTTAAAATCAGCTGATAAAAAGTTATTGACGACCAAGTAAACTTTTACTTGGTCGCCAATAACCAGTTTTTTTTTTTAGATATTTCTATTAATCCGTCATTATCTATCAAACACTTGAAAAACCATGTGCAACATCGAGCGGCATCTATGGTAATGGAAACTGGCTGAGCACATCCTTCGTCATTTTCCGTTGCCATGGATAACGCCCGAAAATTGACGAGGGTATCTTGATTTTAAAATTTGGGTTACGTCAGTTTCCGTTGCCACGATTGACGCCCGAAGTTACACGAACTGCTGTTTGGTATCTTATGAGGGATAGAATACCTTAACAGTTGGACCAAAGGTAAGCGAGTCAAAGATTATTCATCAAACGAAAAGATAATTGTTGTTACGAGTCCTTTCCAGAAGCAGTCACATATTTTGACTACCCCTCTGGTTAAAGGTTTCGAAAATATTGCCGGAAAAGAAAAAAAAATGCTGATGACCAGCATTTTCTCCTTTGAGTTTAAGGTTTACTAAATAACACATAGACTTCATACGAATATGAATTAGCATTACTTTTGTCGTCCCCTACTCTTCAATTTTGGCCTATATTTGTTATTGTAAGTGAAATATTTACCCTTTTCCAAACAGCTAAATATTACCTAGGTTGCATTGTTTATATCAATATGTGTTGCAGGACAAAGAAATATGTCTAAATGGTCAGGCTGTATGTTAGGCCTATAGCCAAGAAAACATTGAGGGAAAGGAATTCTTTTATTTTATGTTTTCCCCCAGAAGAACATGGTGAAAATCAGAGCTTGCATTGCTGTTTGGTGCATTGCATTATCTAAGGCCAAAACAAAGGAATTTTAGCGATGATACCAAGTTTTTAACTATCTACAGTTGGCACCACATCGTATGGCACATGTTTATATTTTGTTCAAATGTAATCACGTGCCATATGATGTGGCGCCAACTGCAAGGTCCAGTTTCCTGTAAATGTTATTATACATATAAATGGCGGGCAAGCTAATCATAAACAGATCTGATCTAGAAGGACTAAATGAACTTCATTTGTGATTTCCTTGGACAGAAATAGTCTAGCTATGCAGGTTTGCCATATTATATGACATTTCTTGAATATATTTTTTAACTCTGACAATCTAGCATGGGTCCCTTTAATGTAGAATACCCGTAATGTCGCCATTTTGAGATTCATAAACCATCGGCTTTTTCGAGGTGCGTCATTACGTATCCGAACCCATTCGAGCGCGATCGTAAACATTCGGTGGTGGAAAGTTCCACCGCCGAATGTTTTCGACGTCGCTTAATAATTCCTACGTCGCGCGAATCTCATAAGGGGTAGAATATCTTAATAGAGGTATAGATACGGGCTAATTATACTGTTCATAGTTCGCTAATAACAAGCCTATAGTACTTATTTATTTTGACAGAGCACCCGACTGACCCGGGCTCGAATTACCGCAGATGCGTGAGGGGTGTCTATATAACCCTTTTCAAAACGACAAAAATCGTCTGTTTCAACGAAAACCTCGTAACTGCATCTTAAAACAAGCTGCAGTTACGAGTTTTTCGTTGTTGAAAAGCATAGAAATATTGGACGGTTCCAAAGTGAAGGGGTATCAGACGAAAAAATATTATTGCCATTTGAGAAAAAAAGTGTATGGAAAATATATATCCAAAGGAGAAAATTCTGATTATCAGCATTTACCTCTTTTGTCCCGTTTTTTAAAAGCTTTTCGTTCTATCAAGGACATCAAACAAGGTCTCTTGTTTTTAGAAAGGGTTATCCAAAGGTTATACCCTTTATATTCATTTCTTTGACGCCCTCAATAACGAATGTTTTGGAAAACATTAAATAGCGGGCAGTAAATACTAAAATCTAATTATACTCGTATAATGTACAACATTGAATTTCATAATTTCTGTAAACGTTTTCTATGCGAGATTTGCTTTCTTCTGTAAATTTTGCAATTTAGACAAATCAAGCATGCAAAATGCCAATCTTAGGACGATGTAAATTCAATCCAATGCGTTAGACTTAAGGAAGGCAAAATAAGTTATCTTAAAATGCGAACCTGAAGGTGTTTTTAGACCGAAATGGACCCAGATTAGCCATTGCATGGATAGAATCTGATCCGGATCCTAATTATTCTGTCATACATTCTTAGTTACCTTAGTTACCAGTACAGTGAGAAGCAAATCGTCGCAGCTGTTGCTACAACTTACACAAATTCTTTCTTTATTAAGGTATATGACCCATCATTAAAAACACCACTTTCTAGCCATACAAAATGCATTAAATTACACACACTTGTAAATACACTTCACATAAGGTGATTCACCGTGCCGGATTTCAAGATTAGGCTTCAAGAAGAAAAAAATTTACAAATATTATTTTAATCTATGTTATTATGCAAGGGAGGTAAATTTGAACATTTTTGTCCAATATTTCCATAAGTAGGCCTATGCATTAACTAAAATTCTAAACCGTTGAAAATAGTTATGTTTGTAATTGGGGAAAGGAAATGTATCACAATTTAGTAATTGATGACACTTTTCAAATTTCACCTCTGGCTCTTTAGTGCTAATGATGGGTTGCATACGTTAACATCTGTTTGTCCTCAGTATAGACTTTGGGATGGGACAAACCTAAAATTGTGCCGTTTGAGAAAAGAAGGTACTAGTATGTAGCTTTTAGCGTGACAGGTAATACGTTTGAAAATGGATAGAATAGAAACCGGATACTATTGACAACAGATAGCATGTCTCACTGGTGGTGAACTCGGCCAAAGCGAGGGACGTTTTTCGCTACAACAAGGTACAGATATTTTGCGTTTAAATGTGAGTTCAAAGATCTGATTGGATTTTTCCTAACAACAATGAATTTGTTCTAAAAATAGACCGGGTTTAACGATATGTATTGATAAACCGTCTGTGTTGTTATAAAATCTCGTAACTACGGCTTTATCGAAGCCGTAGTTACGACATTTTATAACAACACCGACGAAATACTATGATCGCGAACAAACGTCCCACGCTTTGGCCGAGTTCCCCACCAGTGAGGTTATATGTTTGAAAATGGATAGAAAAGAAACCAGATACTATTGACAACAGATAGCCTGTCTGCCGTATAGATGGGTTTAGATCTTATCTCATGACTTTTGACGACAAACCTGTAGTGTTAATTGAAACAAACATGGTTCAAGTTATACGATACCATAATTGGGACAAATATTTTGCTAAAGATAGACTGGTTATGCCGGTTTTACCTGAAAACTCTTCGGTGTTGTTATAAACTCTCGTAACTACGGCTTGAATCAAGCCGTAGTTACGAGGTTTTATAACAACACTCACAAAATACGATTGTTTGTCCGAAATTACGTCACTGTTTACTGGATGAAATTGTTCCCTATTAAGACAAACATGACCCAAGTTCTACGATACCATAATTGGTGAAAACGTACAGACCTAAACCCCATTAACAAACAATGAAATATCATTTTCTGTAGGGACCAGTGAACATCGAAACATTTAGGACATTATGGCCTAAAGTTTCCTTTCTGTTATGAATAATGTCGTCACTTTTCAACAACAACAACAACAAAAACCAACGTAACTACAGCTGAGTACGGGGTTTTGTTAAAAAAACGATTTAAAAATTCTTCAGACACCAGTTAAAATTCATAGATGATGCAGACGACAATTTAGAGTGAACCAAATTTCACGCTTTTTGGTATTTTTACATAGAAAACATTGTGGGAAATGAAACAATTGCTTGTCACAAGGAACTTCTTCATTTTTCACGATGTTTTCCAAAACCACCATATCGTAGGCAGTCATTGTGTCGTAATGGGTTAAAATCTTGAAAGAAAGTTTTGTTTTATTTTGTGTAAAAAATCAAACGTAAACCCCTTCTTTTTGTCAAAAACCACGTCACTACAACCTAAAAGGAAGCTGTAGTTATTACGGATTTCATTTGACCTGACATTGACCTTTATTAAAAATGTGTTCATATTTCGCATACAGCTTAACATTCTTCAAAAAGACTTGAATCATAGTACACAGATATAACAGGTATACAAGAAAATATTAATGAATTGTTATTTTAAAAAACCACAGGTGTGTAATTTATGATAATAAAAGCTAAAGCTGCGCCATGTGAAATGAAATCTGTAATAGGTGGTGTTTTAAGGATTACAACCCATCATTAGATACCAAACACTTAGTTCATCTTACGGCGTCATCCGTGAGAACGGAGATCAACAATGGCATCTCTCGTATACAATCTTCAATGTCCGTAATTACGGATGACGCCCGAAAATGCAGGAAGAGTTTTGTGGTTAATGATGGTTTTTTACCATCAAAGAAATGACGCTATTCAGCATACTAACACCAGGGCCCGGTTTATCGCAAAAACTTAAGTACATTCTCATGAGAACATGCTCAACTTCGATCGAATACTCTCCAACGTTGAAGGGTATTCGATTGAAGTTCAAGTGGATTTCGTGCGATTTGAGCACGGTGCTCAGATTTGAGGATGAGATCGTACTTAAATTTTTTCGAGAAACCGGGGCCAGGAGCCAATTTCATCAAAATAATTTAAAGACGCGTATTTGACTCATCAATTTCTAAAAAAACCGCTAAAAACAACAATCGCACGACCCCGGTCTTGATAGATTGGCGATACGCGTTCCTTTTCCTAAATATGCCATCGGTAAGACAAAATACATGTACCCTGGTCGTGAACTAAAACAATCTTCGCTACAACAAGGTACAGATATTTTGCGTTTAAATGTGAGTTTATAGATTTTTTTTCTAATGACAATGAAATTGTTCTAAAAACAGACCGGGTTTGCCGTTTTGTATTGACAAACTGTCGGTGTTGTTATAAAATCTCGTAACTACGGCTTCGATATAGCCGTAGTTACGATATCTTATAACAACACCGACGAAATACATTGATCGCGAAAAAACGTCCCTCGCTTTGGCCGAGTTCACCACCAGTGATGTACGTCTTAAATGTTTCGATGTAACTGGCCCCAACCCCGTAGTAGTTGTTATTCTATGACTCACTAGAGACTTCTTTTTTTTTTTTTTTTGCATTTTTTCTCCTTAAACATAAACATCCCGTCAACTTTGTGACAGATTGTGAATTGTGAATTATTCATGAAAATCGTCGCTTTTCATCAAAAACCTCGTATCTAAAGCTTTAAACAAGCTGTAGATACGATGTTTTTGTTGAAAAACGTCGAAATGTAGAATTTTCAAAGCGTTTTTTCCAAACGACAGAACTTTAGACTGGTATAAATTCATAGAGGTTGCAGACAACAATTTCAAGTGAATACTATTTTATATCTTTGGTCTGTCTGGATAAAAAAATGTGAGAAATGGACATTCGTCATTTTCCACACTGGTTTCTATACCTTTCCTAATCGGCAATAATTCTTACACGTCCAATTTGAGAACTGTTGCAGAAGGATACATGGGTTTTGATAGCTTTCCCAGGCCTTTCTTGTATTAGTGAGACATGTCTTGTTACGCAGAGGTCGAAAAGATTGTATTTTACGAGAAGGGAGATAACTACAAGCTGACGCTGAAGTTATCAGCATAATTATTTCCCTTGAATAAACCTTTTAACTTGTTGAAGGTCTAGTAGATTGAAGAAATTGGAAACATTTTTTATCACTAGACCTACCTAAATTTCGATGGGACTGAATGACTTTCGTTATCCCCCCCCCCCCCAATGCTTTCCCCCAATGCTTTCCCCCACATGCTTTCCAAAGCTTCTTCGATTAGAGGAGTAAAACTTCGGCTTGATTAAGAAAAGGTAAAATGAATCCAAGCTTACAAGTTATTATCAAAAAAAAAAAAAAAAAAAAAAAAAAAATAATAATAATAAAAAAAAAAATACGGCTGCTAGGCATATGATATATGGCTTTTATGTTAATTAAACCCGTGTAATGAAAACGGAAACACTTTTTAAATGCATGATTATATATTATAAAAAATGCAGAACAAAAAAGAAGTTTTAAAAACGAACGGATAAGTAGAACGTTGGAATTAATAAAAGCACAGACTTGTATCATAAAAAAGTACCGGTATAACGGACTCTAGTAAGTTTTGAGCGCAATTACAACCTTTCCAAAAACAAGACCGGTTTTGACGTCCCTTCTAGAAAAGGTTTGGGAAAAACATTGGGACAAAAGAAGAAAATGCTGATCATCAGCATTTTTTCCTTTTTGTCTCAATATTTTCTATGTTTTATATATAGCATTTTAGATAAATCTGGTCGTACATAAACGGAGTCTAATTAGAATTTGCGCAGTTTTTTAATCGCGGTGGGTATTGTGCACCATTAGATGGATAATAACTACGCCTTACTACGCTGTGAGACACTTCCAAGATTCGAATCGTCACAAGCAAAGTAAGAGAAGTTTTGAGATCGATATTGTGTTGCTCAAATTAGTAAAGTTCCAAACGTATTCAATAAAATAGTGATCGGATTATACCATAATATTATTGTTTTAAGGTAGTCCACACCTAAAAAGATTCGCGCCAAATCGGAATTACTCGGAAGACGTCGTACACATTCGGCGGTGGAACGTTCCACCACCGAGTGTTATGACGTCGCCCGAATAGGTTCGGATATCCGTATAGCGTACGTATCGCACGTTAACGACACCGCACAAAAAATTCCGACGTCGCGTGAATCTCATAAGGGGAAGACTACAATGCATAGGCCTATAAATCATAAATCACTGTGTTTATTATTCTATCGGTTATTCATCGTCATCGTCATCGTCCTCGTCTTCATTATGGAGAGTGATTTGGAACTTCAGGTGTTGGTACGCTTCGTCGACTCCTTCATACACCATAGTTTCCGCCGAGGCTTGCGTGTCAACCAGGGTCCAGTGTGGGTTAAAATCTGTGTCCAGAATATCAGTGTTCCAACCGTTACCGTGTAGACTTAAACCCAGATCCGAGGATCCGTAGGTCCAGGATCCGAACTTCAGCACGCACGTGACATTGTCGCCAGTGTGGTCACTGTTGTCAAGGTTACAGTAGTTGCGGATCTTTACCGGCGGCACAAAGATCACGTCGCCATTTTGTTTTATGATCACGTGGATGTCTTTGTTGAATGATAGGTAGCCGTCGGCGCTGGAAAAACAAACAGTTCTTGTAAGTCTTTGTCTAAGGAAAACAAGAGTTATCCACATACAAATTGTTTCTTTTCAACAACAACCTTGTAACTGCTGCTTAAAACAAACTGCAGTTACGAGGTTTTTATTTAAAAGCGACGAAATGTGAATCTGTAGTGTGCATGTGTTATTACACTCATTGGAAATGAAATTCACCCATTAAGGTA
The DNA here is from genome assembly GCA_963680895.1 of Fragum sueziense. Taxonomy (NCBI): domain Eukaryota; kingdom Metazoa; phylum Mollusca; class Bivalvia; order Cardiida; family Cardiidae; genus Fragum; species Fragum sueziense. Next base: position 12,502,369 of record OY804609.1, on the reverse strand, counting down.
GAATACCCATAATAAGCACCAAAGAGCAAAGGCAAAATTTGAAAAATGTTAGTAATTCCTAAACTGTGTTACATTCAAACATAAGCATTTTGTACGGTTTAAAATTTTGAATTCATGCATAGGCTACTTATGAAAATATTTGACAAAAATGTTCAAAATTACATTCCTTGCATATGAATATAGAGTAAAATGATGAATTATTTTCTTCTTGAAGCATAATCTTGAAATCTGGCACGGTGAATCAACTTCTAAAGGTAAAGTGTGTTTACAAGTGTGTGTAATTTGGTGCATTTCATATGGCTAGAAAGTGGTGTTTTTCATTATTGGCATTCTACCTTAATGAGAAAAATCGTTGCCATTTTTTGCATGTGTAAGCCTGAGTCTGGGTTTCAAGCGCAAGTAATAGCAGAGCTCGAAAGAGAATTTATCACTGAAATTTATATTAAAAATTGTCAGGAAACCAACGTCAGGAAATTGTTTTTAAAACCGTTTCCTTAACGTCAAAAAATCAGAAGGTTCCAATTCTAAAAATGCTGCAGAGGACAAATGGGATGCTGATAAAGATATGATTTGTGTATGCTAAAGGGTAGAATAAATTTAAGCTATCAGCATTTTCTTTTGCTTCAATATCTTCCAAGTTTTTATATAAATGATGAATAAAACATGGCTTATTTGGGGAATGATAGAGATAAGAAGCTTACGACCCGATCACACACAACATCCACATCATGTCCAAAATATGTTTCACGTGTCACCCGTTTTGGACGCGCTGCGGCAGTGATGTGGCCGTGGAAATTCGGAATTCACCTACCAGTCTAAATAAAAGAATACCTTTAAAATGACATAGCCTAATAACCCATCCGATTGACCGAGACGTACGTCTCGTCTAATCAAATGGATTCTTATCTAATTTTACTGTAGAAAATCGATTTCGAAATATTTGTATACGAGGGACGTTCAATTAATTTGGGAACTGGGGTTCTATAAGTCATAGTTATGTCGCAATTCAATTTTAAGTTTCTTCAATCCTTCGAAGTAATCCTCTTTGACACCCACACACTTCTAAAGTTTGAGATCCATTACTTATATGCCAAAAAATGAGCCTCTTTTGGAACATCCCGCAGACACTGGAAAATTGCACTGCATATGGAACATGAAGGCCTATACCGACGACCATGGCTTTTTTTTTCGTCATCATGGGGAACACAAAAAAGTCACACGGGCTTAAGCCCGGCTATAAAGGTGAATGAAGACGCTGTGCAGCATGTGTCTTTTTCATGAAGTCTTGGACAAGAGGACACCTGTGGACAGCTTCGTTATCATGGATTTGGCACACGCCTCTTTAGCCGGTCCTAGATCTGCTCTTTTCGTAATATTTCTTTACTTTCGCCGACATACATTTCTTGTATGATTGACCGCCGAAAGGTGTATGAGTTGAAACAGTAACATGAACTATACACCCATTACATTTGAAAATTACCGCGTACAAAACTTTTTTCCGCGCTTTTAATTTTGGCTAATACGGACCTTGTCTGGTCTTTTCCCAACCATTGCTTGCTAATGACACACCATTGGTGCTCATAATAGTAGATTATTGTTCAATCATGTGTATAAAGCTCAGAAAGCCCACATGTGTTGCATTTATTGCATTATTTCAAAGTATATTTTGCACGGATGGCTCTCTGTCCTCGAGGCAGCAGGTGAGGGACCCAATGAGTATAAACCTTTCTGTGTTTTAACCCTTTCGTCAAAATTGTATAACATGTCCCCGATGAAAAACCAACTTTATCTGCTATTTCTTGCACATTGAACCATGCGTCTTGTTCGGTCATGTCGGAATCTACAGCAACATTTGCTTTGGTACTAGCTCTACCCGGGTTGCCTGAGGGGGGGGGGGCATCATTTAGGCCAGTTTTACCAATTTCAATTTTTATTATCTTCCTAAAGACTGACGTATATTCAACGTTCGAATGTCCACGAATCTGATATAGTTCATTATATACATGTGATGAAGATATTTCAAAACATATGCGACCTTTAATGTAGACCCGTACATACTACTTCAATTCGTTTTCCATTTTGCACACAGCGAAATAGCCAGTGTATATGACTGAACCAACTTAAAAGTTCAATAACTTTTGAAAGAGGCAACGAATTTGTCTCAAATTTTGACCAAGTATAGACAGTAATTTTCCCGTCAAATAGTCGTTAACACCACTAGTTCTATAGAACCATGAGGTATGGTGGACCATTAGTACCACTTTTAATTGAACGCCCCTCGTAATGGCCCAGGATTACACACAACTCCGCATCTACTCCACATCCGCAATATATGCTGCACGGGTCACCATTTTTGGACGTGCTCCGGCAATGGTGTGAGCGGAGTGGAGTATAATCAGCACGTTCTTTAGATCGATATTTTAATACTTCTTAAGATCGTTTAAAGACATAGATTCTGACTGAGGTGTTCCGAAAGGTCCATACTTCATACAATTGTGTGAATATTTGGAACACCCCTGTTGATGAATCATGGAACATTTGGGAACAACTCGGCCAAATCTCTATTATATTGTTTAACTTTCTACAGAGTTGACCGAGGGGTTCCACAAGATGTATATGGTAATGGCGCATCCCATTGAGAGTCGTAAAAATCTTGCTCTAAAGAACGCGCAACTCGTCACATACACCATTCCGCCTCCACATCAAGGTCGGAGCATGTCTATAACATTTGGCCCATGCAGTATAATTTTGTAAGTGATGTGGTCTCGATATAGACGAGGAATCGTATGTGACCGGGCCTTTACCTGTGATAAAGCGTGACGTCAGGCATCCACAATAAGGTAGAAGGGAGGTTCATGATGGTGATGTTGTCATAGTCGCCGTTCGGACCCCAGACTAGACGTTCATCATGCCAGTATATACCCAGCCATGTGTCCAGGGTCAACACTTTGTGCTCCTGAAATGTTGCCATGTATATAATTTAAACGGACTTCCAATGGCGAAACAAAGAAATAAACTAGGCTATATTTGGCCTCCATTTTGGCTGCCATCTTAAATATTACAAAATGATCAAGGATGACAAGGTGTCATCAGTTAGATTCTTGCAGTGTAGACCTAAGGTGTACACTGCAAGAATCGACAAAGAAAGACACTAAATACAGGCCCGTAGGAACAGGGGGGGGGGCTAAGGGGGGCTAAGCCCCCCCCCCCCCCCCCAATGTTGGCCAAAAATGCTGAATTTTCTTAATTTTACACTGAAACTTTTGGGAAAATCCAAATTAGCCCCCCAATATTCAGGACAAGGGCTTTAGCCCCCCCCAATATGAAATTGCTTCCTACGGGCCTGAAATACCAAACTTCCAGATTCCACTAAAATATGGCCTAACTCTTTTTGACTCTCCACAAGATAATTGCTTTGGAAAACATTGTGGAAAATGAAGAAATTTCTTCATTTACCACAATGTTTTCTACCCAAAATGAGCAAAACATTTTTAAATTCCATTCACTTGAAATTGTCGTCTGCAACATCTTTGATTTTGGACAAGTCTAAAATTTTGACGTTTGGTAATGGGTTTATCAACAAATAACACACGAGATATTTGTAAAGTCGCAATATAGAGATGCTTCCTCCCAACATGGAGTTTTCAAAACGTGGCTTCCATACAACCACTGGTGGTGAAAGCGAAGGACATTTTTTCGCAAACAATGTATTCCGTCGGTGTTGTTACAAGATCTCGTAACTACGGCTTTATCGAAGCCGTAGTTACGAGATTTTATAACAGCACCGACGGTTTGTCAATACATACCGTTAAACCCGATCTATTTTTAGAACAAATTCATTGTCATTAGAAAAAATCTTTTAACTCGCATTTAAACGCAAAGTATCTATACCTTGTTGTACCGAAAAACGTCCCTCGCTTTGGCCGAGTTCACCACCAGTGACAATATAGGTGTACATTTTTTAAAAATGATTTAAGCTGCAGCAATGGAGTTTTTATTGAAAAGCGACAACATACCAGATCCAGATCAATAATCCTCAGCAGGTTTATGTCCATCTCCACCGTAACATTGTCAGGTGCGAAGTTTCTATTGTAGTCCTGTAACAGCGTGCTTACTAGTTCTTCACGTTCTTGGCTTCCTGAAAAATGAAAACAAAATCAAAGTGCTGAGAGCACTGTGATTGGACGTCTCTAATTGATTAAGCGGAATTGTATATAAATGATGGGCGTTTCATTCTTTCATTTCTTGAAGTTTGTATTTAGATTGAGTCTTTACGACTCCGACCGTTATACCTTAACGTTGGTGGAAAAATAAGAACAGATAGAGTCAAAGCAGGCTTAGAAACCACGATGTGTCGGATATCGGCTTGTGTAAATGTCAGGCCCGTAGGAACAGGGGGGGGGGGGGGGGGGGGGCTAAAAATGTTGACCAAAAATGCCGAATTTTCTTAATTTTGCACTGAAAATTTTGGGAAAATCCAAATTAGCCCCCCCCCCCAATATTAAGGACAAGGGGCCCGTTTTACTAACGAACTTACGATAATATTTTTGTGTAAACTGTGTAACAAGGCATCTGATTGCACGAAAAATCGGATTATGCCAATCAGGTTTGTTGTTACAAGTAATTACGCAAAAAATAATCGTACGTTCGTTAGTAAAACGGGCCAAAGGGCTTTAGCCCCCCCCCCCCCCCCCCAATATGAAATTGCTTCCCACGGGCCTGAATGTTATGAGGCGAGGGTTTTCCTCGTCTAGTATGAGCTATTGCAGTTTTCGATTACGTAGTGCGTTGACCTACAAATTGTAAATACATCGCGTTGTATCCTTAACCGATTACCAAACGACAAAATTTTAGGCTGTTTTAAATTCAAAGATGTTGCAGACAGCAATTTAAAGTGAACGAAATGTTACATTTTACGTTCATTTGTGTAGAAAACATTGTGGGAAATGAAGAAACCACTTGTTGCAAGCAATTTCTTCATTTTCCACAATGTTTTTCATAGCCATCCTCCTGTGGGGAGTCAGATAGAGTCACTGTGTGGTAATGGGTTAATACAATCAACAAAATGTGCAACTGTCGACAAAACAATGATTAAATCGAAACAAGATGGATAAATTGGTAAACACATGGCGTCAATTGGATTGGGTAATTTATTTGATAGTGTTTGTTCATAGAAAGCAAATGAAGACAAATCAGTTGTCTTGAAAAGGCCATCATAATTATCAATGCGGAATTTTGACCAACTGATAAATTTTGAGTCTGATTTTTTTTTATAAAGCCTATTTCGAATGTCAATAACCGGTCTTATACCGGTCGTTCCAATTAAAATCATACCGATGTAGATCTACATTTGTATAATATAATTTGCAGTTTTAAAACAGAATCACATTTTCATAAAGATGTGTTTTCTTTAAAGACTGCCTCGTAAATGTATATAAGTGCGACAGAACTATTAACTATTAACATGTTTGTCAAACAGACATTTCTTGATTGGGGGGGGGGGGGGGTCCTATTTCAGAAATTAACATAATCTTTTTCCAAAAGACCTTATTTCTATCAGGAGTTCCTGATAGAAAAGGCTTTTGAAAACACGTAGCAAAAATAGAAAAAAATCTGATAAAAACAATTTGGTATTTTAAGAAAAGGATAAATACGCAAACAGAAAGTAAAAAAAAACAACAATTATTATATCCCAATCGAAAATAAACAGGACTTGAATAAAACAGCAACATTGAATAAGTAAAAAAGATTGTTTAAAAAAAAACAAAAGGCAAATATTAAAAATTTAAAACAACAAATATTTTTTATCAACGCCATTGAAATTGATGAGCACGGTAGGAAATAACTTACCGAAGATGCACGGAACCAGTGCTAGTAAACCAAAGGCGGTCGCCAACAGAAATCGAGTCATCTTCACGATTGCGATTATCACGTATTAGTCCGAGTGGTGCCTATCACAGCGACCGGTCTTATATATGAAACTGGACACAAATTGGTTTTAAATGTCAGACTAAATTGCCAAACTAAATCATGTTTTAATGATTTCATAACATCATAAACGAGATTGCAACATCTAATTGTTTGGTTCTGATTCGTGGGAACTGCTTTGGTTTCAGATTTTATTTTTTGAATTCACGTAGGCCTTATTATCCCTAAAAGGCAGAATTTTCGAAAAACAGAATTCGAAAGCAGATACAGGCGACAAAATAATTGATTCCAATGATAAACCATGAGTATCCTATTGAATAGAAAGAAATGGAGAATGCCTATAAAATTTTGTAACAAACTTTTCAAAATATAAATAATGTACTCAAATACGTTAGGAAAAGTTGAGAGAATTGAAGAAAACATTGCCCGTTGTATATTTCCTCTCTCTCTCTCTCAACCTTTTTACCAGTGATCAATATTTTTTCTTCTGGTCACCGAAAACATGATCGATTTTTTGAGGCACACAAATAATTAGCGAAATGTAAATTGACTATAGATTTGTTTAATGCATATTCAAATGTTGATATTGTACATTCGACACTCTTTATATCCAACTAGTAATGGACGCATTCCTTGACCACAAATGAATTGTAACTTTTTTTGCAGTCCATAAAATATATTCATCAATGGAAGATGGCAGGGAAGGGGGGAAATTGTTTGATTCTAGACAAGCTCTCTCTCCCTTTCCTTACATGTTCCAAAAGTTGTGTCGATCGTGTTTCTACGCGAAAGAGAAGCAAGATTTATGAAGAGTGTCAACTGTCAATTGCATAATTGTAAAATACATTTTAACCTGTAAACTATATAATGAATGTGTACACTATGTAGAAAAGAATAAATAAAGGAAAAAAGAGGAACAAGAAACGAAACATTTCGTTGGCGGGAGGTCAAAACCTCGTAACTACAGCTTGAAAAAGCTGGAGTTACGACGGTTTGACCTCCCACTGACGATATTGTTGTTTATCAGTATTTTCATTTTTTCTTCAAACAATTGTCTTATTTATTTTCGGGACCTCAAAGGTAAGAATGGAAGAAGTCCAAAGGACATGTGAGTTGCATTAAAAAATGATTATTTCATTTCCTAATCATGAGGTTGGTACTACTCTATAGGGAAAATGTTTTGTGTATATAGAAAAAATCATTACCCTTCTTCTCGTTCCTCTGAAATTGCCTGTATACGTCGTGGGACTTTCGACTTCAAAATTACAAGGCTGTCCATAAAATAATTTGAATCTGTAGTGAACAAGAGTTATCAACCCATTCTCAAATGATGACATTTTTGACGCACAACAATACATTTTTGCTTAGGAAAACAATTTGGAACATGAAGCAATTTTCCCTGAAAAACTACTCCTCATTTCCGACATTTTGTTACTATTTTTTACGCAGAAAGACCAAATTAATACAAAATTTTATTCATTTGAAAGTGTAATCTCCATTTTTTAAAACTTTGGAGCAGCCCAATATTCTCCAACGTATTTGAAAGTTAATGGAAAAGAAGAAAGTCATCAAAATAAGCCATTTCTTCTTTCCGCCCATTGTTATTATTTGCAGACTTTTTAATTAAAGGGATAATAGCTGTCAAAAAACCTGCCAATTTACGAAAAAAAAGGGGTTTACAGTATTAAAGTATGAGCAAAAAGATGCAGAAAGACCGTATTTCAAGCGAGTAACCATGCGCTGTTTACCCACAATAAGCGCATGTATATTGACATTCTAACTTTCCACGGCACTCAAAAGTTTGCTGGTGTTTACAATTGTGTCTATATATAGATTTATATATTACATATTTCGGGTACCTGCAAAAGCCGCAAATATTCGTTTATAGTCGGGTGATCATGTGATACAAAGGTATCTAATAAAAGTGACACGCCACGCTAAAAGGGAATTTACGGGAAGTTCATAAAACACAATTTCGAGAAACGACTCATACTAAGCAGACGGTTACTAGAAAATGAACTCAGTCATAGTAAGATACAGAAATTATTCAAGGCCCATAAAATAACCTACGAGTTCTGCTTCTCCAATCTTCTCTGTCTGCGCAGTGCGCACAGGCTGGATATTATCTATACCTTTATACTTTGCAGAAGGTTCCTCTTTAGTGCGACGGGTAATTTTTTTTTGAAATATTCCGATTTACACGGGATTTCAGCACGTGCATGGTTACGAATAAATGTTCAACTCTTTCCCAAAATGACAAAAAATAAAACTCTTCTCAATTGAAATCGTTTGAAGACTGCATAACCATTGACATTGGAAATGTGAATTGTTTACGATATGACATAGAAAATATTTAGGTAATAGGAAAGACTGCTAACAATTAACTGTGTTTTTGCAAAAAGGAAGTCCAAAGCAGGTCTTGTATGGGAAAGGGTTAACGATATTCTAATAGCCATGCCTCACTCTTTCCCAAACGGCAATAAGTTGAATATTCTATTTCGAAAGTTTTAAACACGACAAACTATGCATGTTAATACGATTTGTTGAATTAAATAAAACTGAGAAAATATCTATGCAACTGTGGAATTGCTTGTTATTAAGATTTTCTTCTATTACCTCAATGTGTTCTCAATCCCTTCTAATAATGACATCAAAACAAGAATATAATTGGGAAAGGGTCAGTTAGATTCTGCTTGACACGTCATGCTAAAAGCGTACTTCTATGAATTCAACAGAAGACAATATTTCGAGAGACAGATCACATTTAGCAAACGCCAACGATATCCGTATTTAGATAAAAATATACGAGGGCTGTCCTTAAAGTTTCGGGACAAGTGCCATAACTTTTTTATTTATTAATATTTCCCATTAATTTTCGCACCACTGATAGCTGCAATATTATTCTATTGAATGATAGTCTCATTTTAATATCGGTACATAGATGCACGAGAAAGCGTCTCCATAGTAACGTCAGGTAGGCGTGAGCGGGGCACCTTGACGTCGCCGCGCAACAGGAATTATTACACACCAATTATGTATCGCAATTAACGCCTCTATACGTCTATGACGTCGCAATAAATTATTGCGCGAACCTGTACGACGTTAACGATGTCATTTCCTGTATTAACGGTGTAAACAAGTGACGTCTTTGAAAACACAGGCGTGAATTAAGTGCGAAATGAACCCGGAACAGCTATATTCAGTGAAATGTTGTGTTTTGATGGGGAAAAGTAGATCACAGACACTTTCTATGATACAATCTACCTATGGAGCGGCAGCAATGTCCAGAACACGCATTTATGAGTGGTATAACACCTTCAAAGACGATCCTACACGCCAACCTACCGATCTTCCTAGGACAGGGCGGCCCAGTGTACTGTCAGGTAACGCACTCGAAATTGAAGCATTAATGAGATCTGACAGGAGATTAACTGTACGTGACATTGCTTTGAAAACTGGACTTGTATCCTCCTCCATTCATAGGATCATTAGACAGGAGCTTGGTATGGTAAAAGTATGAGCCAAATGGGTCCCGCGTGTGTTGTCCAGCCAGCAAAAGCTGCAGCGAGTCGCCGACAGGTGCTCCGACGTGATTTGGCCAGGGCTGTACAGAAGAAGAGACCGGAGAAGGATGGCAAATTCTACCTTCATCATGACAACGCCACTCCTCATACCTCATCCTTCACCAAGAGCGTACTTGCTGAGAAAAAAATCCGCACCATTGGTCACCCCCCATACTCCTCAGACCTCGCGCCCTGCGATTTCTGGCTCTTCCCCACTATCAAGCGTGATTTGCAGGGACGTCGCTTCGACGACGTCGATGATCTGCCGGTCGTTGTCAGGGATAGCTTTCGCAAAATACCGACCGGAGACTTCAAAAACTGCTTCAAATCATTGATAGAACGACACCACAAGTGCATCCAACACGGGGGAGAGTATTTCGAGAAGATTTGAGCATTACAGACTATTAAAAAGGTATGTCTTAAGTTCTTCACAGGCAGGTGCCCCGCTCACGCATACCTGACGTTACTATGGAGACGCTTTCTCGTGCATCTATGTACCGACATTCAAATGAGACTATCATTCAATAGAATAATATTGCAGCTATCAGTGGTGCGAAAATTAATGGGAAATATTAATAAATAAAAAAGTTATGGCACTTGTCCCGAAACTTTTAGGACAGCCCTCGTATATAGTGTGAAAGGAAAAACATGTAAATCCAGAGTATCAACAGTTTCGATCCTGATCGATTTGTACTTTCCTCGCAGACTGTTTAGGGTTGCTACACACTTCCCAAAAGGTCCCTTTTAAAGAGACATCTCATTTTTTTTTAATACTGTTTATTCTCTGACGCCATTCCACTCGATTTAAAGTAGATTCCGTAGACGCTCGCTCAGGACTCGGATAATTCCGACTCGCCTTTGACATTGTAAACATGACATACTGACATACATTGCAAGAAAGGGAAAATGTACCAATGCACCATTCTTTCACTGGTTTTATTAGTTTTATACAGTTGGAATAGGTTTTATTCATATCATCAGATAATAAGAACTCGGTAACAGAAAAACTTCAATCGTGACAGCTATTACCGCTTTAAATATTTTATTTTCTGGCTACTATTTTAGTGACAATTTCAAGTGAACTCTTTCAGTTTTACTTGAAAGTGCAACGGTAAGTTGGGAAGGAGTCTGGGGCCTTTTTAATGCGTAATTTTGACTTAAAAGTGTCCTTCGAAGCGCTTAATAAAAGTCCATATAATATACTTTATTTACCCCTAGACAGCGGTTCCAATTTTCAAGCTATTACAGACGACAAAAAGTATCTTGACAATAGTTTTCATCTCTTTCTTCTTTTGTATCAGTATTTTCTCAAGACCTTTCTTATTCAAATATAAGATAGGCCTATTGTCTTGCTTTGGGAAATGGTTATAGGCACCAAGGCTAACGAGCCGAAAATGTAAACGGAGTTCATACTTGATCCAGATTATAAAAGATCATTTAAAAGTCAGATCGGCGGCCAAATGCTGGTTATCATCTTTGATGTTGAAAAGTTTGATCCATTCCCACACAATGGCCATTTTCACTCCTTCCAAGATAATGGCTTGAAAGACATTGTGAATATTGAAGAAATTACTTGTGATAAGCAATTTCCTCATTTTCCACAATATTTTTATTTCATAAAAAAATAACATATGTAAAATTAGATTAGCTTAAAATTGTCGTCTGCAACGTATTTGAATTTGAACAAGTCCACAATTTTGTCGTTTGGTAATGGGTAAATTGTCGGAATGCGCCGCACACGCATTCATCCGGGAGATACCAAGTAAAGTATTTCTTTACATCATAGACCTTACTCTCTTACGAACAGAGCGCATTCTCCCTACATTCCATTTCGATAGAATGACCTCTGTTCTCGCGGGGTCGTTTCACGTCTAATCTCGGGGCCTTGGCGGGATTTCGATATCCATTCGACGCCAATATACTCATAAACAATCGAAATTTCTGATACAAGAAATGATTGGCTGACGCTTCAAATTACCAGCGTCCGCCAAAAATAGAAACGACGTAATGTATACGTAATCAAACAAGATCAAACTGAATGATTTTGATTCGATAATTCAAATGTTACCGGCTTCAGCCAAAAATAGAAGCGACGTAATGTAAACGTAATGATAATGCAAGATAAAACTGATTGATTTTGATTCGATAATTCAAACGATGTGCTATAATTAGATTATGACGACCAAATAGGCTGTTGGCGTACCGAAAACTGCAGAGGTCATATTTGATGGTTTAATCAATATAGAACTCGGCTTTGGAGAGTACATAGACCTTTTTTCTGACTGGTTTGGTTGCTGAACTAAAGTAGAAATGTGCCTTTACTAGTGTAACACAGTAAATCATTGCTTTTCAACAAGAACCTTGTAACTGCAACTGAAAGCAACCTGTAGTTACGAACTTTGTGCCCAAAACAGCTATATTTTGCTGGAGGAAGCAATACATGTATTTCTTTCTATAAAACGTATTCTACATTCTATAAGCCATTGCCACATGGCAAACACTTAGACAATTCCAACAATAAAGAAATATGCAAAGAACAAAATGAATGTTGATAAAGCCTGAATTCTTGATATGAACCATATACTACAGTTAGCATTTTGACCAAAGGAGAAAATATTTCTCTATTAAAGACGTCATAACTATGACTTGGTTTGGAAATGTAGAACATAAGATCAGAGTGGAGTCCATATCTAACCCCTTTTTGTATGAAAGAAGAAAAAAATGAAAACGAAATTGAAGTGGCAAATCTAATTTGTTAACAACATTAGAATCAGACGGGAGTTCATGTTTGGCCCCTTTTCGTATGAAAAAGTAAAAAATGAAAACGAATTTGAAATGGCAAATCTAATTTGTTAACATTTTAAACTAATAAGTATTGTTTCGCGGGTCATTCTAAATGACAAGTAAATTATTATAAGTTTTATTAAAGTCGTTTTGACCTTTTCCGACCAAAGAGACATCATGAGAAAATTTTGTAAATTCGGTTGTTTTTCAAGTTCATGTGTCCTAAACTCCCTTAAACCTTTCCCAAACAATACCTGTTTTGACGTCCCTAGTAGAAAAGACTTGTGAAAACATTGAGGCAAAAGAAGAAAATGCTGATAACCAGCATTTTCTCCTTTTGTCCAAATGTTTTCAAGGCTATATTGTATATGTATTTTGTCGTTTTAGACCCCTTTTTGTCATCGGCAGCAGTTTTCAAATTGGAGCAACAAGATTCACTGCCGTGTGGGAAAGTGTTTACACTTGCTGAATAAGCGTTGACTTTGACATTCCCAATAGTAATAACTTGAGTAAACTATAAGACGAAAGAAGAAAATGCTTATAACCAACACTTTCCCATTTATATAGTCTCATGTTTTTTTCTCATTTACAGTGATTTTTTTACCTGTGCATCCTGCTTCTTTTACTCATAATTTGGTCTCTGGGATGCAAAGTTTTAATTCTAGCGAGTCCCAGGATGCATCTATTTTTACAGATTTCATATTAAAACTATAAATAGTGTATTGGACTCACTAAGCTAGTAGCTGGACTCATTGATATGGAATCCAGCGAGTCCCCAGGACTCACAGTCTTAAAATTGTAAGAAAATCACTGCATTTATCCAAAAATCTTTCTCTCTTTGAGGTGGGGGGATAAGGGGATGCAAACCATACAAAAGGTAGCGCGACATTATCACGGCTGAGAATCACGTAACACAGTAACACAACAACAATTGAAGAAACTCTTTAAGGTAAGTTTGGACTCGGGGGTTACTTTTTATCCGCCCAATGAACTTTTTTGTTTTTGCATAATTGTGTTGTTTTTTTTATTTGTGCATAATTGTGTTGTAAAGTAACTTTTTTTATTTGTGCATAATTGAGTTGTAAAGTAACATTTCCTGAACACAATATAGAAAAAGATCACGGTAAGTTTCCCGACTCGTTTTCGTGTCAGAGTTATCTGCCCTTGGTAATGACCATTTTCGCAAAATAACCCCTATGTTTCAAAGTCATATAGCAAGTTATTCTGAATGGATAATTTCAAATGTTATATCAATTTAGAGACTTAACATATGCACAAATGCGATGAAATGATTGACAGAAATATTTTAAAACCATTTTCTGGAAAAAATCATGGGAAAAGTTGAAAAATCACATTTTTGAGAAAATTTTGCAACTGTTATAAACCTTAATAGCGCTTCAAACGCTGGATACCGAAAATAAACATGTTAATGAAAGGGGTTCTCTTAATATACGAATAGGAAATGTTATAATATACTCAGTTCCAAAAGAAAGTGTGCACTTTTGAATTTTGAATATCTCGAAAAGTATATCGTCTACCGCCAGGAAATTTTGTATGACACATCTCAAGACTATTGACAAACGATATATTGATGAAAAATCATATAGCACGCACTAATTTTCGGCTTGGTAGCGACTTTGCATTTTTAGTGTTTCACGCATGCCTCACGTGCTGGATGAGTAATCGATCTGAAATTGAACTTACTGCAATCCTTTAAGCATACCTTAGCATAAAATCACATTTTAATTACATCTGTCCATAGTGCATAAAGGGCAAACGAATTACAATTAACGTCGGTGAACAAGACCGAACCTAGTGAAAACAAAAGCCCAGCACAAATTTTAATTTGTAAGGTATTTATATTCTAATAGTAAGAATCCACATGTATGACATCTTAAAGGCATACAAATTTTGTGTAGAACGTTGTTGCACCGTTCGACAACACTTTACTAAACTGCTAACGTAGCGATTACTAACGTTGACGCGCACGTAACGTCTACCGGAATGTTCAAACTTTAGTGTGGAAATGGCTTTGAATGCATGGTTAAACCTTACACCGGCATATAAGCGTGTAACTCTTTCCACCGAAGAAGTTGTAAGGTGTGCAAATCTCAACACCATAATCTATAGAAACACTTTTGCAAATAGATTTCTATGAAAGTTGGATAATTACGTTCTATTTTGTCAATATTTTAAAACTTATGGTAATTTTCAAAATATAAAGATGGTAGAAACGTGTCAGTTATTATTTCACTCCATAACATAAAATAGTAAGTTTAACCTACACATTCTTTGAAACTGATTCTTTGCCTTTCAATGGAAGGATAACCCACAAAAAAATAATTATGCTGTACTGATAAGATAATGCATTCTTTCAAGTTGTGAAACGAGTACTAATTATTTAAATTTTTAAAACATTCATATCATAATTTGGCTAACATATCAAATTGAATCTTGCCATACATGTAATAATTGATACATGATATTAAACACCATGAGGCATATCGTCGTTGTAAATGCAAAACCTCGTATCTCGTTTTTGGAAAATTTCAAAGGGGAGGGGAAAAAGTGTAATAATTTTTCCCAAACTTATTTTTTTACTTGAAATTTGGACATATTGTTCACAAGTAATGTGTCATTAATACTGATCAGTAAATATATCTGAACACCCGCGATAATCGTCTAAACTGGACACGCAAGTTTTTATACTTTGAAAATCGCAAGAATCGACATAGCCTACGATGATTTGCATTTACACCGACGATATTTTAATAATAGCAAAATCATTACATTAAATTACAACCATTACAGCCCTGGAAGCATAATTTGTCTTCTGTAGCTGCTGGTTGGGCTATTCTAATTTTTGGCGTTTGTGAAAGGGGTAATACGGCCTACGTGAGCTCACAAAATGAAATCTAAAAGCAAAGCAGTTCCCACGCATCAGAACCAAACAAGTTGATTTTGAGATCTTATTTATGATGTTATGAAATCATTAAAACAATTTAGTTTGGCAATTCAGCCTGACCTTTCAGACCAATTTGCGTCCAGTTTCATATATAAGACCGGTCGCCGCGGTAAGGGGCCAAAACGGACTGATACGTGAGAATCGAAATTTCGAGAAGATGGCAAGATTTTTGTTGGCGTTCGCCTTTGCTTTACTAGCACTAGTAGCTCCGTGCATCTTCGGTAAGTTTAATTTGTGTTTCTAGTTCCTTGCTTTTAATTAATTTCTTCATTTTAAAACTTTTGCAAACTGCCAAAAGTTGGACTGTTTTATTTTAAAGCTTATACTGAAAACAAAATTTGTGTTAGCTGGCCCGTAGGAAGCAATTTCATATTGGGGGAGGGGGGGGGGGGGGGGGGCTAAAGCCTTGTCCTGAATATTGTGGGGGGGGGGCTAATTTGGATTTTCCCTATTTTCAGTGTATAATTAAGAGAATTCAGCATTTTTGGCCAACATTAAGGGGGGGGCTTAGCCCTCCCTAGCCCCCCTGTTCCTACGGGTCTGTTAGTTAAAACAGAATGTGTGTAAAATATAAAATGGAAAACATTTAGATAGGGGCCTAAAACAGACAAAGAAATTTCTTCTTTTGCCTAAATATTTCCCCAATCCTTTTCTACAAAGGTCGTCAAAACAGGTATTGTGTGGTAAGGCTTCATTCATTTCGGTCGATGTGGGTTTTTTTATGTTATTATTGTTCCCTTAATTATTTTTTTGCGAAGTTTGCATCTTTCCTACAAATCCTTACACCGATACAGCAGTAAAACATTGGGTAACAAAAATGCTGATTTCCAGTACATTGTCCTCGTCTTTCAATGGCTATATTCTTAAACTCCCAAATTTGTTCCAACAGTAAAGTCATTTCTTGGAGTCTTCTGTGGCTTTGGACAAGTCGATTTGTTTTTTAAATGGTTGCTACATTGCCTGTATAAAAATAACTAAACCCGTATCGACGTGTAGGTTTATTTTATGAAGGAAATGGGAAAAGGGACATGGGGAAATTTAAAGCTAATTGTGGAGCCAGATCAGCATTGTAATACAGGAAAAAATCTTAATCCAGAATAAAACGTAATGATTACAATTATAAGTAAAAAAATGAAATAAATAGATAACTCAAAATATTGCTGAACTTTCAGAATGTTACACATGACTTCACTGTGCGCCTTAAGGTAGAATAAAGTTATTTCATCTAATAACCCCCCCCCCCCGCACACAACATCCCCCGAAAGTCGTCCTTGGAGTCTTAAAACGCCGCTCAAACGTTAAGTATTTGTTATTTTTAGTAACATACTCCCAATCCCAAACATTGTGGAAAAAAGAGTAGTTTCCAAGGACCCCGAAATACAATTCTGGCAGACTGAAATACCTGTATTTCAACACACGGTAGGTAGCATACCATCTGTATCCTAGAGGAGACATTTTTACTAAACAGCTGATATAGGCTATTGTACGCTTTTAAGGTAGTATAACCCTAATGAGATTTGCACGACGTCGGAATTATTCGGCGACGTCGAAAACATTCGGCGGTAGATCTTTCCACCGCCGAAATGTTTACGACCTCGCTCGAATAAATGCGGATACGTAACGACGACGCTGGAAAGAATCCGATGTCTTATGAACCTAAAAATGGCCACATAACGGGTATTCCACCTTAACTGACAATAAACCAGAGTAAGCGACCCTACAGAACACGCAAAAATCGTTCGCAATAAAGTAATGCTCGGGGAAACATTGTGGAAAAAGAGTAGTTTCCAAAGACTCCGAAATACAATTAGGTTATTTCATCTAAGACCCCCCCCCCCCCAACACAACAGCCTCCGGAAGTCGCCCTTGGAGTCTGAAAACGCCGCTCAAACGTTTAGTATTTGTTATTTTTAGTAACAATACTCTCAATCCCAAAGCGTTTTGGTAACAATACTCTCGAACCCAAAGCGTTTTAATGTTGAATGCGCGTGCTCTTTATCGCTGTATTGAATGCACGTGCGTCGTCATTGTTTTCTCCACATATTTAGGGAGCCTCGTTTTGATAATGTCAATTTATGACTAGTTTTAGTAATAATTTTCATGTGTAAATGTTGATTTCCCATAAACCCATCGTCTTTGCCTCCGGAAGTGTGTTCTGTGGGAACAGTCTAAAACATAAGTGGAAGGACCTAAAACCCGTAATGTGGCCATTTTGAGATTAATAAAACATCGGATTTTTTTCCGAGTGTCGTCGTTATGTATCCGAGCGTATTCGCGTGCGGTCGTAAACATTCTCCGGTGGAAAGTTCAACCGCCGAATGTTTTCGACTTCGCTGACGTCGGGCGAATCTCATCATGGGTGGACTGCATTAAAACCGTCGCGATTTCAGCAAACAGTCCTGAATGAAAGAGTTGGAGAAATAAAACGCGAAATTCTAACACTTTCTAAACAGCACAATTCTAGGGTGATACAATTTTAAAAAAAATATTGCAGACGACAATACGTGTTTTTATAAAGATATCATTTATGTTGTAAAACACAGAAAATATTGTGGGGAAAATGATGTTTATTAGAATGTTCATATTTTTCAAATTGTGGTTCAAATTGAAAGCTGCTGCAGACGACCAAACAGATGTTGATTAAGATAAAAATTTATGTACAATATAGCACGGAAAATATTGAGGCAAAATGAGAAATTGCTGATTATTATTTTGTCTCAATGTTGTCACAAGCCTTTTTACTAGGGACGTCCAAATCAGGTCCATTTTGGGGGTTTAGACAGTGTTTCTCTAATAAGGACCTGAAAACTAGTTTTTGAACCACAGGGGTCGATGGTTCGATCCCCGCCTTTCAATTCTTTCGCATGAGACTTTAACCCTTTCCCAAACAAGATCTGGTTTTGACGTTCCTCATAGGAAAAGCTTGAGAAAATATTGAAACAAAAGAAGAAAGTGCTGATAACCAGCAGTTTCTCCTTTTGTCTCAATATTTTCTTAGCTATATTGTACAAAAATCCTTACTTTTTCAATGTCCATTTTGTCGTCTGCAGAAACCTTCAAATTGGAGCATCCTAATTTTTTGTCGTTTGGGAAAGGGTTAAATCGAGGTATCGTCTCCATATAGCTGTTGACTGAGACGTAAAGCTCCACCCAATGAATCATTCTATAATGCCCCTTTCCAGATCCTTGCTAATTTACATTATTTTCTCCTTTTCCCAGGAAGTCGTGAGCAGGAAAAGCTAGCAGATATATTGTTATCGTCTAGGTACAACAAAAACTTCGCCCCTGACTATGTCACGATTCAGATGGACATTAACCTACTAAGGATTATAGATCTGGATCTGGTATGTAGCGTACAATTTATGATCGTTTCTTAAGGTAGAAAATCCTTAATGTGGCCATTTTGAGATCAATAAAACACCGGATTTTTCGAGCGGTGTCGTTACGTATCCGAACTTATTCGGACGCGGTCGGAAACATTCGGTGGTGGAGAGCTCCACCGCCGAAAGTTTTCGACTTCGCCCGAATAATTTTGACGTCGCGCGAATCTCATTAGGTGTTACCCGTAATAGGTATTCGGCCGTTTTTGGGCGACGTCGTTATAGTGGACTATAACAGATATTTCGCGCCCGACTATGTCTCGGTTGAGAGGGACATTCATCTATTAACCCTTTCCCAAACGACAGAATTTTAGGGCGGTCCAATTTGAAAGCTGCTGCAGACAACAAAATAATTGATCACAAAAGGCCAGCTTGTCTGTGTTATAGCCCAGAAAATATTGAGGCAAAAGGAGAAACTGCTGGTTATCAGCAGTTTCTTCTTTTGTCTCAATGTTTTCCCAAGCCTTTTCTATTAGGGTCGTCAAAACCAGGTCTTGTTTGGGAAAGGGTTAAGAATTTTAGATCTGGATCTGGTAAGTAAATTATGAGGCAGAATATAGCTCACGATAAATGACCTGGCGGAGCATCACAAGCTATTAACAGTCTGATTTAGGTTAAATACGGTTCGAACTTACGATAACACCTGGTAGACACCGGTAAGGGTAATGCGTACAGATAGGATACCACAAGACGTCTACGACGTTGCAGCATGATTGTCAAAATGGCCACATTGTAACGCGTATCAAAACGTTTTGACGTATCTAGCTAAAATTATGCGTCCTTTGTAAATCATCCATTAAATACTTTTGAGGTAGGCCTACCCCATCTATTTTAAAATAGATACCAATCACTTCGCGTATCTTCGGGTGTCATCCAGGGCAAAGGGAAATTACATTGGTATACCCTTGTCAATTTCCAGGCTTCTTCCGTGGCAGCGGAAATTGACGAAGGATACGTTCGTCAATTTTCGTTGCCACGGATGACAACTGAAGTTACACGATGTGTCCGGTATCTATTGATTGATGGAATACGTTAAAATGGTTTTGACTCTATTCAATCGATAAATGAATCTTCTTTATTCCAGGAGCACAAAGTGTTGACCCTGGACACATGGCTGGGTATATACTGGCATGATGACCGGCTAGCCTGGGACAGGGAAGGATGGTTCGACGACTATGAAAACATCACCATCATGAACCTCCCCTCTACCAAAGTGTGGATACCTGACATCACGCTGTATGACAGGTAAGGTGGTCAAACGATTCTCTAGTTTTGACGCTCCTAATTTGCTTTTTGTCTTAACCTTTTAAGGGGGGGGGGGGGGCTTCCGTGGCCGAGTGGTTAGAGTCGCTGACTCAGGATCACCTGCCCCGTTGTTCTGTTGGTTCGAATCCCGCCAGGGACGTATGAACTTTCATGTGAGGAAGCTATCCAGCTGGCTTGTGGAACGTCGGTGGTTCTACCCAGGTGCTCACTTGGGGTCTTCCTCCACCATTCAAAGCTGGAAACAGGTCAAAAGAAGGGAGTTCCTTCCTGGGCACGCCCAGTCTACTACTCGGTCATATGGGCAACCGGCAACCGAGGATAAATAACCTAAACAAGAGGACCATGATGGTCCTATATCGCTCACCTGAACCAAAATGATATAAGCAACACTTTTCTTCAATTCAAAAAATATTTATGACTCTAAGACTGAAAACGAACTTATGGTCAATAACATTGTGAAAATCGAACTCATCCAAGATTTCATCATGCCCAACATTGTGTCCAAGATTTGTCTTGTTTGATAAGTAATTGTAGATTCTGGAGTATAAACAAGGTCGAAAAAAGCCGAAAACAGCAATTTTGTCAAATTCAAGGGCACTCTCAACTTTCTGGTCAGATCAGGCTGAAAATCAAACTCATCCGAGATCTTATGATATCCAACATTGTGTCCAAGATTTGTCTTGATTGGTCAATAATTGTAGATTCTAGAGTGTAAACAAGGTCTAAAGCAGCCGAAATCGGCAATTTGATCAAACTTAAGGGCACATAACTCTCATCTTTCTGGTCAGATCAGGCTGAAAATCAAACTCATATGAGATCTTATAGTCTCCAACCTTGTGTCCAAGTTTTGGATTGATTGATTAATAATTGTAGATTCTAGAGTGTAAACATCGTCGAAAACAGCCAAAAAAGACAATTTTGTCAAATTCAAGGGCAAGTAACTCTCGACTTTCTGATCAGATAAGACTGAAAATCATACTCATCCGGGATCTCATGGTCCCAAACATTGTGTCAAAGTTTTGTCTTGATTGATGAATAATTTTAGATTCTAGAGTGTAAACAAGGTCAAAAACAGCCGAAAATGGCAATTTTGTCAAATACAAGGGCACATAACTCTCGTCTTTCTGGTCAGATCATACTGAAAATCAAACTCATCCGAGGTCTTATGGTCTACAATGTTATGTCCAAGATTTGTCTTGATTGATCAATAATTGTAGATGCTAGAGTGTAAACAATGTCAAAACTAAGAATTTTTCGCATTCAAGGGCAGATAACTCCTGACTTTCTGGTTCGATCTGACCCATAATCGAACTCATCCAAGATCTTATGGCCATACATGTTTTGACCAAGTTTGGTCAAGATTAGCTTATATTTGTAGATGCTAGAGTGTAAACACGAAATTGTGGACGGACGGACGGACAGACGGACAGACGGACGGACGGACAGACGGACGACGGACAAAAAGTGACCACAATAGCTCACCTTGAGCACTTCGTGCTCAGGTGAGCTAAAAAACAAACCTTTTATGCTTGGCTTATATCATTTATTCAGTTCATTATCGGCGCTTTTCTGCAAAAACCTCGTATCTGCAGCTTGTTTTAAGCTGCAGATACGATGGTTTTTTCAGAAAAGCAGCTTTATGAAGTTTGAAACTGATACATCTCGTTTGTTTTTGACGAATTTTCGGTCCAAATCTGCGTTAGAGCTGCATGGATTTCGCAACACATGTAACTTGATTGCAATTCTCCACTTGCTACTTTTTTGGCGACAGGGTTTAGAGTTAAGCGCACGGAGTGTAAGCATAAATCATACTATAATTTGAGCAACGTTTGTCCGTTTGTCTGTTTGTTCCCCTACTCCTCCCAGGTCCTTGGGCCGATCTTCACCAAACTTGGAGGGAAGGTGGAGGGCGGCCCCGGATATTAGATTGAGGGGTTCATTTTTTGAAAGGTCAAGGTCATCGAGGTCAAAGGTCAAATTTATGTTTTTACGGGTTACGGGTATCGTTTTTACGGGTTACGGGACGGGATTGCTTACGGGTTACGGGACGGGATTAAGTGGAGGGCAGCCCCGGATAGGTCAAGGTCATCGAGGTCAAAGGTCAAATTTCGAGACGGGTAAAATTGCTAGTTATCCTAATTTGGAAAAGTGATACGATCTGGAAGACAGGTTAATCTACGAAGGATATGACATGCCAAGAAATATCTAATCTGGTCAGATGGATTGTAATGCAGTTTGGAGTTAGACAATCAATTTGTGACCCGTCACGCTAAAAGGGACCTTATCCGAATACCAAAAATCCAAACTTTGACAAACTTTTCAGACTCAGCACAGGTAAACCAGATATTGTATTCGAAAAATGAACGTAAAGTAAGATAGGGAAAACATTCCAGATATAAAAAATACATACAAGTGAAAAGTATCGGCCCTAGTCTGGCTGCGCGGACTGCGCAGACTGACTAGGGTCGATATTTTTCACACACCCGATAAGGTCCCTTTCGCGCGACGGGTCACATTTATAAAACAAAAGTTTTTGTACGGCATTGTTTACTTTTTTCCAGTGCGGACGGGTACCTATCGTTCAACAAAGACATCCACGTGATCGTAAAACAAAATGGCGACGTGCTTTTCATACCTCCGGTCAAGCTCCATAACTACTGTAACCTTGACAACGGTGACCACTCTGGCAACGTCACATGCGTGCTGAGATTCGGATCATGGACCTACGGTACCTCGGAACTGGATATAAGTCTGCACGGAAACGGCTGGGAGACAAGCTTACTGGACACGGATTTCAACCCACACTGGACCTATGTGGGCTCGAGCGCCTCGGTCGTGGCTGACTCGTACGAGGGCATGGACGAGGACTACCAGCATCTCGACTTTGAAATCACGCTCCACAACGAGGATGAGGAGTAATTGAGAGTTGAAAACGCCTAACATTCTCAACCAATTCTAGAATTTCCTCAAATCTTAATCTTATATTACAAATAAATCAACGTAATTGACAGAGAGATAACCACATAGGTCTCCAATTAAATTTCTTGTTACACTCTGTAGATTAGAATTAGAAAATACATCACGATTTGTTTGTGAATAGAACCCTTTCGTGCTGTTCTAACCGTATCATTTCACTCATCTCCGGAAGCCTTTAGCGCATGTGCGAGCCCAGACTGGTTACCCCCCCCCCCCCCCCCCCCCGATATCTAGATAGTGTGCATTCTCCCCACAGTATCAGGTCGTTGCTATCAATTCCACATCCATGTAATGAATGCGCGACGTAATTTTAAGAGAATGGGTAGTATCAGGGTGGTAGGCAGTCAAAGCTCGCGAATGTTTGGAAAAGGCTTCTGGCGGAAAATTGTATGGTGAAAGCACAAGTAAATCACCTTGATTCTGTTGTACAGTAGATAACAGGATCTGGAGAAAGGGCCCCCTTTAGCATTTGAAACTAACATGGATCCTGATCGGACTGTGTGTATGATTCATACTGGTCTCTTTAAGCTTCTTCATTCCATGTAGCACCGCTCGGATAGGAGCATGGATTCTGATCGGACGATTATTTAAGACAACATTCTAATGAGGACACACAATATAGGGTTTGGTGAACAATAGGCTAAATGACAATGCATTTTGAAAAGCCTTTACCTCCCTCTAATCTGTAGGTCAGTCCAGGCTCCATGGCGGTCATAAATCGTCCGTGTTATTGCAAAACCTCGTAACTCCAGCTTGATTAAAGCTGGAGTTACGAGGTTTTTCAATAACACATACAAAATGCTTTAAAGGTTCCTTTTCAGATTCCGGGTAAGTTTTGTACTATTCATTTAATGGGCTTTAAACCTTTCCCAAACGACAAAATTTTAGGGTGATCCACTTAAAAAGCTGCTGGGGGTGACAAAATGGATGTTGATATAGATGGAATTTATGTACAAAAGAACAGAGAAAATATTGAGACAAAAGGAGAAACTGCTGGTTATCAGCAGTTTCTTCTTTTGTTTCAATGTTTTCCCAAGCCTTTTCTCTCTGGGACGAGAAAACCAGGTCTTGTTTGGGAAAGGGTTAAACTGATTTTTGTAATAATACACTAATAGAATATAATAATCGTTTATTTGAAACTTGTTGCCTTACTTGATTCTTTATACAATTAGCCTAAATGTATGCATTTTCCATACTTACGGTATCTGTTTAAACATTTGCCAAACAAGACCGACGATTGGCATTAAGAAATATCGAGAGAAAAGAAGAAAAATGCTGATATCCTGCATTCATTCCATTTCTCTCCGTATTTGATTGCATAAAAATTCAATCTTACTCAATTTTTTGGGGGGAACTGGCCACCTTTTCCACCTCTTGTAAAGCCTATCCCACAACCGGTCGTACATGCTCCTGCATGCGGTCTGTGTCTAAAACGTACGCTTAGTCGTGCGATGCACGCACGTGCAACATACGATTTTGGTGGACGCAACCACGACGCAGACTGCACGCAGCAAAGAACTGACCGGACAATTCTTTGCTACGACCATTCTGCGTCTTTTAGAACGCCAGGAGCACGCAAGACAGAAGTACGGAACCCGTACGACAGGCGTGCGTGTGACGCACGGAACGATATACTGAAACTCCAGAAAATTTAAAAGAATGCATACTTTTCTCGAAAGAGATTCATACTCTTGAACTGCTATGAATGTACATATTTTGAGGCGCTCTTACATCCCGTCGTTTGTCTTTATAAATCCTGCGATTTTGCAGAGTTTTAAAACGTACGATTTAAAAAGACGCAAGACGGGTTGTAAGAGAGGCTCAAGGTATGCTCGATATGCGCCATTCTCCCCGCAGAGTGATAGTTCGTTGCTCTTCACATATTATCCTCTATGAAAAAGAGTGGATCTGCGCTAGGAGATAGCTATTTCGATGCCTATATATTCTAGCAGGAGACACATTCAGACGCTTAACTCGAAAAAAATATCAGCAAGACTTTCTTAAACTTTCCTACTCATTTTATTCTCGTATCATTATTTTTTTTTCAAAAATGTAACACCATCTAATACAACAAACATAAAATTCATCAAAACAGATTCAACGAAGAACATTCATTTATCCCTTTTCTTAATCTTTTACCAAAAGATAAAAAATTTTCACACAATACCACATAAAATATTGAGGCAAAAGGAGACAAGAGCCGTCACAGACGGATTATGCTCCCCGAATAAGTGATTGTAACAAAATAAAAACTATCATACATTAAGCCCCCTTTTCCCACAACAGCCTTTTTGTACACACATTTTTTTTTTTATAAAATATGGTCTAGAACATCCTATTTATTACATAAGTACAAAATGTCATTAAATTCTGCCCATTAGATGAGGAGAAATTAGAGAACTAATTTTTACACTAAGGCCCCTTTTTCCATGACACAGCCTCAAATTAAAAAACGGAGAAAAAAGTCCCTAGGTATAATCCCAGGGAATTCACATGTGAAGTTTCATTGAATTTGGTCCAAGGGTTGCTGAGATCTGGCTGTGGGAGGACGAACACATAGACGGACGGACAGCCGGACGGACAGACAGCCGGACGGACGGACAGCATGGCGACTATATGCTCCCCCGAAATTTTTTCGGGGAGCATAAAAATGCTGATTATCAGCATTTTCTTCTTTTGCCTCAATGTTTTCCTAAACCTTGTCTATTAGGTCTTGTTTGGGAAAGGTTTAAATGCCAAAATGTTAGGATGGTCAAAATTATATGCGTTACAGACATCGCAAAACGTAGAAACATTTTGTGAGCCTTGAAAATATTGCAGGAAAACAACAAATTTTTCCAGATGACCAAACATGTTTAATACACTTTTTGGACACTTATTTTGTCATCTTGCATCATCTTTAATTGATGCTGACACATGGACTTGATTGTAAAAACTTTTGTTGGCATTAACCAAATAAATTTGTTTAATACTTGTTTTGGTTAAATTTTTCTGATAAATCTATAATAGAATTTAATCTAAACAGGAATTTAAACATGTATTGCTTTATACTAACCAATATTTATAACAAGAGTGCCATGGTCACAATATACTCCGCCACTTATAAAACTTGAGACAAAAAAATGACATTGACAAGGATTTATAAATATTCACTGAAAAACCTGCAAAAAATGGTGTTCACAAAAAGGTTTTTATAAATATCCAGTGAAAAACCTGGAAGAAATTGCGTTCACGAGGATGAAATATCATTAAGCCCCAGAGACTAAGATTGAAGGGGGCATAATTCAGGCAAAAATCAAGGAACCATAAAATACTTATTTCATGCACATCTACCAATTAAGGTAATAACATCCACCAAGTTTCATTAGGATCCAGTCAGAATCTTAGGAGGAGTTGCACTGACAAGGCTGCAATTTCAATCAGCCCCAGAGACTAAATTTTAAGGGGGCATAACTCTAGAAAAAAATCAATGAACCATAAAATCCTTCTTACATGCACATCTACTGATTGAGGTGATAACATTGACTACGTGATATTTAGATCCAGCCAGAAACTTAGGAGGAGTTGTGTTGACAAGCCTGCAATTTCAATAAGCCCCAGAGACTAAGTTTTTAAGAGGCATAACTCAGGCAAAAATCGACGAACCATAAAATCCTTCCTTCATGCACATCTACCAATTAAGGTGATAACATTGACCAAGTTTCATTAAGATCCAGCCAGAAACTTAGGAAGAGTTGCGTTGACAAGGCTGCAATTTCAATAAGCCCCAGAGACTAAGTTTTTAAGGGGCATAACTCAGGCAAAAATCGAAGAACCATAAAATCCTTCCTTCATGCACATTTACCAATTGAGGTGATAACATTGACCAAGTTTCATTCAGATCCAGCCAGAAACTTAGGAGGAGTTGCGTTGACAAGGCTGCAATTTCAATAAGCCCCAGAGACTAAGTTTTTAAGGGGCATAACTCAGGCAAAAATCGACGAACCATAAAATCCTTCCTTCATGCACATCTACCAATTGAGGTGATAACATTGACCAAGTTTCAAGAAGATCCAGCCAGAAACTTAGGAGGAGTTGCGTTGACAAGAAAAGTGGACGGACGTATGGACGGATGGATGGACGGACGGACGGACGGACAGACGGAGAAGATGACGCCAATATACGTCCGCCTCCGGCGGCGTATAAAAACCAAAGCCCTGATGGTATCAAATCAGCTAACAAACTATAGGTACAATATAATTCTACAAAATATGGACGGAACAAAATACAATATCACAATTTGTTTTATGGACGATACGTAAACTTTACATGTCACCTTAATTATAGGTCTCGATAAATGACCTGCTGGCAGAGCATCTCTGACATGTTATTTATCCGGCCCTATAACTAATTAATTGCAAATATAACAAACAATATTAGACTGGATGATATGACATAACATTGTAATCTTTTGCCATTCCAGAACAAATGAATTTTAGACTGGTTCTCTTCAAAATAATGTTTGGGACTGTATTTGCATTTTTCTTGTAAAAAGAAAGCCAGGAAAACATGATTAAGTGCATCAGCTATTCAATCAATCAATCTATCTACCAACCAATCAATCAATAAATCAATCAACCAATCAAAATTTTTGTGGGTGACAATTCTTTTTACATTTTTTTAAAACTAGCATATATTGTTCTATTCATTTAGAAAATTAATTAACTCTAAAATATCTAAAGATAATCTGCCTGCAGAACAAACTAGAACTGTCACAGGATGTGACTTGATACCCCCGCACAAGCTTTGATTACAAAAAGGGCAATAAGTGTATCAAGCTTAAAGTTGCTAGCACTTATGGTTTAGAAGATAAGGTCTAGACAAAAAAGCAAGGGTACAAACAAACAAGAGGGCCATGATGGCCCTAGATCGCTCACCTGAAATTTCTTGCCTTGTTGAAATAAACATTTTGACCTGTATAGCAGCAATTTAAGAATTTTGCAATAAAGCCCCTTTTCCTTAGTTTTTCAAAAGAATGAAACAAAATTCAGCCTTTTTCAAAAGTGTTTGCTCTTTTACCCTTTTTCTGATGTCACTGCACTAAGAGCTTTGATATTAATCAAATTCTTATAACAACTTTGAAAGCCCTTCACCCAAAGATCATTCATATGAAGTTTTAAGAATGTTGGCCCACTACATGTAGTAAGCCAGAAGATTTTTAAAAGATTTGGCTATTTTCCCCTTTTCTCATGCCGCAGAAGTCAAAGGCTTTGATGGAATCAAAGTCTCTCAAAATCTTTGAAAGCCCTTCATCAAAGGACCATTCATGGGAAGTTTCAAGAATATTGGCCAACTAGTTGAAGGCAGAAGCTTTTTACAAGATTTGGCTATTTTCCCCTTTTCTCATGCCGCGGCAGCCAGAGTCTTCGATGGAATCAAATTCTTTTAACAACTTTGAAAGCCCTTCACCCAAGGATCATTCATGTGAAGTTTCAAGAATATTGGCTTGCTAATTAGGTAGAAGAAGATTTTTAAAATATTTGGCTGTTTTCCCCTTTTCTCATGCCGCGGCAGCCAGAGTCTTTGATGGAATCAAATTCTTTTAACAACTTTGAAAGCCCTTCACTCAAGGATCATTCATGTGAAATTTCAAGAATATTGACTGACTAGTTAGGCAGAAGAAGACTTTAAAAAGATTTGGCTATTTTCCCCTTTTCTCATGCCGCAGCAGCCAAAGTCTTTGATGTAATCAAATTCTTTTAACAACTTTGAAAGCCCTTCACTCGAGGATCATTCATGTGAAGTTTCAAGAATATTGGCTAACTGGTTAGGCAGAAGAAGATTTTTAAAAGAGTTGGCTATTTTCCCCTTTTCTCATGCCGCGGCAGCCAGAGTCTTTAATGGAATCAAATTCTTTTAACAACTTTGAAAGCCCTTCACCCAAGGATCATTCCTGCCAAGTTTCAAGAAAATTGGTCCACTGGTTTGGGAGGAGAAGATCTTTAAAGAAATTGTGGACGGACGGACGGCCGGACGACGGACAACGACCGATCACAATACCTCACCTTGAGCACTTTGTGCTCAGGTGAGCTAAAAAGGGCAATAATTCTTAAAGTTGGCATGACAGAGTAAAAGTTCTTTTACATGACACTTTCTGACAATGAGATCTATAAGTGTACTTATTTCGAAGTTGCTAGCACTAATGAAAGATATGTTCCGGACACAAATCCAAGGGTAAAAACAGCAAAGGACAATCACTCAAAAAGTATGCATGCCTGAGTAATGATTCTTGTACAAGACACTTCCCCACAATGAGATGTATAAGTGTACCAAGTTTGAAGTTGCTCGCACTTGCGGTTTAGAAAATATGGTCCAAACAAATGTGAGGGTACAAACAACAAAGGGCAATAACTCAAAAAGTTGGCGTAATTGAGTAACAGGTATTGTACACGACACTTCCCCACAGTGAGATGTATAAGTGTACCAAGTTTGAAGTTGCTAGCACTTGTGGTTTAGAAGATATGGTCCAAACAAAATGTAAGGGTACAAATAACAAAGGGCAATAATTCAAAAAGTGGGCGTGGCTGAGTAACAGTTATTGTACACGACACTTCCCCACAGTGAGATGTATAAGTGTACCAAGTTTGAAGTTGCTAGCACTTGTAGTTTAGAAGATATGGTCCCAACAAAATGTAAGGGTACAAACAACAAAGGGCAATAATTCAAAAAGTGGGCGTGGCTGAGTAACAGTTATTGTACACGATACTTCCCCACAGTGAGATGTATAAGTGTACCAAGTTTGAAGTTGCTAGCACTTGTAGTTTAGAAGATATGGTCCCAACAAAATGTGAGGGTACAAACAACAAAGGGCGATAACTCAAAAAAAGGGCGTGGCTGAGTAACAGTTATTGTACACGACACTTCCCCACAATGAGATGTATAAGTGTACCAAGTTTGAAGTTGCTAGCACTTATGGTTTAGAAGATACGGTCCAGACAAAAATGCAGGGTTACAAACAACAAAGGGCAATAACTGTAAAAGTGGGCGTGGCAGAGTAACGATCCATACACAGGACACTTGCCCACAATGAGATCTATGAGTGTAGCAAGTTTTAAATTGCTAGCACATATGGTTTAGAAGATATGCTCTTGAGAAGTTTTTTGTCCACGGACAGACATACATACAGACAGACATACAGACAGACAGGTTGATTCCAGTATACCCCCTAAAACATTCGTTTTGCAGGGGTATAATAAAACATTCGTTTTGCGGGGGTATAAATATCACAGTTCAAAAATACGATTGTAAAATAATAATCTAATTAAATATTTTATTTCCCAAATAAGCCCTGACTTTGATGTCTCTAAAAGCAAAGTGCTCAAAGTACTGCAAATATGAAAGAGAAAGAATGCATGAGAAGAACAACAGGAGAAATACAGCAAGACACGTCTTTGACCTTCACTTTTTTCTCATACTGTAAGAATAATAAATATCAAAGTGCTGAAAGTATTGTACGTAGGAACAAGATGTGTTTATGAAACACAAATGCTGCCGAAATAGCCAATGTTAAGTTATCAGACAGACGGATGGACAGACAGGCAGACATGAGTAAAACAATAAGGCCCTGATCTTTCGATACGGGGGCATAAAAAGTAAAGAATGCCAGAGAACAACAGGTGTAATGCATCAAGAAGCGTTGACCTTTGACCTTCACTTTTTCCACAAATTGTAAGAAAAATAAACATGAGCAAGGATCTGGAAAAATATGGCATTTAAGAACATCATGGATCTAGATCAGTCTGTGCATATGCACAGTCTGATCCAGATCCATGGTGTTCTTTGATAGCTTCTTAATTAGCTGTAGCACCTTTCAAGTAGGATGGATCCATATTGAACGGCATTTGACCACATTTTGATCTGGAAACTTGGTCTTCTAAAACATTTTTTATAAGGGACCTTTTGCAAGATCCTAGCTCAAATCAAAGTCCTGAAAGTACTGTATGTATGAAAGAGAAAAGAATGCCAGGAGAACAACAGGAGTAATACATCAAGAAGCGTTGACCGTTGACCTTCACTTTTTCCTCATATTGTACGAGTAGTTCTTGGATTGTCCTTGACCTTCATTCAGCTTTATCAGGTTGAGTTGTCCTGAAATGAATAAAACAAAATGTTTGTTTGTACTAATTGAGTCTTTACCAGATGCCAAAATTATGGACTGTTCCAATTAAAAAGCTGCTGTAGATGACAGAATGGTCGTTGATAAAGAAGGTATTTGGATACAATATAGCACAGAAAATATTGAGGCAAAAGGAGAAATTGCTGATGAGCAATTTCTTCATTTGCCTCAATGTTTTCCCAAACTATTTCTACTATGGACATCAAAGCAAAGTCTTGTTTGGTTAAAGATTAACTCATCCCAAAACAATATTATAGGCTAGTAGACCAAAATTAGAGTATATGCGGACGACATAAATCAAACTCTCAGAATTGAAATTCTCTTCACTAGGGGCAAAAATATTGAGTGCAAAAACATATTAGGGAGTACATCAAAATAATTCAGAGTGTATGGTAGATACTTCAGTATGTCTTTCAAAATGGCAAAAAAGTATCTAAATGATTTTTTTAAAGTCATGAAATGTAATTTTTAGCCATGAATATGAAAGCACTGTCACTAATGGCTCAAAAGCTATAGCAAATGTACAAAGAGTAAAAAATCCTGTTTATCCCCTATATTGTTTTTAGGTTTTCTAAAAACTTGCATAATTATGAGGATTGGATTAACCCATTACCAAACGACAAAAATTTAAACTACTCTGTATCTGAAGATGTTGCAGACGACAATTTCAAGTTGGGGAAATTTGAAATATTTTCGTCCTTTTTGGAGGAAAACATTGTGGGAAATGAAGAGATTACTTGTCATAAGCAATTGCTTCATTTTCCACAATGTTTTCCCAAGCCTTTCTTGTAAGGGAGTCAAAATGCGTCACTGTGCAGAAATGGGTTAAAAGGAGTTTTATGCCCCATCCAAGAGCTAAGGTCATACGAAGACTTCAGTGTCAAGTCCAAAGACTGGTTGCCTAAATATAAAGAGATGATACCAATATATGACTTCCTTCAGCTGTATACAACAAGCATATCATCGCTTTTCAATTTTCAACAAGAACTGCCTAACTGCAGCTTGTTTTAACGAGGTTTGTTGAAAATGAGCAATATATTCAAAGTCATTACATTTGCATTCAGGAAAACAAGAAAGCATTTAGTAATTGCAGGTCTTTTGAAAATAAGCTAAGCTATTACCAACTATAATGCCATTTTATAACATGTATTCAACCTTCACAAAATAAGACCAGGTTTTGACGTCCCTAATAGGTAAACTTACAGCTTAAGAAAACATTGAGGCAAAAGAGGATAATGTTTATAAACAGTATCTCCTCCATTTGCCTAATATCTTCTAGGCTATGAAATATACAAACTCTATGTTTATCAATACAATTTATGCTCTCTACAGCAGCTTTCAAATAGGAACAGTCCAAAATATTTGCCATTTGGAAATTAGTGGATCAAAATTAGGTTTAGTAATTGCAGTATTACAATGTAAGCCAACCATTAGCAAAATTGACGTTTTAACTGAACTTCATCCTTCTGATTTCAAATCCCATGTTTAAGTCACTATTCACAAAGCAGTTCCTACAACATATGGAATTACCAATGTAACAATATTTTGTGCTTTAAAAAGCCTTCACTCTTTCTTAACTGTTGCGCTACAATCAGCTCAAAAATGCTTGTGCCATAGGTATTACCTTGTTATCAAGCTGCATAATGCATATAGCACCTTACCTATTTTTTTCTGCTGCCTGTATAGTGCAAAAATAGTTTAAGTACACAATCCATAATCAGTGTTTTTACCATGCCCATCTAATGTCAATCATTTGTTATAGAATGTGAAAGATTTCACTCGTTACCAGATGGCAAAATTTTGGACCAGTCTAAATTCAAAGATGTTGCAGACAACAACTTAAAATGAATAAAAACTTTACATATTTTGGTCTGTCTGTGTAGACAACATTGAGGAAAATGAAAAAAAATTGCTTGTCACAAGCAATTTCTTCATTTTCAACAATGTTTTCCAAAGCCTTTATCTTGTGGGGAGTCAAAAGGAAACACTGTTTGGGAATCGGTTAATATTGCAAAGTTGTCTTTCTCTCCTATTTTCTACCCAAACCAATGACTTCCACCACAACCAACAGCATCAAAATTGCTAAACCTAGCTAAATTCATTACCTTCAATGTCTACAGAAAAGAAATGTTATTTTGTTATTTCCTATATTTAGAGATTATATGTTTAACATTATTGAATATTGACGAAGACATACATTCTGCAGTAAAATTGGTAATTCAAACAATACAATAAAACTTCCAAAAAAGTTGTCAAAGAGAAAATGGTGAAAAATATACTATGGAATGGGAACTATACACTTATTAGTGAAACTTGGTTATTAAAGTTAGACAGGAAACAAATTAGCAAGGAAACAACACAAATGAATATGGCTATCCTTTTGGCAATCTGCAAAAATTTAGTCAGTTCCAATTTGAAAGCTGCTGCAGATAACAAACAAAATGGATGTTGATAAATTCAAAATGGGAGAACTATATATCACAGAAAATATTGAGGCAAAAAGAGAAAATGCTGGCTATCATTTCCTTTCTTTATCGACATCCATTTGTCGTCTTCTGCAAACAGGTTTAAAATTGCAATAGTCTTCATTTTTGCAACATGTATTTGAATGGGTTATCATGATTTAGATGAGGCAGAACAACAGTGTACAAAGTTGCTTACAAAAGGTTTATACAGTGCCTGTCAGAATGACCTTTACACTATACAAAAAACTGATTTCTCTGAACTTCTGTTATAGAAATGATAACAAACAATACTCATGATTTACATTATGTAATGTATCAATATACTAATGCATACATGACAAGATGTGTTTGTGAAACACCAATGCCCCCGAAATATCCATTTTTCTAAAATGTTAAATTTTCGTAGAGTAAAGGGTTGATAAGGGTTAACAGATGACCTTGAGGAAGGTCAAACTGCATGGAACAGATACATAACATTGAAAGGAAGTTGCATACCAAATTTGA
Organism: Fragum sueziense; assembly: GCA_963680895.1. NCBI lineage: Eukaryota > Metazoa > Mollusca > Bivalvia > Cardiida > Cardiidae > Fragum > Fragum sueziense. Next base: position 12,468,383 of record OY804609.1, on the reverse strand, counting down.
GCTTTGTATGTCAAACACTTTTGGAGAAAAGGCCAATGTTAAGTTTTCGGACAGACAGACGGACGGACAGATGGATGGACAGACAGACAGGCACAAGTAAAACAATATGCCCCCGATCTCTCGATATGGGGGCACAACAAAAGAAAAACAAAACTTACAAAAAATCTAACAAGAATCACTCGGAATTATCTTAATAAATCTAAAATACATCGAGTGTAAAGGTCATTTTGACCGGCACTGTATAGGTGCAACATATCATTAGCTATGTTTCAAAATGAGGAAACAACAGCTTGAACAAGCTGTTGTTCGGCATTTTCATACAAAGCCATATGACATACTAAAGGGGTCAAAAGTCTATATAGAGTGTGCACGCATAAAACATACGTGTCGACGCATATATTTTCAACTGCTCGCGTAAATTTTATGCACCGACTTAGTATCTGATTGGTTAATAGATAAAATACGCGTCAACGCATATATTTATGCGAGCAGTTGAAAATTTACACGTCGATGCATAAATTTTCGACTGCTCGCGTAAATTTTATGCATGTACCCGTAAATAAAATGTACGCATCAATGTGTAATTTTTATGCGTGCACGCTCTAAAAAGACTTTTGACCCATTTGGTACGCCATAAAGCCAACAGTATACAGACTGGTTAACCCATTACCACGCAGTGACTCCACACAAGATAATGGATTTGGAAAACATTTTTGAAAATGAAGAAATTGCTTTTAACAAGCAATTTCTTTATTTCCCAAAATGTTTAACACACAAAAGACTATAAATGAGAAATTTTATTAATTCTAAATTGTCGTCTGCAACATCTGTAGATTTGGAAATGTCTAAAATATTGCCATCTGGTAATGGGTTAAGGGATAGGGTTAAATGAAGAAAATAACCTTGAAGTTCCTCTTCATCCACTGTTTGCCACAAAAACTCCTTCGGGTGACCTTTCTCGTCCAAGAACGGGGACGGCATGATGCCCTTTTTCGCCACGAGTGGATGGTATTGGTCGATGGCAAAATTGTAGGACATGGCTACATAAAGACAAAAACAGCAAACATACATATAAAGCTGGTTATTATTGTTATCATTAGCCCTTCTCATGCTGATATTGAAAAGCCCTTTCCAAAACAAAATCATATTTGTTGTGTATTTGTCAATATTTTTTTTTAAAATCAGCTGCCATTTACCCCTTTCTCAAAGAAGATCTGGTTTTGATGTCCCTAAAAGAACAGACTTGGGAACACTGAGGCAAAAGAAGAAAATGCTGATTTTTTACCAGCATTTTCTCCTTTTGTCTCAATATTTTCTGTGCAATACTGTACAAAAATACATGCTCTATCAACATGCATTTTGTGGACTGAAATATTGTTCATAATGCAACAGTACAAAATTTTACTTTTTGGGAAAGAGTTAAAAGATGCATCACATCCAACTAATGCCTGATACTTTTTAACTTCTATTTTTCAAACCAAATTAAAATCGGTCACATTCTGAAAGCATAATTGGCGATTCTCTGCAGTTGTTGTTGTGTCATGTTATTCCCCACGGTCAAAAAGATCTGAGGCACGTTCTTTAGAGCGAGATTTCTTGAGATTTCTTAAGATATTTGAGGATAAAGCGTTCTTTAGAGCAAGATTTTTAAGACGCTCAATGGGAGGCGCCATTACCCTATACTCCGTGCGGAACCCCACGGTTCCAAACGCTCCATAATCTATAAACTGCAGTGTTCCGAATGCTCCATACTTTATACAAATGACGTCATCATGACGTCATTTGTATAAATATGGAGCATTCAGAACAGCTCGGTCAAAGTCTCGGTCTTAAAAATGCTTTATCAAAAACATCTCAAGAAATCTTAAAAAAAACTCGCTCTAAAGAACGCGCCTCTGCTTGCATACATGCAATTTAAGTTCATACTTTTGCTTATACCTATCTTGCTGGAATCTTTTGTTGAAATAATTTCCATGCAAGATAATAAGCATGTTTGAAGACAACATTATCCTTGGAGTTCTGAGAGGGACCTTGTTCAGCATGAAAAAAGCAACAATACCGGTAAGCATTTTATTACAGTACTATAGACAAAATTTTGTTAGTAATAAATAAAAAGATCAATATGAATTTCATTAACGAAATACCAAAAGCAGAAAACAACATGGAATGTGTAATGATAAGCTAGTTTTTCAAACATTAGTTTTTACTTTTTTAGTTTTCTAAAATACACACCAATGAAGATAATAAAAGCAATCACATTATAAATCAGCCACCAACCATATAAATAGTCTTAACTCTTTCTTAATCAAGTCCAGTGACTTTCAAAACAAAGATATGGATAAATCCAAATTCAAAGGTGTATCAGATAACAACATTAGTGTGATCAAAACCTTGTTGAAACTTTCATTTGCTTTTGAAAACATTGAAAAAACAGGTGAAGATGCTGTTGATCAAAATTTTCTTCTTTAGAATATATGTTTGCCTAAGCTTGCTCAACTAGGGACATCAAACACAGGACTTGTTCAAGAGAGGGTTAATTTTGAACATTTATTTAAACACTATGGTTAGTCAAATGAAAGCTACATAGAGACATTAAGTCACCTTTTTTCTTAGTATTTGGTGCAATCTGATTCTCTGTTTGATGAACATCTGTGGCAAATAAATTTGTAAGTAAAACAAGATGTGTTTGTGAAACACAAATGCACCCGAAATGGTCAAATATTAAGTTTTCAGTCAGACAGACAGATGGACAGACAGACAAGAATGACAGTAAAACAATATGTCCACAAGCTTTTGATAAAATACTCAGAGTCAGATTGTAAGACATGTCTGACAAAATTTTCCCTTGGTACAGACTCTGACATTTTACCCTTTTGTCAGCCTTACTGTCTGACATTTATTTTGATCTTTGAAATTCTCGATTTTTTTCTCTGACAAAATTTCAATTGGTCCAACAGATAATCCAGAACTATCTGACAATATTTTTTCCACAGTAGATCTAAATAACCTGTCATGCACATCCTGCATTGTTTTTATATCCATTAACCCTTTCACAAACGACAATTTTTTTGGGTGGTTCTACTCATAAGCTATTGCAGATGCCAAAATATGTGTTAGTTTAGATTGGATTTGTGTACAATATTGCTCAGAAAATATTGAGGTAAAAGGGGAAAGTGCTGGTTATCATCAGCACTTTCTTCTTTTGCCTCAATGTTTTCCTAAACGGAAAATGAAACCTTATCTATTAAGGACGTAAATGTTTGGGAAAGGGATAATCAATGTAGTAATTTAGTTATTGATGAAAGATTGATTGAATCTAACCATTGATTTCTTGCATTTCTCACACCAGTACTACCACAATATCAAGTCCAATTTAGCCCCTCTATAATTCAGACACTAGCCCAAACAGGGGCTTGAGCCTTTTGATTTGTTTATTGGGGTTTTACGCCGTTTTCAACTGCTTCGGTCATATCGCGGAGGCTGGAGCACCTAACCATGGATTCCTGTTGTTTCCCATACCAGTACTACCACAACACCCTTACCCAGCCTCAAGCTGCTCACCCACATAGGTTCGGGATATCAAACCATTGATGGGTGACATTTTGTCAGAGAGGGTATTTGCCGCTGCCGGGTATCGAACCCAGGACCTCTCGAATGAGAGGCATATGCGCTACCAACTTTGCCATAGCCACGGCTTAGTTTTAAAGAGCAAGATAATTTTATCTTACCCGCTGATGAGGGTGCCAGTTTGGCCCAGTACGGTCTTTGTGGTCTCAACATATTGGGATGCCAGAATGGAGCATCTATCTGTTCACCTGGTGAAAATAAACAAAAACATTGAAGTAAATTCTAAATAAGACAAGATGTATTTGTGAAACATGAATGCCCCTGAAATGGCAAATGTTAAATTTTTGGAAAGACAGACAGGCAGACGCCCAGACAGACACACTTAAAACAATATGCCCCGATCTTTTGATGCGAGGGCATAGAAATTCATGAAACATGCAAAAAAAATCCATAAACAAGAGACCCCAAAATTCATTTTTGCTGTAGAGAAAATGTAATCTGTAACTAAAGGCAATTTGTTTAGTTTCACTCTTTCCCAAACAAGACCAGGTTTTGATGTCCATTATAGAAAAAGCGGAAAATGTTGTGGAAAAAGAAGACGGTGCTGATGATCAGCATTTTCTCCTTTTGTCTCAATATTTTTCGGCTATTATTTACAAAAATTCTATTGTTATTAACATTCATTTATTCATCTCAAGCAACTTTTAAATTCGATCAACCTAATGATTTGTCATTTGGGAAGGGATTAAAATATTTAGTTTCATTTATTGGAAAACAAGTTGCTACAATTTGTATAAATCCCTCTTTATTCTCTTTCGGGAAAGACTTAGATCTAATATTCTATACAAAGTTCTTTGATTTAGAATAAGAAGGACAAATTGTCAGATAAGAAAACTGATGTGAACTTATTTCTAAATTGTATACATTTTGCCTTTCGCAATATGAAAGCTACTGCAGATGATAAAATGGGTTAAAATAAAAGTTCAGATTTTGCCTTTCGCAATATGAAAGCTACTGCAGATGATAAAATGGGTTAAGATAAAAGTTCGGATTTGTGTGTATTAAAATGTTTTAAGATCATGGAACATTGAGGCAAGTGGAGAAAAAGCTGGTTACCAATATTTTTTCTTTAAATTTTTCCTCAAGGTTTTTCCAAGCAGTTCCTATTAGGGACATCAAAACTACGGCCAAGTTTGACTAAAGAAAGTATGAATACTTTTTGTGTAATTAGTTGTAACAACAAACCTGATTGACCCAATCGAGCAATCAGATGTCTTGTTACACAGTTTACACGAAAACATGGTTGTAAGATCATTAGTGAAACTATCGGAGCCCAGATCTTGTTTGGGAGAGGATTAAAGACCTTACCATATATTTGTGAGACTAGAGCTCTCTGTTTCATGGCTATCAATTCTGGATCCCACATTCGTAACTGTCGTTTGTTTGGATGTAAGGACTGGAGCAACTTTCTTCTGCAATAAAAAGTAACCATTTACACTTTTTCAAAACTAACACATTACCAGACAGTAAAATTTTAGACCTTTCCTAATTCAAAGATGTTGCAGAGGACAATTTCAAGCGATTAAAATTTTCTTGGGGGGGTCTTTTTTGGTAGAAAACATTGTTGGAAATGAAGATAAGGCTTGTCACAAGCAATTTCTTCATTTTCAATGACGTTTTCCAAAACCTTTTTCTTGAGTAGTGTCAAAAGGCATCACTGTGAATTAAATCTTCATCATATATTTGTGAGACTAGAGCTCTCTGTTTCATGGCTATCAATTCTGGATCCCACATTCGTAATTGTCGCTTGTTTGGATGTAACGACTGGAGCAACTTTCTTCTTTATAGTCTACCTACTAAGTAAAAAAATGTGACTTTCGTAGGCATTCTCTGAACATGGGCGACTACCATGCTCAATGATATCTTCAGGGCATGGTACGTATGGCTTGCCCGGTAGTCGCCTCTAGCAGGCGATATTGGTTGAAATAAACTAGGTCAAAGGTCACTCGGTACATTTTTCACACGTGCCCCCTAAAATACCCCATAACTTACTCATTTATTAAGCTAAAACAATTATTTTGGTACCTAAATAGAGCTGATGATTTGTACTTTTACTTAAAACATCAATATGCAACTTTACAAATTTGTGTTTTTGTATTTTTTGATAAATATAGTGAAAAATGGCCAAAAAATCACAAAAATATTTTTTTTCGAAAAGTAAAAAAATCATAAAAAATACCAACGGTGTGTTTGGATGATTGACATTATACTTAAAAATTGCCTAGACACCTACTATTTACTGATATATATTTGCTTACAGAATTAGTCTTTAACCTACCCTTGTAGCCATAGCTAAAAGTGGGTGGGGTAAATTTTCCCAAAAAATACAAAAAACACAAACATAGGTGTAGCAATACGCCTTTCATATAACTGATATTCTACGATATTTTTTCGATGTTTTATTGCAAATTCTTGTTTTCAAATCATATTTTCATGAATTTTTATAGCTTTCGATGCATTTTCCTAAAAAATAACTAGAACTGTCACAGGATGTGACCTGATACCCCCGCACAAGCTTTCAATACAAAAAGGGCAATAAGTGTACAAAGTTTGAAGTTGCTAGCACTTATGGTTTAGAAGATATGGTCCAAACAAAAATATAAGGGTACAAACAACAAAGGGCAATAACTCAAAAAGTGAGTATGGCATAATAATGGCTATTGTACATGACGCTTCCCCACAATGAGATCTATAAGTGTACCAAGTTTGAAGATGCTAGCACTTACGGTTTAGAAGATATGTACCGGACATAAATGCAAGGGTACAAACAACAAAGGGCAATAACTCAAAAAGTGAGAATGGTAGAGTAACGATTATTGTACATGACACTTCCCCACATTGAGATCTATAAGTGTACCATGTTTAAAGATGCTAGCACTTACGCTTTAGAAGATATGATCCGAACAAAAATGTAAGGGTACAAACAACAAAGGGCAATAACTCAAAAAGTGGGCATGGCAGAGTAATGATTATTGTACATGGGACTTCCCCACAATGAGATGTATAAGTGTACCAATTTTTAAGTTGCTAGCACTTATGGTTTAGAAGATATGTTCCGGACAAAAATGCAAGGGTACAACCAACAAAGGGCAATAACTCAAAAAGTGGGCGTGGCAGAGTAACGATTCTTGTACATGACACTTCCCCACAATAAGATCTATAAGTGTGCCAAGTTTGAAGTTGGTAGCATATATGGTTTAGAAGATATGCTCTGGAGAAGTATTTTGTCCACGGACAGACAGACATACATACATACATACATACAGACAGACAGACAGACAGACAGACAGACAGACAGACAGGTTGATTCCAGTATACCCCCTAAAACATTCGTTTTGCGGGGGTATAATAAGAATTTTAATGACAAAAACATTGATTTAATTAAAACAGAAGTAGAACTATATATAGCTTATTTCAACTTTACAAAGTCATAACAATACCTCTCTGAACGAATACATAGTCACAAAAAAGTGCAATTAAATAAAACAAGACTGAAAATAAAACAGAAATTAAAAATAATCAGCAGCTGAAAGTAGTCATTTCACTATCGTACTATCATAAGACATTAAAGGTAAGCATTTATGTTTCAACACGTTTCGTTCATTGATGATGTATAGTTTCATTCTGTAAACCGAACGTTAAATTTCATTATTGCAATTTTGGTAATTACACCTTGTAGTCGTACGAGAACATTCGAACATGTAATATCATTTTTCAACATGTATATAAAATGTAATTAGGAACGGATCTATTGGAAAAATTATCACAATCATCAGGCTGACTGTTCTGATACACTGTTTTGGTATATTATATGGATTTCTACAGTGCCCTCCAAAAGTCCTTGGACAAATAATTCATTATGCATTTTTGCCATTTTTCGTGGGTTTTAGAGAAAATTCCTGGATTTTTCCAACTCTTTCTAATACAGGGAGGTAATTAAACACCCTCTAAGATAATTTTGGTACTTTTCTTCATAATTAGACTTTGATTCATTGAAATAAATCAATTTTATAAAATATTCATTATTTAGACAATAACGGATGCATAGATATTTCATGTATGTATGCAACCTTTTGAACCAATTCTCGAATGCGAATGGAAACATCATACAACTGGTGACCAGAACATCAGTCCCTGATCACCTACAAAAAGAATTTACCAAAAATTGCTGACCAAAGAGGGAAGAGTTCGTTGCCAACTCATGAAAGAGCAGTGCATCTCCATTGCAGACATCTCTAGGCAGTTTGGACATCCAAGGTAGGCAGTTGCATTTTTATTTCAATGCTTACTAGATGAATTGATAACTTACTGTTATAAATTCAGTAAAAACGTAACATTTTCTCGAAACGTTTGCTCTTTATCTTGTACAGATTGAAGATTTACCATTTACTGCAAAGGTATGCAATGACTGGAATCCATGGTGGCAGGTCTAGAAGTGGCAAACCAAGAGTTTCAAGTGCTTGGGATGACAGACTGATGGTTAGACCTTCACTTGGGGACAGACATGTGACCGTTCCACAGCTACAGTCTACGTGGAGAGACACAAAATGTGTTTGCGTCAACATTGACAGTAAGGAGAAGACTCCATGCCCCTGGACTAGATGACCATTTGGCTGTTCAGAAGCCTTTGCTAATCCTTCATCATAGACAATTGGGCTTTGCCAGAGAACACCAGAACTGGTCAGTAGTGGATTGGTCTGCTGTACTTGTCAGTGATGATCAAAATTCAACCTGTTTCAGAGTGATGGTAGAGTGTACGCGAGACAGAGATCTGGTGGGCAGTTACGTAGTGACTGTACTGCTCCCACGGTGAAGTTTGGATGTTATAGTGTCATGTAATGGGGAACAATGAGTTGCAGGGACACCGGGTGTATGGCTTATGTTACAGGGAGGCTGAATTCTCAGGGTTAAACCAATATTTTATAAGATAGCGCAGTGCCATCATCCCATCTACTAGAACATGGAAATGACTTCACATCCCAAGATGATGGAGCACCGCGCCATAGTGCAAAAATTGTGAATGAGTGGAAGCAGGAAAACCATTTCCAATGTTTGAATTGTCCACCTCAGTCCCCTGGACTCAATCTGACTGAAAATCTTTGGCAACAAATGAAAACCAGTCTCTGAAACACCTGCAACCAAAACGTTCGAGATCTTAAGCATAATGTGAGGATTTGTTGGGACCAAGTCACTCCAGAGACATGCCAACACCTTGTTTGAAGTATGGCGTATCATGTACATGCTTTTATACAATCCACAGCAGGCCATACTTAGTCTTGACAATTATTGGCATAATTGCCATTTAGCGCTCATTTTCAAAAAATGTGTTTTTGTTGATAAACTGCCAGAATTATAGAACTTGTTTTGTATATTTTCATGGTAATTGTTTATTTTTATAGTAATAAAACAAAAAATATCCTAAATATTGGAATTTTGCCATGAACTTTACTGAAAAGGCCAAAAAAGGGCTTGTCCAAGGACTTTTGGAGGGCACTGTATATAAGTGCCCATGAAGGCACCAATACATGTATATACTTAGATTATGTACATGCTTTCATTAGCGACAAGTGGAGATTCAGTTTTTGGTATATTTGATTTTGTAACCAATAAGCTTTTTATTGTTTTAGAAATTGAGCTTAATATGATTCTGTATGTATCTTTAATTATGCAAATCACTCGATCTTTGATATAACATATTACATTATGTTTCTGGTGAATATTAGAACATAAGACACAACGATCGGTAGCTCATTCATCCTGCACAATCCTTACCATGTTAATTCACAATTGATGGGTTGTGGAGTTGGCACCAAGGAACTCTTTGACATAAGTAGTGGAAATATATGAACCTGTGGTTGCTTCTAGCTAACCCCATTTCAATATACCTGATAAACTTCTGGGCATTGACTAACTTATAACATAACTAAAAAACTCTTCATTCCATACTAACTTTCGTTATAATCAAATGTGTATCTTTCATTTTATATGTATAGTATTGTTGTATCTTATCATAGAATATACGAAAAAAGTGAATCCTATGACCACAAAACAGAGTATAATATTTGCTTGGAAATCTTAATATTTGTCGATGCAAGAGATTCTCAGTATGCACGTCCATTTGTGAAGTTTAAATACACAAAACAGCTGGACTTATTGGTAGAAGCAGAGAATTAATTACGAATATTTCTGGGAATGCACCTATTGGAAAGAACTTAATAATTGAGCGTGTTCTTCCATTCCCACAACAGCTAGACTCGACAACAGGTATTATTTCAGAAGGTCTAAATGATGAAGGCTTGATCATATCAGCTATTCTTGGATAACTATTTACGTCGAATAACTATTGTGGTAATTTTCATCCGTCAATAGATGTGAAATATATCGTGCATCTTCGGCGTCATCAGTGGCAACGGTGATTGACAAGGATATCAAGATTTTTAAAATCCGGATACCCTTGTCAAATTGCATGGTACCTAACGGGACACGCCGAAGATGGAGGTAAAAATACACAAAGTGTTTGTATCTAATAACGGGTGGAATACCTTAATCATCTACCAGATTTGACAACGCTTTTAGCGAGACCTCTTTTTTGAAAGGGTTGGAGTACGATTAAAAAAACCTAGAATCGTATAGCAATTTTGTTTCATGATCTCTAAAACCTTTGAAATGGACTCTGGATATTCTCCCGAGATAATGATGTGCATCATGCAACTTGGCCTGGTTTCTAGTGTAACAATGTCTTACTGTTTCTTTATTCCTGTTCACAGGTACCTGTACCACAATTTAACATCGTTCCTACTTTCTCGTTTTTATGATATACAATGTATAGTGTCACATTTATAGTGTTATAGACATATTCAAACAATGTTATCAACAACTTTTACAGAGTGACAACACATTAAATTGTCTGCACTGAAACCCACAGTATATACCATGATTCTGCCATTGTGTGTTAAGAGGAGATCAAAACGCTTTGAGCCTCGTTAAGACAGAACCAGATATTCGTTTTAAAACTTTTTTGTTTTTCCACTTAGACTTCTTCGAACTCCATAATATACTATTTCTCCATCTATTTTGTCAATCGTTGATACTTGATCTATAGAAGTCAACGTCTTGGTACCCTAACCGGTCCTCCACAGTAGCAGTAGCACTTGACTCCCCCCCGTATCTTTGGATGTCTTCACCTAGAGTTTGATGGTTGCAAAAAGGAGAGTACTCGCCATAAACTACGGGCAATTGCTCTTAACTTTTGACAGATTTAGCCTCCAGGACTAGACACATCGTCGCAACCCTCTTTTCAATCTTGTCCATTTGTGGCTGTATCCTAACATCTAGCAAGAATATCCTACAATCAATCTGCATTTGAAATATTTATACTCGTGCATAACGGTGTAAAGTATTATACTATCTGAATGGAATAAATACCCTAGGCTCAAAACTTTTTGATATCCCCTTGTGTTTAAGAGAAGAATTCCAACCAAGTCCAAATACTGACACCTCAAAACACAAAGCCCTACAAGCATAAAAATAATCATAAATGACCCTAATTTCGTGTTTCAATATCTGATAGTTTGAATTTTTGCACTTTAACCAGCGAAGACGGAATAGTTTCAATTCGCTTTGTTAAACATACTGAAAGTTCCGTTTGTTCTTACGAAGATTGATCATATTGTCTTTCACTGATTATGGGCCATAACATTTATGAATGTCAACTAAACACATTATCGACCTTTTTACGCAAATACATGTAATTCCAATGGTTGTTGAGAACGTACTTTCCGTCAATTGTCCATAGAAACAGACTGTATAAGTATTGCTTTTAAAAGATTTGCTAATCATGGATACAGCTGTCGGATGGATCATGAAAGGACGGTCGTCTGGCTTGTCCTTAAAACTTTTTCCGCTTGTGAAATGTGGAGGCCTATGGAAGGATGTTTGAACGATGTTTGAACGAAGGTTCTAGCCAATAGAACCTTATCAAACCAGGTCATTGAACTCTGGGACTTACTGGTACAAGAATTGTCCTGTGTCAACCTACTTTAAAGCTGTTTTGAATCTAATTTTTTACTCGGCAAACGAAATTTGCAAAATACCGCTTATTGAAAAAAATCCCTCAGTTTCTATATTTTTCTCCTTTGTGCACCGGTTCCACTGTTTCAAGCTAGCACAATGTTATAAAGAACTGGATGCCGGATGTTGCTTTAATGTATCATTAGCAGTACTGAATTCATATGATGTACGAGGGTTGTTCGGAAAGTTTTGAGACAAACATCATTTCATTGTTGTTTTTGCGAATTCCTTATTAACTTTACGTCTATATAATGTTTAAAACATAAGGATTTCAATACAAGCAATTTTTCAAGATTTGGATTATGGGGTTGCTGCCAGTAGTAACCATAGCAACACAACCATCATGTGGGCGGCGCACGGATTGTAAATAAGAAATAATTGTTCACCATTTTGGTATAAAACACTTTTTTCGTGAGAAACCTTGATGTAACGCTTTTAACATCGTTTATGATTCATTACCTTATTTGTCCATTAAATTCAAACGTTTGACATTGTAAAAAGGTTTCATATTATCGACCACAAAAGTGCATTCTATGGCGACGCCTTCCAAGGCAGAACAGCTAATTTTCTAAAACGTTTCCGTAAATGCCAGAAAATCACCAATTTAGATAAAATGCATTTGGAAGCTATCAGTAAAGGACAGAAATGCAGGTGTGTACTTTTCTACCACTAACACAATGAGTTTTGGGAGGCAAGGACCTCATCTGAGAGTAAAGAGAGATGCTGCCGCCTTCCGTCAAATTAGATTTACGCGACGTTCTATCGACGAATATGGCCACGTCACTGTTAGAGACTTACAACACCTATGTATTCTTGTATGGAAAATTGTATCACCATTTTCATGTTACTTATATTGTGGGTGTTCAGTAGATGGACAGGGAGACATGAAAAATACATTCAGCGTGAAGCGTGGTGCTTTGAGAAATAACTGATTTCTCAGTTATAGTCAAATGACGTGACGTTCCTGTATGGTGACGTGCGCCGCCTATACGTCGGTGGCTATTTTGAATATCCATGTTTTATGTGAAGGCGGTGTACGATTTACATGAAATTTCATACTGGTATAGATAAAGGATTGCTAAAAACGTATATCAAAACAATTTGTGAATATGCCTTGTTTGAAACTGTTGATTAAGGTTGTCTCAAAACTTTCCGAACAACCCACGTATCATTTTTCTACTGCTTTTCATTGAAACCTGCCTAAAATACGTATTGTTCGGATCTCACTTGTACATTTTGGAATTTTGGTGTTTGCCCCCACTTCGTTCTTTAGATCTATATACACGCACTGAAGTTAAGCAAACTAATATGAAGATACAAGCAGTTAATCGCATATCACGTTGACAAAATTGGCTTCCTTTTTCAGTTCCTATGAAAAAAGTAATTAATGTTTAGTTTGACTAAAAGTTGATTTTCAATGAATAGAAAATGCAATTTTTGCTACTTCTGCATGTACACGTCATGCCGATAGGAAGCCATTTTATATTGGAGAGGCTGAAGCCCCGGTGTCTGAATATTTTTACCAAAAAAATTCAGTGTAAAATAAGGAAAATTCGACATATTCGGCCAACTTTGGGGGGGGGGGGGGGGCTCAGCCCACATCCTAGCCCCGCCCTGATCCTACCTACGAGCCTACACTTAAAAAAATACCATGGAAATCATTTTTTTATTTATTGAATAAGCTTTTCTGTGCCCAATGAAATATATGTTTGCCTCCAGTCTTTCCAATCTGAGGCTTATTAGTGTACAGTGACCCATCAGAATTTATAGGTGGCGAGGCGAAGTGAGTCTAAACTTGTATATAGGCCTATGTGTGCTTGGTGTTATCATGTCAACCATTTCCAAACTAGTGTTTTTCCCTTTTTAATACTATAAACAAGTTGTTCTGGATTGTTAATGTTTAATCATTACATTACTTGAAATGTTTTGGGCGCCAAAGTGAATTGAACCAATTTCCTATGTTATCTGAGTGGGTGGGGTAACTCTTACACACTTTTGTAACATTTACAACGTGAAAGGCATTGTTTTAAATGTTATTTTCGCAATAATATATTAATATGATCTATTTAGAGTCAATATCCAGACAAAAGAAATGGTATCATTTAAGTTCCATCAATACTGTTGAAATGAAATGTACACTGTATAAAAGCAACAATCGTTACATATATTGACCCCAGCTGATTTCTAGCTGTACCTTCATTTAGAAATAGGGACTTTATACTACCAAATGTGATCTTAAACTTTTGCTTAGGGTTTGTAGAAATTTTTCAGTGCATTTGTGTAATTGAAAGTGCTATAATATTTCATATGGAGCATGATTTCCATTTACACAACGTTCATATTTTGCACATGTTTGGCCTTTTTTCACATTTCGCCAAATATTAATGAATGTGCAGATGAGAAAAGTATCACTTACTATATTCTATATGCAAGACAATTTATTGGGCTTTCATTTAAAACCATTTTCATGCATTTAGACATATAATTGACAGAGTTATACGCATTTAAAGCGGGCTTAGGTGAATTTTGCACCCAATGACCTTTGACCTAGTTTTGTGACCTTAATATGGCCGACTGGAGGCGACTACCGGTCTAAACAAATCAGGCAAGCCTTATACTTTGCAAATAATACATCAAAACTCCATGTTCAAAAAATGCCTACGAAAATGTTTTCTAGCCACTTTTTCGGAATTGGTAGGTAGACTATTAATAAAAATGACCATTTACACTTTTTCAAAATTAACCCATTACCAAACAGTAAAATTTCAGACCTGTCCTGATTGAAAGATGTTGCAGAGGACAATTTCAAGCGATTGATTTTTTTTTTTTTGGGGGGGGGGGTGTCTTTTTTGGTAGAAATCATTGTTGGAAATGAAGAATTTGCTTGTGACAAGCAATTTCTTCATTTTCAATGACGTGGTTGTAAGATCGTTGATAATACGGGACCCAGGTCTTGTTTGCGAAAGGGTAACCCACATTTTCCTCCTTTGTCTCAATATTTTCTATGCCATATTGTACAAAATTCTTAAACATATCAACATCTATTTTGTCATCTGCAGCAGGTTTTAAATTAGGTTGGCCTAAAATTGTGTTATTTATGAGCATTTTAATTTACCTTTGTTTTTCGTTTAAGCCTCTCGTATCATTTTTTCCGAGGCTTTCCAGTGAACAATTTGTTTCCTTATCTGCCACATTTGATTTTTCACTTTCAAATAAATCCTCACTTTGTTCTGTCATTTTGTCACAAAGTTATAACATATTAAAGATCTAGTTATCACTTTTTTTGTGGTTCTACATTATTATCCCTCTCCCAAACGGCAAAAATTTGGACTGCTTTAATTTGAAAGCTGTTGTAGAGGACGAAATTGATGTGTTTAAAAAGATTGGATTTGTGTACAATACAGCATGGAAAATATTAAGGCAAAAGGAGAAAATGCTGATTATCAGCATTTTCTCTTTTGCTTCAATGTTTTTCAAAGAATTTTCTGTAATGAACATCAAAACTAGGCCTTGTTTGGGAAAGGAATAAACAAAACAAAGCTATTATGCATATGATTTTTGTCTATTCACACTTCATCAATATGTTATGTCCATTGTTGTTTGTTCTTATACCATACAAATAATTCAAAGTCCAAATTATTTCATTTCTAAAATTTTGCATTTACAATTAACCCTGTAAAAATTTTAGGCTACAAATTTAAACAAGATAAATTTCCAAACAAATTTCCTTCCCCAAACAATACCTGTTTTTTTACAGTCTTAATAGAGAAGGTTTGGGAAAACCTAGATGATTAGCATTTTTTTCTCCTTTTGTCTCAATAATTTCTATGCTATTATTATAATGAATTATATTTTCTTTTATATTGGAGCACTCTAGAGTTTTCTTGTTTGGGAAAAGATTAAGGAAATTGAGTTGCTTTTGTTGTATGATTTGAAAGCTTTTAAAACTTAACAAAAGATTATAATTCTGTTCTGTATAATTCAAATAAATTGAATGATAATAATAAACCTTGAAGCAACTTTATGTCCAGCCTATTTCACTTTTTGCTTTTCAACCCTTTCCCTGATAATACATCCCATGTGAGAAAAAATTATACATTGTATAATTTTCTGAAAACATTTCAAGAAAGCACATTCATATATCCATATTTTTGCCATTTCTCTGAAAGCTTCCTTATCTAGAAATATTTCTAATTTTAGGTAACTTTTCTTTCGTCAGCCATAACTCCTTTAAATTGGAACCATTTTACAACTTAAAGAATTGGGGAAGAGTCCATCCTTTCTCAAACAAAACCTAATTTTGACAACAGTTATGTCTAGGCAACAGCTTATTAATACATAGGACATAGAGAGAAAAGGAGAATTTTCTCCTTTTCCCTCATTGTTTTTATGCTTTAACTTATATTAGACTTCTTTATTTTCATAACCTTAATTTTTGCCATCTGCAACAGATTTCAATTTAGACAAGTCTAAAACTTGTCATTTAGAGAAAGGTTCAGGATATAAATACTGAATAAATACCTGATCAATGTAGTTGGATTTTTAATTCAAACATTTGGCATTGAAAAAGTTGAAAACTGATCCATACAATCAAATTATTGTAAATTTAAAATCACTCCTTTTTTTCATTTTACATTTGAGCGATTTGGAAAATAAGAACCTTATGTCATATGAGACCAAATGGATCCTTATCAGCCTGTATAGTGAGGTTTAATGCCCCTTTCAACTTCTATGGTCATATCCTAGTGGCTTGATCACCTCAATATGGATTCTCATAGTTTCTCTCACCAGTATAATCACATTCTTACTGAGCCTGCAGCTACTTACCCACATAGGTTTACTGTTATCAAACCATTGATGGGGAGTCAAATACTTAATGTTCCAAATATTTTTATCAATATTACGAACTAACCTGATATGTTTTCTCTACATGAGCTGTATGGTCACGGCAGCAATCTGTTTTTAAAACCCTCCAGTACATATAAAACATTTACATTTTTTCCCACAATGTTTGAAAGACGCCTTTTGTTGCCCTAAAAGATAATGACTTTGGAAAACATTGAGTCAAAAGAAGAAAATGCTGATCATCAGCATTTTCCCCTTTTGCCTTAATGTTTTCTATGCTCTATCATGCACAAATTCTTTCCTTACCAACATCAATTTTGTCCTCTGCAGCCGCTTTTGTATTGGACGACCCTTCAGCAATTTGTTTATGGAACTTGTCAGCCTTTCAAATGCTATGGTCATATCATGGTGGCTTGAGTACTTAACCATAGATACTTGCAGTTTCTCGCACCACTATTACCAAAATATTCTAACTGAGCCTGCAGCTGCTTGCCCATATACGTTTACTACTATCCAATCAATGTTGGGAGACAAATGCTTTATGTTACAAACATCTTAATCTTTTTCCTCAAAGTTGTTAACTTAGTGTAACAAACTAACCTGATATATTTTCTCCATGCCAGTTGTATGGTCAAGGCAGCAATCTGCTTATGGAACTCCTCAGCACCTTGTCGTAGACGCATCTTGTGTACCGCTTGTTTGGCCGTCAATAGGATAGCAAACGAGCGCATCTTATGACTGAAATGATTAAATAATATTTTTGTTATTTCAATATATTATTAAAATTTTTAATCATAAGAGGTAGTAAAGGCATTCTAATTTTGTTAATTCAAAATCAAACACAGTTACACTAAGTCAGGGGTAGTCATTTGAATTGTCTTGGCAATATGATTCAAAAGAGTACCAACAATATAGGGCTTGATGAACATTGTTACATGATTTGTTTGATAGTAGGCATTTTGGAAAGCTAACATCCCTCTTACCTTATAGCCCTAGATGTTAAAATAATATTGAATTGAATTCTTTTTTGTAAACCTTTGCCTTAGCAAGTTCAGGTATCAACATCCCTAGAGTAATTTCACACAGAAAACATTATCCTTTCCAAAACAGTGGAATTCTAGACAGCATATTTGAAATTTTGAAAGCTGAATCTGCCGCCAATAAAACATTTGATGTTATAACTTTAGATTTTGTATGCTATAGCACTGAAAATATTGAGTCAAAAGGAGAAAATGTTGGTTATCAGTATTTTCTTCTTTAGCCTCAATATTTTCCCAAGCCTTTTCAATAAAGGACATCAAATCAAAAGCTAATTGGAAGAAAATTTAATCTTACTAAACTCATATCCATTTTTGATTGATTCAAAATCTCCAAATTCTTATTTCTAATTCAAACAACTGTTTCAACATTTGTACAAGCTAATGTTATTTGCCTTTGGACAAAATAGTAAAATTTATGTATTATACCAATGCAAGACTATTGTAACTATCTTAATAATTCAAATGAAGTTAAAATAGTTTGACACATTTTCCTAGATATAATCCCCTTTCCAAACAATGTTAGGTTTTGATGTCTTTTCTATAGAAAAGTTTGGATAACATTGGAGGGAAAACATGAAAATACTTATAACTAGCAGTTTCTCTTATGTTTTCAACGCAATAGAAAACAAAAGTCCTACATTAAAGGCTACCAAGCTAGGAAGTTGATTTCACTGTATATTGGAGGAAAATCATTAAATCAATGTGTTTCATAAAAGATCCGCCAAACTCGGTTGTTTTAAAAGTTTTGTTTGCTTTTCTTTACGTCGTTACTTGGATGATTTTCGAAAAAAAAAATATCAGCAATTTCCGTAAAATTGCCACGGATTGACGTCATACAATGGCTTGACTCCGCCCCCAATCTAGAACATGAAGTTTCTGACAAAGATAAAGTGTGTGACTTTTCTGTCATAAAGCTAAGTCACAGTTTATATCCATTTCTTGATCGTCAGAGTAATACAGACAAACTTAAACCGTTCTTTGGCACATTCCTTCACTCACTAACGACCTATTCTTTGACCGTTTTAACATTTTTTCAAACATTTACTAAGGATGAATTCCATGTTTTGAGTATCGATTGGGAAAGTCGCTTTATGACAGAAGTCGGACATTTTTCTTTTTTCAGAAATCTCAGGCTTTCCGGGAAATTACCCATGTCTTCCCGTTTTTCCCGCCATGACGTCATGAAGTGGCCGATATGATGTCATAACTTCAAGTCGGAAGTTTAGCGTTTTTTTCTTCGTTAAGGATCAGAAAAGACCAAAATATCCAATTTAAAAGACGAAATAAAAGCACTTTTAACGTTTGAAAATTGTAGAAACTTTGATATTTGGTTATTAGGAAGGTGTTTTTTCGACACAAGAGTTTAATTTTGCCAATCAACGGACACTTTAAGCAGAAATAATTTTGAATGTCTTTGTCACCTTTGAAAATCGACTGCAATTATTTCTTTTATTTATTTCTTTAAATAAATTTGATAAAGGGAATATTTCTTTTAACCTAATCCGCCTTTGTCAAGCAATTATAATCAGGCTGAATTCCATTTGAACTTTCAATACCTTTTACAAATGCATATGTCAATTCAAGGCACCAGCTACTCTCTCGAGTATATATGCATGATTTCAAACAATCCATCCATTGGTGAGAGACAAAGGCCTTAATCAGCATTTATCTTTTTTCCTTCAATTTTTTTCTCTTTGCTTGCACTATCATTGTTGTCAATAGTGATACATGCTTGGAAATATAATGTGACACAAGAACAATTAAAGAAAATCTGTAATTAATCTACTATAAATCAAAGCCCAATTCAAAATGGGTTTCAATCAAATCAAAGAAAGCATAAAATGTAAGGGATTCTTAAATTTGATGGTTCTATCTTGTTTGCTCATAACTTTTATCAGTGGCTATTTCACCCATTACCAGACAGCAATATTTTGGACTTGCTGAAATTGAAACATGCTGCAAACAACTATTTCATGCACATGGAATTCTATATTTTTTGGTCTCTTCGGATAGAAAACATTGTGGGAAATGAAGAAATTGCTTGTCACAAGCAATTTCTTCATTTCCCACTTTTTTTTCCAAAGCCTTTATATTATGCGGAGTCAAAAGGCGTGACCCTATGATATTCCCCCACATCCAGAAAATCCTTGGCGTTTTTTTTTGTCTCCTTCACTTCAAACCTTTTTCAAATTGGTCATGTATAAAAAGATTTATTGAAGGTTCTGCAATTCTTGTTGTTGTGTAACATAATTCCAACTGTGATTTTAAAGTGACACTTAACAATTATTTTTACATAAATTTTACTTTTATTCTATCTGAAAGAGCATCTTTTCTTATAGAAATTCTGAAAATTTCAATTCAAAATGTTGAACCGTTTACGAGAAATATATATTTTTGTGCTAAAATTAGACAAATTGTTGTGGACAACAGTTCAGATTTCAATAGAATTTGTCATTTCTGTCTCAACTTTAAAGGCGCATATTTCGCTTATAAATAACAACTTCAAAAGACTGATAGCATTTCTATGCATTAGAATAAACAAACTTTGCATCAAGACATACTTTTAAACTAGAAAGACCTGAAGGTCTTGAGTCGCTCCACAGGCCTGAATTTCTTGTGGTTTACTATATAAAAAATTTGACAAATTTATCTAAATGCTTAAACCGATATATTTTTATATTCTTGTGATTCTTAGAGCAGAAACAAAGTAAAGAGAAGCAATCATGTGGTCAAAGAGAAAAGAAGGTAAATGATTGACTAATATTTTGGAGATTTTTAGAGTGATGATAAAGTTGAAAACTGTCATTATGCCAAATTCAAGGGCACATAATTCAATATGTGAGTTAATAATTGTGGTAGACTAAGGGAAGTAACTTTTGATAGGAGCAATTTAAAGTTCAGTAAGAGCAGTTTTTCTTTATGATAATTAGTTCAAGAAGTTGCCATTGTGCATGTAACATAGTGGTCATGAAAATAAAGATACATTCTGATCTAAAAATATGATTTTGACTTGATAATTTATGTCTTGAACACCACAATAATCAAGCTGAATATCAAACTCAAGCAAGATCTTATGGTCTGTCCAAATTTTGTCAGTATTAATCTATATAATATATTATGTGGCCACAAAAGTGAAAAAAGTGTCGAAAACTGAAATTTTGTCAATTTCTAGGGCACATAACTCAGATTGTAGCAATGCAATCATCCTGAAAATTACACAAAAGCAAGATCTTGTTGTCAACAAGATTCTGTCCAAATATCATCTTGATTGGTTAACAATTATGGTTGTTAGAGTGAAAACAAAGTCAAAAATTGAAATTTTGTCAAATTAAAGGGCACATAACTCATGATGTAAAATTCCGATCAAGCTGAAAATTGAACCCAGGCAGAATATCATGCTTATATATATTTTGTCCAAGTTTTGTCTAGATTGGTTGATATTTGTAGATTTTAGAGTAAAAATAAAGTCAAAACCAGCTTTTTTTGACGTTCAAGGGCAGATAACTCAAGTTATTCTGGTTCAATCCAAACTCTTTGTAGGAATCTGGGAGAGGGTCACCCAAGGATCATTCCTGTGAAGTTTGGTTGAAATCCATCCAGTAGTTTCTGAGAAGAAGATTTTTAAAGAAAAAGTTTACGGACGCACGGACGGACGGACGGACGCACGCACGACGGACACACGGCCATGACAATAGCCCGCTGGCCTGAAAGGCCAGTGGAGCTAAAAATGAAAAAATGTGAAATGTCACTTTAAAGATGGTTAAATTGATTTACAACAGCCAAAGGGAGAGAATTGCTATCTACTCATTGTCTCATTAAAATTTTGATGCAAGTTACTTCCCTTGTCACAAATCACAAACTGTTGGAACAAATGTGTACAAGGTAGAGAAAATATTGAGCTTAAAGGAAAACATTTTCGCCTCAATGTTTTCCCAATCTTTCCCAATTATGCATATCAAAGTTTTCAAAATTTCTTCCGACTACAAAGCAAGAAATTGTATAGGAATAACAAATCATACCAATTGCTTTCTCCTCGCTTTCAGTATGTGTTTGGCAACTTATTGTTTACGTCTGATGTCACGGATGCCCTATGATTCTGCATTTCATAAATTTATGCTAAAAACACCTAATGAAAAGTTAGAAAAGTATCGATCTTAGTCAGTCTAAGATCGAAACTTTTTACTCTAGGGCAATTTTCTGGAATGTTTCCCTCTCTTAAAATATATATTTTTTAAATGCAACATCTGGTTAACCTCTGCTAAGTCTGATCTGTTTAGCAAAATTTTATTTCTTGACTTCCAAGAAGGGCCCTTTTAGTGTGACAGGTCACAAATAAGAATCGAGCTTACTTTCTCCATGCCTTCTGTATGCGCATGGCTGCGTATTGTTTACGTCTGAAGTCATTTACGCGCTGTGATTCTGCCTGCTTTACCTCTCGCTGTTGTTTTCTGTTACTTAGCACTTGTTCTTCGTCTTCTTTTATGTCTTTTTTAGATCTGAAAAATTGATAAATTCCAGAATTATAGCAATTTCATTTGAAATATTCATTATCATTCTTTGGTCATGGTAACCTCGGCATTGATGTGGGGCTTGCTGTAAGGAAAGGCTTTGAAAAATGTTGAGGTAAATGAAGAAAATGCTGATAATCAGCATTTACTCCTTTTGTCTCAATATTTTCTGTGCTATATCACAAACAAATCCTATCTTTATCAATATTCTTGTTGTCCTCTGCAGCAGCTTTGAATTTGGACAACCCTAAATTGTTGTTTCCAAAGGGTTAAGTATGTTAATTCATGCAACCATATTATGAACATTGATTCAGAGATGAAAAATATCATACTAAAGAAATATATGTCACATGACTTTCAACAACATTTTTAGGTACATTTTTACAATAGCTAAAGACTTGATCATGTACAATTCCCCGTCTACATCACATCAATATCACGTCCAAAGTTCTGTTGTCAAACTAACCATTTTTAGACATGCTCTGGCTGTGATGTGGAAGCGGAATTGTGCATGTGACCAAGCCTTAACAGCCAATATACAATGAAATACTAGAAATTGAAATTGCAAATTAATATTTTACATACTAATAAATTTTCTATAAAATATTCAAGTTATCAAGATGTTTACAATATGCTATAATATAGTAGATATGTATAATTTATAATCAAATAATCAATTACTGGTACATTTTCAAAATAATGTAATCTATTTTCTCTTATTCACATTTTTATAAGCAAAAATCTAACACATATATAATAGAATAAGTCAAAATGGCTTTCATAATACAATAAATTAATTAAAATCATGAATAAATGAAATGTATCTATATAAATTGTACCTTAAAACTTTGCTTCTGAAATTCCGTCCCATTATGGAACATGCTACTTTTTATTGAAAATTCCATAAATGTTAATATAGAGCATTTTTTCCCAAAATCTATTCTTAAAATATGGCTGCTTTAATTTCATCAAAAACATTTTAACTACAAGGTGATTTATGATTTATAATCAGCATTACTTAAAGCTTTACTTAATGTGCTTTTTGAACAAAAGTGACAATAATTTGTTAATGGTTATCGAAAAAGTCATAACTCATTCTAAATTTGACATAAAAAGCTTTATCCTTTCCAATGCATAATCATTGATTTTCAACAAAAATCTCGTATCTGCAGCTTAAAACAAGCTGCAGAAACGAGATTTTTGTTGAAAAGCAGCATTATATTAACACCCTCTTACAAAGATAGCTTTGGAAAACAATAAAGGAAAAGAAGAAAATGCTAATAACTTATCATTTTCTGCTTTTATTGCTATATATTCTGTTGTTGAAAAAATCATGTTTGCCTTGAATATAATTAATTTTGTCATTTGCAATAAATTTTCAATTGAACTAGTCTAACCAATGATAAACAAGGAATGGGTAAAATATTAATGTGCCTACCAAGGGCAAAATGTGCCTACCAAGGGCAAAATGTGCCTACCAAGGGCAAAATGTGCCTGCCAAGGGCAAAATGTGCCTGTCAAGGGCAAAATGTGCCTACCAAGGGCAAAATGTGCCTACCAAGGACAAAATGTGCCTGCCAAGGGCAAAATGTGCCTGCCAAGGGCAAAATGTGCCTACCAAGGGCAAAATGTGCCTGCCAAGGGCAAAATGTGCCTGCCAAGGGCAAAATGTGCCTACCAAGGGCAAAATGTGCCTACCAAGGGCAAAATGTGCCTACCAAGGGCAAAATGTGCCTGCCAAGGGCAAAATGTGCCTACCAAGGGCAAAATTATGCTAAATGAATGATCTTCTATTGCTTCATTTGTACAACAAACATTACAAGTTGGCATTAAATTAAAATGTTTCACATGCTTCACCTTCCCAAACAAGTCCTGGTTTTGACGTCCTTAATAGATAATGCTTGGGAAAACATTGTGGCAAAAGAAGAAAGTGCTGATAATCAGCACTTTCTCCTTTTCTCTCAACATTTTTTGAGCTTCATCATACACAAATTCAACCTCGATAAACATCCTCTTTGTTGACTGCAGCAGCTTTTGAATTTGGAGCACCCTAAAAGTTTGTTGTTTGGGAAAGGGATTAAAGATATTTATTTTGTTATTCATATAAAACATACGGAATAATAGTTCTCGAAAGATTTATCTGAGAAATAAATTATAGGCATAAATAAAACCTTTGCCTGATCAAAATTCCTGTTTTTGAAGACCCTATATAGGAAAGAAAACTTGGAAAATATTGATACGAAAGAAGAAAATACTGATATTCAACATTTTCTTCATTTCTCTCAATATTTTCTATGCTTGATCTTAGATTTTCTATTTCAAGTTTCATTCATTTTGTTGTCTGTAACTAGTTGAAATCAAAACAAGCCGCAAAAACGAGTTAATCCATTGAAACATAATGGATTTTCTTCAGACACCCCCAAAAGATAAACGTTTATTGGAAGCTTTGGAAAATATTGAAGAAAACAATCTTTTTCATTTCAAGGTTTTTTATCCAGAATCACCAAAAAAATGTACAATTTCACTCATTTGAAATTGTCCTTTGTAATATGTTTGATTTTGTTCCAGTCTTGTTTTTTTTTCTCCATCTTGTAATGATGTTTAACCCATTCCAAAACAGAACCTAGATTTGAAGTCCCTGATAGAATTCGGCTTGGGAATACATAGAGACAAAAGAAGAAAATGCTGATAATCAGCATTTTCTTCTTTTGTCTCAATATTTTCCTGGCAATATTGTACACAAATCATGCCTTTATCATCATTCATTTTGTCATCTGTAGCATCCTTTAAGTTTAACCCAATCTAAAATTTTACTATTCTGGTAATGGTTTAAGAGCTACGTGTAGGAATTACCTTGCAGCACGAACATGTACTGGTTTATGGAAAACTGGCTTTATTGCTCCAGGTTTAAACATAGAGCTTTGGCTTAAAGCTCTGTAACGCCTTGAGGCTCTATAAACCATGTTCTCTTTTTCTTAACCTCCGTATAAAAAGTTTAATAATCATCTATAGATCTATTCATTTTCAAAACACCCATTTTCCTTTTCCTTTAAGCATCACTTTTAATGTCACATAAATTATTTGAATTTTTAACCAGCTTTTGAACTAAAGAAGTTTCAAATTTTGTCATTTTTCTGAAAGGATTAAGCAGTAGAATGATATCAATGAATTCAGAAATATGAGATATCTTTTCATTTAAAAGCCAAACTACATGGCATGTACATTTTATTCACAATATGTACAAATACAGCAGAATTGTACGAATTTGTAAACTGATTCTCTAACTAGAATTCCTTTCTTCTGACAATACAAAACACCATTGCCATCATTGATGAATTATTATTACAACATATTGTCCCTTTTTGTATAAAATCTCCTCATAACTACAGCTTTCAACAAGTTGTATTTACCAGGTTTTCTAAGAAAAACAACAATATAAATCTAATACTTTGACATTCACAATTCACACAGATTTTCTACCATCAAACCTCTTTTTCTGTGCTAAGTCAGGTGACTATACGCATTCTGTAAAAAAGAGCTTCATGGAACTGCCCAAATACGCCCAAGAGGGACCTGTAAGTGTAATTTGGCATTTTTTTTTCAATTCAAGGGCAAATAATTCAAGAATAAGTCATCTGAATTTCAATATTTGCATGTACATCTAGACACATTGGAATTTTGTGTAATGGCAAGTTTAATGAAATTCTGATTGAAACAGTAGGAGTTGCACACACAAGAAATTGCTAAAGCCTCTCTTCCAACCTGTCATGTGTCTTTATAAATCATACGTTTTAAAACCTCCAAAGACGCATGATTTATAAAGAAGCATGACGGGTAGTAAGAGAGGCTTAAAACATGTACATTCAAAGCAGGTCAAAAGTATGAATATATATCTTTCGAGGAGAGTACGCATTCTTTGTGAATTTTTTGGTATTTCTGTAAAATTTTCATTGCGTCACACGCACGTCTGTCGTACATGCTCAGTACTTATGTCTTACATGCTCCTGGCATTTTTAAAGACACAGAACGGTAGTAGCAAAGAATTGTCCTCTCAAGTCTTTGCTATGTGCAGTGAGTCTGCGTTGTGGTTGCGTCCACCAAAATCGTACATTGCATGTGCATGCATCGAACAACTATGCCTACGTTTTAGACGCAATCCGCACACAGGAGCATGTACGACAGGTTGTAAAAGAATTAACCCTTTCCCAAACAACAAAATTTTAGGGTGATCCACCTCAAAAACTGCCACAAATGACAAAATGGATGTTATTAAAGATAGGGTTTGTGTAAAATATGGTATAGAAAATATTGAGACAAAAGGAGAAACTGTTGGTTATTAGCAGTTTCTTCTTTTGCTTCAATGTTTTCCCGAGCCTTTTCTATTAGGGACCTCAAAACCAGGTCTTGTTTGGGAAAAGATTAAGCTAAGAAGCAGACACACAGTTGGACAACCAGTGCCAAAACATTGATCCAAATCAATAAATTAATTCTTATTTGACCATCTTATATTCTTTTACACATTCAAATCATTAAAACAAGCACAATTTAGCACTTTCAAACAAATAAGCACAATTTAAGTATGTTTCGATTAGCAATATCCTATGAATAAAACTAACACTCCGATCAATGGAACATTGTGGCCCTATGACAGGTAATTTTATCTAATCAAGAAGTCATTAAGTATGAAAATCTTCACGTTAATTTTTTTTTCAATGATACCTAATATGTCAAAAGATTTACTTTGGATTGCTTTATTACCCTGATCAATCCTCATCGAAACTCTTTATTAAACTGCACAATTTGAGACTGTTCCGATTTGAAAGCAGCCATAGACAACAGTCTATGTGAATTGATAACAATGGGCTTCGTGTATAAAATTCCTGTAGTACCATATATGTATTAATCAGCAGTTTTTTTTCTTTTGTCTCAATGTTTTCCAAAACTTCAAGACTTATAAGAGTGTAAAAAGGCTCAACTTTTTTGAAAAAGTGAAATACCTATGGTGTAGATACTAAAACCTAAATAATCATATTAACCTAATTCACACATAGTGATGTTTTTTGACAACTTTTTCCCACAATGCTTTCTACCCTAAAAGTGGTAAAATTTCTGAGCTTTATCACAATGAAAATTTTTATACAAATTGCATGACAAAAAATATTGTATGAATTTGTCAACCTGCAAGGGTAGTTCATTTCTGATCGGCCATAATTGGTATAATTTTATTCAAACTTTGTTTTATTAGTCTAAATTCAAGACCTATGGGGATCAGGCAAAAATTTTGACATTTAGGTAAGGATTCAATAAGGTACAATTTTTGTCAAAACTCAAAGATAATCAAATTGTGACACAATTTATGATTCAAAATCTCCTTTTTATCTTACTATAATTCAAAATTGATCATACTTAAATCAATAAATCAATGACTTTTGGGTAGATATTTTATACGCTTTCCCAAAATAATTACAGGTTACTACCAAATACCTGGCCAATGGTTAATCTTTTGAAAACATTGGTAGAAAAGCAGTAAATAAATTGCAACTAACAATCAATTTCAAACAGTGGTTGATTTCGCATCACTGATACAAACAATTATCAAGCAAGTTTACTGTTGACAAATTATACCTCGTCGTATACGGAATCTTGTCACAAGACAGGTCAATCTCCAAGGTCAAGGTGATGAGGTCAAAGGTCATGGTCTCAAATAAAAAGTATTGGCAGAGTTATCCATGAATTAAGGTCAAGGCCATGTTTCCAAAAGAAATTATTTGGCAGGAGGTACATGTGACCCGTCAGGCTAAAAGGGACCTTATCCAAACTAAAAAAATCAAAGTTTTGACAAACTTGTCTGACTCAGCACAGGTCAACCAGATACTGTATTCGAAAAATGAACGTAAACTAAGATAGGGAAAACATTCCAAATATAAAAAAGTACACACAAGTGAAAAGTGTCAGCCCTAGTCTGGCTGCGCAGACTGACTAAGGGTCGATATTTTTCACACACCCGATAAGGTCCCTTATAGCGCGACGGTTCACATATTTGTATGAAATATCAAGACTTCCTCTATAATAGTGCATAAGATATAAAGCAATTTAAACTTTTTATAAAGTAGTTCAAAAGTTGACAGGTCAAAGGTCAAAGTCCAAAAAGTCTTGGTGAGAAGTATCTGTGTATCAAAAATCAAGACTCTTTCTCTTGTAATGTAGGTCAATCACAAAGGTCAAGGTCAATAGCCCATGGCTCCAAATAAAAGGTCTTGGTGAGAACCCATATATGAAACATCAAGGCTCAATCTCTAATGGCGCAGGAGATATATGCCAGGTTAAGGTTTTTACAGTATGTTATTAAAACTTCAAGGTCATTGTCAATAGGTAAAGCTAGCTAGTCATGATCCCAAACGAAAGATCTTTGAAGGAGCTTATAATCCAGAATACTCTCTTAAGAACAGAGCACATTCTCTCTTCATTCCATTATAATAGAATGATGCTCTGTTCTCGCGGGGTCATTTCACGTCTAATCTCGGGGCCTTGGCGAGATTTCGTTATCCAATCGTTGGCTATACACAACAAAACAATTTAAAAATCTGATACAAACTTTCATTGGCTGACGCTTCAAATTACCGGCTTCAGCCAAAAATAGAAGCGACGTAATGTATACGTAATCAAACAAGATAAAACTGAATGATGTTGATTCGATAATTCAAATGTTACCGGCTTCAGCCAAAAATAGAAGCGACGTAATGTATACGTAATGATAATGCAAGATGAAGCTGAATGATTTTGATTCGATAATTCAAATGATTTGCTATAATAGATTATGACGACCAAATAGGCGGTTGGTGAATCAAAAACGGCAGAGGTCATATTTGATTCTTTATCAATAGACCTCGGCTTTGGAGAGTAAATCCAGATATGAAACATCAAGGCTCTTTATGTAATAGTGCATGAGATATAGGCCAGATTTTTTTTTTAAAAGGTCAACTGAAAGGTCAAAGTCACTATATATCTAGATCAAAGGTCATGGTCCCAAACGAAAGGTCTTGGTGAGAAGTGACAAAATTGATTTTTACAAGAAATTTCTTCATTTTGTTCACAATGTCTTCCAAAGCATTTTTCTTGAGGGGGCATTAAAACCCGTCACTGTATAGGAATGTGTTAACCCATTACAACTCATTAACACTTTTGGACACCCCACAAGATTAAAGCTTTGGAAAACATTGTGAAAAATGAAGAAAATTGCATTTTTTAATTTCGAATTTGGGTGTAAGTTTAAAACTTTGTCATCTGGCAATGGTTTAACCCTTTCGTTTGCAAGCGCGCTTTCAAGCACGGTCCAGGAATGCTTATACTGTACAAGGGGGCATCATCTTTTAAAGCAATTTTTACACTGTTAAAGTTATCATGACACCGGATAAATGCTGA
This sequence comes from Fragum sueziense, assembly GCA_963680895.1. Lineage (NCBI taxonomy): Eukaryota > Metazoa > Mollusca > Bivalvia > Cardiida > Cardiidae > Fragum > Fragum sueziense. The sequence continues at coordinate 12,438,871 of OY804609.1, read as the reverse complement.
AATATTGCGCAATGCTGTAATGTTCTCGTAAAATGTGAAGAAAAACACAGTTTTGGGGGTTTTATGAGATGTAACGATGGGCAGGAGGGTTCAATATTCTACAGAAGAGGTCCGGCGAATCATCATGTCAGTGCCGGATGATGATGATAGCGATTACCCTGATTTTTTTGGGGGTAAAAAGGTGATTTGAACATCAGAAATGTTTCAGAGACTTTGAATAGTGACTCAGAGAGTGATTCCGATAACCCTAAACCGATTCCAGTCCCAAATGTGGGGGTGGAGGTGGTCGGGGGTCGTGGCAGGGGGCCTGACAGGGGTCATGAGGCTAGAGGTCGAGATTTTGATGGTTTTGACATTTTCTATCAGTTACTCATCATATCGGTTAAAGGAAATTGAATAACCTTTCCAATGATATATAGGTTTATGGATATTCTGCTAGTAGTGTTCTGTAGTATTCTGTGGTGTCCGTAGTCGAGAGGTAGAGCGTCGGCCTAGCGACTAAGAGGTTCCGAGTTCGATCCCCGGTAGCGGGGGTTGTTCGAGGCTTCTCATTGGCCCACACATTCGGCGCGAGTACTGGTCAGTGTATTTCCAGGAAGCTAAATCGAGAGGGATTAAAATAAGTTGAAAAAACTTGCTTCCCAATCGATGTAAAATAAATACGTTCAAAGGAACGTCTGAAGAAAAAATCTATCTATTATGCATGTGTATGCACGAAGTGCTTGGGAATAGGGATAATAGTCATTTCTGGGAAATAATTCTGCAAACGAAAGGGTTAAGATATACTGTAGTTGCAAGCTTTTTGTTGAAATTACGACGATATGATGTTGAGAATACTTACTTTCTGCCCCGTTTTGACGTCAGTATTTGAGCATTGTACACCTTCCTAAACACTTTACCAAGTGTCACCTTCGATTTCTCATCTCCCATCTTAGTTTTGTCTTAAATTGTAACTATGATCTCCTTTAACAACAAGAAGTCTTCGAGTTCTTCATCCAGCAATTGTAATTGTTTCCAAATTCACTCACTTTGACACTTCATTGACTGATTGAAAGATTTACCGATTAACAGACGGCAAAACTATAGACTGGTCCAAATCATGAAATGTTGCAGACAACAACTTTATGTGATAAAAATTGTACATAATTTGGTCTGTTTGTAAAGAAAACATTGTGGAAAATGAAGAATTTGCTTGCCACAAGCAAATTCTTCATTTTCCATAATGTTTTCCAAAGCATTTACCTTGTTAGGCGTCAAAAAAACGTGATAGTGTGGGAATGGGTTAAAGTGCACTGTTTCCGCCTTACAATTAGCCTAATGTTATCTATACATAATTTCAGAGTTTTAATTGTTCAAAACTTAAAAATTCAATGACTTTTTGATTGTACTTATGGTCTATGAGAGGTCAAAAACCCGTAACTACAGCTTTTTCAAGCTGTATTTACAAGGTTTTGACCTCCAACTTATAATATTTTGATCACATTTTTCATAAACACTTCTCCAAACAATGAAAATTTTAGACCGATTCAATCCGAAAAAAGTTGCAGACAACAAAATCACAAGATTGAAATCAAAAGGTTAAAATGTGCGCGGTATTGCAGAAATTTTTGGGTCTAAGTCCGCATTTGCTACGTTTGCCTGAACGTTTTCCAAACCCAGAGCTCCAGATAATTTTTTGAGGCAAGGGGTATTTACCCCTCAGAATTTTTCCAATGCGTATTTCCAGATAATTTTTTGAGGCAGGGCGTATTTACGTTCTTGTTCGGGAAAGGACTTAAATAAACAGGAACACCCGACCGGAACGACCCACTTTCATTTTCGGGTTCGAGGCCATCTAACCGCGGTATGTTTCTGACCATCGAGGTTTTTTTTCTGAACAAGACTACCATCGTGTGCTATCTTTGCCTGTAGGGCCACTTCAGAACGAATATTGGCAAAAATCGCCTAAAGTTACGATCTGCTCAGCAGTGGATTTACTCGTTTGACGGTTTGAAAAGAAAACAAACACCTTCGAGTTGTCATTTACGATTTACGGATTGACGCAATGGTCTGTTAAATCGGGTAACGATTTGCTTTCACGGAGATAACCGATTGATTGAAATTCAAACAAATACAACACTCGGCATCATTCGGTAGATCTACGGAATAGCCGATTATCGCTCGGCTGGTCACAGTGGTGACGTAATTGGTATTCCCCAATTATTCAAGACTGTGATTGACTGATTAAAGTCGTAATAGATATCGGATAGCTGACTGCCGTAACCTATTTTTTACAGACAAAAAGTTTGTGTTAATTGTTGAAATTTCCTAGTGTATGTTTTTTTCTCGACATTTTCCGATCTTGATACGCTAACTGGCAATTATCAAATGCGTTTTCATTATTTTGAATGCGTATTTGTACGCATTTTTATAAAAGTTAATGCGTATTCAGACCAAATCAATGCGTATTTTACGCAAATACGCATCCTATCTGGAGCTCTGCAAACCTTAGTGTAAAAGGCAAGTCAAACAAAGAACTGCATGCAGACAGGTCTTGTTTAGAAAAGAGTTAATCATCTGAAGGCATCCTTGATTAAATTTCATTTTTATTGAATGCACAGATGAAAAATATTTAATAAAGGAAATGCAAATATTTCAAACAATATTTCTTTATAAACTGTAAATATGAAGTCTTAATAGGTGAAATTGGATACAAACTATTTGTGATTTTGCAATACAATTGATAGGTTCAATTATAAAATGCTTCAATATGCTAATTCACTTTCACTGTTGTTGAAAAAAATATTGAATTTTATAATCCACATAGCAAGAGTGCCATGGTCACAGTATACGCCGCCACTTATAAAACTTGAGACAAAAAAATGACATTGACAAGGATTTATAAATATTCACACAAAAACCTGTAAAAAGTTGTGTTCACAAAAAGGTTTTTATAAATATCCAGTCAAAAACCTGGAAGGAATTGCGTTCATGAGGCTGAAATATCATTAAGCCCCAGAGACTAAGGTTGAAGGGGGCATAACTCAGGCAAAAATCAATGTACCATAAAATCCTTACTTCATGCACATCTACCAATTTAGGTTATAACATCCACCAAGTTTCATTAGGATCCAGTCAGAATCTTAGAAGAAGTTGTGTTGACAAGGCTGCAATTTCGATCAGCCCCAGAGACTAAGTTTTAAGGGGGCATAACTCTGGCAAAAATCAATGAACCATAAAATCCTTCCTTCATGCACATCTACCAATTGAGGTGATAATGTTGACCAAGTTTCATTAAAGGGCGACGGTAACAGATGGTCTAATTGCAAAAAATGAATTTTTTTGAAAAAATATGCAAAACTTTTGTGTTGACCACCTCGGGATGGTTAATAATATGCGATTCAGACGGAGAATGAGCCGAAATTACAAGACAGATAGCTGAATTTAGGGAGAATCCAAGCCTAAATTCAACCCCATCACTGATGGGGTTAGAATTATTTTTAAATTGTTGCGCATGCGCATACAGCGCGGACCATGATTCAAACGAGATTCATACTTAAATTTCAATATGACGTCATCATGTATGTTGTGATGTCATTTAAGAAAGTCGCATGTCCTACTGTTTTGACCTACTTTCGACATCGCTTCATGAATTTGGTATCAAATTGCGAAAAAATGAGTCGTTGCTTCAATAGTTTCTCGTAATCATTTAATTAGGTCATATAAAGCTTAAAAAGTGTACATTTCGTTTGTATTTGACAATTTTTGGGTCCAAATCTGGGAAATAGTAGCTTTAAGATCTAGCCAGAAAATTAGGAGGAGTTGCGTTGACAAGGCTGCAATTTCAATAAGCCCCAGAGACTAAATTTTTAAAGGGGCATAACTCTGGCAAAAATCAATGAACCATAAAATCCTTCCTTCATGCACATCTACCAATTGAGGTGATAACACTGACCAAGTTTCAAGAAGATCCAGCCAGAAACTTAGGAGGAGTTGCGTTGACAAGAAAAGTGGACTAACGTACGGACGGATGGACGGACGGACGGACAGACGGAGAAGATGACGCCAATATACGTCCGCCTCCGGCGGCGTATAATAAAAACACAAATAAAACAGTTTTGAGGAGAGATTCCTTTTACTTAACCAGGTCCCAAACTGAACAAGCATTGTGCATGACATCTTCAATTAACATCGCTTTGGAAAGCATTTAGAAAAAAAGAAGGAAATGCTGAAGACCAGCAATTTCTCTTTTTTTTTCAATGACTTTTGCACTATATCTTACAAATTCCATATGACTAAAAATTTGATTACATAATTATCATAATCACTCAATTAATACTATCCACCAAACCACAGGTTAGCAACAATATCAACACCAGAGTCTTGATTTGTTGATTTTTTATGAACAATGTTTGTCACTTTACCTGCTTTTATTGCTTTATTAGAGCCTTCTACTGACTATGAGAATAAAAATTCTTGTGAATTTATTATTTGAATTAACAGAATAAGGATTAACTTTTTGTTGAGCACAAAGAAAATTGATCACAATTTTTATTAAATACACAAATAGGATTTTGTATTATATTATAATAGTAATCTGATGAAGTTATAATAATTATCAAATTAACCAACTAACCACATTCCAAAAAAGACCCTGATAGAAAAGCTTACAAAAATATTGAGACAAAAGGAGAAATGGCTGACAAACAGCATTTTCTTCTTTTGCTTTAATATTTTCAGTGTAATATTTTAAATATTTTTTTTCTTTACCTGGGTACAGACATTTTGTTGTCTCTACCATCCTTCAAAAAGAAACAAGTCTAAACTTTTGCTATTTGGGAAAGGGTTAAAACGTCATAGGCATATTGGATTTATGATAACTGACCAAACGCCAATCGACAGATCGCTCCGCCCAACATAGAATTTAACCCTTTCCCAAACGTCAAATTTTTGGGGTGGTCCTATTCAAAATCTGCTACAGACGACAATATATTGATGTTATTAAAGATAGAATTTGTATAATATAGCTCAGAAAATATTGAGACAAAAGGAGAAACTGCTGGTTATCAGCAGTTTCTTCTTTAGTCTCAATGTTTTCCCACGCCTTTTCTAATAGAGACGTCAAAACCAGGTCTTGTTTGGGAAAGGGTTAAGACAAACAATGGGGACGTGATCGTTAATTGGGAACGATTTTATCCAGTTAATCGTGACGTAAATTTGGACAAACAAATAGTATTTCATACGTGTTGTTATAAAATCTCGTAACTACGGCTTGATTTAAGCCGTAGTTACAAGATTTTATAACAACACCAACGGTTTATCAAAACATAACGTTAAACCTAGTATATTGTTAGCACAAAATTCTTTGCCATATAGCATGTCGATTGTTTTGATTGTCAGTCGATAAATCGATACAATAACACGTACAACGAAGAACAATTGGGGCATGACATTTTTCTGATCGTCCATTGGCTAATCGATGTTTTGATTGACAGTCGGCATTTGGTCTGTATGTTCTTAACCCATTACCAAACGACAAAATTTTAGATGGTCCAAATTCAAAGATATTGCAGACAATTTCAAGGGAACAATTTTTTTTAACATATTTGGTCTTTATGGGTAAAAAACATAATGGGAAATGAAGACATTGCTTGTCACAAGCAATTTCTTCATTTACCAAAATGTTTCCAAAAGCATTTATATCTTGAGGAGTAAAAAGAGTCAATGTTGGGGAATGGGTTAATTATTGCCTACGTAGGAGTATAGAATTTTTGAAAAGTTGACATCTTTATTTGAAATACATGAGGTTCCAGGTTCGATCCATGGCTGAGGCAAATATCCTCTCTAACAAATCAAAGTACTGAAAGTACTGTTTGGAAGCAAATTTGTCAATAATGTAGGCCTGTCCAGAAGTAGAATACTTTGATTATCCATTTGAATACCTGAATACTTTGATTCGTAGAGTACATTAATTAGGTACTTTGATTATCCAGAATACCTTGAATACTTTGATTCCATGCTGGAGCTGTATCTATTTTTAGCACAACTTCATGCATTAATCGTTTGTGTAAGCTTTGAATATATTTCATAGTACAGTAAACTTGACTGACCCATTTACAAGGAAGGCCATTGGACTGACCTTTGAACCATAATAAAGCAAATTACTACGTCGATCTTTTCTTCTCTTAGAGACATGATTAATTGAATGTTTCATTTTCAGTCACACAATTCAATATCTACACATAACTTCAGACTTACATATTGAATATTAGAATGACTGTTACCTCATTAATATTTTCTTTTGATAGAACTATTTATAGTGAGGAGGACCGGAAGATGTTGTGTGGTATGCAGAGAATGGTAAAGTGCAGAGACAGGTGGCTGGAAAGAGAAGCAAATTTTGCAAAATTTGCTTCCAAAAATTGTCATCCACCAATGGTTTGATAATCGTTAACCTATGTGGGCGAGTAGCTGGAGGCTCATTACGGATGTTGTGGTAGTACAGGTATGAGAAACAATGGTAAATCCATGGTTAGATGCTCCAACCACCGCAATATGACCCAAATGACCAAAGCAGTTGAAAAAGGTCCGACCAATCCTAATCATTTGAAATACAATAAGACACCACAAATGAATCTGTGAGTACTCGGATAGCTCTTGCTTGAAAACAAGGCACATTTGCTGCAGTAGTGACACGCTAAACTTAAATATTGCAACATATTAACATGTTCAGTTGTTTGCCTACCGCCACTTTCCGTTTTCAAATTTGACTTCGAATCAAGGTCTGATTATGCCCATATTATGATCTTTAATTTTAGCTGTTGAGAGGGATGTAAAACTCCATTCAAATAATCTTGTATTAAAAGAAAAATTAACCCATAATTCATTAGACTTCACCTCAATTTTTCACTTTTAAACCTTCTGAAGAGGCTCTAGATCATCTAGTAATGTTTACAAAAAGGCTTAAATATGAAATATTAAAATCAAATCAAATACCAAACATCTTTAAATGATCAGGAACTTTAACCCGTAACAGCCAACAATTTTTTTTAAACATATAAGAGGAATATACATTTTCAATTTTTTTCAATTTCTTTACTTTGGCAGATATCAGCAATATTTTGCCGTTGGCCACTTAGTAGATTTCCTTAATTATTCCAATCACCTAAAAATTTTAAGTAAAATATGATATATATTTATTCAGATCTTATCTATTCATAGGGTTATCATTATTTTGTGATTTTAATTTATATATCCAAAAAATCCACATATCATTTATCTCTTTCCAAAACAAGACCTTAATTTGAAGTCCCATTTTCTGAATTTGCCTCAATATTTTCTGTACTATATCATAATATCATACACAATTGATGTCCCTAAAAGAAAAGGTTTAATTCAATGGGAAAATATTGATGCAAAAGAAGCAAATGTCCATATTACCAACATTTTGCCTCAATATTTTATATGCTACTTTGTACACAAATCATATTTTCATCAACATCTAATTTGTTGTCTAAAGCAGCTTTCAAATTGGAACAGTCTGATTTTATGCCGTTTGGGAAAAGGTTAAATAAATCGAAGATAAAGTCCAATCAGAAAAAGATGAAAAACAATTATCCATTGCTCAATATCACAGAAATCGTAGAAAAGTCGCTCAAATCACTTATTTTTCCGTCTTAACAACAGGTTTAAGATTTCCACACATTAAAACAAAAATCAATTATAAGAAGAATAACAAAGGGCAGAGATTTTCCATTAGATTTAACACTTATACTAATACATACTATTGAATTGAAGAGTGAATGGTCAAATCCACTTGACATTATTTCAGGCCATTTTTGTCGGGAGATCAAAACCTTGTAACTCCAGCTTTTTCAAGCTGTAGTTACAAGTTTTTGATCACCGACAAATTTTGTCTTTGATAGGTAACATGGGGCTGCTGCCAAGGCCATAACACATTTAGTATAGCATTGGACTTTCAATCATGGGGTCCAAGGTTTCGTCCTGGGTCATAGTGAATATTCTTTTAAACATTTGTCTCCGGCAAATGGTCAGATAATCCTAGACCTAAGTGGGCGAACAGCTGGAGGCTCAGAAAGGATGTGTTGTGGTACATAGTACTGGTGAGAGAAATGAGAGGAATCCATGGTTAGGTGTTCCAGCTGCAATGACATGACTGAATTACTGTTTAAAATTGTGTTTTGTCCCATTCAATCAATCATTTGACCAAATGCCCGCTGTCAATCAAAACCATCGGTAAGCCAATGGACGATCAGAAAAATGCCACTTCCCCATTGTTTGTCTTAAATTCTTTGTTGCATGTGATATTGTATTGATCTATCGACTGACAATCAAAACAATTGACATACCAATGCTAACCATTGTTTGTCTTAGATTCTATGTTGGGCTAGCAAGGTGACCATTCAGCTTATTTTGTATGTGATCATTTGACCTCTAAATAATCCAATAGGTCAGTCCCAAACAGCAAAACAGACTAATGTAATATGAAATAGAAAATTTAGCGGATAAAATGTTCATGACGAAAATATTGGGATAAAATTGAGAAAATGCTTTTTTTCTTTTCCATTCACATTTTCCGAAGCATTCTCTGTCGGAACCAAATCTTCTATTTCACGGTAAAGAGCTAATCTGTGAGGTAATAATCTCCGATATAAGCATAACACTTTCTCTATTGTGATCGGGACAATACACTAATCTTTTAATCTAGTGTGATCTACAAACGTACTGTGAGCTGAATAGTCTATCACAACTAGGCATTAACCCTTGTCATGCGACTTTCAGTTTTAATTAACCCTTTCCCAAACACCCAACATTTAGACACTACTAATAGCATTAAATTTTGTGCTTAAAATAGGCTGGATATACTGTTACGTATTGATCAATCGCGACCCTCGAGACTGTTTGCAACCTTTTGCCGCGTTGGAACGTGGTTGCAACATGATCTCGAGCGTAATACAGTGACCGCCATATTGAACGTGAAAGTAGACGCGCGTAAATGACGTCATCAAAACAAATCAATCCTTTAGCTAACGTTATAATTCAAGTGAAATATAATGTCAATAATCGGTAAATCACATCATTTATTCTATCTGGTAAAATTTTGTCACATTTATGAGGATACAGTCGACTTTAGAACACTGTTTGTTTCAAATATTTTTCTGGCGTAGATTTAAATGGTTGTTTGGTCTGCTTCCGTTGTTATTGACCTGACTACCGTTGTTATGCTTGTGGAGAGATATGGGCAGGATCGGCTCATGGCAGCTACTGTAATACGTTCGAGGGGATCTTGAGTAACGATAAGATCCGAGAATATTCGAATGACATATTGATAAACCTTCCGTGTTGTCATAAAATCTTGTAGCTACAGCTTGATTCAAGCTGTAGTTACAAGATTTTATACCAATACCTACGAAATACTATTGTTTGTCCGAAATATATAACGTCACTGTTTATTTGATAAATTCCTATTTGAAAGCTGCTGCTGGCAACAGAATTGATGTTGTTAAAGAAATCATTAATTTTGTGTAAAATATAGTCAAGAAAATATTGAGGCAAATGGAGCAAATGGTGATATTCAGCATTTCTTCTTTTGTCTTACGTTTCCCAACCCCATTTCAAATTGGGACATCAAAACCAGGTCTTGTTTGGAAAAAAGTAAAAACAAATTAACAATTTTTGAGAAAGTCTTAAGTTTTTCACACAATAACAGAAATAGAAAGTAGACAATGTAGGCTAAGATCAGACTGCACATCTGTGCAGGCTGATCTTAGTCTAAACTGCCTTCCAAAGGAATATGAAAAGAATGAAATTCTATGGGTTAGGAAACCTTGATTTTGTCAACTATATCAAACTAAGACAGTATTTTAAGCAATTTCTTCATTTCCCACAATGCTTTCTAAAACAAGAGCCGTCATAGACGGATTATGCTCCCCGAATAAGTGTTTGTCACAAAAGAAAAACTATCATACATTAAGCCCCCTTTTCCCATGACAGATTTTTTGTACACACATTATTTATAGAATATAGTCTAGAACATCTCATTCATCACATAAGTACAAGATTTCATTAAATTCTGCCCATTAGATAAAGAGAAATTAGAGAAAAACTAATTTTTACATTAAGGCCCCTTTTTCCATGACGCAGCCTCAAATCAAGAAACGGAGAAAAAGGTCCCTAGGGATTGACCCCAGAAGTTCACCTGTGAAGTTTCATCCAATTTGGTCCAAGGGATGCTGAGATCTGGCTGTGGACGGACGGACGGACGGACGGAAGGACAGCGTGGCGACTATATGCTCCCCCGAAATTTTTTCGGGGAGCATAAAAAAACTAGAAAGACCTGAAGGTCTTGAGTCGCTCCACAGGCCTGAATTTCTTGTGGTTTACTATAAAAAAATTGACAAATTTATCTAAATGCTTAAACTGATATATTTTTAAATTCTTGTGATTCTTAGAGCAGAAACAAAGTAAAGAGAAGCAATTATGTGGTCAAAGCGAAAAGAAGGTAAATGATTTACTAATATTTTGGAGATTTTTAGAGTGATGATGAAGTTGAAAACTGTCATTATGCCAAATTCAAGGGCACATAATTCAGTATGTGAGTTAATAATTGTGGTAGAATAAGGGAAGTAACTTTTGATATGAGCAATTTAAAGTTCAGTAAGAGTTGTTTTTCTTTATGATAATTAGTTCAAGAAGTTGCGATTGTGCATGTAACTTAGTGGTCATGAAAATAAAGACGTTCTGATCTAAAAATATGATTTTGACTTGATAATTTATGTCTTGAACACCACAATAATCAAGCTGAATATCAAACTTGAGCAAGATCTTATGGTCTGTCCAAATTTTGTCAGTATTAATCTATATATGTGGCCACAAAAGTGAAAAAAGTGTTGAAAACTGAAATTTTGTAAATTTCTAGGGCACATAACTCAGTTTGTAGCAATGCAATCATCCTGAAAATTACACAAAAGCAAGATCTTGTTGTCAACAAGATTCTGTCCAAATATCATCTTGATTGGTTAACAATTATGCTTGTTAGAGTGAAAACAAAGTCGAAAATGGAAATTTTGTCAAATTCAAGGGCACATAACTCATGATGTAAAATTCCGATCAAGCTGAAAATTGAACCCAAGCAGGATATCATGCTTATATATATTCTGTCCAAGTTTTGTCTTGATTGGTTAATATTTGTAGATTTTAGAGTAAAAATAAGGTCAAAACCAGCTTTTTTTGATGTTCAAGGGCAGATAACTCAAGTTATTCTGGTTCAATTCAAACTCTTTGTAGGAATCTGAGAGAGGGTCACCCAAGGATCATTCCTGTGAAGTTTGGTTGAAATCCATCCAGTAGTTTCTGAGGAGAAGATTTTTAAAGAAAAAGTTTATGGACGCACGACGGACACACCGCCATGACAATAGCCCGCTGGCCTGAAAGGCCAGTGGAGCTAAAAAAACAATAAGTACAAAATTCCATACTCTCCATATTGTTATCAGTGCAATACTTTTCGAATTGGAAGAGTCCAAAATTTTTTCGTTTGGGAAAGGGTTAAAGATTGCTGAATGGGGTTTAACGCCTCCTTCAACCACTAAGGTCATGTCAAACAGCTGGTGCATCTAACCATTGATTCTTGTCCTTTCTCAAACCAGTACCAGTGGTGGTGAACTCCGCCAAAGTGTGGGACGTTTTTTCGCGATCATTGTATTCCGTCGGAGTTGTTATAAAATATCGTAACTACGGCTTCGATAAAGACGTAGTTACAAGATTTTATAACAACACCGACGGTTTGTCAATACATATCGGTAAATCCAGTCTTTATTTTAGAACAAATTAATTGTTATTAGAAAAACTATCCAATCAGATCTTTAAACTCACATTTAAACGCAAAATATCTGTACCTTGTTGTAGTGAAAAACGTCCATCGCTTTGGCCGAGTTCACCACCAGTGATACTACCACAACATCCTTACCGAGCCTCCGACTGCTTGCCCACATAGATTGACTATTATCCAATCACTGATGGGAGACAAGATGTCAGACAGGATGTTTGCCTGGTTTAACCCTTTCCCAAACGACAAAATTTTAGGGTGATCCACTTCAAAAACTGCCACAAATGACAAAATGGAAGTTACTAAAGATAGAAATAGTGTAAAATATGGCACAGAAAATATTGAGACAAAAGGAGAAACTGCTGGTTATCAGCAGTTTCTTCTTTTGTTTCAATGTTTTCCCAAGCCTATTCTCTCAGGGACGTCAAAACCATGTCTTGTTTGGGAAAGGGTTAATCCCATTTTGTCAACTCCCAATTCTTCTACTCCCAATTTGTCTACTATTTTGGACACACATTCCCATTTCATCTACTTTTCTATACTTTGTAATTCAATATGATATTATATGATTTTAATTAAAATGTTTGCATTTTTACTTCATTATTGAATATATCGACTTAATTTCTATTTTTAAAACAAAAATATTGTTGTTTATTGATGATTTGACATGAAAGTAGACGAGTTGGGACAGTAGACGAATTGGGACTCAAGGCACTTAAAAAACAGTTGACCAAATGGGAGTAGACCTGAATTGGGATGTTACTGTTTGCCTCAGTCTTGGAACAAACTCAGGAACAATTTGCCATGACAGGTGATCGAACCTGGCATGGGCGGATCTAGAGGGGGGTTGGGGGGTCCGGACCCCCCCCCCCCCCCCCCCCCCCCCCTCCCCCCCTGGCATTGACCGAAAATTGAATTTTGACTATATAAATTTAGTGTAATGTTACATATTTACCACATTTTGAGCCATAATTTGGGCTTGGACCCCCCAGGGAAAAAATGTTGGGCTTGGACCCCCCCTGGAAAAAAATCCTGGATCCGCCCTTGCTATGGTAGCATAACAAGTCTAAGTTTCATGTTGTAAAAAGAAAATAAATCGTCGGTGTAAATGCAAAACCTTGTATCTCATATGACATACCAGGTTTTTCATTTACACAGACAAAATCTAATTCATAAAAGACTTTAAAGCTATTTTAGATCTACCTCTTAAAAATCTCCTTTTATAGTTAGCATAATTAAGTTCATGAGCAAGGGAATTAATTCAGTCAGATACAGTCAAGCTCATAACAGAATTATCTCCCTTAACCCATTCCCAAACAGTGACTCCTTTTGACTCCCCACAAGATAATTGCTTTTGAAAACATCATGGAAAATGAAGAAATTGCTTGTGAGAAGCAATTTCTTCATTTCCCACAATGTTTTCTACCCAGAGACCAGAAAATGCAAAATTTTGTTCATTTGAAAGTTGGCTGCAACAACGTCTTTGAATTTGGACTAGTCTAAAATTTTGTTGTTTGGTAATGGGTTAACCATTGGCATTCCCAAAGACACCCAAAAGACAAGCCACGGCCTCAGCGCAGTTGGTAGCCTACATCTGTCTCTCACTTGATAGGTTCCAGGTTCGATACCTGGCTGCAGCAAATATCTTTTCAGATAAAATGTCACCCACCAATGGTTTAATATCATTAACCTATGTGGGCGAAGAGCTGGAGGCTCATTTAGGGTGTTGTGATAGTACTGGTATGAGAAACAACGGGAATGCATGGTTAGGAGCTCCAGCCGCCACGATATGACCATAGCAGATGAAAACGGAGTAAAACCCTAATAAACCAAACCCAAAAGATAAAGGCTTCTGAAAACTGTGCTGAAAAATGTAAAAATAATGGTTTGTGCTTGAAATTGTCTTATGAAATATATACAACTTTCAAATTGAACAGTCAAGTTTTTTATAATTTGGTAAAGGGTTAAAATCTTACCTGTAAGATATTCTTTGCCTATCTTTCATTACATCTACCAATGGTGGACCTAAACCGTCCGATTTCAAATTAGAGCCTTTATGCACCGACTCAGATTTAGAGTTAGAATTCTTATGCACTGTTTGTGAGTTAGAGCTTTTATGCACTGACTGCGATTTAGAGTTAGAGTTTTTATACACTGACTCAATACTATTATAGCGACTAGATAGGGTGACAGTGTTGTGCCCATACTTCTGTTTTCCAGTCATTTTTTTTTAACACTGCTTAATAAAAAATTTTATGGTAAAATAAACTCGCATAATGTAGTGACTATAGTTTCCTTAATTAGCCCTTTACCAAGCACTGCAGTAACGCCTTTTGATGACCCAGGAAATATTGGCTTTGGAACACTCATCTTGGAAAATGAAGAAATTGCTTGTGACAAGCAATTTCTTCATTTCCCACAATGTTTTTTTTATCAAGAACGACCAAACAATGTAAAATTTCATTCACTTGAAATTGTTGTCTTCAAAATCATTGAATATGGACCAGTCTAAAACTTTGCTGTCTGGTAATGGGTAAAAAGCACAATTAAAGATATCCATGTTCAAATAATTCCTACTTCAAATTTCTAATCCAAACTGCAACTAAGAAATGATCAAAACTTTCAATTTGTACAAATAATACAGAGAGTTTAACTTTTTAAATCTTCTTAACCCTTTCCCAAACAAGACCAGAATTTGACGTCCCTATTAGAAAAGGCTTGAGAAAACATTGAGGCAAAAGAAGAAAATGCTGATGATTAGCATTTTCTCCTTTTGCCTCAATATTTTCTATGATGTAAAGTACACAAATCTTATCTTTATTTGCACCAATTTATTCACCTTCAGCAGCCTGCAATTTGGTAAAGTCAAAATTGTTTGCCGTTTGGGAAAGGGAAGGTATTAACCCTTTCCCAAATGACACAATTTAAGATCATTCAAACTTGAAAGATGTTGCAATTGACAAAATGGATGTTGGTACAGATGGGTTATTAATACAAACCAGCATGGAATACATTTATGCAAAAGCAGTTAATGCATTTTATTTTGCCTTAATGTTTTCTCAAACATTTTCTTATAGGAAGGAAAAAGCAAGGCTTGATTTAGAAAGGGTTAAACTTTTTAAATCTTCTTAAACGGCCCTTAACAAGAATTGAATAGAATCTGTCAAACTTTCTACTATAAAGAAACAATAAACTATATCCATTATGAAAGACAAGTGATACATAAAAATCAGAAAGAACAATCGGAAAACCCTTTTCTAAATGGCACATTAGACTGGTTCTAATTCAAAGGAGTTACAAAGGACAAAAAATAAGTATGACAATAAAATTGAGCACATTATAGCCTAAAAAGTATTAAAAGAAGTATGAAAATACTTTTCATTTCATTTCTTGCATCATTTTTCTCAGAATTAAGCCTTTCCTAAAAGGGAAGTCAAAACTAGGTCTTGTTTGGGAAAGATTTTAACCATTATCCATTAAGGATCAGGTTTTGACCTATATGACAGAAAAATAATGGAAAACATTTAGGCAAAGAAAGAATATATTGACAACCATCATTTGCTCCTTTTGCCATAGTATGTTCTGTGCTTTATATTTCATAAGTCTTAACTTTATCAGTAAAATATTATGCTCAAAATCTTTTGATAGGGGCATAGAAAAAGCTAGACTGGCTCCAGTCTGACTGATCTGATTTTTAACAAGAGTGCCTGAAAGGCACTGATATCGCTAGCCTGAGTTCTTCGTGTATTTGATTGTGTACAATATAGGTTTTGTTGTAAACAAATATATATGTCAGTATTATGTCATATTAAATTATTGTAAACTAGAATATCACTGAAAGTGATCATACCCCCAAACAGCACTGTTTTTGTGCATTTTGTTAAGTCCAATAAGCCCTGCACCGCCAAGACCACATTTTTTGACGAATAAAAAATTCTCGAACAGATATCGTAACGAGTCACCTAATTATCATTTCTGCCAAGTTTGGTAACAAATTGCCTGATGGTTAAGGAGAAGAAGATTTTGGAAGAATTATCTAACGATTTCTTGAAGTCTGGTAAGCCCCACCCTGTAAGCCGATGTTTTTCACCCAATCAGAAATTCATGAACATGTGTTGAATACAGTCTCTCAAGGGACATTCCTGCTACGTTTTGTTCAAATTGGCTGAATAATTGATTTTTAAAGATTTTTCACATGATTTCTCCTAGTCTGATAAGCCCTGCCCTGCCACGCCCACAATTTTTGACAAATCAAAAATTCACGAACAAGTTTTGAAAAGGGTCAACCAAGGAACATTCCTTTCAAGTTTGGTAATAAATAGCCCAGTGGTTAAGGAGGAGAAGATTTTTGAATAATTATCTTTCGATTTCTCGAAGTCTGATAAGCCCCGCCCTGCCATGCCCACAATTTTTGACGAATCAAAAATTCATGAGCATGTATTGAAAACAGTCACTCAAGGGACATTTCTGCCAAGCTTGGTTCAAATTGGCCTGATAATTGATTTTTTTAAGATTTTTCACATGATTTCTCTAAATCTGATTAAGCCCCGCCCTGCCACGCCCACAATTTTTGATGAATCAAAAATTCACGAACAAGTTTTGAAAAGGGTCACCCAATAAACATTTCTGCCAAGTTTGGAAAGAATTGGCCAAGTGGTTGAGGAGGAGAAGATTTTTGAAGAATTACCTAAAGATTTCTTTTAGTCTGATAAGCCCCGCCCTGCCACGCCCACAATTTTTGACAAATCAAAAATTCACGAACAAGTTTTGAAAAGGGTCACCCAACGAACATTCCTTTCAAGTTTGGTAAGAATTAGCCCAATGGTTGAGGAGAAGAAGATTTTTGAATAATTATCTTACGATTTCTCGATGTCTGATAAGCCCCGCCCTGCCACGCCCACAATTTTCACCCAATCAAAAATTCATGAGCATGTGTTGAAAACAGTCACTCAAGGGACATTTCTGCCAAGCTTGATTCAAATTGGCCTAATAATTGATTTTTAAAGATTTTTCACATGATTTCTCTAAGTCCGATAAGCCCCGCCCTGCCACGCCCATAATTTTTGACGAATAAAAAATTCACGAATAAGTTTTGAAAAGGGTCACTCAAGGATCATTTCTGCCAAGTTTGGAAAGAATTGGCCTAGTGGTTGAGGAGGAGAAGATTTTTGAAGAATTCCCTAATGATTTCTTTAAGTCTGATAAGCCCCGCCCTGCCACGCCCACAATTTTTGACGAATCAAAAATTCATGAACATGTTTTGAAAAGGGTCACCCAAGGAACATTTCTGCCAAGTTTGGAAAGAATTGGCCCCGTGGTTGAGGAGGAGAAGATTTTTGAAGAATTTCCTAATGATTTCTTTAAGTCTGATAAGCCCCGCCCTGCCACGCCCACAATTTTTGACGAATCAAAAATTCACGAACAAGTTTTGAAAAGGGTCACCCAAGGTACATTTCTGCCAAGTTTGGAAAGAATTGGCCCAGTGGTTGAGGAGGAGAAGATGTTTAAAGCAATTGTTGACGACGACCGACGCACGCCGGACACAGGGTGATCACAAAAGCTCACCTTGAGCATGTTGCTCAGGTGAGCTAATAAAATATATAATGTAAGTAATGTACATCTAATTTACCACACTACCATACTCTCTGTAAATGTGAATCGTGAGATCACAGTGACTGGGAAAGGCATGCGCCATGCGCCATAGTCACATTGAAATTCCAAATGTCACATTGTTTAGCCTATGGTTGGGCCCTTGTAACATTAAATTTTACTGTAAATAAGAATAGAGCAATTTTACCCTATAATTGTCACATCAATTTCCAAAATGTCTCATTGATTTGCTAAGAAAAAGCGACATTGTCCCATTGAAGAATTGTCTTTCCCAATCACTGGATTATAACGAGAAGGGCAGTAATTTGAGTAAATGATTTTTTCCAGCAGGAGTGAAGTACTTTTGTAAATTTATACATGGATATTGGCATATTCATTCTCACGGCCTAGGAGCCAGGCTAAGAAAAAGCATGGAAAAAATGCTGAGGCAAAAAAAGAAAATTCTGTTAACTAGCAATTTCTCCTTTCACCTTGACATTTTCTTTGCTATATCATACACCAATCTTTTATATTTCAACATTGAATTTTATTGCATGTCTGCCATATTTTTGAAATTGTTTAAGTCCAAATCTTTACAGTTTCGGAATGGGTTAATCCTTTCCCAAACAAGACCTGGTTTTGACAGCCCTGATAAGAAAGGCTTGGGAAAACATTGAGGTAAAAGAAGAAACTGCTGATAACCAGCAGTTTCTCCTTTTGCCTCAATGTTTTCTGTGCTATATCCTACACAAATTATATCTTTATCACCATCTATTTTGTCATCTGTGGCAGCTTTCTAATTGAACCACTCCAAAATTTTGTTGTTTGGGAATGGGTTAATTCCTAATAAACATATTGGATTATTGTAATCTTGACCTCTGCTTGTATTGTTACCAATGAAAACAATGCAATTAACCCTTTTAACCCTTTCCCAAAAGACAAATATTTTGGGTAGTCCAATTTGATGAAAGCTGCTGTAGACAACAAAATTGATGTTAAATAAAAGGAAAGGGGTTTGTGTACAATGGTAAGATATAGCACAGAAAATATTGGAGAAAAATGAGAAAATGCTGATCATCAGCATTTTCTCCTTTGCTCAGTTTTGCATGACTCGTCGTTGTAAAACTGGGTAATTTACAATGGCGTAACAAGCCGCTGATTGGCTAAATTATTTCGTCCCTATATAAATACTTAATTAATTTTCCCGCGTTTCTTCACAGTTTTGTCATAAATCTCAGTCGTGCTTTTCGACTTTTATTTAGAAATTTGAACCCTCCCACCCAGTCCCAGTTGTGGAATCCTCAAAATCAAAGAAGGTGAAAGCAACAAAACCTATGTAGAAAACTGTATGAAAGTGTCTTTATAAAAATGGAATATATACTCAGTTCCAAAAGAAAGTGTGCACTTTTAAATTTTGAATATCTCGAAAAGTATACCGTCTACCACAAGGAAATTTTGTATGACACATCTTAAGACTTTTGACAAACGATATATTGATGAAGAAATCACATCGCACGCACAAATTTTTGGCTTGATTGCGATTTTGCATTTTTAGTGTTTTACGTATGCCTCACGTGCTGGATGAGTTATCGATCAGAAATTACACTCGCTGCATTCCTTTTGGCATATCGTAGCATACATTCACATGTTCATTACATTTGTACATAGTGCATTAGCGTGAAACGAATTACAATTAACGTTGGTGAGCAAGACCGAACCCGGTGAAAACAAAACCTTCCGAAAATCTGAATTTGTACGATATCTATGTTCTAATAGCAATTGGCCATTTGTATGGCATCTTAAAGACAAACAAATTCGCTTTAGAACGTTATTGCACCGTTCAACAGCAATTCACTAGACTACTAACGTAGCGATTACTAACGTTGACGTACACGTAACGTCTACAAGAAAGTTCAAGCTTTAACGTGGAAATGGCTTGGAAGGCCTGGCCAAACCCTATAATGGCATATGAGCTTGTAACTCTATCCACAGGAAAAGCAAAAAGGAGTGCAAATTTCAACACCATCAACACCATAATGATCTGAATCTGTGTATTCAATATGAGCAATTCTATCGACATCTGTTTTGATCCCAATTTTCTTTAAGGTCTAATCTGAAGTATGATATCACTTTTACTCCCTAAAGTGCCATTAACTTTGTAAAAATTAAAGTAAAGTTAAAACGCAAAAGTGCACACTTTCTTTTGGAACTGAGTACAGAAAATAGAGAGAAAAGGGGGAATTTCTGATAAGCATTATATGCTATAAAGTTCAGCATCAGGGCCCATATTAATTATCAACAGTCTGTGTAAGAAGACATCTGATTGCACTACATCAGATTAGACCAATTCCCATCAAAATAATTCCATTCCAGGTCCCTGTTTCACTATACAAACTTCAACAAGTTTATCGCAAATTTAAATGACAGCTTTCTAAATGGCCCAGACAAATTTCTTGTTCAATAAAATATTGTTACATAAACCATTGATTTATCTAGCTATTGACTTAGATAAAACATATCAACTGCATGAATTAATGAAACAATTATGCAGTGCAAAAAAGTTTTTCGATCTTCCTGTAAAAGCAAATTTGCCAAGGCCCAGCCTAAGAATTCTAAATGTTACCTCAATTTCAACTTAAATCACAATTAATATGCCTACAATACAAAACATTTCATGATATTACAGTCATATTGTACAGTACAACTCACATGGTTTTTGCCTAAAACACTCAACCACCACGGACAAAAAAGTTCAAGTGGAAAATTGCGGTAATTTTCCATCACCGCCGACACATTTTTCTGGAAATTTCCGCACAACCGTGGCGAATTGCACATTCGGGTGGAAATACCAGGTAAAACCAATAGTACCTTTCCACCCAAATCACGGCAATTGGCAGTGGTCAAGTGCAAAACACGGTGAAAAATTGCGGCGATTCCCACAGAATCAAGTGGAAAAACGTATTCGCCGCGGCCATCGAGTTTTTCCACTCAAATCCACCCGAAATCTAATGCGTGGAAATAGGCAAAAAACATGCCAGCTGTACTTTAAGTAAGCAAATACTACTTGTATAATTTTCTTCTAGCTATACTAAAAGGTTGGATAACTGAAATATAATAAGCAGGGATTTGCATGCCATCACCATGTTGTATGTTGTTAGTATATTTGACCTTTGAACTCGATAAATATAGTTTGTGAGAATAAAGAATAACAGAAAATAAACAAGAATGACGTCTTAAAGGCAAATAACACCTTTCCAAAACAAATCTTGGTTTGTATGTCCCTAATTGCAACAATTTTGGAAGACAAATAGGTAAAAGAAGAAAATTCTGGTAAGCATAAGTTTCTTCTATTCCTGTAATAATCTCTGAGCTTTATAGGACATTCATTCAATTTTGATTTACATCTGCTTTGTTGTCTGTATAATTATGTCTACTTTCAATTTATAACAGTCTAAAATTGTGCTGTGTGGGAAAGGGCAGGAAGAAGGAGTCAAAGCTAGGTTATTAAAATTATAGACAAAATAAAGGGAAAAGGTGGATTATGAAACTAGCTGAAAATGTAGTGAAAATGTTGCCACATTAAGTCAAAGTAGAATGGAGAACAAGCTGTACAATAACACCAAAGCTCATTAGCCATATTTACGATTATAACATAACCTCCAAATTTGAACTTGATCAAAGACTTATGAAAATACTTGTGAAATATGCATATGCAGGTTGGTTCATTATGGCCAAAGTTTAAAGAAAATCTACATACAGAGAAAGAGGCAGGACAAAACTATATGTCCATGTCATATCTTTCTATGCAGCAGCATAAAAAGTATACCGAAGAAAATTTAATATAGGATTTTCTTTTTTGCACGAAACTATATTTGTATCCATTATCGAAAATAAATAACTTTTCCATTTTCTCTATTTAAAGCATTTTAAAACTTCCAAATAAATGGTATCTTATAAGCATCAAGGAAAAAAATTCACTTAAAAAGTTTTCTAATCCATCTGACAATTGAATTCTTTTAAGAGATACCTCAGCTACTAACAAATTGCTCTTTGTATCATCAGTTTTGGTTACAGCAATGCCTTCTTGTTTGCCAGACGACAAATTTTAGAATTGTCCAAATTCAAAGATATTACAAAAGACAATTTCTAGTGGATGAAATTGCACATTTTTTTTGTCTTTTTGTATAGAAAACATTTTGGGAAATGAAGAAATTGCTTGTTACAAGCAATTTCTTCATTTTCCATGATGTTTACCAAAGCCTTTATCTTGTAGAGCATCAAAACCTGTCACTGTATGGTAATACATGTATCAGTAAATATTGATTGAAAACAAGTCAATTCTAATTACTCCAGAAAAATAAAGTTATCTAAAGTAAAAGGAGTGAAAAAGCAAGGGAATAAAAGGTGTAAAAAGGAAAAGGTGGGAAAGGTGGTAAAGGGATAGGGAAAAGGTGGGAAAGGTGGTAAAGGTAAAGGGATAGGGTGCTACAACAAACCAAAACCAAGTGATATATAGATATAGAGAATATAGGTAACCAGAGGGATAGCATGCCCAAAATAAAAAATAAAATTAACCTTTTGGAGGGGTCGGGGCTCAATTTGGGGTTTTCTTATTTTTCTGTGGGTGCTATGGCGTGACTCACTTCCGATGACCCTTGGTCCGTTCATCTTTCTTGGACCCAGTCAAAGAAGTTTTTTCTAGAGTCTTTTTCAATCTGTCTTCTACTTCCTTTTTGTGTTTTGTGTCTTCCTTTTTCCGAGTTTCTTCAGTGGCTCTTTTCCTGCAGTAAGAAGAAGTAAATTAGAAACTTATGTGTTCAAGGCAAAAGGAATGTCATTTTACCTCAAGATATCCAGAATTAGATTCATTATCCCTTTCTAAAACCATAAAAGTTTGAGATGGTCCTCTTCAAAAACTGCTACAGAAGCTAAAATATAAGTTAATGCGCACAATTGTTATGCACATTATAGCGCTGAAAATATGGAAACAAAAGGAGAAAATGCTGATTATCAGCATATTCTTCTTTTGCTCCAATCTTTTCCCAAGCCTTTTCTATTAGAAAAGTCAAAACACGGTCTTGTTTGGTAATGGGGTAAGTATATTCATACTTATAATATAGAAGAGAAGAAAGGAATTGCTGAAAACATGGCAAGCCGAATATGGTTTGTCATTTCTGTTTTGACTGTTTTAACCATATTTTGTACATGTGGTCTTGAACATATAAATGAACTTTACCTAGCTGCCTATTTCTGTAACACAAAATATTAACAGAAAGGAAGAAAAGGCTGGTTATCAGCAAATTCTACATTTGGCTCAATGTTTCCAAGGCATTTATTATTAGTGTAGTGATATGCAAGTTTGCTGAACAAATGATATTGTTATAAAGAACTTTACCTAGCTGCCTCTTTCTTTAACTTTTCATGTTTCATCAACAATCGTTTATTTTCCTTGAATGTTTTGCGTACTCTGAACCCCCTGAATGCTGACTGTATTTTGAGAGCCGCTATATCTTGTATGCCCGTTATAGATAGGGCCCCCTGTTCTAACATATACTGGGCAACATCATGGTGCTCGCCCATCAGTGCGTAGTCTAAAGGTGTGTATC
Source organism: Fragum sueziense (assembly GCA_963680895.1). Taxonomy (NCBI): domain Eukaryota; kingdom Metazoa; phylum Mollusca; class Bivalvia; order Cardiida; family Cardiidae; genus Fragum; species Fragum sueziense. Next base: position 12,415,852 of record OY804609.1, on the reverse strand, counting down.
TGGAATAATAGAAATCAAAACAATATATCTATCTATTTTCATTGCTTGAAAAAACAAGAGATGTTGCCAAGCTGACCAGCTGATTGCCTTGTCACTAAAAGTGGTTCTTGAGTTTCATCACAGATACAGATGTTAAACAAAGTTCAATTTTGACTTGAACTTTGATCTAAGTTACTACCCAAAACAATTAAAGGGCACCTCCTTGGGTCATGGGAAACAATTCTGTAAAGTTGCTTGGTGCTAGACCCTCTCTACTTCGTAGTCGACCATGTGGGTTTAATCGTGTTACTGATGTGTGAAATTTAAACATTACCAGACAATAAAATTCTACAATTGTGTAAATCATGTATTAAGAATTTAATTGAACGAGAAATATGCCTCAGGCAAATCGGGGTCAATCAGAAAGCTTAATTTCGAATTTACCCAAAAAACATTCGTAAGCTCCTTAGTAAAATAGCCATGGTCTTATTTAGGGTGAGTGTAAACACTTTCCCAAACAAGACCTGGTTTTGATGTCCATAACAGAAAAGGTTTGGGAAAACATTTAGGCAAAAGGAGAAAATGCTGATAATCAGCATTTTCTTCTTTTGCCTAAATATTTTCCATGCTATATGTTGCAATAATCAGATCTTAATCAACACTTATAATATTGTTGTCATCTGCAGCAACTTTTGACATGGAGCAGTCTAAAATTTTGCTGTTTGGGAAAGGGTTAATCACATTACCTATCTTCAGTGAATTCCATGTGGTTGGGAAATGTGTTGTATTCTATAAGTAATTTGACAGCATCTAGGTGACCTTTACTGCAACCCCAGTGTAATGCCGTCATACCCTACAACACAAATAAAGAGTGCCAATGTCACAAAGTTGCATTTGCAAGCATTCTCCTTCTTTCTAAGATGCAGTGTAAAATTGCAAAACCTCAACTAAATATAAATTTTCTCCTTGGTCTCCTTTCTTTATTTCTAAAACAGCCATCTTTTCAAAACACTTTGGTTACTGTATGTGTAGATATTTTCGCGGAGCGAAATTTTCGCGGTAGGGTCCCAATTTCGAGTTTTACAAATATTCGCGCAACTTTGAATTCGCGGAGAGACAAAATAAGTATTCTTAATTTCGCGCACAGTAAAATGAATGTGGGTGCTGGGTAAATACTTTTTCTTATTTGCAGTATCTTAACCCTTTCCAAAACGGCAAAATTTCAGGATGATCCACTTCCAAAACTGCCACAAATTACAAAACATATGTTACTAAAGATAGGATTTGTGTAAAATATGGCATAGTAAATATTGAGACAAAAGGAGAAACTGCTGGTTATCAGCAGTTTCTTCTTTTGTCTCAATGTTTTCCCAAGCCTATTACCATGATAGGGACGTCAAAACCAGGTCTTGTTTGGGAAAGGGTTAAACATTCAGGAGTAGGATTATTCGGGAGTTGGATTAATTATTACTAATTATTTTCTAATAAAGGGTTTGTTTCATGTATTTCAAACCAAACAATGCCAAACAATACATTGTACGATAAAGTTTTAAATGGTTTTTCACAGTTTTATTGTTCAATCAGTTTTGATCCATGTATCTTGTCACCTTCAATAGTCAATAAAACATGTACATGTACGAACTGAATGTATATTCATGTAATGTTAAATGATAAACATATATTTCAACTTACGCGAAAATTAAACTTTTCAGGAAGAATTGGGAGTACAAATATTTGCGCAATCATGAATTCGCGGGCCGATGGTCTAGCGCGAATATAGCGAAAATTGGAAGCCCGCGAATATTTCTACACATACAGTATTCATGGTTTTATATCTTCACAAAGAAATAGCAATCTATCACTTAACCCTTTCGTTTGCAAGCGCGCTTTAAAGCGCGGTCCAGGAACGCTTATACCAGGGTGCCCACCCTTCATCTGGAATAAAATTCCCTGACTTTTCCCTGACTTTTCCCTGACCAAAATTCATTTTTCCCTGACCATTTTTCACGCTAAACTGCCTCCTTATCCCCCTAAAGTGATGCAATCCACCCCTTATTTATCAAAACTTCTAACAATAACAATTTAAATGTAATGGTTGAACTTACATGTTATAAGTAGAAACCTTGAAATGCTAAATTTCATAAACATGATCAAGAGAAAAAGATAATTTGTCCTGCTTGAAATAATTTAAATACTCTTTCGTTGACAATTGAAATTTTGATACTTATGGTTGAAGTTATAACTAGAACTTTAAAAATGTACACCTCAATACATAAAAGATCATGAGATATATTATTTCAGTCTTTGTCTTGTAACATAAACTGTTTCAAACAACTTTCTGAATGCAACATCCTAATGAAAGGTATTTGAAGAACTGATTTGCTTCCCCTCCAACCTTTTTCCATTTTGAATATTAACTGTCCAATTAATAAGGCCCTTAATTACTCATCTAGATACATTCCAATCTAAATTTCTTGCACTGATAGTCTTTCACATATATCATCACTAAAAATATATCCTGTTTCGTTGTTATTTTCAGTCATTTTCTGGACAAAAATGGACACCACAATACCTCAGTGCATGTGTGAACAGTTTGTTTTTAGCACAATTTAATGCACATTTTGGACATGTTGCATGCTCAAGTGTTGCAATTTGAGAGCATTTTAAAACCAGCTTTGTGTTAAAATTAATTTTCTATCATCCAGTTACAAGTAAAACTAATGAAATTCAATGTTTGTGATAATGGATATAGTTGTAACTTGAGGGCCTTTTTCACTTGACATCAAAAATTGAGTTGAAACTCAAATATGAAATTTCATCAAATTCTGACCATTAGACTAGGAGAAATTAGAGAAAAACTATATTTTACCTTAAGTCCCCTTTTCCCATGACGAGGCCTCAAATCCAAAAACCGGGAAAAGTACATCGGCATTATGTCATAGGGAGTTCACATGGTAAGTTTCAATTGATTTGGCCCAAGGGTTATGGAGAAATCACTTCCAGAGCTGAATCTAGGTTTTCACAAAAGTGGGCCAACTCCCCCACCATACTTCAAAATGTGGGCCAACAGGATTCAGGCTTGAGCCAAAGTGAATTTAACTTTTTATCGTAAAAATATTAAGTTTATAACTTATCTGTAACTAGAGCCATTATATGAAACCGAAGGAACATTATCTTCACTCCATGTAAGTTAGGGTCAGCTCTTGTCTAAGCAGACTCTTTAAACAACTGTTGTCCATGTAACAAACTTTATATGTTCAATTTCTTTAATTTTTTGGTTGTTTAAAGTTTAGATTAAGCTATTCATAGAAAATGATTACACTGTCCAAGACTGGTTGAAGCAAATTATTTACACCACAAAATCGTTTTTAATTTTGCTTTAAAACTCTTCTCTCCAGATTTAAATAGTCTCAGGGCTGTTGAAAAAAAGGCTAGACCATTTAACTTCAATCATAACCCTGGGCAGAATTCACCATACATGATGTGGCTACTGCAGTAGACATCTACGCCGAGGAGGATCACTTAATATCAATTCAAACCATTTTGTGATAAAAACAATTTTCAGGCAGAGTTTCTTTGTTTCGTTGGCCATTTTGATTGTGTGCCGCGATGATAGCATATCACTCAGTCCATTTATATGCTTAAAAACGATTTTAACACAGAGTTTCTTTATTTTGTTGGAGTAAGGTCACCTAGGCAAGTACTTCCTAGGTCGTAGGGGGCTAAAATAGTTCTTTGAAAAAAATTGGCCCCTTTTCTGGTGATGCCTTGCTCTCTGCATGAATGATTTTGAGCTCAGATTTCCATTGGATGCTTTTGGTTGACATGTTTTCTCATTTTTGAGCCAGAATCCATGTTTCTTTTCAGGACTATTTGACGTCTCTGGGTGGATGAGTACATGTGGCCACCATTTCCGGTGTCTCTAATTTGACACTGAAAAATACACGGTATGTATGTTTGATTGAAAATTTTAAAAAATCCACTCCATGATAGTGGGTTCATTTCATGGAAATTCCACAGGCCAAGGATGGATCTGTAGCAGTTTAGGGGCAGTTTGGCCCAAACTCAAGTTGTTGATGGTGTGACAATATGTGGAAAATGGGTATTTTACATAGAATTAAATAGGAGCCAATATTAGTGGTATGACACCTAGACCTGAAAATCGTTATATTTTTTGACACTTTATAATTCCTTTGTTTTGAAAGATGGCGGCATGAAATTTGGATCACATGTAGCTGATAATGGATAAAACTTGATTTTTAGTAGATTTGCCTTGTAAAGTATGAATTAAATTTTATTTAAATTTTTTAAAATTGGATTAAATTGAAACTGACCAAATCCTCAAATTTCTGTCTGACAATGATTCTTTCCAGCTTCATTTTACATGTAGACAGTCTCATTTGCTCTAAATTTGACTGCACTGTTGCCTGCAAGATATTTCTGTTCATTCTAAGGAGTTCTTTGAGGTGAAATTGGTAAACTCAGAATTTCAATTTATTTTTAAAAAAGTTTAAAAAATTAAAAAAAGGTTTTAAATGGCTTTAAATAGATATTTTCTTTAATAATTTCAGGAAACTTAACCATGGTAGACTGAGACGGATGGCGTAAGCTGAAAAAAAATCCAACCGAAGTGACCGCAAACTGTGTTTGGCGCTTTATCGAGGTTTGCGGACTCCGAAAGCCCTTCCCGTACAGATTCGGATTTCGACAAACATCAAATTTGTAAGTTATTTTGTTATCACCCCCCCCCCCCCCCCCCTCATTCATGGTTATGTAAAGTAACACTAAGAGTTTGTCTCTGTAAAATAAGCAGCATTTTGCAACATTTTGGTGTTTTGATTGCTTCTGGCTTTAAAAGGACAGGAACACATGGTTGGCTGAACCAACTGTCATATTAATTTGACGCCAGACTAAAATTCCTTACAAATGATGTCGAATCGCATATTATCAAAAGATTGGAATTCACAAAAGTAGTCATTTGGAGTCATTATAAAGAAGAAAAGGGCAATTGGACCTATTGCCAAATAAACAGCTTCATTTTTCTTAGTTACAAGGACCAGTAGTGTGTATGTTCTGGCAAATGACATTTGAATATGCATAATTTGTCTAAAATTTTGACTTTGAAAGCTTGTAGGGACTCCAAATGACTTGATTACAGAGCTAGGGGATTGCATATGCAATATGCCTCTTCATTGGTATAATCCTTCAAAAACTTTGGAAAGCTCTTCGACTCAAATTATAGCTTTGAATTGGTCGAAGCGGTGTCGCGGACCAGGAATTCAGTCGCGATGCCAGATTTTTTGGATGCTAGCAACTTCCGTATGGACTGTCAGAATGATGTTATATATGCACATTTCTATTGCATTAGGGCTAAATTAATAAAAAAATAACACTTTTGATACATTTGGGAAAAATGTCTTTTCATTTAGGAGTAAGGTCACCTAGGCAAGTACTTCCTAGGTCGTAGGGGGCTAAAATAGTTCTTTGAAAAAAATTGGCCCCTTTTCTGGTGATGCCTTGCTCTCTGCATGAATGATTTTGAGCTCAGATTTCCATTGGATGCTTTTGGTTGACATGTTTTCTCATTTTTGAGCCAGAATCCATGTTTCTTTTCAGGACTATTTGACGTCTCTGGGTGGATGAGTACATGTGGCCACCATTTCCGGTGTCTCTAATTTGACACTGAAAAATACACGGTATGTATGTTTGATTGAAAATTTTAAAAAATCCACTCCATGATAGTGGGTTCATTTCATGGAAATTCCACAGGCCAAGGATGGATCTGTAGCAGTTTAGGGGCAGTTTGGCCCAAACTCAAGTTGTTGATGGTGTGACAATATGTGGAAAATGGGTATTTTACATAGAATTAAATAGGAGCCAATATTAGTGGTATGACACCTAGACCTGAAAATCGTTATATTTTTTGACACTTTATAATTCCTTTGTTTTGAAAGATGGCGGCATGAAATTTGGATCACATGTAGCTGATAATGGATAAAACTTGATTTTTAGTAGATTTGCCTTGTAAAGTATGAATTAAATTTTATTTAAATTTTTTAAAATTGGATTAAATTGAAACTGACCAAATCCTCAAATTTCTGTCTGACAATGATTCTTTCCAGCTTCATTTTACATGTAGACAGTCTCATTTGCTCTAAATTTGACTGCACTGTTGCCTGCAAGATATTTCTGTTCATTCTAAGGAGTTCTTTGAGGTGAAATTGGTAAACTCAGAATTTCAATTTATTTTTAAAAAAGTTTAAAAAATTAAAAAAAGGTTTTAAATGGCTTTAAATAGATATTTTCTTTAATAATTTCAGGAAACTTAACCATGGTAGACTGAGACGGATGGCGTAAGCTGAAAAAAATCCAACCGAAGTGACCGCAAACTGTGTTTGGCGCTTTATCGAGGTTTGCGGACTCCGAAAGCCCTTCCCGTACAGATTCGGATTTCGACAAACATCAAATTTGTAAGTTATTTTGTTATCACCCCCCCCCCCCCCCCCCCTCATTCATGGTTATGTAAAGTAACACTAAGAGTTTGTCTCTGTAAAATAAGCAGCATTTTGCAACATTTTGGTGTTTTGATTGCTTCTGGCTTTAAAAGGACAGGAACACATGGTTGGCTGAACCAACTGTCATATTAATTTGACGCCAGACTAAAATTCCTTACAAATGATGTCGAATCGCATATTATCAAAAGATTGGAATTCACAAAAGTAGTCATTTGGAGTCATTATAAAGAAGAAAAGGGCAATTGGACCTATTGCCAAATAAACAGCTTCATTTTTCTTAGTTACAAGGACCAGTAGTGTGTATGTTCTGGCAAATGACATTTGAATATGCATAATTTGTCTAAAATTTTGACTTTGAAAGCTTGTAGGGACTCCAAATGACTTGATTACAGAGCTAGGGGATTGCATATGCAATATGCCTCTTCATTGGTATAATCCTTCAAAAACTTTGGAAAGCTCTTCGACTCAAATTATAGCTTTGAATTGGTCGAAGCGGTGTCGCGGACCAGGAATTCAGTCGCGATGCCAGATTTTTTGGATGCTAGCAACTTCCGTATGGACTGTCAGAATGATGTTATATATGCACATTTCTATTGCATTAGGGCTAAATTAATAAAAAAATAACACTTTTGATACATTTGGGAAAAATGTCTTTTCATTTAGGAGTAAGGTCACCTAGGCAAGTACTTCCTAGGTCGTAGGGGGCTAAAATAGTTCTTTGAAAAAAATTGGCCCCTTTTCTGGTGATGCCTTGCTCTCTGCATGAATGATTTTGAGCTCAGATTTCCATTGGATGCTTTTGGTTGACATGTTTTCTCATTTTTGAGCCAGAATCCATGTTTCTTTTCAGGACTATTTGACGTCTCTGGGTGGATGAGTACATGTGGCCACCATTTCCGGTGTCTCTAATTTGACACTGAAAAATACACGGTATGTATGTTTGATTGAAAATTTTAAAAAATCCACTCCATGATAGTGGGTTCATTTCATGGAAATTCCACAGGCCAAGGATGGATCTGTAGCAGTTTAGGGGCAGTTTGGCCCAAACTCAAGTTGTTGATGGTGTGACAATATGTGGAAAATGGGTATTTTACATAGAATTAAATAGGAGCCAATATTAGTGGTATGACACCTAGACCTGAAAATCGTTATATTTTTTGACACTTTATAATTCCTTTGTTTTGAAAGATGGCGGCATGAAATTTGGATCACATGTAGCTGATAATGGATAAAACTTGATTTTTAGTAGATTTGCCTTGTAAAGTATGAATTAAATTTTATTTAAATTTTTTAAAATTGGATTAAATTGAAACTGACCAAATCCTCAAATTTCTGTCTGACAATGATTCTTTCCAGCTTCATTTTACATGTAGACAGTCTCATTTGCTCTAAATTTGACTGCACTGTTGCCTGCAAGATATTTCTGTTCATTCTAAGGAGTTCTTTGAGGTGAAATTGGTAAACTCAGAATTTCAATTTATTTTTAAAAAAGTTTAAAAAATTAAAAAAAGGTTTTAAATGGCTTTAAATAGATATTTTCTTTAATAATTTCAGGAAACTTAACCATGGTAGACTGAGACGGATGGCGTAAGCTGAAAAAAATCCAACCGAAGTGACCGCAAACTGTGTTTGGCGCTTTATCGAGGTTTGCGGACTCCGAAAGCCCTTCCCGTACAGATTCGGATTTCGACAAACATCAAATTTGTAAGTTATTTTGTTATCACCCCCCCCCCCCCCCCCCCCTCATTCATGGTTATGTAAAGTAACACTAAGAGTTTGTCTCTGTAAAATAAGCAGCATTTTGCAACATTTTGGTGTTTTGATTGCTTCTGGCTTTAAAAGGACAGGAACACATGGTTGGCTGAACCAACTGTCATATTAATTTGACGCCAGACTAAAATTCCTTACAAATGATGTCGAATCGCATATTATCAAAAGATTGGAATTCACAAAAGTAGTCATTTGGAGTCATTATAAAGAAGAAAAGGGCAATTGGACCTATTGCCAAATAAACAGCTTCATTTTTCTTAGTTACAAGGACCAGTAGTGTGTATGTTCTGGCAAATGACATTTGAATATGCATAATTTGTCTAAAATTTTGACTTTGAAAGCTTGTAGGGACTCCAAATGACTTGATTACAGAGCTAGGGGATTGCATATGCAATATGCCTCTTCATTGGTATAATCCTTCAAAAACTTTGGAAAGCTCTTCGACTCAAATTATAGCTTTGAATTGGTCGAAGCGGTGTCGCGGACCAGGAATTCAGTCGCGATGCCAGATTTTTTGGATGCTAGCAACTTCCGTATGGACTGTCAGAATGATGTTATATATGCACATTTCTATTGCATTAGGGCTAAATTAATAAAAAAATAACACTTTTGATACATTTGGGAAAAATGTCTTTTCATTTAGGAGTAAGGTCACCTAGGCAAGTACTTCCTAGGTCGTAGGGGGCTAAAATAGTTCTTTGAAAAAAATTGGCCCCTTTTCTGGTGATGCCTTGCTCTCTGCATGAATGATTTTGAGCTCAGATTTCATTTGGATGCTTTTGGTTGACATGTTTTCTCATTTTTGAGCCAGAATCCATGTTTCTTTTCAGGACTATTTGACGTCTCTGGGTGGATGAGTACATGTGGCCACCATTTCCGGTGTCTCTAATTTGACACTGAAAAATACACGGTATGTATGTTTGATTGAAAATTTTAAAAAATCCACTCCATGATAGTGGGTTCATTTCATGGAAATTCCACAGGCCAAGGATGGATCTGTAGCAGTTTAGGGTCAGTTTGGCCCAAACTCAAGTTGTTGATGGTGTGACAATATGTGGAAAATGGGTATTTTACATAGAATTAAATAGGAGCCAATATTAGTGGTATGACACCTGTTGTTTTGACCGCCATTGGTGTTGTTGTTGTTGCGGTGCACCATAATAATTACAAATTCTGAAATTTTCACAGCCATTTCCCCCCCTTCATTCAACTCGTTTGTTTTCTTCCCGTTTTCGTTTATATCTCGAACATGAATCTATTTCATTTCTAAGAAAAATATCTATTTTTGACTGGAGATATAAAACACTATATAAATATAGAATTGCAGGGGTTTATTTGCAATCTGTTTTTAGCAACTTTTCAATGATTATGAACCTACGTTATTACGCGACGTATATTGAAAAATGCGCCAATCTGAAACAACGTGCGTGACTTCTCCCGCGCGGCCTATCGTTTTTTGCGCCAAGCAATAAATTACTGCGGGAATCCCGCAATCCCGCGCCCTAGATTCAGCTCTGACTTCGGACGGACGGACGGATGGACGGAATGACGGACGGACAGGACGGACGGACGGACAGACAAAGCGGCGACTATATGCTCTCCCTTCGGGGAGCATAAAAAGACAATGGTAATATCTAAGTACATGTAATTTGGAAGAAGAGGGCATATATGACCCAATCATGTTAATTTCATCACCAAACACAAAAGAAATTAAAACCAAATGGTGCACTGTGCAAGTATTATCACACATAACACACCACATATTGTAACTACCATCTGAGTTTCAATAATTCTTCAGCCTCTATTCTAAATGTTCCAAATTCTTTTCTTTACTGTCAGCTTCTTTCCTCTTGCTTACAGATTAAGCCCTCATAGCATTAGATTTCACTACATCCATGTCAAATGGCAAGCCTTAATTCAACAATAAAATGATAAAATGATTAGTGCAGGGTCATGTATAACAGAAAAACAATCATGTTTGTTAATTAAAACTTGAAAACTGCCATAGCTATGATAACCTATTTAATTTCATTTCATTTTCTTATATTTGTTTTGTTTGAACAAAAAAAAATCAAAATTCCCTGACTTTTCCCTGACTTTTTAAGGTTTTCAGATTTCCCTGACCATTTTTCAAAATTCCCTGACTTTTCCCTGACCTTGAAGAAAATACAAATTTCACTGACTTTTCCCTGACCAGTGGTCACCCTGTATACTGTTTAGGGGGGTATGGACTTATAAAAGCAATTTTTACACTATTAAAATTATTATGACACCGGAAATATTGCGCAATATTGTTATGTTCTCATAAAATGTGAAGTAAAACGCAGTTTTTGGGTTTGTATGAGCTGTAACGATGGTCAGGATGGGTCAATATTCTGCAGAAGAGGTCCGGCGAATCACCATGTCAGTGCCGGACGATGATGATAGCGATTACCCTGATTTTTGGGGGGTAAAAGGTGATTTGAACTTTAGAAATGTTTCGTAGACTTCGATTAGTGACTCTGATAGTGATTCCGATAACCCTAAACCTAATCCAGTCCCAAATCGTAGGGGTGGGGGCGGTCGGGGCTCGTGGCAGGGGGCCTGACAGGGGTCATGGGGCTAGAGGTCGAAATTTTGATGATATACAAATTTTCTATCAGTTACTCATCATATTGTTAAAGGAAATTGAATAACCTTTCCAATGGTATATAGGTTTATGGGTATTCTGCTAGTAAAATCTATCTATTATGCATGTGTATACATGAAGTGATTGGAAATAGGGAAAAAGTCATTTCTGGGAAATAATTCTGCAAACGAAAGGGTTAAATTATTGTTCAGGAGGAGTAACTAATTCTTAAAATTTCTGCCAAGTGTGAAATAAGTCTGCAAAGTATGAAGCAAACAGGACTGAAAATGTAAGAGGAATGTCCAAAAAGGGGGCAATAATTTGATAAATCTTGTTGCAGTTTTCCATGGAAGTTGGTTTTTGAACATCTACAGCAAGGAATGATCATTTCTGTCAAGTATGAAACAAATTGGACTTAAACTGTAGGAGGAGTTGTTTGGACAATGACCAACTAATCGACCAAAAAGCCTCCCACACCCTAAACCAATGCACCCCTGCACACACTCCTCTTAACCCTTCCCAAACAGCAAAATTTTTGACTTATCCAAATTGAAAGGAGTTGCAGACGACAAAATGGATGGTGATTGGGTATGGATTTGGGTAGAATTTAGCTTAGAAAATATTGAGGCAAAAGGAGAAAATGCTGATCATCAGCATTTTCTTCTTATGTCTCAATGTTTTCCCAAACTGCTTCTGCACTGGACATTCAAAACCAGGTCTTGTTTGGGAAAGGGTTAAGTAACTTTAAAAGTGTTACCTCATAATCCTGAGCGTTGGGGTCAGCTTTGTGTTCCATTAATACAGACATACAGTTAACAAACCCACCATATGCTGCACATTGTAATGGAGTCCTCCTGTATCAGAAAATATATGGAATCAATTAACACTCTCCAAAAAGGCAAAATTTTAGGGTGATCCACACAAATGACAAAATTGAAGTTATTAAAGATATCATTTGTGTCAAATATGGTTATCAGCAGTTTAATCTTTTGTTTCAATGTTTTCCCAAGCTTTTTGTATTAGGGATGTCAAACCAGGTCTTGTTTGGGAAAGGGTTAACACTCTCCAAAAGAGGTCTGGTAGAGAAGGCATTGAAAAACATTTAAAGAAAAGAAGAAAATGCTAAAATAGAAATCTATCACTAAAGGTGATTAAATACCCCCACCACTACATTTGTCCGGACAAGCATTTTTGTCAACAAAGGGCAATAACTCTGAATATATGAGCAGCAGAGTAACGGTTCTTGTGCACTGCACCTCTCCACAAAGAGATCTATCCAGTATCTACCTGTGAAATTTCATGATTGTACCTCAAACAATTTTTGAGTTATGCTCCAGACAAATTTTGTGTACAGACAGATGGACAGACAGACAGGCTGATTTCAGTATATCCCCCCCCAAAAAAACATTTGGTTTGTGGGGGTATAAAAACAATATTGTCATCTTTCCTCTTATTAGTCTCAATGTAAAAGCATACCTCTTTCTTCGTTTCTTGACATTGATTGTGATGTAATTTATCTTTTTCAAATTTGGGTTACAGCAACTTTGTTTAGTTTGGGAAGGAATTTATCACAGACTGGTCAGGTCCACTTTGAGGGGAGATAAGTACATACATCACACATTTTGGTGAGGAAAAATAGACTTCCCTAGAGCTAGCACCCAAACGACTTCAGTTTTAATTTAAAGTTACAAATTTAGAATACTTCATTATTGATCTGAGAACAAAACAAAACATTGTATTTACCCTGAAGAGTCTTTAATGTTGGGATCCACTCCATATTTGATGAGTGTTTGACAAATGTAGGCGTGTCCACCCAAAGCTGCCCTGAAAAAATAAAAGGTATTATTGATAACAAATTCTAACCTGGGGGTACTTTAATTCAATTACACATAGTTCATTACACTAACACCTTACAAAAGATATCATTATCCAACAATTTACTTGTGCTTTGTCATAGATCAGTATCTGCATCCGTGTGCCCCCAGAATGGGCAATGTTGAGTTTTCCAACAGACAGACTGACTGATGGACACGAGTAGAACAATATGCCCACAATCTTTCGATATGTGGACATAAAAATGCTGATTACTAGCATTTTATGTTTCCACTCAAGGATTTCTGTTCTACAAGATGTATATTTTCTGATTTGAGCAGCGCTTTATTTTTTTTCTGCATAATGCATGACTACAGACTGTTCTAAAATTGTATTGTTTGTGAAGGGATTAAAAATATAAAGCAAAATTAGAATCTCTGCAACATAACAAACCATAACTACCAGTGTAATGGAGATCGGCCATCTTCATCTAGCATATCTACCCGAGCCCCGTCATCTATCAACGTCTGTACCACGTCCGTATGTCCCATCTCACATGCTCTGAACAATGGCGTGTGCTTCATGAAGTCTGAGGCGTCTATCTGAGCTCCGTGATCCAGTAACAGTTTGACTGTAGAGGCGTGACCGGAGAGAGAGGCTGCATGCAAGGCTGTAAATGTAACAAAATTATATTAATTGAATGGTGTTTTACCCTTTCCTGAATGGCAAATTTGCAGAGATGATCAATTTGAAAGATGACTCAAATAACAAAATGGATAATAGAGATAGGATTTATCTACAATATACCATAGAAAATATTGAAGCAAAAGAAGAAAATGCTGCTCATCAGCATTTTCTTCTTTTGTCTCAATGTTTTTGTTATCTTTTTCTATCGATCAGCACCTGTACTAAGTTTGTGAAGTCCATCTCACACGCTCTTAACAACGCGTGTGTTTCATGAAGTCTGTGGCATCCGTTTGAGCTCCGTGATCCAGTAACAGTTTGACTGTAGAGGCGTGGCCTGATAGAGAGGCTGCATGCAAGGCTGAAAATGTAACATGATTAATTGAATGGTGTTTAACCCTTTCCTGAATGGCAAAATTGCAGGGTCGTTCAATGTGAAAGCTGATGCAGACAACAAAAAGGATAATAGAGATAGGATTCATGTACAATATAGTCCAGAAAGAAAATATTGAGACAAAAGAAGAAAATGCTGCTCACCAGCATTTTCTTCTTTTGTCTCAATGTTTTTGTTATCTTTTTCTATGGATCAGCACCTGTACCACGTCTGTGTGAAGCGCATCTCACATGCTCTGAACAACGGCGCGTGCTTCATAAAATCTTTGGCGTCTATTTGAGCTCCGTGATCCAGTAACAGTTTGACTGTAGAGGCGTGGCCTGATAGAGAGGCTGCATGCAAGGCTGAAAATATAACATGATTGATCAAATGGTGTTTAACCCTTTCCTGAATGGCAAAATTGCAGGGTCGTTCAATGTGAAAGCTGATGCAGATGACAAAATGGATAATAGAGATAGGATTAATGTACAATATAGTCCAGAAAGAAAAAATTGAGGCAAAAGAAGAAAATGCTGCTCACCAGCATTTTCTTCTTTTGTCTCAATGTTTTCATGTATTTTTTTCAATTGATCAGCATGTGTACCACGTCTGTGTGAAGCCCATCTCACACGCTCTGAACAATGGCGTGTGCTTCATGAAGTCTGTGGCGTAAATCTGAGCTCCGTGATCCAATAACAGTTTGACTGTAGAGGCGTGACCTGATAGAGATGCTGCATGCAAGGCTGAAAATGTAACATAATTGATCAAATGGTGTTTAACCCTTTCCTGAATGGCAAAATTGCAGGGTCGTTCAATGTGAAAGCTGATGCAGATGACAAAAATTTGAAAATAGATGATAATGATAGGATTCATGTACAATATACCACAGAAAATATTGAGGCAAAAGGAGGTATTGCTTCTCATCAGCATTTTCTTCTTTTGTTTCAATGTTTTTGTTATCTTTTTCTATGGATAAGCGTCTGTACCACGTCCATGTGACCCATCTCACACGCTCTGAACAACGGCGTGTGCTTCATAAAGTCTGAGGCATCTATCTGAGCTCTGTGATCCAGTAACAGTTTCACTGTAGAGGCATGGCCGGAGAGAGAGGCTGCATGCAAGGCTGAAATTATAAGAAGATTGATTTATAGGGTATAATTAATACTTCTTTTAACCCATAACCACATAGAAAAATTTTAGACTGGTCAAATTACGAAGATATTGGAGACACCAATTTAAACTGAATGCAATTTAAAGATTTTTAATCTTTTGGGGTAGAAAACATTGTGGGAAATGAAGATATTGCTTATTACAACATGGGGTTTGATGAACAATAAATGAAATATTGCATTTTGAAAAGTCTTCACCCACTCTTATCTATAGCTCTGATGTATGAAAGACAAACCCCACTTACCAGTTCCACCATTTTTGTCAACCTGCTGTATATCTACATTATGTTTTATAAACACTGAGATCACATTGTCAGCACCCTTCCCTACCGCCCACATAAAGAAACTGATTAACCCATTACCAGACAGCAAAATTTTTTGACTTGTCCAAATTCAAAGGTGTTACAGACAACAATATCAAGAGTGTGGAATTTAACATATTTAATGGAGGTTTTGTTTAGAAAACATTGTGGGAAATGAAGAAATTGCTTGTAACAAGCAATTTCTTCATTTTCTACAATTGTTTCCAGAGCTTTTATCTTGCAGGGTGTCAAAAGATGTCACTGTTTGGGAATGGGCTAAGGCAAAGTTGAAACGCCATCATGTATGAAAGACAAAACCAACTTACCCGTTCCTCCGTTTTTGTCAACCTGCTGTATATCTACATTATGTTTTATAAACACTGAGATCACATTGTCGGCACCCTTCCCTGCCGCCCACATAAATGCTGTACGACCCTCGACATCCGGCTCGTCTGTGACAGTCGGTCGCGATAAAAACATTTCAACTGTTTCCTGCAAATGAAGAATATAAAACCTTTTGGGAAAGGGTTAGATTTTGTTTCATGGAAAGTGTTTATTGGTTAGAAGTTTTTCCCATGCTGTTGATACGCAAATTTGCATTTGAAATATAATTTATGTTATCAATTTTGGAACTTTTTGACACCCTAATCAATGACTAACTGTTTAACCAGTTTTTATTCCAATACAGAAGCGCACCTGCCAGTAATACCCACATGGGGAGTTAGGCAGTATATATAGCAATTTTTGCATTGAAATCAAATATTCTCTGGGTCTTCATTACGACTATTTAATCATTTAATGAACCCAGTAAACATTATAGAAACTAAATATATTTATAGCTTCATTATAACATCTAAAATGTTAAGGTAATCTCTTGACGATCTCAGTTCCTTGACTATACATGTACTTTGTTATGATCTTTCATTGGAGGACACCCACTATGTTATGTGAGTTTTCTGAATAAAATCTTGTATATTGTATCTATAGATAGATAAAATTCCTTCATAATAACATCTATTACTGACAAATCAGCATTTTCCTTTTTCATCTCAGTTTCTCTGTGATATGTGAAACAACAAGTCCTATCTTAAGTGTGAAGTAAGTTGAATATGCTTGTGTAGATGAAGACTGAAAATTTGACTTGTAGGGTAGTCACCCTACAATGAGATTAATGGGATGTCTGAATTTTTAGAGCAACATGACTAACAAATTGTTATGTATCCGATCTATATGGACATGTTGAAAGATAGTGAAAATTGGCACATTCCACTGCCAAAATTAATGTTCATGAAATGAAAAATTCTGATGTCACATTAATCTTGTTAGGGGTGAACAATCTATAATTCTATCATTTACTTACATCAAAGTTGTTCTGTGCTGCGTAGTGTAGAGGGGTAGCACCATTTTGATCTGAACTAGAATAATCTGCCCTGTGTTCCATCAGTAATGAGACAATCTTGGAATGATCTTTTAATCATCAGCATTTTATTCTCTTGCCTCAATGTTATCCCATGCCTTTTTAGAAGAGAAATGAGTTAAGTAACTACCGGAAGAAAACATATTGGGAAATGAAGAAATTGCTTGTCACAAGCAATTTCTTCATTTTCCAAATTGTTTTCCCAAGCCTTTATCTTGTGGGTTGTCAAAAAGAGTCAATATGTGGGAATGGGTTATTTTTCATCATTATCTTACATCAAAGTTATCCTGAGCTGCGTAGTGTAGAGGGGTAGCACCATTTTGATCTGAACTAGAATAATCAGCTCTGTGTTTCATCAGTAATGAGACAATCTTCGTGTTAAATTTTGATTATCAGCATTTTATTCCCTTGCCTCAATGTTTTCCCAAGCCTTTTCTACTAGAGGAATGAGTTAACTTACATCAAAATTGTTCTGAGCTGCGTAGTGTAGAGGGGTAGCACCATTTTGATCTGAACTAGAATAATCGGCCCTGTGTTCCATTAGTAATGAGACTATCTTAGAGTGACCTGTAATTAAAACTAATACCATTAACTTAAATACTATGAATAACAGTTATAAAAATCCTTAGTTAAGCAAAGGCGGGAAATTCATTCAGATTATCAGCATTTTCTTTTTTAGCCTCAATGTTTTCTCAAGCCTTCTCTGTTAAGGATATTAAAACAAGGTCTTCTATGGGAAAGTGTTTAATTAACAAATCAGTCCTCCAGAGCAACAGATAAGAGTGGTTACGACATTCTATTTTTTTTTAATTTCAAATCCAAACCATATGTTGTTGGTACAGTGGAATCCGCTTAATTGCAATGTCCATTTGTCAGGGGAAATATTGCAATTAACCGAAATTTCGATTAACCGGCATTGCTATTTTTAGCCTGGAAGTATGTTACATTCGATGATGCAGAGGCCAAAACCATTCATGAAGACGCTAGATTGTCTCGATTGCTATATTCATTGATTTAAAAACATTTTGTAAATAAAGACTGTTTTAAACTTTAGACTTTTTGTTATTTTATTAAATTACCCCGTCATCGGTATCCAGAAAGCTGTAGCGGCATAAGTAAGTCGGTCTGATTTCGCCTTTGTTTACATTTTCATTACTACACACGGCATATGCATGTACACATTATGCATTTGGTTTATTGTGCGGCGGACTTTGCTTCAGCAAACTCGACCAGTTGAATAATCTAACCCAAGTTATATGGTTTCAAACGAACTGCGCGTTTGTAATTTTCAACACACTGAGTTTACACACGTGAAAGCCAATAAATGACGTCATTTGACTTTCCCAACAGTTCTCGGCTGTTTCCGTTCTCCGAAGATCGGCCGAGAGATGGTCGTTAAAAATCGGAACTTCTCTCGGTCAACCTACATTTAGATTACACATTACGGAAATAGCCGAGTGTCATAACACGAATGTCGTAACTACTCCTTAAAAAAGTTGTAGTTATGATATTTTCAACCGTAAGTGTCTATTCATTATCGCATAGGTGTTGATATGGATTCGCGTGGACTTGACACTTCTTTGTTTATCTGTCAGAGGATTAAATGCGCGGGTTTACCTACAAAAGAAAGCTAAGTTAGATAAAATTGTTACAAGTTTAGTCGATTCTTCCCCCAAAATAATGGAAAATATTTTTAATAACCCGAGGCAAATGCCGATCGTGCATTATTTTCATTGCAAATAAGCGGGATTTTCTATTAAACGAGACCCGATTATCCGATAAAATTTACCTTGTTTAAATAGGAAATGGTTTTGTGCAGGACAAATAATTGCTAATAAACGGAAATCCCTAATAACCATCTTGCGATTAAGTGGATTCCACTTTACTCATTTGAATCATCTCGATGAGACAATTATAACAAGAGATGTTTGTAAAACATATATAGCCCCTCAAGGGCCTGCATTTGATGTAGGTCAAAGTCCAAGCTCAATTTAACAAGGTCCAAGGTCATGGTCAAATATGAAAGGTCTTGGTAGGAGGTGTCTATGTGTGAAATATCAAAGCTGTATATGTAAAAGTAAAATGAAACATAGGCCAGGTTAAAGTTTTTAAAAGTAGACCAAATGCCAAGGTCAAGGTCATGGTCAAATGTGAAAGGTCTTGGTTGGAGGTGTCCATGTGTGAAATATCAAGGCTGTAGGTGTAAAAGGACATGATATATATATATGTCTGGTTTCAGTCTTTTGTAGGTCAAACTCCAAGGTCAAGGTTGCAATATTCAAGGTCATGGTCAAATGTGAAAGGTCTTGGTAGGAGGTGTCTATGTGTGAAATATTTTGACTGTATAATGTAAAAGGACATGAGACATAGGCCTAGTTTAAGTTTTTTTAAAAGTAGGTCTAACTCCAAGGTCAAGGTCCAAGGTCATGGTCAAAAGTGAAATATCTTGGTTGGAAGTGACCATGTGTGAAATATCAAGGCTGTATATGTAAAATGACATGAAATATAGGCCAGGTTAGTGTATTATTAAAGTAGGTCAAACACCAAGGTCAAGGTCACAAGGTCCAAGGTCATGGTCAAATGTGAAAGGTCTTGGTCGTAGGTGTCCATGTGTCAAATATCAAGGCTGTATGTGTAAAAGGAATTGATATATCGGCTAGGTTAAAGTTTTTTTAAAGTAGGTCAAAGTCAAAGGTAAAGGTCACAAGTTCCAAGGTCATGGTCACATGTGAAAGGTCTTGGTAAGATGTGTCCATGTGTGAAATATCAAGGCTGTATGTGTAATAGCACATAAGATATAGGCCCAGTTTAATTTTTTTAAAAGTAGGTCAAACTCCAAGGTCAAGGACACATGGTCCAATGTCATAGTCGTATGTGATAGGTCTTGGTCAAAGGTTTCCATGTGTCAAATATCAAGGCTGTATGTGTAAAAGGACATGATATATAGGCCAGGTTAAAGTTTTTAAAAAGTAGGTCAAACTCCAAGGTCAAGGTCACAAAGTCCAAGGTCATGGTCAATTGTGAAAGGTCTTGGTAAGATGTGTCCATGTGTGAAATATCAAGGCTGTATTTGTAAAAGGTCATGAGATATATGCCGGGTTTAATTTTTTTTAAAGTAGGTCAAACTCCAAGGTCAAGGTCACAAGGTCCAAGGTCATGGTTAAATGTGAACGATGTTGATAGGAGGTATCTATATGTGAGATATCAAGGCTGTATGTGTTAAAGGACATGAGATATAGGCAAGGTTAAGAATTAAGTGTAAAAATCAACAAAGGGCAATAACTCCAAGAATTTGATTGGCAGAGTTACCGTTCTTGTGCACTGCACCTCTCCATAATAGAATCTATTCACCTGTAAAGTTTCATGATTCTATCTTACATATTTTTTTAGTTGTGCTCCGGACAAGAATCAAGTTATAAAATCAACAAAGGGCAATAACTCAGAAAATTTGATCGGCAGAGTTATGGTTCTTGTGCACTGCACCTCTCCATAATGAGATATATCCACCTGTTAAGTTTCATTATTCTACCTTACATACTTTTTGAGTTATGCTCCGGACAATAATCAAATTTGAAAATCAACAAAGGGCAATAACTCCAAAAATATGATCGACAGAGTTACGGTTCTTGTGCACTGCACCTCTCCATAATGAGATCTATTCACCTGTAAAGTTTCTTGATTGTACCTTACATACTTTTTGAGTTATGCTCCGGACAAGAATCAAGTTATAAAATCAACAAAGGGCAATAACTGAAAACTTTGATCAGCAGAGTTACGGTTCTTGTGCACTGCACCTCTCCATAATGAGATATATCCACCTGTAAAGTTTCATGATTCTACCTAACATACTTTTTGAGTTATGCTCTGGACAAGAATCAAGTTTGAAAATCAACAAAGGGCAATAACTCCAAAAATTTAATCGGCAGAGTTACGGTTCTTGTTCACTGCACCTCTCCATGATGAGATATATCCACCTGTGAAGTTTCATGATTCTACCTTTAATACTTTTCGAGTTATGCTCCGGACAAGGTTTGGTCTAGGGACAGACCGACCGACCTACGGACCGACCGACCGACCGACCGACCTTCCGACCGACCGACACTTGCAAATCAATATACCCCCATTTTCTTCGAAAGGGGGCATAATGAGTTCCCATAACATAGGTGAAACATTAAAGAAATATTGCCTTTCAATCCTTCTTATCTGTAGCTCTGCAAACCCATTAAAGAAACAAGACTCTTTACCCAGCACTGCTGCCCAATGTAGCGGGGTCCTAAACATGTTGTCTAGAGCGGACACATCACAGTTATCTACAAGCACCAGAGCTTTAACGACGGCCGCGTTTCCGTCTGCCACAGCTAAATGCACGGCGGTTCTACCTTCATAGTCCTGCCAGTTGATCACACTTGGGGTCGTCTCCTGAAGAAATCAAAATTGTAAGAGAAACAGATAGTTAGAGATTATTACATGGCAGATTATATTAGAGCCAGAGAGTGATATCCGCCCTTAGCATTAATAAGTTTCGTTAGAATTTCTTTGATTACTAAATCCTATTTACTATTGACCTGGTTATATGAGGGATGTTCAAAAATTATCCGGACTGTGTCCGGTAAAAGAATAGTTCCAACGCAATATTACTGAATTTTACATATTTTCATATCAGAATTCAAAACACACCTGTCTATACCTTTTTGAATTATTTTTCTCAATGAACGCGCTTGCAATTACATTCCGAAATACCATGGTAACGTGCACCCGGCGCAGTCCAAAATATGATTCTTGTAGGATCCATTTCACTGTTCATACTAGGGGTGTTCATTAAAGATTTCCCCTGACCTACTTTCGGTTGAGATAGGAAGTTGGAATTTTATACATACATTACGGTATACCTCTACAGGTCACATGAAAATTTGCAGCTCTGAAATGTAATTTGTTTCTCATTTCCATGTGCTCAAGTTTGATAAGGTAGCGTGATGGAGCAAGCAGCCATCAGATTCCCGTATTTGAAAGGTCGCACTCACAACGAGGCATTTGATGAGATGAAAGAAGTTTGTAGGGATCATGTCCCATCATATGACGTTGCCAAACACTGGTATACTCATTTCAAGTGTGGACATAATTCTGTGGAAACAGTCTGATTCCCGGGCGCCCACAGTCTGTCATTGGTGATGCCACCATCAAGTCAATTTTAGGTTTCGGACACAATCTATGGTGTTCTACAGAGGAGGTCTACAAAACTGCATTAGACGATGGGAGAGGTGTGTCTCTCTGCCTATAGTCCATGTAGAGAAAGATTAATATTTGTGCCAAGTTTCAATTCTCTCAGTTTATTGGAAGTAGGTCAGGGGAAATCTTTAATGAACACCCCTCATATCTTTTCCACTGTAATTGCGAACGACATGAAACTTTCACAGAGTACATTATTTGGAGCGTATTACGTCATGTCCAAGTTTTACATCACTCAGTGACTAAACGAACAAGAATTGCGCTTTTTAATAGCGACGGGGTCGGCATTTTGACTGCTAAACTTGGCGTCAACTGATTGTTTGGAAATTCATTCCGTCATAAAATTCTGCAAGAGAAAACCCCAAGAAAGACACAAAAAAGATCACCAGGACAAACGGAAAAGATTCAGTCTCACGGACCCTTGTGTGTAATTGGCACATACGTTTTAAGAACAGTTAAGAAAGCATTGAGACTAGAGATGAACGAGTCCAGAAAGGAAAATAACGGCGACGTCAGTTACGACTATTGCGGGCATGCTACATAGAGATTGGAGGGTGACAGTACGGCCGTTGTCAGACGATTTTGATATTAGTGCAGGAAACATTCATTTGATTCTTATAAATGAATTGAAAATAAAGATGGTCATTTTATTTTGATATCTTTAATTTCAAAACTAGTAGCGATTTACTACTACAATCAAACCACCCAAAATTGCCGTTTTATTCATATAGTAAACGGCAAAATTTAGAATAGTCCAACAAGTATATTTTCTTCTGCACATGGATAATGCATCACCCACATGACATGTGTAACCGATCTGTTGTTAGCTTTCCTTTGACTAGAAATTGTATCCCATGCACCATTACTCAATAGTCAGCGCGATTTGACTTAGCTTTATTACTAATAATAATGGCACAACTGAAGGGTAATTTTTTCATCCTTACAAGAACTACGAAATGAAACCAGTTTCAGTATTACCAAACAATACGGGTCTAAGTGGTATATTGGTACTTACAGCCAATGGTCGCGCCATAATCGACGCTGTATTGAACATAAGGGTGTGTATATATCTTTATACTTTCCAACGGCGTCGTTGACGTTGCCTTGTGATAAGTAACGCGCGCCGGTCCATAGTACCTATGTGAATTTGACTGTTTGTAAAATACATATCCGTGAACGGATTTTCAAATAATTTCACAGAAGTGTGCATACTAAGTCTAACTTACGATGTATGACACATCGCTATTATGTGATAACCCATTTAAATTCTATAGACACAGTCCAGATAATTTTTTAACAACCCTCGTATACAACATGCCATTTAGATATTGATTGTGCTTTCAAAACATATCAAAAGGTTTTCCTTGTATACACAATGACAGCAGTGTTCTCCCCAGCCCAATAAGCTGTATCGGCCCCACTACAGCTTCATGGAAATCAATGTAATGCCACTACAGCTTCAAAACTACCCCACAGCTTATTTTCTTCAAAAAGGTCATCAAATAGTGGGATTTGTAGACATTTTATGTCAAAAAGTGATAAATAATGCATTCTTATAAAATTAAATGTAATAATTCTGTATAAAAACATTATGGGAAAAGAAGAAATTGCTCATGTTGAGCAATTTCTTCCTTTCTCATTATGTTTTTATTCACTATTATTTGCATGAACAAAATGCATTTCAAGGTTTACCAATGCTTATAATTTGCCACTACAGCTTCAAATTATTCTGCGGAGAACACTGGACAGTAAGACGGCGTAAAAAGCAAAACGCATGTGTGTCAAAGGTTGTGACAGTTGGATAGCTAATAAATGATCTGTTCACCCATGTCAGGGCTTTTTTTTCAGTCTGGGGGAAGGGGCCTGGCCTTTTTGTAGGGGAAAAAACAAGCATGTGAAACTGTTAGAAGGGGAACAAAATTTCCAGGGTAAACCTCAATATTTGGGGAAAACTGCATGATTGAAAAGAAATTTTTCTGGGGAAAGGGGCCTTTTGTCAAGGGGAAGGGGCCTTTCACAGGCCCCTGCCGAAGAAGGAGAAAAACCCCTGCATGATGTACACACTATACTGCAGTAGACAGTTAATTAACATTTGCAGAGGCCCGCTAAATACTAAAATGGTCCTCCTGCTTTGCCGTCGGGCGTCAACATATTTCTTGGGCCTCTGCAAATGTTAAAGACCTCAAAAATGTGAATAAACCCTATAACATCAAATATTTTGTATTGTGCATCAAGCCCTGTATTGTGTAGTACATTGTTTCAGAAATTGGCTACTTCATATTAGTCTTACACTGTAGAAAGAATTTTGCACAGTTAGTCCAGGTTTTGTTAAGATGGAAGGAATATATGTTTTATTACAATGAGGATCTTTAAGAACATACCAGTATTAGTTTGACACAATTCACCGCCTCAGGATCACGACTACTGGCCGCCCAATGTAAGGGGGTTTTTCCTTCTATGTCTGGTATGCCGATATTAGAATCCTGTGAATATAAGATATAATTATGGTCAAAGTACAGACACAGATGAAAGAGGATGAAAAGATAATTTTTGGCCAGGCCATTGGCTCTATTTTCTTATTTATAAATGGCCCATTATTTTCAACCTAGGCACCAAAATGACTCGCATAAATTCTTGAGTGCAGAAATTTACAATTTCAAGTTCAATTTAATGTTTGCCATCCAAATTGACTAACCAGAACTTTTACTGGTTGGCATACGAGAACAAGAGTTGTCCGCGGACAACAAAGCTCGCCTATACGAGAGCTTGTCAAAAAAAAAGTCCAAGGTCAAAGGTCAAGGTCATTGGATCAAAGGTCATGGTCTCAAGGTCAAGGTCATGGTACGTAGTATCCATGTGAAATATCAAGGCTCTATCTATCATAGTGCATGAGATATAGGCCAGGTTCAAGTTTTTGAAAAGTAGGTCAAACTCCAAGGTCAAAGGTCATGGTCCCAAATGAAAGGTCTTGGCAGGAGGTATCCATGTGTGAAGTATCAAAGCTGTTTCTCAAATAGTGCCTGAGATATAAACCAGATTAAAGTTTTTGAAGACGCGACGCCGACGCCAACACTAGGGCTGTGACATTAGCTCCCCAGATATAAAGTCCCGGCTCGCTAAAAAAGGCTGGGCCATCCTGGCTTAAGGCCCAGGTTTTTTCTACTGGTGAATAAATGTGAATGTTTTGAATCATTTCAGATTTAAATTCTTTCTCTTTCAGTATAATGTTGGAATTGTGAAGTTTGGTAAAGGGCTTAGTAAATTAACATTACCTGTTTTATTAACATCTTAACATGTTCTAAATTTCCATATGATGAGGCCCAGTGCAATGCAGTTCTCTGAAAAACATCAATAACATCAATATGAAAGCAAAGATTCTTTATTTTATCTAATTCATTCTTATTTTTTTTTCTAATTAATAAAGAATGTAAATGTCTTGTAGATCTATATGACTTTAATAATTTCCTTTTAGCATTCGCTTTTACTACAAAAACTGCAGGAAAATCATTTTTCAAGTACTTATATGTAAACTCATACATTTTGTAAAACCTTTAAAATTGGCATGCTTTTTCTATCCTGGAAAAAACCCATTCTGTCTTCAATTTCTTATGGAGACAGACGCCACAGTAACAAGGTATATAAATACAGATAGTTGGGCGCCATGGTCTAGTGGTAGGATGCGGGCTTAGGGATTGAAGGATCCTGGGTTCAAATCCCACAGGAATTTTTCTGAGCAAAAATGTTGCCCCATGTTGCTCCTCCTCACCCAGGTATAAAAATGGGTACACAAGAGAGTTGAGAGCCAAAGTGTTGTGCCTGCCAGGGTCAAAAATTGTAAACATCCAACTTGAATCAAAAGTGGAAAGTCAGTAGAATTTGACCATGACTAACTTTGTAGATTTCAAACTATAAACCAACCTTTACCTTTTTATATTTTTTTATTACTTGACTAGATAAAAATCAGCTTTATACCTTGTTTCTATCCTGGTCATCAATTTCACCCGGAGACAGTTGCCGTAGTAACAAGGTCATACATTTTGGTGATTTATGTCGTGTACAGAGATGAAGAGCAGTCTGACCTTCATTGTCTTTCTCATGACAGTCAGCTCCCTTAGACAGCAACAGCTTCAACAGTCGCACATTACCCTTTGTAAATAAACAAGTTTGAAAGCATTGATCAGATGAGCTTAACCCATGTACCATATGATAAAATTTTATACTGATTCAAATTCATAGATGCTGCAGATAGCGATTTCAAATGAATCTAATTTCACATTTTTTTTACATATATTGGTGGAAAACATTGTGGGAAATGAAGAAATTGCTTGTCATTGCTTGTCACAAGCAATTTCTTCATTTTCCATGATATTTTCAGAAGACATTTCTCTGTCACATTATCTTGTGGGGAATCAAAAAAGAGAATGGGTTTAACCAATTTTTAAATCATTCCCAAACTACACAATTCCAAGGTAGTCCAATCTGAAAGCTGCTGCAGACAGTATCATGGATGTTGAGAAAGATAGGATTTGAGTACAATTTAGCACTGAAAATGAAGAGACGAAAGAAGAAAATGCTAGTTATCAGCATTTTCTTCTTTTGTCTCAATTTTTTCCCAAGCCTAGGGACATCAGGTCTCGTTTGGGAAAAGATGACAGTAATTCAGTCACATCATGATGGCTGGAACACCTAATCATAGATTTCTGTAATTTCTTCAATCAGTTCTACCACATCCTTTCTGTGCCTCCAGAAAATGACATCTTAGGTCTTATAACTTTAGGCCTTGATAACCAGCTTATTCTCCTCTCTCCTTAATAATTACTTTGCCTAAAGTCCATCTCTGTAGGATATTACAACTTGGAGACGCCTAAATTCTTGCCCTCTGGGTAAAGTTAAAGATCATACCAGATCAGATATCTCACAAAAAGTATACATCTAATAATAAAGTAATAACTTTTAATATTCATAAATCCCCTTTGACAACAAAATAGCCCTTAGTTATTTTATGCATGATAAAAACAAAGATAAAATCAGAAGATCTTTGAATCTATATGAAAGTCCTTAAATTAAAAATATCAGTTTGACATATAACCAATTTTGTAAATGCTAAATGACTTAATAACATATCATTAAGTCACTTCCACTTGTAAATAATCCTAAATGTAAAACTTTACTATTCTGCCCTAATGGCACTTAAGACAAGTATGGATTCTGTTCAGCCTTAGTCTAAGTATTTTCTTATAGATAGCTTTTTAATAACTTGTGGTAACTGTAAGACAGCTGTATTGGTCCCAATCAGAATGCACTTATTAAAAGATTGTCCTGTTTCAACCGTAGTCTAAAATTTCATTTTGGCTAACTTTGAAGATTCCAACTACACTTCCATTTAATAATATACATGAACCTTGTGTGCTGCCCAATGTATGGCCGTCCGACCACCCTTATCTTTCTGGTTAGTGTTACATCCAGCCTTTAGTAATGACTCAGCACATTCTAGTCTGTCAGCCAAAACACAGAACATGAGCGGTGTATGACCAAACCGATAATGAGTTAAATATATATCTCTGCTTTTCAACTAAAACCTTGTAACTGCAGCTTGTATCAAGCTGCAGTTACATGGTTTTCGAAGAAAAGCAACAATTTATAACAAATACCTTGTATGCTGCCCAGTGTAATGCCGTCCGACCACCCTTATCTTTTTGATTAGTGTTATAACCAGCCTTTAGTAACAACTCGGCACATCCTAGTCTGTCAGCCAACACACAGAACATGAGCGGTGTACGACCAAACTGGTAATGGGTTAAATATAACGTAACAAGTACCTTGTGTGCAGCCCAGTGTAGCGCTGTCCGTCCAACCTTATCTTTCTGATTAGTGTTACATCCAGCCTTTAGTAACAACTCGGCACATTCTAGTCTGTAAGCCAGAACACAGAACATGAGCAGTGTACGAACAAACCGATAATGGGTTAAATATATATCCCTGCTTTTCAACTAAAACCTTGTAACTGCAGCTTGTTTTAAGCTGCAATTACATGGTTTTTGAAGTAAAGCAACACTATGTAACAAGTACCTTGTGTGCAGCCCAGTGTAATGCCCTACGACCACCCTTGTCTTTCTGGTTGGTGTTACATCTAGCCTTCAATAATAACTCAGCACATTCTAGTCTGTCTGCCAGAACACAGAACATGAGTGGTGTATGACCAAACTGATAATGGGTTAAATATAACTTAACAAGTACCTTATGTGCAGCCCAGTGTAATACCGTCCGACCACCCTTGTCTTTCTGGTTGGTGTTACATCCAGCCTTCAATAATAACTCAGCACACTCTAGTCTGTCAGCCAGAACACAGAACATGAGTGGGGCATGACCAATAGATTAAATATGTAACAAGTACCTTGTGTGCTGCCCAGTGTAGGGCTGTACGACCACCCTTATCTTTTTGATTAGTGTTACACAGAGCCTTTAGTAACAACTCGGCACACTCTAGTCTGTCAGCCAACACACAGAACATGAGCGGTGTATGACCAAACTGATAATGGGTTAAATATAATGTAACAAGTACCTTGTGTGCAGCCCAGTGTAGGGCTGTCCGTCCAACCTTATCTTTCTGATTAGTGTTACATCCAGCCTTTAGTAACAACTCGGCACATTCTAGTCTGTCTGCCAGAACACAGAACATGAGCGGTGTATGACCAAACTGATAATGGGTTAAATATAACTTAACAAGTACCTTATGTGCAGCCCAGTGTAATACCGTCCGACCACCCTTGTCTTTCTGGTTGGTGTTACATCCAGCCTTCAATAATAACTCAGCACACTCTAGTCTGTCAGCCAGAACACAGAACATGAGTGGGGCATGACCAATAGATTAAATATGTAACAAGTACCTTGTGTGCTGCCCAGTGTAGGGCTGTACGACCACCCTTATCTTTTTGATTAGTGTTACACAGAGCCTTTAGTAACAACTCGGCACACTCTAGTCTGTCAGCCAACACACAGAACATGAGCGGTGTATGACCAAACTGATAATGGGTTAAATATAATGTAACAAGTACCTTGTGTGCAGCCCAGTGTAGGGCTGTACGACCACCCTTATCTTTCTGGTTAGTGTTACATCCAGCCTTTAGTAACAACTCAGCACACTCTAGTCTGTCCGCCAGAACACAGAACATGAGCGGTGTACGACCAAACTGGTCCCCACTGTCCACCGCACCAGTACCTACAGCACCTGCAACATGAAAGTTGGTTAAGTGTGACCTTTTCCAAAACAACAAAATTAATACCTTTTCCAAAACAACAAAATTTCAGATAGATCTATATTCAAAGGTGACAAAAAATGAGGATTTTTTAATATCTTCGCATGGAGATGTCAAAACTGGGTCTTGTTATGGTTAAAAAAATATCACATATAACATATTTTTCATTGATTGGGAAACAATTTCATTCAGTTTCAGCCTCTTGATTATGCTTCCAGGTAATTCCACCCAAATTCATTATTGTGCTGAATTTTTAAGTCTAAGTAGGCCAAAGAAAATGCCAGAGTAACTTTTGCTATTGAGACAAAATGTTTATCAATACCAAAGAAGAAAATGCTCTAGATAGCTTTGTTCTGAAGGAGAGTGTGGGGAGTGGGAGATTTTGATCACTTGAACACTGTTAAGGAAAAAAAATATACATAATGCATGATAATCCTGCTTACCCACAATCAACTTGGCTAACGCTGCTTTATCTCCATTAACAGCAGCTGCATGAAACTGAGTCACACCTTCAAGTTTCTGTGTAGAAGCGCCTGAGTCAAATGGTCCAGATCTAGGACTCTGCTTCTATAAAAATAGAAAAATGTAAAAGGCTAAACAAATTCATCAAATTAGTGTTAATCATTTCCAAATCAAGCCCTAGATTTGATGTTCTCAGAAGGAAGGCAGGCAAAAATTTTGAGGCAAAAGAAGAAAATGCTGATGATCAGCATTTTCTTCAATAATTTTTGTGCTATCAATAATGTCATACAAAAATTCCATCTTTATCAACATTTATTTTGTGATCTGCAGCAGCTGTCTAATTGACACACTCGAAATCAGTAATTTCTGTTTCTCTTAACCCATTACAAGACGGCAAAATTTTCAACTGTTCTGAATTAAAAGATAATGCAGACTACAATTTCAAGTGAATATAATCTTAAACTTTTAGGTCTCTTGGGGGTAGAAAATATTGTGGGAAATGAAGAAATTGTTTGTCACAAACAATTTCTTCATTTTCTACAATGTTTTTCAAAGCATTCACCTTGAAGGGCGTCAAAAAGCGTCAATGTTTGGGAATGGTTTAATTCCTTTAAGATCTTCTACTCAAGTATCTCAAAAGCATTGCTTGTAACAGAATGAGAAAGGGCTGCACCAGAAAAACAATGGAAAAGGTAAAAAAAGTCTGAGAGTCAATACTCTGAATGTTTTCCATTTCTTTACTTTCTACTCTAGGATTAATGTATGAATACTGGTACTGATAGATGCGATACACATTTCTTTCCCCAAACTTCACAAAAGTCATCGGTAACAAAATATCATTATGTCTTAGATGTTTTGATGAAACTGGCCCCTGAATCTCACCTGAGCCTCCTCAGATGTTACAGAATCTTTGTCAGACTTCTCTCCATTATCTTCACTCTGTAAAACAAATACAATTGCTTTAGAATTATAATTGAGAATTGGCATGTAAAGCATTCCAAAATAGAAGTTGTCATAAAAGAAATTGCTTTTCACAAGCAATTTCCTCATTTTCCACAATGTTTTCAGATATTTAACAATTTATCTTATAATGGCATCCATAAAGGGGTCACAATCTGGGAAAGGGCGTAACAGTGAAACATAATTATTCTTTTAGCTAATCAAACCCTATAGATATTGTTGCTACTCATTGGATATGTCTCATCAAGACGACTGGATTGAGTACCTGCACTATAGGATTTGGAATTGAAATAACAAATTTAGCATTTTTTTACACCCTCTCAGTGATTTTGTTACAAATTCATGCGGAAAAGTCCTGGGACCCACTGGTTCCCAAAACAATGAGTCCTATATTGAAACATACAAGAAGTCTTTGAAAGACAATGTCTATTTCACATTGAAAATGTTAGCATTTTGGGACTCACTAAATATTTTTCAATGAGTCCTGAGAAAAAATGTGAGTCAGGGACTTGGGACTCGCAGGTAACAAAATCCCTGGCCTCTTTCAGCTAGTCCTGTCAGGTTACTGTTATTCTGTGTAGCAAATCTTAAATTCTTCTAAGTCCCTATTCATGGTAAAGTGAGGCATAAACAATGAAAAATAACTACATTATGTTTATAACCACCTTAAAATTACTAAAATACTGATGTGTCAATCAAATTATGACTGTGAAACATGTTTTTACTACAATTGGCAAGCCTGTCGGCCATCTTGCTTTTGTATAGGGTTGTTGGAAATTTGGTTGGATTTTTCATAAAACAAGGTAATTTTTCATTTTAAAATTATACTGAAGTGAAAAACAATTGATTTATCTTTCAATTCATACCATTTTTGAAATCGAAATTTTGATTTCAAATGTAGTAGTTTGAGGGCTAAACCTCCGAAGTTTTCCGCACGGCGGCAGTGCTATAGACAAAATGGCGGAAATTATAAGACATGGCATCACTTCAAAGATAAAATATGCCAGGGCTTATAGATACTAAGATAGGACTATCTTTCAGCATGCCCCTCTTATTGTTGCTCTGAATATTCATTCTATTTTGCCAAGAACAATAATCTCTAAATTTTTAAGGAAAATCAAAAGGTAAATCATGGATTGTTTTTTCTAAGGATGCTGTGACATCTGATGCTGCAGTGGTAACAAGATAACTCGTACCAAGTCAAACTCGTACCAAATCCAACTCGTACCATTTTAGTCAACTCGTTCCAAATTTTAGTCAACTCGTACCAAATTTTGGTCAACTCGTACCAAAAAGGGGAAAATGCAGGAGTCAACTCGTACCTTTTTTTAAATAACATCTTCCCCCAAATGATCTCTATATATTTTTTGTACTTACATTGTTTATTTATTTGCTAGCATCGGAATTAACATTTGTTATCCAAAAATGCTATTGGAAGACTTTGTTGAATTTTTACTGTTAGAGTACAAACCTTTATTAGATCAATATTTTGACCGAATACAAATATTTAGTGAAATCATATTTTCAACTAAACCTTTATAAGATCAAAATTTTGACCGAATACAAATATTTATTGAAACCGTATTTTCAACTTTTTTTTAAAATGTATGCATAGATAACAATGATAAAACATTTTAGAAAAAAGAGAAAATGGCGAATATTACAATTTTCTCATTTCCCTTTTTTTTTTTTTTTCTGGTATCATCGACAAGAAATGTAGATTGAAATTGTTGTTGGGATCATACCGAGGATGAAGAAATCAACAACTCTGAATTTAAAAAAAAAATATCTCTATTTATTAGAGTTTGAGTTTATTGGGGTTTTACGCCGTTTTCAACTACCAGGGTCATATCGCGGCGGCTGGAGCACCTAACCGTGGGTTCCTGGTATTTCTCGCACCAGTACAACCACAATATCCAAACCGAGCCTCCAGCTGCTCTCTCACATAGATGATTCACACCCATTGGTGAGAGACAAATGACTTTTGTCAAATGTCAGAATGGATACTGGCCGAGCCGGGGTTCGAACTCGAGACCCCTGGATTGTCTATTTATTAGAACTTCATATATTTAATAATATAAACTTTAACACATTACCAGACGACAAATTCAAAGATGTGACAGACGACAATTTCAAGTTAAGGAAATTTGAAATATTTTGGTCTTTTGTGATAGAAAACATTGTGGGAAATGAATTTACTTTCCATGATGTTTTCTAAAGCCATTATCATGTGAGGAGTCAAAAGCATTCACTTTTTGGTAATGGGTTAAAAAAGATTAACAATATTTGACAAAATCGAAGCTTTTGAATTAGAACAACCTAACATTGTTCCGTTTGGGAAAGGATTAAGGCTGTCAAAGTAAAGTTTTTCAATATTTTCCCACAATAACTGTTATGTATTTTGATCAAAGAAGTCATATTTAACAGTTTGTGGTTGTTGTTGTGCTTTAAATTAATCTATAAAAGACTTGATTGCGTGTTTTGTTTAATTAGCCTATTACCACATGATGACGCATTTTGATGGCCCACATGATAAAGGCTTTGGAAAACATTCTAAAAAAGAAATTGTTTCAGACAAACACCTTCTTCATTTCACAAAATGTTTTCTCTCCCAAAAGACGTAAAATTCCTTTCACTTGAAACTGTCATCTGCATTATATCTGTGAATTCGATCATGTCTGGAGTTTGCTCTTCTGGTAATGGGTTAACATAATCCTTCTGTCTTTTCGGTTGGCACCATCGTCTGAAGAGGAAGCCCGGCAGTAGAACAAGCTTCTATAAGATATTATGCAGATGGCAATACCCTTCTATAAGCTTGTTCCTCTGTTGCGCCAAGAGTCTGTTTTATTTCTTTATTAAGATTATATATGATGACAAAATATCAATCTGTCCAGTAAAATTGCTTTTATCAAAAACTTGCTCTGTAATAAAATTTAAAAAAAAAGAGTGAAGAAAATGTGGTTGCTGAACTAAAGGGACAGATACAACTGCCTATTATTTAATCACTGAGATAAAGGGTAGTCAATAGCCACGCGTCAGTAAATAGTAGCCACGCGTCCTAATTAAAGGAGTGTGTGATTCACACCCTTGATTATTGGAAAAAGGGTCAAATAGAAGGTTTATTGTTTTATATTTCAGAGTATTGTGAGGAAAAGAGTAGAATGTCACCAAGTGGCATTGTTACCATTTTCTACAATCTGTACAATACTCGTATTAATTTTAGAGCAGACGAGTCCGAATCTTTATTCAGAATGTTGTATTTAAATTTTCTGTGAGTTGTTTTATCATATACTCTTACAGGGTGTTTACCTCATATAATCCATCAACCATTACCTGTTTACCATGAGATGAGATTAGAGAAACTTACTTTCATCATTGTTTACTCCATAACAAAACCCGTCGTAGTTCTAAGAACCCTATCATAAGTAATCATTTTAGTCCTATCAGATTGATTTGGGGGTCCTGTTATACTGAGATAAAGGGTAAACAGTAGCCACGTATCAGTAAACAGTTACGCGTCATAATTAAAGTAGCGTGAGATTCACACCCTTGATTTCGATCAAGGTAAAGTAAAATAAATTATTTACCGTTTTACAATCAATACCTGGTTTTGAAGACCTTAATGAAACGGGCTTGCGGGAAATTTTTAGGCAAAACAAGAAAATTACGATTATCAAAATTCAATGCTATCTTGAA
Organism: Fragum sueziense; assembly: GCA_963680895.1. Lineage (NCBI taxonomy): Eukaryota > Metazoa > Mollusca > Bivalvia > Cardiida > Cardiidae > Fragum > Fragum sueziense. The sequence continues at coordinate 12,381,623 of OY804609.1, read as the reverse complement.
AATTATTACTTTCTTCGTCAATAGACATTTTGAAGGCTGCAGCAGCTAATGAATTGAAGCGATCAGACATTTTGCTGTTTTGGAACCGGTAAACTTTATTGAGAGAGAAAAACTGAATAATAATTTTGCCTTTCTCTCGATATTTTCTTTGCGTCAACATACAATTTTCTGCATTTGCATTCAATCTTTTATGTCGTCTACAACTTTCTAAAATTATAAAATGTTTAAGAATAATAAATGAATATATCTATATAGATCTAAATTCAATATATTATTGATAATAAGGTGGTTTAACAAATACAAATTTATTAATATAAAATATCAATTAATATAGAGTCTAGATCTATAAAAAAAAAAAACCTCGAAAGCATCGCCATAATTTTCATATTACTATGTATCCTTTACTTCCATGGGTGAAAGTACAAAATTTTCAAAAACCTGAAAACCTGGAAAAGTCTGTATTTATATAGTAAAAATCAAGAAAATGGGGCATTTTGGAATACTCAAAAACCTGAACTTCAGGCATATGCCTGAAAACTTTCACCCATGTACTTCTTACGTTGCACTCGTCGCAGCCGCATCTCTGACACCATGGAGACCTGTCTCTCCACCAGTGTAGCACACATAATTAATTTTAACAATAAGAGCTAGAATATGCCACCTTTAGATCTATGTGGCATAATTGTTATAATATTATCATCCAATGTACAATTATATTAATGAAAAGATTCGCGTGTTTCTAATTAGGGATTGGAATTTGGACTTTGTCGCTTTGATAATATTTTCTTTCTGTCGGCGTGCTTCTCTGTATCATATATATTCTTCCCTCTTTATACAAAAAAATCATCATATCTGAAAAAAAAGAGAAAAATAATAATTGTTAAACTAATATGAAATATCAAGTTTAACTATTTTTTGGTTGGGGGGAAATGAAAAACTGAGATAAAAAAGGTACGAGTTGACTCCTGCATTTTACCATTTTTGGTACGAGTTGACTAGAATTTGGAACGAGTTGACTAAAATGGTACGAGTTGGATTTGGTACGAGTTTGACTTGGTACGAGTTATCTGTAAACCGCTGCAGTGGCTGAACATTTCATTCATTGATTTTGTTCATTTAGAAAGAAAAGAGGCTTTAGGCTACTAGTTAAACTTGTCACACCTTTTTTGACATCTTAGAATCAGCTGACTTCAAAGATCGTTTGGAGGCCATAATGACTAGAATGTATTGTCTCGAAAAATATCGATGTTGGACAGATAATTATCAAAAAGATGAGATAACATCTCCTAAATTTTATCAATGACCTCCATATTTGTTGTTGTCAAGGCCCTTTCAGCAAGCCGGTCTTTCATTGGTTGAATGGAAGGCCGAGATTGAAGTACGGAAATCATGATTGGTCAGTTAACAACTTCCGCTACGACGGGTACCTGTGTTTTATTTCCTTTACTGAAATTATTCTTTCAAATATATTTTTAGTTCTATCAAATACATTGGCTTAGCCAATTCATAATTGTCGTATTTTTACTTGAAAAGGGACTTGGAAAAATCTCTATGAAAAATTTGCCACGTGAGCCACAAAATAAGGCTGGTACCCGATTGTGACATTTGAAGTAGGAACCAGCACAAACAAACGTGTCCACGTCTAAAATTTTCATTTCTAAGATCAAGAAACAGACAAAATGGTAAGACGATCTTCAATTATTTACATACAGTTAGTTTATTTATAGAATATTGATGAAATATAGAATTTTTGTAAAGCTTTGAAACGTTTCCAAAATGGACAAAAGGTCACTTTGGACATTGGTTGTCCCTTTTGTTTTTAAATTTTTAGGATCCTTGATGGTCAGACACCGGCTTGAATTTGCCCTTCTTTAGCCTATGTTAAAATGGTCAACTTACCGCTGTCACAGCACCTTCCACAACATTCGCGGACACTCGTGACTTGGGTCGCTTCATCTACTGCAGGGTGACCACTGGTCAGGGAAAAGTCAGTGAAATTTGTATTTTCTTCAAGGTCAGGGAAAAGTCAGGGAATTTTGAAAAATGGTCAGGGAAATCTGAAAACCTTAAAAAGTCAGGGAAAAGTCAGGGAATTTTGATTTTTTTTTTGTTCAAACAAAACAAATATAAGAAAATGAAATGAAATTAAATAGGTTATCATAGCTAGAGTAAAGAGGGGTAATTTCGACACCTTAAGACGAAATGAGCAAAAAAAAGTTGTGGCAAAATATTCCGGAGAATAAACATTTATCAAAACGGAAGTTGGCTTGATTTTTTTCATTTGCAAAAAACGCCGCCCAAATACGATATTGTCGTTGTCGTCTTTTTTCCCGTTAAATCATGGGACCCATCGTAGTATAAATTCGACACCTTGCGGGCAAATTCGACACCCCAAGAATTTGTGTATGAAAATAATCAGAAAACGATACTAATATCTCTTATAAACAACAAATCATGTGAATATATTGATTACGACGATGCACTTGATTTTTCTTCATTGAGATTTTCATTCCCACCCACGATTCGGGGAAAGAGAGATCAATTTGCGAAATGCGATTTTTTTTAAATGTTCATCCACGCAAAGTCATTCCCTAAACCACAAATATTCCCTTAAAGCATCTATGAAATATTCCTTCTTCATTTAAAACACCGCGGTCGCCAAACAACGTTTTGTTTAGGAAGTAAATTGTCTCCTCGAATGAAATGTAAAAGTAATACCTTCTCGCTGAAATATTCCAATTAATGGTTCAATTAATCCATGACTAAATTAATCTTAACGTAACATGCGCAGCCCGAAATTTCAACAACTGTTCCCTTTTAAGTACTGTTTGGGAATGAGTCTATTTCTATTTTCGGAAACTGTTCAATAACAGGTGTTCCACGCGCGGCTGCGCGGCTTTGTTTGATGTTTTAAACTCTCCCTAGACGGTTAGTGGTATGACGATTGTATGACGTCATTTTGTTCCGACAAAGGAATGAGAAATCAGCACGTGAATATCCCTGTCAATCAAGCATATAAATGATCGAATGGGCGGAGACTGACAAACTGTTCCGACCAATCAATTAAACACAATTTGCTCAGTACAAGGCGGTGCCACGTGAATTAAAAGAACCGCATTCGGGTGTTTTGATAGTCGCTAAATAAGGAATTTGTGCACCTTCAAACAAAGGTCAAATTTTTGAGCGATATTTAATTTTCATGCGTTGGATTGTTAATTTTTGTGGTGGAATTAATAAGGATATTTCTTACAAAGTAAGACTCGCTTTATTTAATATATTCATCTACTACAGTCGAGAACTTTGACTGACCTCAGAATATGAATCTTATGGAACAGTTTACCGCGTGAAACGTTTCAGATGCAAATTGATGTGGGATTTTTTAATAATACGTATATTTAGATCAAGATTGTTTGTTGGTTGATGAAAAAGGCATCAACGCCATTTCTACTGTTCAAAATAAGCGCAACAACCAAACTGTTGTCTGTTTCTGTCGATGTAGGAACATTCAAATTCAAACAATTAATCACGTGTTACGGCATGTCGAAATTATACACTCTTGAAATATTTTGTCGTATAAATTCGACACCCTTTCTCAAGTTGAAAATAAAACGGAGAGATGCTTTTTATCAAATAATTTATGAAAATATATACATTTCCGGCATAGTATTGAAACATTTATCATATAAAAATGATTTTCATAATTTTTCATATGTCTTTGTTTAGATCCACTTTCTTACGATAATCTGTAACGGTCATTTTAGCTCATCAGAAAATTCGACGACCTTTTTCTTCCGCGATTTTTTCGGGTAAAGGGTGGGTATTTGGAGGACATGAAATATTTTTATACGTCAGTTATTGCCCCGACATAAGGTTTTCAATATTAGAATGCTATTATCACGATTTTTGTGTCATGTATTGTAAAAATTATAAAAGGGTGTCGAATTTTGACGACTGTCGAATTTACCCGACTTTACTCTATGGCAGTTTTCAAGTTTTAATTAACAAACATGATTGTTTTTCTGTTATACATGACCCTGCACTAATCATTTTATCATTTTATTGTTGAATTAAGGCTTGCCATTTGACATGGATGTAGTGAAATCTAATGCTATGAGGGCTTAATCTGTAAGCAAGAGGAAAGAAGCTGACAGTAAAGAAAAGAATTTGGAACATTTAGAATAGAGGCTGAAGAATTATTGAAACTCAGATGGTAGTTACAATATGTGGTGTGTTATGTGTGATAATACTTGCACAGTGCACCATTTGGTTTTAATTTCTTTTGTGTTTGGTGATGAAATTAACATGATTGGGTCATATATGCCCTCTTCTTCCAAATTACATGTACTTAGATATTACCATTGTCTTTTTATGCTCCCCGAAGGGAGAGCATATAGTCGCCGCTTTGTCTGTCCGTCCGTCCGTCCTGTCCGTCCGTCATTCCGTCCATCCGTCCGTCCGTCCGAAGTCAGAGCTGAATCTAGGGCGCGGGATTGCGGGATTCCCGCAGTAATTTATTGCTTGGCGCAAAAAACGATAGGCCGCGCGGGAGAAGTCACGCACGTTGTTTCAGATTGGCGCATTTTTCAATATACGTCGCGTAATAACGTAGGTTCATAATCATTGAAAAGTTGCTAAAAACAGATTGCAAATAAACCCCTGCAATTCTATATTTATATAGTGTTTTATATCTCCAGTCAAAAATAGATATTTTTCTTAGAAATGAAATAGATTCATGTTCGAGATATAAACGAAAACGGGAAGAAAACAAACGAGTTGAATGAAGGGGGGAAATGGCTGTGAAAATTTCAGAATTTGTAATTATTATGGTGCACAGCAACAACAACAACACCAATGGCGGTCAAAACAACAAAATAAAGAAACTCTGTGTTAAAATCGTTTTTAAGCATATAAATGGACTGAGTGATATGCTATCATCGCGGCACACAATCACAATGGCCAACGAAACAAAGAAACTCTGCCTGAAAATTGTTTTTATCACAAAATGGTTTGAATTGATATTAAGTGATCCTCCTCGGCGTAGATGTCTACTGCAGTAGCCACATCATGTATGGTGAATTCTGCCCAGGGTTATGATTGAAGTTAAATGGTCTAGCCTTTTTTTCAACAGCCCTGAGACTATTTAAATCTGGAGAGAAGAGTTTTAAAGCAAAATTAAAAACGATTTTGTGGTGTAAATAATTTGCTTCAACCAGTCTTGGACAGTGTAATCATTTTCTATGAATAGCTTAATCTAAACTTTAAACAACCAAAAAATTAAAGAAATTGAACATATAAAGTTTGTTACATGGACAACAGTTGTTTAAAGAGTCTGCTTAGACAAGAGCTGACCCTAACTTACATGGAGTGAAGATAATGTTCCTTCGGTTTCATATAATGGCTCTAGTTACAGATAAGTTATAAACTTAATATTTTTACGATAAAAAGTTAAATTCACTTTGGCTCAAGCCTGAATCCTGTTGGCCCACATTTTGAAGTATGGTGGGGGAGTTGGCCCACTTTTGTGAAAACCTAGATTCAGCTCTGGAAGTGATTTCTCCATAACCCTTGGGCCAAATCAATTGAAACTTACCATGTGAACTCCCTATGACATAATGCCGATGTACTTTTCCCGGTTTTTGGATTTGAGGCCTCGTCATGGGAAAAGGGGACTTAAGGTAAAATATAGTTTTTCTCTAATTTCTCCTAGTCTAATGGTCAGAATTTGATGAAATTTCATATTTGAGTTTCAACTCAATTTTTGATGTCAAGTGAAAAAGGCCCTCAAGTTACAACTATATCCATTATCACAAACATTGAATTTCATTAGTTTTACTTGTAACTGGATGATAGAAAATTAATTTTAACACAAAGCTGGTTTTAAAATGCTCTCAAATTGCAACACTTGAGCATGCAACATGTCCAAAATGTGCATTAAATTGTGCTAAAAACAAACTGTTCACACATGCACTGAGGTATTGTGGTGTCCATTTTTGTCCAGAAAATGACTGAAAATAACAACGAAACAGGATATATTTTTAGTGATGATATATGTGAAAGACTATCAGTGCAAGAAATTTAGATTGGAATGTATCTAGATGAGTAATTAAGGGCCTTATTAATTGGACAGTTAATATTCAAAATGGAAAAGGGTTGGAGGGGAAGCAAATCAGTTCTTCAAATACCTTTCATTAGGATGTTGCATTCAGAAAGTTGTTTGAAACAGTTTATGTTACAAGACAAAGACTGAAATAATATATCTCATGATCTTTTATGTATTGAGGTGTACATTTTTAAAGTTCTAGTTATAACTTCAACCATAAGTATCAAAATTTCAATTGTCAACGAAAGAGTATTTAAATTATTTCAAGCAGGACAAATTATCTTTTTCTCTTGATCATGTTTATGAAATTTAGCATTTCAAGGTTTCTACTTATAACATGTAAGTTCAACCATTACATTTAAATTGTTATTGTTAGAAGTTTTGATAAATAAGGGGTGGATTGCATCACTTTAGGGGGATAAGGAGGCAGTTTAGCGTGAAAAATGGTCAGGGAAAAATGAATTTTGGTCAGGGAAAAGTCAGGGAATTTTATTCCAGATGAAGGGTGGGCACCCTGTACTGCCTCTATACTCTCTTTTTATGGTGGTTTCAATATAGGTTGAGAAGGAAAATCTGAAAATATCCAACAAAGAACATGACCACTAGTTACTTTCACTTCAGAATAGCTGTTGTCCGCCCAACTACATGTACATTTTTGGGAAGTATACGCAGAAAGTAGTCCTGCAAATAATGCAAAAAATATGCTATAAAGCAAAAGAGCAGATGCAAAAATACTAATTTATCAAAGAAAACAGCACTTAAACTATTGTTTAACACTCCAAACAGCCCTCTCCATGCAGAGACAAAAATTTCTAGAACTATTTTCTATTGTACAACGACCCGGAAGCAAAAGGTAGACTGGGGTCACTCCTGATTTCCTGACAAAATGATTGATGATTCCTCATTGTTTATTAGGCCTTTTAAAATGCATTATGTTAATGAATGTTCAGCAAACCCTTTGTTGTGGGAACTCGATACAGGATTTTTTCTCCTTCTTTGGACGGGTCCGTAAAAAGGACCCGTTCCCAATGCCAAATAGGATAGCAATATCAACGGATGGAATCAAGGGAGGCAATCACCCTAATCCGAGTCTTCTCTGATGTAAATACGCTTTTTGATATTTTGATTTTTCGCTATTTATATCAGAGAGCATTGCTCTTTGAAAATATCAAGAAGTTCGCAACTCGATGTTGCGCATCGTTTACCGTCCGATCTTAAACGATATCCTTAAAACGCCTGATGGTATCGATAAATGAACCATTTATTGTTATGGCTGCTGAAAAAATTACGACCAAAAAGTATTTCCAAAAGGTTTATAGGCAATGTTTTGCAACAACCCTCACCTGAGCAGCCTTTGTTTACCTTGACCTTCCATTCAAAACCAAAGGTTATACTCTTCCAGCAGGCCGATTTGAAATGAAATTTTTGGTCAGGTATGATAAAAAATGATCAATTGATCTATACCCTATAGTGTTTTACCGAGTGATTCGATATGATACACAAAAACAAAGCTTCACTACTTGTAACGTTACTGAACTTTCCGCTGTTTTCAAAGAGCAACGCTCTCTGATGTAAATAGCGAAAAATCAAAATATCAAAAAGCGTATTTACATCAGAGAAGACTCGGATTACAATCACCCTTGTTCATTTTCATGACAAAATGTTGAAAGTACTGCTCATTTTTAACTTGCACTGTGTTTTGACAAGTGGAATTAGGAGTTCTAATAGCCTGCTTTATTGTGGATATGAGCGCATTTGAGTATCTATTAGCGCATTTGTGTACTTTAACTTGAAACATGAAATCAAGTGACAGAATAGGGGAGGTAATTTGCAAACTTTAAACCTCAATAACTTCGTTATTTTTCAATAAATTTCAATGAAATAAACTGAAAAAGTTTTCGTAGACCTCAAAGATAGCAACCAAACCAGATAATCTGATCGATTTTTACAAAATCAATTTTCCGTTTTTATCGCTAAATAGGGTAATTTATTCCCAAAATCTGGAAAGAAAATTCCCAATACAAAAGTTATTCATTCTTTTGAATGAGAATTCAATAGTTCCCTATCATATGTTGAGAAAAAAGTATCCAGAGACAATCTGAAAGTCCCTTCAGTTGATTTCATATAGTTAATTATACACAGGACTCAATTTTTGTTGGAATCTGTGATAAAAATGTTTTCCCAATTTTTGACAAAACAACACATTTTTCCCAATTTGCCTGGTTTCGGACCCGTTCCCAAAACTACAAGAAAAAATGCTGCGATAGTCGATAAGGTGATACAGTTGATTTTAAATGAGTACAACAATGTTTCTTTTTATGCTCTCATTGAGTTTTCTTGAATAAAAGAATTTGAATTTGAATATGTACCTACATCAGGGTTTGGAACTGGTTTAGAGTCCCAGGTGCACTTTTTCTCATATTTACTTCAATGGTGACAAGGTTAATTGGTGTGTGCGGGTAAGCGGCCCCTGGTGGTCCTAGGGACGGGGGGAGTGGGTGACTCCCAGGAAATTATGAGGGCCGGGGAGGAGTGTAGTGATGTTTGGTAGAAACACGACCAAGTGCCCGGCTAGTTCAGTGGTTAGAGAGTCCAACTAGTTATCCGGGGGTCGTGGGTTCGATGCCCATGTCAGGTGCACTTTTTCTCCTCATATTTACTTCACCTTCTTATCTGTTGCTCTTCCCTTCATATGTAACTCTTGTGTATGATTTCAGCCAGGTGCACCAGCCAGTTCAACCAGTGTGGGGGCAGGAGGAAGATCCCCCTCATCAGCTAAATCAGTCAGTCCCAGGTCGGGTGGAAGCACAGTCAGACAAAGGTATTAGAAACCATACAGTATTAGAAATTTACAATTTAATCGATTACACCAGTGCCCACAGTGACACCTTTTGACTCCCTCAAAAGAAAAGGGCTTTGGCTTGGGAAAATATTTTGAAAAAATGAAGAAATTGCTTGTGACAAGCAATTTCTTCATTTTTTCACAATATTTTCTAACCAAAAAAGGAGCGCCAGACAGTTCAACCAGTGTGGGGGGCAGGAAGAAGATCCCCTTTGTCAGCCAAATTAGTCAGTCCAAGGTCAGGTGGAAGCACAGTCAGACAAAGATATTAGAAATTGCTGCTTTTCAACAAAACCTCGTAACTGCAGCTTGTTTTAAGCTGCAGTTACAAGGTTTTTGCTGTAAAGCGATGAGTGCAGTATTAGAAATTAACAATTTAGAAGGTCACAAGTATTTTCTTTATTTTTCACACCGATAGCTTAGTCGGCAACTTATGAGTCTGTCAATCCAGAGGTCGTGTAGGGTGCTGCGAATTCATATCCCAGCTTGGCCAGCTTCTCTTCTGACATTTGACAAAAGTCATGTCTCACCTATTGGTGTAAATCTATATGTCATTGTGAGAGAGCAGTTTGAGGCTTGGTTTGGTTATTGTGATAGTACTGGTGAGAGAAATACCAGGAGTCCATGGTTAGGCGCTCCAGCTGCCGCAAAATGACTAACACACTTGAAAATAGCATTAAACCCCTAAAAAATCAAACTAAATGTGATAATGGGTAAAAATACAAAGATTCATTTGATTTTTATCAAATATTTGTTGTGGACCTCATTGGAATTGTCTCATCCACCTCATTGGAATTGTCTCATCCAGACATTTTCATTTAGTACCCACAACATAAGCAGATATGATTGGCAAAGGACTCATAGGGTTGCATAGGGTTTGAATTTGAAAATATAACTTTGGAAATTGCCCTATACCTCTTTAACCCATTACCAAACAACAAAATTTTAGCCTAGTCAAAACTCATAGGTGTTGATGAAGACAATTTCCATTGAACAAATTTTAACATTTCTTGGTCTTTCTTGGTAGAAAACACTGTTGGAAATGAAGAAATTGCTTGTCACAAGCAATTTCTTCACTTTCCACAATATTTTCCAAAGCCTTCACAGTTTACTTTATGGGGCGTCCAAAAGCATCAATGCGTGGGAAAGGATTAACCGGTATCTATTTGATCTAATCATCTTTATATATTATTTACATAAAAGACAATGAAATGTACCAAACTATACTTATTTCAGGAAAACTACTTCATCATCCGGTAGTGTAACAAGATCAAAACCTGGTGGTGGCAGTGCTGGTATGTGGAGATTTTACACGGAGGATTCACCAGGGATTAAAGTGTGAGTAAAAAAATGTACATCCTTTCCCAAATGGCAAGATGTTAGGGTGGTCCAATTTGAAAGCTGATGCAAACAGCAAAATTGATGAAACATATCGTCGTTGTAAATGCAAATCCCCGTATCTCGTTTTTGGAAGATTTTAAAGGTGATGGAAAAATGTTTTAATTACTTTAACTGAAAGGTTTTACTTGAAATTTGGACACATTGTTCATAGATAATGTGTCATTAATACTGATCAGCAAAAATATCTCAAAACCTGCAAGAATTGTTTTAACTTGACACACAAGATTTTTCTTTGAAAATTGCAGAAATCAACATACGAGGATTTGCATTTACAACGACGATATTAACATTGTACAATATTGCATAGAAAATGTTGAGGCAAAATGAGAAAATGCTGATTAGCAGGATTTTCTTTTGTCTGAATAATTTCCCATGCTTTTTATATTGGGGATGTCAAAACCAGGTCTTGTTTGGAACAAGGATAAATCTTTCACAAACAAGACCTGGTTTTGATGTCTTTGAATGGGAAGCCAGGGTGAATCATTGAGCAAATAAAGAAAATGTTGATAACCTCTGATGTATTATATACAAAATTGATCTTTATCAACATCTTTCAATCATGTCATCTGTAACAGCTGTCAAATTGGACCAATCTAAAGTTTCGTCGTTTTGAAAAGGGTTAAATTATCCCTTTCCCAAATGACAAAATTTCTGACTTGTCCCAAAGCTTCTTTTACCTCAAAAGACAATAGCCTATTGAACGCAATATATTGTAACAACTTTCATTTTGAAACTGGCAGAAACTGTCAAATTGGACCAAACTAAGTATCAGTGGTTTGAGAAATAGTTAAACTTAACTAGAGGGAATCATGTTATTGTCTTACATTCTAACAATAAGCATGAGAATTTTTGTATGCCTGTCTTCATTAACCCATTCTCACATCATGACAATTTTTGACTCCCTACAAAAAATGGCTTTGGAAAACATTTTTAACATATTTGACAATAGAGAAATTGCTTGTCACAAGCAATTTCTTCATTTCCAACAATGTTTTCTACCAAAAAAGACAAAATATAGAAAATTTCATTTTTCACTTGGAATTGTCTTTGAATGAATTTAGACCGGTCTTAAATTTTGCTATTTGGCAATGGGTTTAAGCTCCACTGTTTGGAGAAGAATTTAAGAATATATATGAATCTTTGCAGGGACCAATTATAGTCATGAGTCTGATCTCTTTGTTCTGTCTTGGTAGAAGACATTGTGGGAAATGAAGAAATTGCTTTTCACATCAAATTTCTTCGTTTCCAACTATAATTTCCAAAGCCTTTATCTTGTTGGGCGTCAAAAAGCATCCATGAGTGGGAATGGGTTAAGAGTAGAATAAGGATCACTTTTATCAAGTAAACAGTGACAGAATTTTGGACAAACAATCGAATTGTATTTTGTCGGTGTTAATCTTAAATGTCATGACTACAGCTTGATTTAAGCTGTAGTTACAGTTGGGAACATCATGAAATTGACATTCTGAGTGGAATGTGAATGTTTTATGAGCGAATGAATGGATGAATGGATTGAGCGTTTGGAATGATTTTGTGTATCTAAAAAATCGATAACATGCCCACGATAACCGTTCAACCAATCAAAAGTGGTCTTTAAATAGTAACAGCCTGATATTGGAAATTTACCTATATTATAGGTACATACACATGTATGAAGATTTATCGATAAAACACCCACGATAATATTTCGGCCAATGAAATGCCTTCTTTTTATAACAACCAATTAAACCAGTGAACGTTTATTGAGCGGTGTGAATGTTTTTTGAGTGTTTTTGTGATCGGAATGAATGAACGCTGGAGTGGAATGATTTTGATCGGAATGGAATGGTATAAATGTCAATTTCATGATGCTCTCAACTGTACGAGATTTAATAACTTTATTAGTTGATATGAAGCGTAAGTCAGTATATTTTTAGAACACAATTCATTACCATTATATTTGAATCTTTGCAGTGGACCAGTACCAGTTCTAGTCATGAGTCTGATCTTCATCGCCGCTGTGTTCATGCTTCACATCTGGGGAAAATACACAAGGTCATAGGTCAAGGTCACAAATCAAGTCATCACCATCATTATCATCAACATCTAGAAAACAACAGATTAGGAGGAATTTCTACAGACTTAACCCATTAGTGATGATTACCAAACAACAAGATTTTAGCCTAATACAAACTCATATGTATTGCAGACGACAATTTCCATTGAAAAAAAAATAACATTTTTTGGTCTTTCTTGGTAGAAAACATTGTGGGAAATGAAGAAATTGCTTGTCACAAGCAATTTTTTCCATTTTCCACAATGTTTTCCAAAGCCTTTATTTTGTGGGACGTCCAAAAGCGTCAATGTGTGAGAAAGGGTTAAGGCACAAGGTCACATACACATCAACTATCTATTGGGTTAACAAAAAACAGTGTTACTGAAAACAAAAAAGTTTCTTGTAATGTGTCCAGAGCTACTCATTTGAGAAAGCAATTACTTTTCAAAATGTAATATTTCATCCTACTCATAAGAGAAAGCAATGACTTTTCAAAATGTAATATTTAATTTACTATTGAATTATTCATCAAACTGAATGTTGCTGGTCCCAATTAGATGATTCTAATGATCACTGGTGATGAACTCGGCCAAAGCGTGGGACGTTTTTTCGGGATCATTATATTCCGTCGGTGTTGATATAAAATATGGTAACTACGGCTTCGATACAGCCGTAGTTACGAGATTTTTTAACAACACCTTTGGTTTGTCAATACATATTGGTAAACCCGGTCTATTTTTAGAACAAATTCATTGTTATTAGAAAAACTATCCAATCAGATCTTAAAACTCATTTAAACGCAAAATATCTGTACCTTGTTGTAGCGAAAAACGTCCATCACTTTGGCCGAGTTCACCACCAGTGATGATGTGTACCAATAACATAGAGTTTCCTTAAAGTGACATTTCAGAATTTTTTGTCATAAATCTTACTTTTATTCTTATCTGAAAGAGCATATTTCCTTATGAAAATTCTGAAAATTCCAAGCCAAAATATTGCGCCGTTTACAAGAAATTTATATTTTTGTGTTAAAATTGAACAAATTGTTGTGGACAACAGTTCGGATTTATATGCAATTTATTGATTATATCTCAACTTTAAATGCGTGTTTCTGGCTTATTGGCAACAACTTAAAAAAAAACTAATAGTATTTATACTCATTAGAATAACCAAACTAGGCATCAAGACATACTTTAAAAAATTGCAATTGGAATGAAATGTCCCTTTAAGTGCAATAAAAATTATCAAGGTATACATTTAGAAAAAAAAATCAAGACACCTCACTTTTAATTCTAAACTTCTTTTGATGTCACGTTTCTATTTCCATGTCCATGTATGAATAAAGTTTAAGCTGAATAGTCTGCAGGAAACAAGGCTAAAGTAAATCCTGGTGTTTAGCAAAGAATGTTTCATAGTCTTACCCAGAGTCTATTTAAGCTTGTTTCATGCAAGCAGCCATATGTCTATTTAAAAAAAAGCAAACATTTTTTTTACTCGAAACCTGTGTATTTTATTTTTATTGTATTCATTATTCATGTATTTCATTCTACATGTCATGATGTATATATTATTTGAAAAATAGCAGATATTAAAATTTAGCAACACTCTGTGCCTTTTGAAGTCTTTCAAACATTGTTCGGCCCCATTTAACCCTTTCTCAAACAAGACCTGGTTTTTATGTTCCTAATAGAAATGGCTTGGGAAAACATCGAGACAAAAGAAAAAACTGCTGATAACTAGCAGTTTCTCCTTTTGTCTCAATATTTTCTGTGCTGTATTATACACAAATTATTCTATCTTTAACAATATCTCTGTTGTTGTCGTCAGCAGCAGCTTTCAAATTGGATCGCCCTAAAATTTTGTCGTTTAGGAAAGGGTTAACTCCATCACGAAACGAAATCCTGTGTTCTTTTCCCAGCCACAGCAAGCATTCTTTCTAAATTTTGTCTTCCACCAATGGTTTGATTATCTTAAACCTATATCGACAAGAAGCTGGAGGTTCGGTAAGGATGTTGTGGTAGTTCTAGTGGGAGAAACAACAGGAATCCATGGTTAGATGCTGTCAGCTGCAGTGATATAACCATAGTAGTTGAAAGAGGCTGTAAATCCCATTTGATCAATTAACCGTTTAAACTCGTGTTGCTGCCTTGTCTAACCCAGATAGCTCAGTCAGTAGCGTATCAGTCAATAAATCCGTATTTCTTGGATTCGAACTAAAGCATCTCTTAAACCTCTCTTACAGCCGGTCGTACATGCTCCTGCGTGAGATCTGCGTTTAAAACTTACGCATAGTCGTGCGAAAAACGCACGTGCAACGTACGATTTTGGTGGACGCAACCACGACGCAGACTGCACGCAGCAAAGAATGGACCGGGCAATTCTTAAAGCCTCTCTTACAATGCGTCGTTCGTCTTTATAAATCGTACGTTTAAAAAATCTCCGAAGACGTACGATTTATAAAGACGTACGGCGAGTCGTAAGAGAGGATTTAGTCTTATCGCTCACCAATAAATGAAACTTCTACATTGAGTTAACCCTTTCCCAAAGAATGCCTGGTTTCGATATACACCCTCATTGAAAATGTTCGGAAAATCATTCGCGGAAAAGAAGACATTTCGGACAATCAGCAATTTCTCCTTTTCCATCAATATCTTGTGCCAAAACGCACCAATGTTGTATTTTGTTGTCGGGAAATTGGCAAACCCTAAATTTTAACTGTTTGTGAAAATGTTCAACGAGGCCGCGTCGTATAAAAGATATTTTTTCTTGCATGTGTCTTCCACCAGTGGGTGGGTGAATTTAACCCTTTCCCGAACAAGACCTGGTTTTGACGTACGTAATTGGAAAGGCTTGGGAAAACATTAAGACAGAAGAAGAAAATGCTGATAATCAGCATTTTCTCCTTTTGTTTCAATACTTTCTATGGTATATCATACACAAATTCCATCATTATACACATCTATTTTGTCGTATGCTGCAGCTTTTTAATTAAACCACCTTAAATTTTGCTGTTTGGGTTAACCCTTTCCCAAACGACAAAATTTTAGGGTGATCCACTACAAAAACTGCTACAAATGACAAAGTGGAAGTAATTGAAGATAGAATTTGTTTAAAATATGGGATAGAAAATATTGGGTCAAAAGAAGAAACTGCTGGTTATCAGCAGTTTCTTCTTTTGTTTCAATGTTTTCCCAAGCCTTTTCTATTAGGGACGTCAAAACCAGGTCTTGTTTGGGAAAGAGTTAAACCTAAACTGGAGGCTCGGGAAGAATGTCCATTGTTGTAAATGAATATAGAAGCACTGGTGGTGAACTAAAACAATTTTCGCTACAACAATGTATAGATATTTTGCGTTTAAATGCGAGTTTATAGATATTTTTTTCTAATGACAATGAACTTGTTCTAAAAACAGACCGGGTTTACCGTTTTGTATTGACAAACTGTCGGTGTTGTTATAAAATCTCGTAACTACGGCTTCGGTAAAGCCGTAGTTACGATATTTTATAACAACACAGAAGGAATACATTGATCGCGAAAAAACGTCCCTCGCTTTGGCCGAGTTCACCACCAGTGAGAAGTAGTGGAGGAAAAAACCGACATGAATCCATGGTTATGTGTTCCAGCCGTCACAATATGGCTGAAATACGGATTAAAATGGCGTTCAACCCCATATCGCTGCTTTCCAATGAAAACCACGTAACTGCTGCAGTTACGAGGGTTTTTTTTTTTTTTGTTTGAAAAGTGACGATATAAATTAATCCAAGCCAACGTACAGGTTAATATGAATGGTCAAAGGGAGACAATCGTTTCCTGGATGATAATGGTTTGCTCTTACTACTTCCCCTTGTTTGGAGGCTGGCAATTTTTTATGGTGGATAATCACGTGACAACAATTTCAGATAATCTTCAATAATATGTTAATACTAAACTGATTTGAATTCGGTTTGAAGTAGAAAAGATGGACAGACATCATGCATTAGATGGACGTGGTGAAATTGCAAAAAAATATAATAATAAAAATTAAAAAAAAATAAATAAATAAATAAATAAATAAAAATCAGCTTACAAAAAGGTTATTGAAGATCAACCAAAATTTTGGATCATCTTCAATAACTTTTCTATCATTTGATTTTTCAATCTTCAACCAAATCCAGCTTATTCCTGGCATTTTTTCCCCTCTGCCTCAAACTGAATTCAAATTAGTCAAGTATTAACAAATGTATTGAAGATTTTCTGAAAATGATGTATCATGCGATTATCCACCGTGTATTTTGCCCTTTTCCCTCCTATGTTTTATATGTTAACCCATTACCACACAGTAACTCTTTTTGACTCCCCACAAGATAAAGGCCTTGGAAAACATTGTGGAAAATGAAGAAATTGCTTGTGACAAGCAATTTCTTCATTTACAACAATGTTTTCTAATCCGAAATGGAAAGATTTTCAAAATTTCATCAACTTAAATTGTCGTCTGCAACACCTTTCGAATTGGAATGGTAAAAAATTTGCCCTCTGGTAATGGGTTAAGGGATACAAAATCATCAATTTAGGCCTTTCTTTGAGAAAATCATTTATTTGTGTGGGGTTCCTTTCATATGGGACAGATCTGAACATTTTCTTTGTGAATGATACTGATTTATGGATTCTATAAAACCTTAGATTTTATCAATTTCGACGTTAAATGACTAAAGATATTTTTTAGAAAGATTTTCATTGGATACTAAAGATAAATCAAAATACCCTAGAACATGGAGGAAGTCGTAAAACTGTCAATGTTAAAGTTAAATTTCTTTGAAATTGTTTACTTTTTATGCCCCCTTTCGAAGAAAATGGGGGTATATTGTTTTGCAAGTGTCGGTCGGTCGGTCGGTCGGTCGGTCGGTCGGTCGGTCGGTCGGTCGGTCTGTCCGTAGACCAAACCTTGTCCGGAGCATAACTCGAAAAGTATTAAAGGTAGAGTCATGAAACTTCATAGGTGGATAGATCTCATTATGGAGAGGTGCAGTGCACAAGAACCGTAACTCTGCCGATCAAATTTTTTGAGTTATTGCCCTTTGTTGATTTTATAACTTGATTCTTGTCCGGAGCATAACTCTAAAAGTATGTAAGGTACAATCATGAAACTTTACAGGTGGATAGATCTCATTATGGAGAGGTGCAGTGCACAAGAACCGTAACTCTGCTGATCAAATTTTTTGAGTTATTGCCCTTTGTTGATTTTATAACTTGATTCTTGTCCGGAGCATAACTCAAAAACTATGTTAGGTAGAATCATGAAACTTTACAGGTGGATAGATCTCATTATGGAGAGGTGCAGTGCACAAGAACCGTAACTCTGCTGATCATATTTTTTGGGTTATTGCCCTTTGTTGATTTTCAAACTTGATTATTGTCCGGTGCATAACTCAAAAAGTATGTAAGGTAGAATCATGAAACTTTACAGGTGGATAGATCTCATTATGGAGAGGTGCAGTGCACAAGAACCGTAACTCTGCCGATCAACTTTTGTGAGTTATTGCCCTTTGTTGATTTTATAACTTGATTCTTGTCCGGAGCACAACTCAAAAAATATGTAAGGTAGAATCATGAAACTTTACAGGTGAATAGATTTCATTATGGAGGGGTGCAGTGCACAAGAACCGTAACTCTGCCAATCAAATTCTTGGAGTTATTGCCCTTTGTTGATTTTTACACTTAATTCTTAACCTTGCCTATATCTCGTGTCCTTTTACACATACAGCCTTGATATCTCACACATAGATACCTCCTATCAACATCGTTCACATTTAACCATGACCTTGGACCTTGTGACCTTGACCTTGGAGTTTGACCTACTTTAAAAAAAATTAAACCCGGCATATATCTCATGACCTTTCACAAATACAGCCTTGATATTTCACACATTGACACATCTTACCAAGACCTTTCACAATTGACCATGACCTTGGACTTTGTGACCTTGACCTTGGAGTTTGACCTACTTTTAAAAAAAACTTTAACCTGGCCGATATATCATGTCCATTTACACATACAGCCTTGATATTTGACACATGGAAACCTCCGACTTAGACCTATCACATACGACTATGACCTTGGACCATGTGGCCTTGACCTTGGAGTTTGACCTACTTTTAAAAAAAATAAACTGGGCCTATATCTTATGTGCTATTACACATACAGCCTTGGTATTTCACACATGGACACATCTTACCAAGACCTTTCACATTTGACCATGACCTTGGACCTTGTGACCTTGACCTTGGACTTTGACCTACTTTAAAAAGAACTTTAACCTAGCCGATATATCATGTCCTTTTACACATACAGCCTTGATATTTGACACATGGACACCTACGACCAAGACCTTTCACATTTGACCATGACCTTGGACCTTGTGACCTTGACCTTGGTGTTTGACCTACTTTTATAATACATTAACCTGGCCTATATTTCATGTCATTTTACATATACAGCCTTGATATTTCACACATGGTCACTTCCAACCAAGATATTTCACTTTGACCATGACCTTGGACCTTGACCTTGGAGTTTGACCTACTTTTAGAAATATCTAACCTAGCCTTTATCTTATGTCCTATTACACCTACAGCTTTGATATTTCACACATAGACACCTCCTACCAAGACCTTTCACATTTGACCATGACCTTGAATATTGCAACCTTGACCTTGGAGTTTGACCTACTTTTAAAAAGACTGAAACCAGGCATATATATCATGTCCTTTTACACCTATAGCCTTGATATTTCACACATGGACACCTCCAACCAAGACCTTTCACATTTGACCATGACCTTGACCTTGGCATTTGGCCTACTTTTAAAAACTTTAACCTGGCCTATGTTTCATTTTACTTTTACATATACAGCTTTAATATTTCACACATAGACACCTCCTACCAAGACCTTTCATATTTGACCATGACCTTGGACCTTGTTAACTTGACCTTGGACTTTGACCTACATCAAATGTAGGCCCCTGAGGGGGCATATATGTTTTACAAACATCTCTTGTTACTATAGATTTAAGTAGACGGCTTTAGAGGCATGTATTATGCAATAAAGTATTGTCCAATCATTGGAAAGAATTGGAAGTCATTATGTAAACGAATTATCTGTTCAATCAGCTAT
Source organism: Fragum sueziense (assembly GCA_963680895.1). NCBI lineage: Eukaryota > Metazoa > Mollusca > Bivalvia > Cardiida > Cardiidae > Fragum > Fragum sueziense. The sequence goes on along the minus strand of OY804609.1, from coordinate 12,362,095 downwards.
TTTGTCTAAAAGTCTTTCGTCTTATAATCTGATAATGCAACTTGTTCTCCCCAGCCCAACAAGACGTACAAGACGTACGCCACTATATGGCTTCTATTAAATTAATGCAATGGCAGCTTAATATTATCCCACATATTAATATCCTTAAAGTGACGTTTCAGAATTTTTTGTAATAAATTTTACTTTTATTTTTATCTGAAAGAGCATAATCCCTTACAAAAGTTCTGAAAATTTCAAGCTAAAATATTGCGCTGTTTACGAGAAATATATATTTTTGTGTTAAAATTCAACAAATTGTTGTGGACAACAGTTCAGATTTACAGTCAAAACTGTGTTAGCGGCCACCTGTGTATAGCAGCCAAACTGTCGTATGCAGCCAGTCCATGTCCTCCCATGCAATTTTACTCTTTAAAGTAACTGTGAATAGCAATATATTGTCTAATGTGGTCAGTGGCCACCTTTAATTGTCCCAATTGCTCTTTACCTACATCCCCTTAAGCAGCCATGCACAACTAATTGGTGACAGGCAATGTGTGAAATATTGATAATACATCTGGCAATTTGCCTAATCATGTGCATAAACCATGAATAGGTGTGATAAACAGTTAAATGTCATATAAAAGTGTACCCTTTTTCCTTTACAACACTTCCCTTTTCTTCATATTGATAGGGCCAGTTATACAAGTAGACATTTACATCCAGCCTTCAGAATATTTTTTTCTGTGTAAAGCAGCCAACTGTTGTATGCAGCCAATTTTGGCGGATCCTTTGGCTGGCTGCATACGACAGTTTCGACTGTATATGAAATTTGTCATTTCTGTCTCAACTTTAAAGACGCGTTTCTCGCTTACCAGCAATAACTTCAAAACACTAATAGCATTTATACTCATTAGAATAACCAATATTGACACCAAGGCATACTTTAAAAAATTGAAATGAGAATGAAATGTCCCTTTAAAATGGTCACCAAATAAAGGCATTTTGAGGTACTTCTTGTAAAATTTAAACACTGATGAAGTGCTTCTTTATAATGGTAAATATAATAATTGTGTATAAAAGCATTATGGGAAAAGAAGGAATTGCTCCAAATGAGCAATTTAATTGCTCCAAATGAACAATTTCGTCATTTCCCATTATGCTTTTTTATTCACAATTATTTGCATAAACATTGCATTTCAAGGTTTACGGACACTTATATATGATTATCCAGCACAACTTCAAATTATTCTTCAGTGAATATTGTCATGAGTATGCATCAATGTTGAAATCATGACCAGGCCTACTCGAAAAGTCCGGCTTCGCTGTTTACCAAAAAGACGAGAAACTACTTGGTCGATGAGGACCATTTTATGGTATCACTAAAGCTAACTATATTCAGTGATTTAGTTTTATTTCTTTCTACAATAAGTGGATTGGTCAAAATTCAAAGATTAGGCAGACGGCGATTGCAAGTTAATGAGATTTTGAATTTTCGGGGTCTTTTTCGGTAGAATATATTGTGGGAAAGGAAGAAAATGCTTGTTATGGGGCATCAAAAGGCGCCGCTTTGTGGTGATGGGTTAAAGGAGACGCAGAAGGAAATGGATATCGAAGGTAGAGAACACCTTTCGATAGGAACGTCAAAACCTGGGTCGTATGACCTTAAGGTTTACGAACTGAGAATGAAAACACCACTTTCTAGCTATATGAAATGCACCAAATTACACACACTTGTTAATACAATTTACATAAGTTGATTCACCATACCGGATTTCAAGATTATGCTTGAAGAAGAAATTAATTTACAAATATTATTTTACTCTTTATTCATATGCAAGGGAGGTAATTTTGAACATTTTTGTCAAATATTTCCATAAGTATGCATGAATTCGAAATTCTAAACCATACAAAATGCTTATGTTTGTATTTAGAATGGAAATGTAACACATTTTAGGAATTACTGGCACTTTTCAAATTTCACCTCTGGCTCTGCATTTCATTCTCAGTTTGTAAACCTTAAGACAGAAAACAAAAATCCGACAAAAGTTATTTGATTAGCTAGCCTCATAGTTTGCTCAGTCATACAAATACGTTTAATTATCGAGGGTTCAAAATATAGATTGACTTTCCCCCATTAACAAATGTTGCGTACTAAAGTTATTGCTTGGAAAGATTTTGAAATCACCAGCATTGGCCTGCGATAGTCAGAGGAGTTTTAAATGCTACCATGATACTTTTTCAGCCCCTAGCTCAGTTTAATCAATTCTTATTTGGACCTTTCATAAACAAGACGTGGTTTTGACGTCTCCATTTGAAAAGAAAAGAACCCCCCCCCCCCCCCCCCCCCAAAAAAAAAAAAAAAAAAAAAAAAAGACAACAACAACAACAAAAAAAAAAAAAAAAAAAAAAACAATAAACAAAAAAACTTGGAGAAACTTTGGGAGAAAAGAAGAAAAAATGCTCACATGAATAAAAATTTAGTGGTTTTGGAAAATATGTATTTAAATAAATCTTATATATATTTATATATTTTCATGACATGGTCCCAACCGTCGTTTGGAAAAGCCCCTTTTGAAGGATTATCGATAATCGTGACCGTCGGAATGATTTTCCGTTTACTTTTCATATCGTCGTTGTTGTAAATGCAAAACCTCGTACCTCGTTTTTGGAAAATTTTAAAGTGGAGGAAAAAAAGTGTAATAACTTTTCCCAAACTGAAATGTTTTACTTGAAATCTGGACATATTGTCCATAAATAATGTATCATTGATACAGATCGGTAAATATATCTTAATACCCGAGAGAATTGTCTAAACTGGACACCAAAGTTTGTTCTTTGAAAATCGCAAGAATCGACATACGAGATTTTGCATTTATACCGACGATATTTACTTTATATTTTTAGCTGGGAACCGGAAAAAAGACCCTTGTAGTATTTGTGCCAAAATAGTGTTACGTAGAATACGATCGGCCTCTATTGATGTCTAAATTTGTGCATTCTGATCTTGATCCATGCTAATCTCTAAAAATGCTAAGGACAATGAAAAAGATGTATGATACCAACCTGGATCTTGATCAGACTGATCAAGATCCATCATGGTCTCATACTCGACAAGTGCCCTTTTCTCGTAGCCGAAGCCAAATTTTATTCAAAGTGCCCAGATGGCTATTTCGTGATAGCGACCGGTATTAGACAAATAAGAAAACATTTAGTCACTTATACAAAGTATACAGTGCAAATAAAGAATAACATGTCTTTTATGATAAATTATCACGTAGACATTGTCGACAACGTCATACTGCAAGAGATTGAATAGGGATCAATTTTACCAAGTAAACAGTGACGTAAATTCGGACAAACAATAGTGTAACATTTTATATGTAAAAGTACTGGTGTATTGTCCAGGAAGCCTAGAATAATGGGCACATTTTAGCCGAGGAAGCTATATGATTCCAGTCTAGTTCGCCAAAGCATTAATTTCCAGTCTAAAATCCAGAAAGAAAAGTTATTCCCCTTGTTACTATCTCCGCCATATTACAATATAAACAACGCGCAACAATCTTCGCCGAATATCATCCTTAAATCTGGTTAGTATCTATCCTACTTCATATAAGACCATTAGAAATTAACTTGTATAATGTGTTTGGCCAGGTCAGACCATTGATGATGCATGACATTCTGAATTTGAATTATCATATGTACCAAAACGTATGTGAAACGTTTTAATAGAAAAGGTAATAATCGGCAATTCCCGTGATTATTCGGCTCTCGTCGGGAATCCGCTAGGTGGCGTTGGTGTAATGGACTAGTATAAATACGAGCTGCTCGCTCATTTTCAGTCAGTCCGCATTTCGGTGTTGACTCGATCACTCAGAAATTAAAATAGTGAGTGTTTAATAGTGGTTAGCTGGTTAGTAGTGTATTGTTGGGATCCTGGGTATCATCTCTTGTACGAAGCTCGTGAAGCCTCGCTTCCTTGCGTGTAAAGAGATACAGCCGTGCAGCTCAGGTCGTGGCATACACTCTTTCTTAGCCTACCTACAGACCAACAGATAACCTTTTGGGAAGCTATAGCTTCGTCTCTTGCGTAGAGACTCGTATAAAGTTATACACTCGTTCTCAGAATAGGACGTCGATTTCTGAAAAAGGCCGTCTTCGCTATTAAAAAATATATAAAAAATAGAAAATCATCAATAGTTCAAAATAAGTTTGCATACCTTGAAAATAATCTATTGTACAAATAAAAAATGGGTAAAACTCATCATAGTCTACAACTTTATGGATTTGGGTAATCCATGTTTATACCAAGGGGTCGATTTTTCGCCTGTCCCCGAGCTGTTCATTGATGATTTGAAGCTTTTATGGGCAAGTTGGCAAAATGCAATACAAAAAAGATATTTTGGAAACTGATAAATGGATATGTGCAAACGTAAAAATAAGCAATATTTCACTAATTGAGGTAAAAAGAAAAAAATATCCGCAATAATATTTTGTCCCCGAATTTAGGTAATCTACGTTAAGCATCATTTAGAAAAATAATAAATAATTCAAGAACTCCTTTAAATCGATGATTATCAACGAAATTAACATCTTAAACAAGCATTTGAATAATCAGACTGCAATATAGACACACATGTGTTCCATGTTTTGTTTAAAAACACAATAATGCAACCAAGGTAAGACCGTTGTTTTAAGCTTGTAATTTACGTTAGTGACATTTCCCCCATACTAGAAGAAAAAGAAAAATAACCAATATAGTAGGAAGTAGGATTGAACTTGAGAAGGAAATAGCGCTAATAAATTACTCTTTTATATCTTTTCCGAATTGTCAATCGAGAAAAGTTTCCTTTGCAGTAATTTACGTTATGTAAGCTACCTTAGTGAAAAACACGAAATTCGCTGTTTTGAGCCCGATAGAGAGATTTATTGGTTGTCAAACTGTAGGATATACATACAGAGTCTGTAAAAATCATGTTCCTTGTTTCATTGTCCAACATGTCAGTCTCGTGGAGTGTCATTAGAAGTATGTGACGGGTGGCAGAATTCGAGGTAAGTTACATGTTTTAAAAGAATTTCTACAATTTCTTTACGGTTTTATAAATTTTCATACTATGAAGGATATATTGATACAAAAACTGTATAAGCTGTTTTCCAAATTGTGACAACAGACCTGATTAAAGCACGATTTTTTTCAAATTTAAAATCGCAACAATTGTCTGAAATGTTTTAATAATAATCTCACTCAAAAGATTGAATTGATCTGTTGTGCAAAAAGGCGATAACGTAGCTTTCAAAAATGGATATATATCTGCTCTAAAGCTCTACCAGTATATCTTTGAGATATCATAGCATGTAAACCGATGTTATTATGAGCTTTAGATGCCGAATTTCAAGTCTACTCGCTTAGATATTTATTTTCCGCGTTGAATCAAAGTAATTTAACTAGATATCTTAACGTAGATTACCAAAGTAAATAACGTAGATTACTAATCAAATTTTACGCTTTAAAAGTGGCACATTGCACAGGTAACATTAACTCTTACTGATTTTTCACTGTTTTGATGCCCTTGAACGAAACGGTTTGAGAAAATACTAAAACAAAAGACAAAAAATGCTGATATTCAGTTTTTTTTCTCTCACTTTGAATAATTAATTTTCTATTTTCTATTTTCACATTAATTCATTCAATGTCAACAACCATTTAATCATCAACAGAATTGTTTGAATTGCAAGGCTGAGTATTTGCTGTTTAAGAAATTGTCCCTGTTGACCAGCTGTTGGTTAAGCTTGATTGCAGTGTGCGCAGATTCATTCAACCATGTGCCATGGGTCGAGGCTGTCACAGATACACTATTCTTGGAGAGTGCATTAGAAAATAAATTTAGACACTTAAATGTTCTGCCTCATTGTGTACATTGATATGGATGCGTTCGTTTCTTTCTTTCATTTTTTTTTTGATATTTTGAAAACAATATTCATTACAAAAATAAAGATCCGCACAAATTTGACTTTTGCATCACAGAGCCTTTATAATTATTGCATTCATGAAAAAAAATACTAAATAATGTAACACACGCATTCTGAATATGGATAATAAAAGGAAATTCTAGACTGGTCTAAATTTAAACCCAAATTTGAAGGTGAAACAATGTTACTCAAACCAGACAGTGTGTGATTCATAACATAGAAACTTTTCAGGAAAAGGAGAAAATGCTTACTATTGGCATCTTCTTTTCCGTATCTATTTCTTGCTTTCCATTCTAGAGGGTAATCAGAACCAGGACTTCGGACGAAAGGGGTATTATTCTTTGTGTATGATACCCTTTCTTTTCGCTTGTGCACATCTAAGATTGTTTCGAAAATTTACAAGGACCGTTTAGAAAAATCATTACACCAATTCAATAAAAGGTTTTGATATTCAGAAAACAATCATGAAAGTAAAACCCATAGCATGGAGAATTTCAGTCTATAATTTCAAAGTTGTTACTGTTCTTGTTACTGTCTACGGTAAATATAGATTCCCTCAGAGAATTTTACATTCATAAATGTCTGAAAACTTCTTCACAGATATTTTTAGCATATTTATAGTCTTTTCCTTGGCACCCTACGGTTTGTTAAGCTCAACTTAGTCAATTACAATTTGGTGTAATCTACTCTATGCCGTGATTTAATCTACGTTATGACGAGGACAGGCAATTTTGAAAGTAAAATTTCGCAAACAAGCACAAAGAATAGATACTTTTTATATCTGTTTAAATAGTAAATTACATTTATTACAGGAATACAGTTATAGATCGACAACTTGATAAATTTTTATCTACTTTTATTTGTAGTTTTGAAAGAATGAGAATTTTCAACGTCGACAGATCTATCAAAATGACTATCTAAAAACTGAGAATGGGAATTCAGGATAAAAAATAACAAACTTTTTCAGTTAGAATATCAAGAAATGTGATAAAACCATTTCTTACAGTGAAATGTAGAATAATCCGTAAAATATTGTCAATTATTTACTCATAACGCAGATTACACTTAATTTATACCAGAGTTAAGAAAAGTATTGCAAAAAATAAAAATCGCTGTATTTGAGTTCTGATATTTCGCATTATTGTTCATAAATGTTTGTTCTACGGAATAAAAAAAGAAAAACAACAGTTTTGAAGAAGTTCATTTTTGCTCAATTTGCAAATTGAAATCGACGTCCTATTCTGAGAACGAGTGTATAGCTGCGACATAAAGTCGGTGTAGCTGCAGCTCTGTCTCTTGCGTAGAGATAGTGTGTAGAGTTGTAGCTGTGTTATATGATAGGTCCCATCACGTTGAGTCACAGCTGTAGTGGAACTAGCCAAATACCTTTTCTACCCGTTTGCTGTAGCGGAGTCCGCCTTACCACACTACCAGATTAACAAACATTTAGAAAAACGCTACATTGGTGGCAGCGGTGGGATAAAAAGATAACACCACCATTATCACTTACCTACAGCCATGGACGTACAGCCAGGTACGCCAGATAGAGAGATGGACTTGGCAAAAGAGGTAGAAAGATTGAGGCTGGAGAATGAGAAAATCAGAATCCAAAATGAAACTCTTCTTTTGGAAAAACAAGTTTCTCAGCTACAACAGTCAATAGCTCATACTTCTACACCATATGAACCAAAATACGGAGTTCTAACTCCACCGATATCAAAGAAGAAGGTTGCTTGGAAGGACGACGACCTTCACACAACTCCTGTCAGTGGTTCATCTTTAGAACCAAGACGTTTGATACAGCCAGAAAGGGGTTTGTTAAGCTCGGTCGGACCCCAGAGAGAGCCGGAAGAGTTTGTTACAAAAAGACGGTATCAAGAAGCAAAGCGCCATGACTCTATAAGGCCTGCAGCATATGATGGCCTAACTTCATGGACAGACTATAAGGCACATTTTGACACATGTGCGGAAATAAATAATTGGAGTTATCGAGACAAGGGTCTACATTTAGCTGTATCACTCCGAGGGCAGGCCCAAGGTGTATATGGTAACCTCGATCAGAAGGCTAAGGACTACGATTCTTTGGTGAAAGCTCTAACTGAACGCTTTGCCCCACCCAACCAGACAGAACTATACAGAGTTCAGCTCAGAGAGAGAAGACAGAGGGCCAGTGAGAATCTTTCTGAACTTGGACAAGATATCAGGAGGTTAACCAATTGTGCATACCCCACTGCACCTCATGATGTACGTGAGACCTTGGCAAAAGAACAGTTCATAGATTCTCTTGTCAGTGTCGACATGCGGCTCCGGGTAAAGCAAGCTAGGCCCGAAAGCTTGAATGATGCTGTACGACATGCAGTCGAGCTAGAAGCCTTTGGTCGAGCAGAAAGGACCAAGTTGGAGCATCAAGGATTTTCGAACATTAATTTTGTCAGCTCCAACGATCGAAAGAAGTCAGATGAAAGCTCGGAAATAGCAGACTTGAAAAATGCTGTACAAAGGCTTGAACAAGCCATGCTGAAGATGTCTTCACAAACGTCTCAAAAAGAGGGTAGTTCCCGGCCAAATGATAGGGAACGGAAAGAGAATGGATATGCAGGTAGATCACAGCAAAGAAAGAAAAGGGCTTGTTATGAATGTGGATCGGAGGAACATATTCGTCCTGGTTGTCCCAAACTCAAGTCACAGGGTAAGAGCCAAGCCGGGTCTGGTAGAAACCATAACTTAGGAATGAACGGATGTGGCTTATTTTTAAAGGCAGCAGTTGGAAACAAACATATCAACTGTTTGATAGACACTGGATCGACTCTAACAATTATGTCATATACTACCTGGAGAGACACGAAACTCTCCGAAAGCCATAAACTCTCTGCTTACCAACGCTCAGTTTTATCAGCGTCTGGAACTCCATTAACTGTTTTAGGTGTAACAAGTGTTCTGCTACAGATAGGAGAGGACATGTATGAAACTGAGGTTGTTGTAGCGGAGGTAGAAAACGATGTAATGATTGGGTTAGACTTCATGGAAAGATATGAATGCAGTGTGAATGTTCACACGAAAACGTTTACCATTAGTAACAAGTCTTATGAAGTAACATGCAGCGGGTCACTTGGATGTTTTAGGGTAGTTGTGGCCGAGGATGTGGAATTGCCAGCTCGGTCAGAGACCATTATAAAAAGGAAGGTACTGGGAGCTGTGCCACCTTTTGCGGGCCCATGTTTCATTGAACCAAGTTCGAAGCCACTAAAACATGACAAGAGCCTTGTTGCAAAAGTATTAATTGAGGGTAAAAGAGAGATTCCAGTTAGGATGATAAATACTTCCGATACGAGTCACAAATTGTATTCAGGAACAAGAGTAGCTTCTATGAGTCTCGTTGACGAAGTAGAAATACCAGCGGTTAGAAAGCGGACAGCTGGCACCATACCCGAACACTTAAAGGAGTTGTATTGTCGAACCGTGACAGGCATGACGAAGAAACAATGCACTGAAGTGGCTAAGCTTTTGAACAAATATTCAGATACGTTCTCAACATCTGATTACGATCTTGGTAGAACCGGTGTTATCAAACACAAAATAGAAACTTCTGGTTCCCAACCAATTAAACAGCCCCTTCGTAGAGCTCCGGTACATATGAACGATGAAATAGATAAGCATATTGACGAAATGCTTCAGAAAGACGTCATACAGCCTTCCTCAAGCCCGTGGGCCAGTGGAATTGTAATGGTTCGAAAGAAAGATGGAAGCCTTAGATTCTGTGTAGATTACCGGAAGCTAAACGACGTGACAATTAAAGATTCTTATCCCATTCCTAGGATAGACGACTCTCTTGAGCAGCTCTCTGGTGCTTCCTGGTTCTCATGCCTGGACCTAAATGCAGGATATTGGCAAGTGGAATTAGATGAGACAGCGAGAGAAAAGACTGCTTTTACTTCAAGACGAGGCTTGTTCGAATTCAAAGTTCTTCCTTTCGGGCTTTGTAATGCTCCGGCTACGTTCGAACGTCTGATGGAACTGGTATTGGCTGGGCTAAATTGGCGCATTTGTCTGATCTACCTAGACGACATAATTGTCCATGGAGACTCATTCGAATCAATGATAGCAAACCTAGATGAAGTCTTGAGTAAGCTCCAAGAAGCGGGACTAAAGTTGAAGCCGCGAAAATGCCAGTTATTTTGCAAAGAAGTAGAATACTTAGGACACATAATTTCGGCAGATGGTGTTAAAACTGACCCCAAGAAAACGGAAGCAATTAGCAATTGGCCAACACCATCGAATATTACTGATGTTCGATCTTTCGTCGGACTTTGTAGCTACTATCGAAGGTTCATAAAGAACTTTTCAGAAATAGCGAAACCGCTGCATCGCTTGACCGAAAAGGGACATGTCTTTGAGTGGTCAGACAAGTGCGAAGCAGCTTTCAAGAAACTGAAAGAATGCCTGTGTCAATCTCCGCCTCTAGCCCATCCAGATTTCAAACAACCTTTTATCTTAGATACAGACGCAAGTGATGTGGCTATAGGCGCTGTAATATCTCAAATTATAGACGGCCAGGAACGGGTCATAGCTTACGCAAGTAAGTCGTTGAGCAAATCAGAAAGGCAGTATTGCGTAACGAGAAAAGAATTGTTCGCTCTCGTACACTTCGTAAACTATTTCAGACACTACCTTTATGGGAAGAAATTCACAGCCAGAACGGATCATGCTTCTCTAAAGTGGCTCATGCAATTCAAAAATCCAGAGGGTCAGGTCGCCAGATGGATCGAGCTTTTGTCTTCGTTTGACATGGAAATCATCCACAGACCTGGCAGAATTCATAAAAATGCAGACGGAATGAGCCGTCGTCAATGCAAGCAATGTGGGACTGCCATGTCTAATTCATCACCTGAAAGTAAAGAAGAAAAAGTTAACGTCTGTCTCGGTCTACTTTCAGTAGAAACAGAAATGATGGATATAAAAACAGTCCAGGAAGGAGATGCGGATCTTACAAAGTTACGAGGGTGGCTAGAACGAAATGAAAAACCGGACTCTAAATCTTTAGGACCGGAGAGCCAGTACCTCAAATCTTTAGTTAGTCAGTGGAATAGATTAGAAATTAGGGAAGGAGTTATTTCAAGACGCTGGGACATTCTTGAAACTAACTTGACAAATTGGCAACGTATAGTACCCCGTGAACACAGACGAAACGTGCTTAAATTTGCACATGATATAAAAACGTCTGGCCATCTCGGGATAACTAAAACTGTCAGTAGAATAAGGCAAAACTTTTATTGGCCAGGATTACAAAATGATGTTAGAGCTTACATCAATGGGTGTGAAATTTGTTGTAAAAGGAAAGATCCTTGCAAAACCAAGAGAGCTCCAATGGATATTTTACAAAGTGGTTATCCGATGGAACGTCTCGCTATAGACATACTTGGGGAATTGCCTGTTACAGAAAGAGGCAATAGGTACATTTTAGTAATTGCCGATTACTTTACGAAATGGACAGAAGCGCATCCGATGCCTAATATGGAGGCTAAAACGGTTGCCACTATTCTAATTGAACACGTAATTTCCAGGTTTGGGATACCTCGTCAGATTCATTCAGATCAGGGTAGACAATTTGAGGGAAAACTTTTTGCAGAGATGTGTCGTCTCTTACAAATAGAGAAAACAAGAACATCCCCTTATCATCCTCAATCCGACGGTATGGTTGAACGTTTCAACAAAACGCTCGTCACAATGATAAGTGGGTTTGTTAATGACAACCATACCGATTGGGATGAACATTTGCAGTATGTCATGATGGCATACAGATCAAGCGAACATGAGACTACTGGTTTCACGCCTAATAGATGTATGTTGGGACGTGAAACTATTTGCCCACTTGATATCATGTATGAACTACCTTCTTATGTAAAATCAATCCCAATAAATCGTTGGGTCTGGCAACTACAAGAACGCTTAGAGTCAGCACATCGGAAGGTGCGGGACACGACTGGAACTGAAATGTTAAGGCAAAAACATTATCATGACCGTAATCTATCTTTCAATTCATTTGAAAAAGGTGACAAAGTATACGTCTTCTTTCCTACCAAGAAAGTTGGTACAAGCAGTAAATTTACGTCCTTTTGGAGAGGTCCTTACACTGTTAAAGAGAAAATGTCTGACTTGAATTATAAAGTAGATTGTGGATATCTTGGTTCAGAGCAAATCATCCATATCGATCGCATGAAGACATGTAAAAACCAGGCTTTATTTGAGGATGTAAACAATGAATCTTGTTTTCCAAACTTTGAAATAAATGAGCCTGAAAATGAACCATTACAGGAAATATGCGAGAAACGCACCCGAAGAAAACCTGTTTGGCTACAAGATTTTGTTTGTTCTCTTTTCAGACAAGAAATGCCTCTTACCAAAACTACACCAAGGTTACCCGCGGCGCTGTGCCCAAACTGCAAAGAGACCATCGACGGGGCCCTTTTTAAGTACCACGTGCTGAAATGTGTTGCTAAACAGCTGGGGTGTGACGTGTGTATAAAGACTTTCAAGAAGAAAGCGTATCTGGATCAGCACACACGCAGGGTACATGGAGATACAAACACATCACAGTCAGCGGAAGATGTAGACGTGGACTCTAAAGCCAGTGAACGGGCCCAGAGCCCAGAAAGTGACTGGGACTCAGAACCGGAAGTGGAATTGGGGGACGAACAGCACTATGAGGAGAGCGATAGCTGCGAGCCAGAAGATCATGGGACTGTGGACACAGAGGATAACCCAACTTCTGAGGGGGCTCTTGATGATGAGTCTAAGGACCAAGACACTCCACACGCTTCACATGACATTGAATCCGGAAGGATTGTAAGGAAGCGTACTACCCCTCTTCCGTTACCGTCTGGTGGCAAGAAAAGTCGGCCAACAACACCGGTGCGCCGTCTTCCTGAGCCAAAAGCAGTAAGCACAGGACCTACAGTGTCTACCAGCAGATCGGTAATGCAGTGCAAGCACTGCGATATCACCTTTGGAGACACAGTAATGTACTCCATCCATCAAGGATGCCATAACGGAGACAACCCCTGGAAATGTAACATTTGTGGACTGATCACTGGGGACAAATACCAGTTTTATTCGCATATTACCAGGGGCCATGTTGCCAATTAATATGACTTTTCAGTATTGATTCTTATGATACTGACATGTGTTCAGTTTTTTTTTTATGACAATCTTATGGCTAAGCCATTATAGTCAAAGACCTTGTTCTAATACCATGAGGTGTTTTCCAACGTTTTGATTATATTTTTTTCTATGTGCCTCTTTTTGTGATATTGTCAAGGATATTGACTAATATATTTGCAACTCATTTTGTATATAAGTTGTTTGTCAGTTATTTTTGTTTGGTTACCACGTCTGGAGAATCGGGACGATTCAAGTCGGAGGCGTGGGTAATGTAACATTTTATATGTAAAAGTACTGGTGTATTGTCCAGGAAGCCTAGAATAATGGGCACATTTTAGCCGAGGAAGCTATATGATTCCAGTCTAGTTCGCCAAAGCATTAATTTCCAGTCTAAAATCCAGAAAGAAAAGTTATTCCCCTTGTTACTATCTCCGCCATTACAATATAAACAACGCGCAACAATCTTCGCCGAATATCATCCTTAAATCTGGTTAGTATCTATCCTACTTCATATAAGACCATTAGAAATTAACTTGTATAATGTGTTTGGCCAGGTCAGACCATTGATGATGCATGACATTCTGAATTTGAATTATCATATGTACCAAAACGTATGTGAAACGTTTTAATAGAAAAGGTAATAATCGGCAATTCCCGTGATTATTCGGCTCTCGTCGGGAATCCGCTAGGTGGCGTTGGTGTAATGGACTAGTATAAATACGAGCTGCTTGCTCATTTTCAGTCAGTCCGCATTTCGGTGTTGACTCGATCACTTAGAAATTAAAATAGTGAGTGTTTAATAGTGGTTAGCTGGTTAGTAGTGTATTGTTGGGATCCTGGGTAAGAAGGCTCTCATCTCTTGTACGAAGCTCGTGAAGCCTCGCTTCCTTGCATGTAAAGAGATACAGCCGTGCAGCTCAGGTCGTGGCATACACTCTTTCTTAGCCTACCTACAGACCAACAGATAACCTTTTGGGAAGCTATAGCTTCGTCTCTTGCGTAGAGACTCGTATAAAGTTATAGCTGCGACATAAAGTCGGTGTAGCTGCAGCTCTGTCTCTTGCGTAGAGATAGTGTGTAGAGTTGTAGCTGTGTTATATGATAGGTCCCATCACGTTGAGTCACAGCTGTAGTGGAACTAGCCAAATACCTTTTCTACCCGTTTGCTGTAGCGGAGTCCGCCTTACCACACTACCAGATTAACAAACATTTAGAAAAACGCTACAATAGTGTTTCGTCGTTGTAAATCTAAAACGTCGCAACTGCAATTTGATAGAAGCTGTGTGTCTGATTTTATAACAACACCGACGATTTATAAAAACGTTATGGTAAACCCTGTCTATTTTTAGCACAAAATTCATTGTCATTTGGGTTTAACGTTATCATCAACAAAATTTTAGTTAGATTGTGGCTTTTTACCAAGCCATGAGTTCCTGGTCTTTCTCAGACATTACCGAAACAACATCCTTTGAGAGCCACGGAATTTTCAACCTGTGCCTTGGAACAGGCGGCTTGGTTGGATGGGGTCGAACTTTCCTTATTTTACACTGAAAATTTACGGAAAATCCAAATTACCCCCCCCCCCCTTTCAATATACAGACACTGTCCCGGACAGGGGCTTCATCCCCCCATTCCCCCCACATCTCCTATATAAAAAAATGCTTCCTACGGGCCTGCCACGAGAACGATTCGTATACTTGTCATCCATTGGCGAGACTTTTGACCCATGGCAGAGAGCATATCGGCCTTTGTCCACATGGATCCACAATGGAAATAAGAGATCACAGATCTATTTTTGTGTGAACCCAGTTTTGGATAGGGCCAGACATGGGTTGTTTAACATATACATGTACATTGATACTTTTTATTGTTATGTTTTATAACATGAATACTGAATTGTCTCCGTCTTTTACAAAATAAGATCTTATCTGTAGTTTTATCATTTCTCTTATTTTGTATCCCTATTATATTTCTCAATACGATTAAATCATAACTTGGTAGAGATAAAAGCATGACACAGTAGATGTTTAAACATCGATATCTTAAACTTGTCTATTTTGAAAAGGGTTACAGATGACAAATTAATTGATGAAAAGAGGAAAATTTGTATATTGTAACACGGAAAACACTGAGAGCACTTTCAAGCAATTCCTCCTTCCTCTCCAGGAGCCCTTTATCATTTTTCTAATGATATAAAAAACAAATCTTGTTTAGGAAAGGGTTGACCTATTACCAGACGGGAAAAAAATTGGACTATTCCAATTTGAAAGGTGTTACAGACGACAATTTCAAGTTAATGAAATTTTAGAATTACTTCCGTTTTGGGCTAGAAACCTTGTGGAAAATGAAATAATTGCTTGTCACAAGCATTTTTTTCATTTTCCACAATATTTTCCTAAGCCCTTTCTTATGAAGGAATCAAAATACGTAATTGTACAGTAATGGGTTAAATGAACTAAGCACACATTACGTTTCATTGGCTGTTTATTTGTAGTTGTCAGCGGTTTTCAAAAAATACAAGGACCGCCCCTTGAAAAGAAAAAATTGAATAGGGAATAGGGAATAATGCAATCTTGATCTTGATTTTACATGCATTAAAAATAATATAATCCCACATTCAATCACAAGCATATTTTCCGCAACAATTTATCAAGAAAAGCCTTGATTTTAATAATATTGAAAACATGAAGTATTTTCTCCCTTTCTCTTATACATTTTCAATACTAAAATTCATCAAAGTTCTATCAATTATTTATAACACAATATTTTGTCCTCTGCAGTAACTGTTAATTTGATCGGGTCTACAATTTTGTCGTTTGGAAAAGGGTTAGAACGTAGGGCTATGTAACGTTTTGTACATGAAGTTTTTCTTCACCACCGTCAATTTTACTGCTTGCAAATGTCTTTCACTATCGTTCCATAAAAGATGCTTTTGACGTCCCTAATACATACGGCATAGGAACACGTACAGGGACAAAAGAAGGAAATGCTTATTAGAATTGTATTTAGAATGATAAATTTAAAATGCATATATCTATTGAAGGCATTAATTTTTTTTCTAAATCCCGGTTCAATTGCATGCACTTATGATCTGCAATATTTTGCATACACGTATTTTTGCGCTAACCACTCTAGAAGTTGTTCGAGTCCATTACACCCGCTCTGCTAGAGGCCTAATTAAGCAATCAGAAAGATTCAAATGGGTACTCACAACATTGCGTTTAGATTGGGAAAAATAATAGAAATTTTAATAGAAATGGCTTTGGAAAACATTGACGCAAAAGAATAAAGTGCTGGTAATCAACACTTTCTTCTTTTGCCTCAATATTTTCTGAGCTATTTTGTAGAAAACTATTATTTTTTGGCAACATCCTATTTGTCTTCTGTAGTAGTTTTCAAATAAGAGTTTTTTGGGACTACCCCAAAAGGACCTGGGTCAATTTCTATAGAAAATTGCCCCCTCGAGAACACGAATGAAATTTATATGAATGAGTGCTACATATGTGTAGTTTAATCCCCTGAAATATTTAAGGATTTGGAATAGTCCAAAGGGGTGTATTAGAGCTCTAAAGTATGGTGGCCTAGACTTGCCAAAATTGCATGATTGGCTTTGCACTGCCAACAAATTGGTTTTCTTGGGAATTTTCGAGATATTTTTTCGCGAAAATCCAAGAGACAATTCCAGTCTATCATTTTGGAGAATAAAATATCACGACCTTACCCAATATTTATTAGAATTAAAGTATTTTCTTTTTTCTAAGAATTATTAGTTATTTTGAACATTTACATATGATATTTTAACGTGAAATGATGTAAAAAGATTAACATCTACTTTTGTTCTTGTAAACCTGTTCTGGTACATCATTACGAGGGCTGTTCAAATAATTCGTAGACTCTATGCATAGCGTCTATATAACTGAACAAAATTCAAAAATTCAACCAATACTAGATAAATCAATTATCTGAGAAGAGTCTGTGAAAATTTCAAAATTCTATCTTGAACGGTTTGTGTTTAACTGACTTTTCAAAACACCACTTGACTCTAAAGCGGGGCAGGTGTACAATGACGTCGACGTCAGGTTAAATTTTTCACGATGGAGGCAATGTTTCTAGCTCTTAAGCATTGCACAACACCCATAGTTCTTGATAATATGTCCTCTTATCATATATTATGCATTTTGTTTTGAATTTTTATAGATCAAAATAATCAGTTTCATGACTATTCAATCGGGAATATTGATGTTAGTCTCACTAGTGCTTTAAACGTAAATGTCACTTACATGCATCTAGCTTTTCTTTTGTATCTGCTATATGAATGAGCCTATTATAACCCGTTTCTGTACCTACCAAACCCACATTGTAAATATACAATTGAAAGGTTAATGTAGGCGCATATTATATATTATAAAAGTGAGATTACTTTCATTTCTAATATGGTATTTATATTTTCTAGACGAAATTCAGCAAAGCTTACATTTTGGTATCCTCAAATGGAAGTCACGACGTTCACATTTGTTTACCAAGCAGCTCAAGTGTAACATTGTTTATTTGAATACTCAAATTTAAAATCATACAATGACTTGTCATTTTGTTGGTCAGTCGTGGTACACAAAATTTCTGAAATTTTCTGATGTTTGAAATATTGAAAATCCATTCCAGAGAGCATAATATTAAAGCGAAGACGTAAATTTTACCCCCTGCCCCGGGTAAGCAAAAGTGTGTTTCTATAGCAACCCCGTATCAGAATTCTGGTTGCACAAACCTTGCAAAATTTGATTATTCAGACTGGGAACTGTTTTTTCTACCACATTGTGAAGTTTGATTGGTGTACGGTGTAAAACATGGAAGTTATAGCAAAAGTCTACGAATTTTTTGAACAGCCCTCGTATACTATAAAGTGTTAATGATTTGGAATGTATGGTGTATTGCTAGGGCTATAATTTAAGTTTTATTAAAATACTTTTATCATTATTAAAATATGTTAATTATTATTTGTAGAAAATTGACACAGAGAACACGAATGAAACTTCTATTAATGAAGGTGACATATGTGTACTTTAATGTCCAGAAATATTTCAGGAATCAAAACAGTCCAGAATGGTGTATTAGAACCATAAATTATGGTGGGCTGTACTTGCCAAAATCGCATGATTGACTCTGCTCTAAAAAGATGGGTTTCTTTTGGAACATTTTGGATTTATTCTTTAAATCTACACGAAACAATTCCAGTCTATCATTTGGAAGGAAAACATTCTTCGTCTTTACCAGAAAATCTTCAAGGGTTTTAGTTTTTTTCTCTTTTTCCAAGAATAATGTGTTATTTTGAACGTTTGTTTATGATATTTTAAAAACTAAATGATTAAAATCTACCTTTGTTCTCGCAAACCTGTTCGGATACATTATTTTAGTAAATATTATTAATGTTTTGAAATGTATGGTGTATTGTTAGGGTTCTAATTAAGTTTTTTAAAAGACTGTTATCATCAGTTCTGTTAACTATGTGAATTCTAATTCATGACTTGCTTTCATTTTTCACTCTCAGATTCAAGTTAAGAATTTGTCCAGCAGCCTACGTGCACTTGATCATGCTCTAAAGTATGGTAGCCTGGACTTGCCAAAATTGCAAAATTGGTTTCTTTGGGAATTTGAGATTTTCCCGCGGGAATCCAAGACACAATTCCAGTTTATTATTTGAAAAAAATGAATCTCACGACTTATCCACAAAAAATTTCTAGTATTGCCCTTTTTATACGAATCAGATGCTATTTTGATATTTATTTTATTTATCAATAAATTCTGCTAGAAACGTTAAACTCTTCCATTTTCCTAATCTCTAGGTTGATTCCCGCAAAAAATCTCGAAAATTCGTGTTCACGGTAACATTATTTAAAAACTTAACTTTAACACTAACAATATACATGTACATTAGGCCTAAATTTCAAAACATTAATAATATTTACTATAATAATGTATCTGTCCGAACAGGTTTGCAAGATCAAATGTAAATTTTAATCATTTTTTTTTCAAATCATCTGTTGTTGAAATATCATAAACAAACGTTCAAAATAACACATGTTTCTTGGAAAAAGAACTAAAACTCTTGAAGATTTTCTAGTAAAGTCACTGGATTTTTTTCTCCAAATAATAGACTTGAATGGTTTCTTTAATCGAAAGAATACAAGAGCCGTCGGAGATGGATTATGCTCCCCGATTAAGGAAGTAAAAAAAAAGTTAGGGTAAGGTGGGGCAAAACGCCCCCCAAATCTTTTTTGGTCATCATCTTTAAAACGAATGGCGATATAGATTGCAGTGTTACAAAGCTTTAAGTCAGCTGAACATTATGACATGTTATTTTGGCTTTGCGTATTGAAATATGCATTTTATGGGCGAAAATAATATTTTTTCAAAAGGGGCGTTTTGCCCCGCACCTGGGGCAAAACGCCCCTCGCGGTGGGGTAAAACGCCCACGGGGGCGTTTTGCCCTACGCTTCAAATTTATTCATTTTATGCTGACTGAAAAAAGTTTTTACACTTAAAATCAATATCTATCGGGTGTTCTCCGTGGTCAATTCTAAATTTTCCGGTCGAGTACTTGGAATAACAAAGATTTTGACCCTGAACATTTTGATCAAGTGACCAACACTCTTTTACTGTTAATTCGCTTAACAAACAAAAATAATGAACACACATAGAAAGAAGAAGGTATGTAAATGTATATTAAGGTTAAAATATATAAAGGAATACCTGTAATAGAAAATTACAAGACGTCGGCATTTGTCGGGCGTTTCCGTATTCATTCGGCGGCAGATTTTCCCTTTCGTAACGTTTCCGTATAGATCGGAAACCGCCGAACGTCTACGATCACGTCCGGAAAATTCCGAACTAGGGGGCGTTTTGCCCCATAAGACTGGGGGCGTTTTACCCCAAGGTGACCATTTCACCATTTATCAAAATATTCCAAATACACCAAATATTTTACAAAATGTTTCATTTTGTAATAAAACCACAATGTAATGTGCTATAGATATGTATTGCATGTCAGATATTATATAGCCATGTCCGATGTAACACGAAATAAATGGCAGCAGGAAATAACAAGAAATGGCCCGAAAATGATTTTTGCAAAATATTTTCTTATTGACTAATGCCAGAGCTAAAACTTTTCTGTCACATAATCTACACATTTTTTACAGTCATATTAACGGCATAAGTTTGTCACATATATAGGCATTTCCTAGAAATCGATGGGGGGCGTTTTACCCCGAGGGGCGTTTTGCCCCACCTTACCCTATGCCATAAATGATTTTTTTTTAATTTTGACCTTGAGAAATGAATTGACCTAGATTGACGACCTTAAACTTGTAACCAGAAGAAAAGTATTGTCATATAAGCAATGCACATGTGAAATATAAAGGCTATATCTCTTACTAATCGAAAGTTGTGGCCAATGTTAGTTTGTTGTTGAGACATGGAGGGCTAACATAAAACTAACAAACATTAAGCCCCCCTTTTTCCCGGACCTAATTCTTTATACACAAATTTCAAATAGTTGATTGTCTAAGGAATCTGACTTGCTACTCAAATAAGAAATTTCATCAAATTCTGATTCTTAGACTGGGAGAAATTAGAGAAAAACTGTATTTTACAATAAGTCCCTTTTTCCCATGACGAGGTCTCAAATCCCAAAACCGGTAGAGAAGCATCGGCACTATATTATAAGAAAATCACATGGTAAGTTTCATTTGATTTAGCCAAAGGGTTATGGACAAATCGCTCCGGACGAACGGAATGATGGACGGACAGGACGGAATGGACGGAACGGACGGACAGACGGGCAGACGGACACTCAAAGCGACAACTATCCTATGCTCTCCCTTCTGGGAGCATATGCTCTCCCTTCTGGGTGCATAAAATCTGGAATATTCTGAAAGAAACCCACATTTTTTCAGTGCAAAGTCAATCGCGCAATTTTGGCAAGTACAAAAAATTGTACTATAATTTATGGTTCTAATACACCATTTTGGACTGTTTTGATTCCTGAAATATTTCTGGATATTAAAGTACACATATGTCACCTTCATTAATAGAAGTTTCATTCGTGTTCTCTGGGTCAATTTTCTACAAATAATAATAAACATATTTTAATAATGATAAAAGTATTTTTAAAAAAAACTTAAATTATAGCCCTAGCAATACACCATACATTCCAAATCATTAACACTTTATAGTATAATGATGTACCAGAACAGGTTTACAAGAACAAAAGTAGATGTTAATCTTTTTACATCATTTCACGTTAAAATATCATATGTAAATGTTCAAAATAACTAATAATTCTTAGAAAAAAAGAAAATACTTTATTTCTAATAAATATTGGGTAAGGTCGTGATATTTTATTCTTCAAAATGATAGACTGGAATTGTCTCTTGGATTTTCGCGAAAAAAAATATCTCGAAAATTCCCAAGGAAACCAATTTATTGGTAGTGCAAAGCCAATCATGCAATTTTGGCAAGTCTAGGCCACCATACTTTAGAGCTCTAATACACCCCTTTGGACTATTCCAAATCCTTAAATATTTCAGGGGGTTAAACTACACATATGTAGCACTAATTCATATAAATTTCATTCGTCTTCTCGAGGGGGCAATTTTCTATAGAAATTGACCCAGGTCCTTTTAACGTTCGGGAAAAGAGTTAAGGCATTTGTTTCCTAACCCTGGCCCAACCGCATGCATGCACACGTGATTTGCATTTTTTTTCAGATTGTTCGCGTCCATCCAGCCCCTTCTTCAATAACCAACCAATCAGAACGAATCAGGATGTTAAGCCGTGCGTTCACATGTTTTTCCATGTGCTCCAAGACTTCCTATTTCACCATGTTCATTATATTTGTTCGTGGAATATGCCTATCCCTACAATATCAATAGCAATGAATTTTGTACTAAAATAGATTCGGTTAAACGTTATGTTTTGATAACCTGTCGGTGTTGTTTTAAAATCTCGCAACTACGGCTTGAATCAAGCCGTAGTTACGAGATTTTATAACAACACCCACGAAATACTATTTGTTTGTCCGAAATTACGTCACGGTTTACTTGATAAAATCGTTCCCTATTACGGGACAAACCGCAAACGGGTGCATTGGCCATTGTCATGATCAGTGCCCTTACCATTCTTTCAAATTTGAAAACCCTATAATTACTGCGCTTTTTTTCCATTCCCAAATGAAAAATGGACCATTCCAATTTGAAAGATGTTACAGAGGTCAAAATAATTGATATCAAAAGAAGAAAATGTGTGTATTATAGCATAGCAAATATTGAAGCAAAAGGAGAAAATGTAAATTGTCATCATTTTCTTCTTTTGCCTCAACGTTTTCCCAAGTCATTTTTATTAGAGGCGTCAAAAGTCTTCACTATTTTGGAATGGTTTAAATTCCTTACCCCAAAGTTTCAGACTGGTTCAAACTTAAAGGATTTGCAGATAAAATGTATTTCAAAAGGAGCATCAAATCTCCACGAAATAATGTTGAAAATATTAAGAGAAAAGGAGGATCATCTAGAAACAATTAAACATTCCTCAAAGAAATGTCGTCAGTGTTATTTCAGAATCCCGTAACTCCAGCTTTAATAAAGCTGTAGTTGCGACGTTTTGAAATAACTCCGACGATTTGCTTCCGAGTCGTAGAACCCAAAAGTTCTCGTTTAAGAATTAAATGTCCTTCAGAGTTCTTTTCTTAAAGGGGGCCAGCTAGGCTGTCGAAAATGCAAATGGCACAATAATTACAGACCAGAAATGACGTATGAAATTACCAACCTAAGGATCCGCTCTTGCATGCTGCTGTCTTACTGTGACTATGCACAGTCGCGAAGAAGCTACTGGAGACCAACATTATTCATGACCAGACTGCGTGTATACGCAGGTTGATCTTGAACCATGTTGGACTCAAAAGCCTTTACGGACGTTTTCAAGATCCTTTCTCAAAACCACCCACACACAACAGCTACCGGAAGTTGACCTTTGCTGACTCAATTATGGCCAATCAACGTTCGGTGCCATTACGCGTGGGATGCTAGGCTCGGAATACTCTCTTAAGAACAGAGCACATTCTATCTTCATTCCATTATGATAGAATGCTGCTCTGTTCCCGCGGGGTCATTTCACGTCTAATCTCGGATCCTTGGCGGGATTTTGGTATCCAATCGTTGGCTATACACGACAAAACAATTTAAAAATCTGATAAAAACTTTCATTGGCTGACGCTTCAAATTACCGGATTCAGCCAAAAATAGAAGCGACGTAATGTATACGTAATCAAACAAGATGAAACTGAATGAATTTGATTCGATAATTCAAATGTTACCGGCTTCAGCCAAAAATAGAAGCGACGTAATGTATACGTAATGATCATGCAAGATAAAGCTGAATGATTTTGATTCGATGATTCAAATAATGTGCTTTAATTAGATTATGACGACCAAATAGGCTGTTTGTGTAACAAAAACGGCAGAGGTCATATTTAATGGTTAATCAATAGACCTCGACTTTGGAGAGTAGGCTCGGAATTGGGTCAGAGCCTCGATCTGGCATTAAAAAACCGGCTGATGTGTTGCTATATTTAGTAACAAATTGGAACCGTGTTTGTGTGAATACAATGTTAATTTCCTACAAACCCATTGTTTGCCACCGGAAGAGGCTCATATGTACGGACTAAAACGATAATTGAAAGGGGTCAACTGTACGTACCTTACACACCGTGTCCAATCGTTACCGGGGGATGTGGTTTTCGTAACGCTGAAAGCGTGGTGTATAACGCCGGTTTGTGGTGCAAAACAGAGGCAGGACACCACCAAGGTAAGAAAATTGAAAAATTGAATCGATGAAGTTTTTTCTTTGGGAATGAGACTAGGCCGAGGCTCATCTCAAATGATTTCTTGACCCCTAGCAATGTCTGTTTTCTTCGAGAAAGTTGCAGTTTTCTCTATCATTCCGTGAATGTAAGGCATTTCAGGCGAAATCAACTCAGATTGCCCGTAAAATATGAATTATATACAAGTATAACCAGTTAATATGAACCCCAAAAAAGCATGCACTTCGTACTTACACATGTATTACACAAAATCACATTGAGGTTTGCACCCTCTGCATCTTACAGAAGCCATGGTAACGATTTTTATTTTAATTTACAAGTAACAATGGTGGATGTGGTGCACGCAAAGAAATATTTTGTAACGTATGTGGCATGGTGATTTTAAAGCTTTGAGTTTTTCCTTATTTAAGCAGGCCTAGCAGATATAGTGACACCTTCCCTTACTTCAGATGCAACACACGTCATATTCGAATGATCCTAGCAATTGTGCAATAATTTTGTGTAAAGAATATGTGTTTTTTCGACATCAGCATTTTTAAACCCTATTAACCGGATTGCATAATGGATTTAGAAATTGTGCAACCCGAACGTTACATTAAGGCGCACAAAATACAACTTATCTGTCAATATATGGTTAATTCACGTTTTTGAGGTCGTTAACATTCGCAGAGGCCCAAGAAATATGTTAACGGCCGAGTGCGAAGCACGAGGGTTGTTTACGTAATTCGCGGGCCTCTGCGGATGTTAACAGCCGAAAAATACGTGAATTGACGCTATAATTGCATAAAAACTATAAAATTCCAATGAATACTTACCCCAAAGCCATTGATATGTGCGAAAAATGAACCGAGGTGAGATAATAAAATGTCCGCCAATGTTGTTTTGTTCTGATAAATCTTCCGAGAATTTTTTGTTATGCGTGACGTCGGAAAAACCTAAGTTGTTGAAAGCGGCGTTAAAATCCCACACTATCAATCAATTAGGTCCTTTCACTTATGTTTTATTCTGTACCCAAAGAACACACTTCCGGAGGAAAAAAAATGGGTTTATGGGAAATCAACATTGTATACATGAAAATTGTTACTAAAAATAGTCCCAAATCGGCATTTTCAAAACGAGGCTCCCTAAATATGCGGAGAAAACAATGACGACGCACGTGTATTAACCCTTTCCCAAACAAGACCTGGTTTTGACGTCCCTAATAGAAAAGGTTTGGGAAAACATTGAAACAAAAGAACTTATTTTTAGTAACAATACACTCAATTCCAAAGCGTTTTGGTAACAATACTCTCGAACCCAAGGCGTTTTAGTTAACGATACTCTCGAACCCAAAGCATGGCGTGCATACGAACTAAACAATGAAACTGGGAACGATTGACTGTAAATCCAATAAAAAAAAAACATCTTACCGGCTATTCACGAATACATCCAATTTCAGAGTTTTTGTTCCACTTTAAACTTCGCTTTATCGCTGCATGTTGAATGCACGTGCTCTTTATCGCTGTATATTTAATACACGTGCGTCGTCATTGTTTTCTCCGCATATATAGGGAGCCTCGTTTTGAAAATGCCGATTTGGGACTATTTTTAGTAACAATTTTCATGTATACAATGTTGATTTCCCATAAACCCATTTTTTGCCTCCGGAAGTGTGTTCTGCGGGTACAGACTAAAACATAAGTGAAAGCACAGGCGTCCGTTATTTGAGCCTTGGCACCATCTAAACTATTCTTTATAAAGAATAGTTTAGATGGTACCAAGGCTCAAATTACGGACGCCTGTGAGTGAAAGGACCTAATTGATTGATAGTGTGGGATTTTAACGCCGCTTTCAACAACTTAGGTTTTTCCGACGTCACGCATAACAAATAATTCTCGGAAGATTTATCAGAACAAAACAACATTGGCGGACATTTTCTTATCTCTCCTCGGTTCATTTTTCGCACATATCAATGGCTTTGGGGTAAGTATTCATCGGAATTTTGTAGTTTTTATGCAAAAATAGCGTCAATTCACGTATTTTTCGGTCGTTAACATCCGCAGAGGCCCGCAAATTACGTAAACAACCCTCGTGCTTCGCACTCGGCCGTTAACATATTTCTTGGGCCTCTGCGAATGTTAACGACCTCAAAAACGTGAATTAACCATATATTGACAGATAAGTTGTATTTTGTGCGCCTTAATGTAACGTTCGGGTTGCACAATTTCTAAATCCATTATGCAATCCGGTTAATAGGGTTTAAAAATGCTGATGTCGAAAAACACATATTCTTTACACAAAATTATTGCACAATTGCTAGGATAATTCGAATATGACGTGTGTTGCATCTGAAGTAAGGGAAAGTGTCACTATATCTGCTAGGCCTGCTTAAATAAGGAAAAACTCAAAGCTTTAAAATCACCATGCCACATACGTTACAAAATATTTCTTTGTGTGCACCACATCCACCATTGTTACTTGTAAATTAAAATAAAAATCGTTTCCGTGGCTCCTGTAAGATGCAGAGGGTGCAAACCTCAATGTGATTTTGTGCAATACATGTGTAAGTACAAAGTGCATGCTTTTTGGGGGTTCATAACTGGTTATGCTTGTATATAATTCTTATTTTATGGGCAAGCTGTGTTGATTTCGCCTGAAATGCCTTACATTCACGGAATGATAGAAAAAACTGCAACTTTCTCGAAGAAAACAGACATTGCTAGGGGTCAAGAAATCATTTGAGATGAGCCTCGGCCTAGTCTCATTCCCGAAGAAAAAACTTCATCGATTCAATTTTTCAATTTTCTTACCTTGGTGGTGTCCTGCCTCTGTTTTGCACCACAAACCGGCGTTATACACCACGCTTTCAGCGTTACGAAAACCACATCCCCCGGTAACGATTGGACACGGTGTTACAAGTAATTTCGGTTTCTTTTTTCTAACTTGCACGTTAAAAACATAATTATATTGTTGGAGAAAAGTCGTCGCCACTTGCTGGCATGACAAATTCATTTAGTCATAGACAAAATAATAATAAAAGTAAAAGGAAGTCCTTGAAAAGTAATCTTTTCCCAGACGGCAAGAATTAAACGAATGGACTGTTCCTATTTCAAAGATACTTCATTATTATAATTATTCTTACAGAAGATAAAAAACATGTATAGGTAAATCAAGATGTGTTTTCAGTGTAGTGCTGGTACAATATATATTGGAAGAAAAGGGGAAATGCTTGTTATCGTCATTTTCCTCTTTTGTCTCAATGTTTTCCCAAGCGTTTCCTTTTACAAGGGACGCGAAAACCAGACATAGTTTCGGAAAGGGTTTGGAATTTTACATAATCGAACCGGTATCGGTATATGGAAAAAGGGGTCATTATGACACGTATGATTCAACTTGCAGGTTAGTAGGTACATGTAAACATAGTACACTAAAATGATAAGTGGACCCTTTTTTAAGAACCCAGCTACATGTATTTTACCGGTATATAATTACTGTGCATTCTATGACTTCTGTCATAAGAGATTCTGAATGAATTTGATATAAGCATCATTTTGTTTAACATTAATCGAAAGAATCGTTCGGGCATGTAATAATTTCGTTATCTGGAATGGTAAGCGCTTTTCTCTTTCACAATATGATTGAGCAAGGATATGGAAAACGTCCTTTGTAGCTTTTGAGATTTTCGTGTTTCGCGATCAGCCTGTACATTAAAGCAGTCGAACCAAGATCAATGCTGCTGTCTCACTGTTGCTACAGGTCACGATTATGCCGTTGGAAACCAACATGGTTCATGATCAGACTGCGTGTATGCGCAGGCTGATCTTGAACCATGGTTGGCTCAAAGCAAGGACGTTTTTTTCGAGATCCCAGCTCATGAATATCTATTTCTATATTGATCATGAACTGAAAATGGGCACCTAAGGGTACACGTTTATGTCATTTTAGATCAACGTTTGTCCAGGTCAGACTGCGCATAAACGGAGTCTGATCAAGATCAATGTTATTCTTGACGTCTAAAAGAGTAAAAAAGAGTCGATATGTAGTTATGGGCTAGTTAAAGTTTATTCATAATTAGAAAGATTACTGGTTTTATTTGACATGCACTGGCTTCTGTTCAAGAAATATTCATATTTTGCAAATAGCGTAACATAGGCCTTCATCAAAATACTTGAATCATAGTAAACGGATGAATAAAAAAGAACGCAAGAAATATAACTGAACTTTTTAGAAAAAAAATGTCATATGATTAATTTATGATGATAAAAGATTAAGCTGCGCCTTGTCAAATGAAATCGGCAATAACTGAACAAACAGCAGTGATTTTGATCAGATTACATGTATCCGTAAAATTTTGCTTAGGAATAAGCTGATCAACAAATCTTTTGTCCAGGATAATTACTCTAGAATTACATTACAAGACAGTTATCTAATTACACTGATTGTGCCCCGTGAATCCCCACCCTGATAATACTAAACAGCGTAATAATCGCTGCTTTTCTACAAAAACCTCGTAACTGCAGCTTGAAACAACCAGCAGTTACGAGGTTTTTGTTGAAAAGCAACGATATCTTATTTATCACGAAAATCCAATATTTTTTTATGAATGAATAGCACATATTGTCATTGATATCTGTAAATATCTTTATCCTGTTCTAGTAATTTCCAAAAAAAGCAAAAGCGTATTTTTAAATCGTCGTTGTTATTGCAAATCCTCGTACATACAGATTGATTAAAGCTGTAATTATGAGGTTTTGCAATAACACCGACGACATATCAAAATTTGAACGAAATAATATTGTAGTTCTTTCCACGCGCATGTAAAGCCCTCGATAAATGACCTGGCAGAACACCCCTAGTTAAAAGCTAGGGATGCTCTTCCAGGTCAGTCATCGTGGGGTGCAATATGTAAAATAAATTAAAAATCATCATTTCATGAGCAAAGTTGCCAACAATTTATTCCAACACTACTTTCAATTGGTTGAAAAGGAGCCCATAGATTAGGACTATTATAAAAGTAAATTTACATTTTCGTTTTGAAAAAAAATGAAAAAAAAGACAAAAACATAACTCATTACATAAAATATACAATGTTGCAATAGAACATTTTGTTTGACACACGTTTTGCAATATTCGTATAGATAGACAACGACCTGTGAATGATCAAAGATCAACGAGTCTAATTTGACGGGGGAAGAGGGATTTCGAATTATAAAAATATGTGACTCGAACCCGTTTCCCTGTAATAAATCGACGAAGTACTATCTGGATACAGCCACTGAACTCACACGGCATCGTGGACAGCACGCAATACCTGTCATTGTTCGCTTTTATTCAGTGGAAAATAGGCACTCCTCCCTATTTACATGTAGTGGAATATACCGTTACCTTTCGTCGCGGCTCACGACTCGATGTCCATTTATACAATACATAATGCAATTCACGTTTTCAATATTAAAAGTTTCTGAAACTATTTCTGTTGATTATTTTAAAACAACTGTAGTCATCCTTTATTTCACTATTCTTCTATGCATTATTGGATTGATTCTCAACCACGTCGATTTTCTACCAGATCAATACACGATCGCTTCCCGATCAATTTTCTACCCGATCGCACACGAATATTTTTGACATGCAAAAAAATCGAATAGGAAGCCCGACCGATGCAGATCAAGCTCGATCACTCCGACCACACCGACCACTCGCTATTGCCCATTCCAACAAGACTCGAACTGAACTCGATCGTTTGATCTGGCTCGATCTGGCTTGATCGAGTTCTTTTGATAGACAGTGAGAATCTAACTTTATTGCAATATACGAAACTCGCTGTGTCGAAGTCATAATGAACATTCAACATTCTAGCTCGAGATATCCCGAGTTCGACTAATCAGATTTTTGTTCAATTTCGACTAAAATAATATTCGATATGCACCGGCATATTACCGTTACAAAACCTCCACGAGCAAACACACGTGTAGCCGTTATTGCGAATTCTACAGTAGATCTACCAGCTCTAACCATCGAAACACACAAATTCGAATTTGCTTTCGCTTTTATAAGTCACAGTTTAATTTAACCATATTTTTTCTGAGGGGGTCGGGAGAATTCCGGGGGGGGGGGGGTAGGGGGCCCAGACCCCCTGATCCCCTCTAAATCTGCCCATGCAATGTAAGCGTTAAACACTGCCAATTTTGAAGCTGACAGAATTAGATTAGATAAATGCTCACAGGCGTTACATTCGCCTTTTTCGCTACTTTAAAAGCAACAAATGAAAATACAGTCGACACTCGTTATCTCGGATGAGTCGAATTTTCGCTTAAGTCGAAGTGAAAGTCTGGTCCCGTCATTGAAACAATGCAATTTCGAAATAAACATAGCCATTGAAATTTAGTAGGAATAGGATAGAAATTGCTCGTTCGTTTCCTACTATATTTCAATTTTGAACGCACTTGATGAACAACAAAAATGATCAAATGTCACTTTAAGTCGAACCTTAATGAAATCGGATCAGTCGAACTACGGATATGTCGATGTATTTTTGCAGTACCTTTGACTTTGACACAACGAGTGTCGACTGATCCGATTTCATTAAGGTATTTGGACAACTAAGTGGAAAAATGTACCAAAATCTTGCCAAGAGACGTGACCAAAAGCTCATTAGAAAATTTTCTCTGCGTAGTTCTGCCTCTATAGTTTCCGCGTCGTGTTGAATGTTCTTCCGATCTTACAATAATTATTATAGGTCCCGATAAATAACCTGGCAGAGCATCTCTAGCTATTTGATAGAGATGCTCTGCCAGGTTATTTATCGGGACCTATACATGCTCAAATTCAAAATGTGAATATACATGTATGTAATTATGGTGGACCTCTGCTTAGCCTGATAATTATTTCATATAATTTAATAGACTGTCTAGATGGCCCCTTTTAGCGTGACAGATTATGTTTAAAAATGAATAAATGAAATCACTAGCACATCAATCATGTTACGACAGATTTTAGAATGATCAGATTCGGGGCATTAATTTTGCTGCACAAATGTACAATAATATATTCTGCAAAAAAAAAAAAAAAAAAAAAAAATGTCAGTGTGATACTAAGTAAATCTAACATAACTTTGACCCTTTCCCAACATAAAAGCTTGTAGACGCGCATGAAAACAAAACCTTTTGGAACACTGAGGCTACAGGAGCAAATTGTGATAGGTCTAACTAGCGATTTATCCAATTCCCTCAATATTTTCTTTGCTGTTTTGCTCAAATCAATTTTGTCTTCTGCGTCTGATTTTCATATCTAAAATGCCGGAATATTTGACCTTGGGGAAAGGGTAAATTCTGCTCGGTCTTCTACAATAATCGATGCTTTTCAGCAAAAACATCGTAACTGCAGCTTGTTTGAAGCTTTAGTAACGAGATCTTTACTGAACATCGATGAAATGTTAGTTTTGTAAAAGGTAAACTTTACATCACTTTAATATAATAATCATACAAAATAAATATGATCATGTGCTTTGAAAAGGGGCCTTCGAGTCATTCGAGACCAACTTAAATCCAGATCAACTTGCACGTCGATGCTGTTCTACGAAAACCTCGTAACTGCAGCTTGTTTTAAGTTGTAAAAATGAACTAATTATTTGTAGTGTCACGAAAGCTTTATTTTTGAAAAAGGAGCAACAGATCGATTGAAACGTGCTGATCTAAAAAGCTATTTATAAAGACCCTTTTCTTAGACCCAGTCTCATATCAAATTAACGATTTGCAAGTATTTGTGACCCGTCACGCTAAAAGGGACCTTATGGGAAGTGTGAAAAATATCGACCCTTGTCAGTCTGAGCTGTCCGCGCAGCCAGACTAGGGCCGAAACTTTTCACTTTTACATAATTTCATAAATCTGGAATGTTTCCCTATATCTTACTATATGTTCGTTTTTTTCGCATACGGGATCTGGTTGACCGGCGCTAAGTCAAAATTCGGATTTTTGTAGTTAGCATGAGGTCCCTTTTAGCGTGACGGGTCCTATTTTGATGCGTACGATCTGTCAGTTAAGGTATATACCGCTTTAAGTTATAAAAAAGTTTGAACAAGTTATGTTAAGTGTTATAAAAGTTTGTTAAAAAAGGAGCAATGGAGACTACACCCAAATCTAGGATTACTTTATTCACTAATTTCTGGACTGCTCCAAATTCAAAGGTTTGACAGCGATTTCATTGTTACCAATTCTCATGGCGGGGAATCACGTGACACAGCAATTTCCATTATAAGAAATAACTCTGTTAACCCTTTCCTTAACAAGACCTGGTAGTGACGTCCTCTGAAAGAAAATGCTTTGGAATACATTGAGGCAAAAAAAGAAACTGCTGGTAACCAGCAGTTTCTCCTTTTTCTCAATATTTTCTGTGCTGTATTTTACCCGAATCCCTTCCTTTTTAACACAAATTTTGTCATCTACAACAGCCTTCAAACTCGACTTCCCTAAACTTTTGTTGTTTGGGATGGGTTAATAAGTGACCGATTTGGAAAAAATGAAGCAGAGAAGACACGACAACGTCGGACATTTGCTGAATGTGGCGAATCTTTTAAAGGGACATAACATTCCAATTTCATTTTGTTAAAGTATGTCTTGATGCAAAGATTGGTTATTCAAATGCGTAGACATGCTATCAGTTATTATTTATAACCGAAATATACGCCTTTAAAGTTGAGACAGACATGACAAATTCTGTGTAAATATGAACTGTTGTCCACAACAATTTGTTTAATTTTAGCTCAAAAATATATATTTATCGTAAACGGTGCAATATTTTTGCTTGAAATTTTCAGAATTTACATATGAAAATATGCTCTTTCAGATAAGAATAAAAGTTAAATTTATGAAAAATAAATGTGAAATGTCACTTTAAGCAGACACTTCACAGACATTTTTTGAAGAATCTACTTTAATTTTTGTCTGAAAAGGCATATTTTCTTATGAAAATAGGACCATACAAAGCCAAAATATTGCTCCGTTTAATAGGAATATATTTTTTTTAACATTAAACTAATTGTCGTTTACTACAATTCAGATGTAAATGGTATTTGTCATTTCCTTCTCAGCTTTAAAGGCGTTTTTGGCTTATCAGCGAAAATTAAAACATCTGAAAGCATTTCAACGCAACTTTTCATGATGACCTGTTTAAAAGATCCATTACATGTTGTGTCACGAGATCACCCACTGTGAAGAATGCCTAAATACTTTTTTGAATGGAAAATGTTGGAAGAAATGTTATAAACGCTGGTAAAAGGAATTTTCTTTCTGTCCTGTTTACCAAACATTTTTCAAAAAGGGTGTTTGTACTAGGGCTTGTGATGGGAGTTAAAGGTATGTTGCAATTTGTGTTTTATAAAAATGTTTGATACAGAGATCAAGATCCAGCGATTTGTCATAATAAAAAATATTCCAAAACTTTCTTGGGGGGGGGGGGGGGGTAAGCCCCCAGTCCCCTGTTCCTACGTCCCTGCATCTGAGGGGCTAATTTAGGCCGTAAAAGTTATCCATCTCTTGAAGCACAATCCCCAACGTGTATAACATACCCAAGAAGACATAAATATAGAACAAAATAAAGACATTGCTTATATCTAGAGCAAACATGTCTCTTTTTTGCGACTATGTTCTTTTTAATGTATTTATAATACATGTGGTTCTTTTTTCATCATCACGTGGTTTGCTGTCCCCGTTGGACTCTAAAGTTCTCTCAATTTTGCTATTTGTGAAAGGGCTTAACCAGCTTTTAACCCTTTCCCAAATAAGACCTGGTTTGTCGCTTTTATACATATTGGCCTGGGAAACATTGAGGCAAAAAAAGAAAATGCTGATAATCAGCATTTTTTCCTTTTGCTTCTATATTTTCTGCGGCTTCATTAAACACAAATCCTATCTTTATAGGCATGAATTTTGTTGTCTGCAACTCCTTTCAAATTGTACTATTCTAAAATTTTGTCGTTTGGGAAAGGGTTAAGACCTGACCGATTCCATAGGTCTTGTAGACGACGTGTGAAATAGCTTAGAACAGTGGATGCCACAGCATGGGGAAAGGGTTTGGCAAAAGGAGTAAATGCTGTTTATCAGCACTTTTTTTTTAACAAATACAGGTCTTGTTTAGGAGAGGGTTGAATACGTAAAATGTCAAAAATGTGATTTGTAACCTGTTTTTGTGAGTTGAAATTGCAATAGTTTCGCTGTCACTCGAATACATCGATTATTCAAGCAAATAATTGACACGGTTATGATGACATGGCGTTACAGCGTGTTTCGAAATGAAAATATGATGATCACTTGCTTTTCGTTTAGATCTAAATCATATAAATAAATATTTATCAACAATTAAGGTAAGTTTGGACTCGGTGGTTACCTACTATCCGCCCGATGTTTTTTTTATTTGTACATATCTTGTAAAGTAACATTTCCTGATCAAAAAATAAAAATATCAGGGTAGGTTTCCTTACTCGTTTTCGTGTCTGAGTTATTTGCCCTTGGCTAGCAATGACAATTTTCGCAAAATTATCTTCATGTTTTAAAGTCATATAGCAAGTTATTCTGAATGGATAATTTCAAATGTTATATCAATTTAGAGACTTTACATATGCACACGTGTGATGAAATAATTGAAAGAAATATTTTAAAACCATTTTCAGGAAAAAAATATGGCAACAGTTGAAAAACCACATTTTTTTTTAGAAAATTTAGCATTTATTTTTCAATTTGCTAAAAAATTACCAAATGAACATTTTTTTTGTTTTTTGGTCATTTTCGAGATAATACCAAGAGCTATTTCTACATAAAAAATCAGCACACCTTTCCATGCAAATAAAAAGATATTTGGCTTTATCTTACCCCACTCACCCCGTTTTAGCCTAATTATGACAAAAGTATCCATGTTTTTCAAAAAATAAAAATCTTACATTTTCTGGCATATGTTTACATTTAGAACAATAAAATACTTTATTTGACATTCACCATCACAAAAAAAGGGGAATGTTTTGTTTTAGAATTTTGATAAAAATTGTTGCATGGGCATTTGGTGCCGCAGAATAAACACAAAATTTGAAAGTCACATGGCCGCTCTCCAGACTTACATTAAATTATTATGTTAAAAATTGTTTTTAAAATGAATTCTATAAAAATACCTAATAGGAAAATGAAAAACAACCTGTCGAGGGATTTCTCTCTTGTTAAAGGCCTTGTGACATACACCATCTCGGGTCCGCATTACGACCGGAACATACGGAATTGTACGTGACCAGGCTTTTAGATAATACTATATTTCATTTAGTGTTCGATCTACCTTTTGGACGAATGAAATTGCAGTATATTGTAAAATTTCGCCGCTCTATTTCGCATAAACGGGCTGCCGGCTAGTTTATGTGACGTCTATAGATAGCCACGCCCAATCTCCAATGAACCGGTAGCGAACACCAAGTCAGATAGAGTCTGCATTGAAGATTCTACGCGATATAAACATTTAATGCACTGCGCGCATTTGAATGTTTATTTCGCGTAGAATCTACCTTACAGCATAGGCCTAGTAATTGCGGTATTAAATAAAAACATAAATAGAAAAAATATAGAAAAAGAATGAAATCAAATAAAAGACCGGATGTGTCAAACTACATCTTTTAACCCTTTACACCAATTATAATTATCATTAATATGGTTCCACGAAGCAGCATTCAAATACGACTAATCTGAATTTGTGTCGCTTAAGAAAGAGCAACGTTGCATTTGTCTCCAATAACTTCGGCACTCGGCCCTGTTTTTGACGGGAAAATTACGCGCGTACACTTGTTTTTATGAGCATAAATAAAATGGCTCTCATTGGTGTTATATATGATATGCTTGCACTGTTATTAAAATACAAGGAACACGCGATAATGTTTCATGGAAAGTCCTTAAATCCTCTTCTTATCTGTACCTCTGTATGCTTTTACAGGATCATATCTCCGGCATGGCAAATACAGGCGACATACAAACCATGTCTTGGAGGCCGACTTTCTTCACAACCAGTCACAAAACAGGCATAACCAATCCCGTGTACCAGGTCGATTATATCGACGAGCTATCAGATGACATAGTGTCTGAAGGTGATGGCGACGTGACTAGTAATGAAATGAGAGAATCCATCCCTGAAGGCAAATATGAAACAATTTCTAAAGGAAAAGACGAAATCATTCCTAAAGGAAAAAATCACACCATTTCCGAAGCAATAGCAGATTTCGGCACTAAAGGAACGGATTATATAACATGTAAAGAAACAAGAGAGACCGTTGCTAAAGGAATGGGTGATTTCCAGTCCGATGGTACTAGAGATACAAATACCGAAAAAACGACCGCTACAAGTATCAGATCTGAAGAAGCGGACTGCGCCACATCTGAAGATAAAGATCATACAATTTCTATGACAGAAGATCAAAATGATGACATTGTGAATTGTGTTAAAGATATAACGGATGAAGAAATCGAACGAACAGAACAAGACTTCCAGAATAACAATACAACATCTGAAAGCGGAGTAATCCATAAAGCGTATCAGAGTAAAAATGGTACCATGAAAGGTCATCCTGAGACTGTTTCCAAAGGGTAAATATGTAGATCTAGTCACGATATCGTATCACAATCATGTCAATGAGTTTTACCTATGTAAACTATGGTAAAATCATGTTTAATGTTCAGTGCAATTTTGCAAGTGTTGGTCCCAATCTTGCAGGTGTGAAACACCTGCAAGATTCGAACCATTGCATGCAAACTTACAATAGTTTGCTGTTTGAATGATATCGTGTTCTTTGTATTGGTAGGTTTTGTAAAAATGTTGTATATATGCTCGCGATAGTTGTCTGCAAATGTAAATGCTGATTACAATGGATTTGTCAATTTCAAATTATTGATATATCGAGGCATTTTAATTTCCCATTTGACTTCAAGACTAGTGTCACACATATTAGAATAGAAACAAGTTATCTAGAAATCAATATAAAAACGGCTGTATCAACATAATTGCATTTATATCATTAATAGAGTCATTTCAGATATCAAAGAAGAGATAAAGCGAATAACATGAGTTTTGATCAGACTGTTGTAATGCACAGGCGGATCTGAATCCGTGTTGACCTCAACTACTTTGACGAACGCGTTTTAGCGAGCTGGGACTTTATGTCCGGGGAGCTAATGTCACAACCCTTGTGTCGGCGTCGCGTCGCGCTAGCATCGCGTCGGCGTCGCATCTTCAAAAACTTGGCCTATATCTCAGGTACTATTACAGCCTTGATACTTCACACATGGATACTTCCTGTCAAAACCTTTCATTTGGGACAATGATCTTTGACCTAGTGTCATTGACCTTGGAGTTTGACCTACTTTTAAAAATACTTTAACCTGGCCCATATCTTATGCACAATAACAGATAGAACCTTGGTATGGATATGGATATCACATACGGATACCTCATGCCATGATCTTTACCCTTTATCTTAAGACCATGACCTTAGACCTAGTGACCATGACCTTTGATTTTTTTGTGACAAGCTATCATATAGGCGAGTTACGTTGTCCGTGGACAACTCTTCTTCATTTCTCTCATTCGGCTCATAAATATGTTTTCTACATGGATTCATTGCAGGCGTGTCACGACAGACAAAGATAGAAAATGGATATCCCAAGTGGCGAGCAGATTTCGAAATACTACAGACAACACGGGAAGTATTGATGTAGATACATTTGCACATACGCTCGGACTGAAACGGGTAAGCCTTTAACACTTTCCGAAACAATACCATGGGTGGTATTCACCAAACAGTGTACATGTAATTACAGATATGCCTTTAAAATCACACAACAATCCATCCGATTGGCTAAGACATACGTCTCATTCAATGATATAACTTGTAACTTTTATTTTTAAAATGCTGCTTGAAGTCTTTACTCATTCGACAGAGTTTCAACGCATAAGCACTTTGGTTCAGGAAATTCAACAACTTACAAAATTATCTTTTTTATTATAGATAGAAGGACAAACAGTGGTTTAAGCTAAGACATGCAAGCTCCGTTAGTTTCACGTACCTGCGAGTCAAATTTCCGATGAAAGAAACAAAGGATGCTTGTAACATCCGTTCCTTTATGGCCGCCGCTCAACCTTGTGTACATGTATTATAAAGAAAGATATTTTTGCAGTTTGTTAAATTTCCTAAATCAATGTGCCTATGTTTTAACATCTTCACAAGTCAAGGGTTCTACCTCCACTTTGTTCCTTACGAACGTTCGTAAGGAACAAAGTGGAGGTAGAACCCTTGGCTTGCGAAGATGATGTTTCAACGATATGCCCTACGTATAATTTCAGGATTTTTTCTGTGAGAGAGTTTTTCAACTATTTGACCGGAAAGGTGTTGGTACAGTAAGTGTAACAGATCTCATGAGCGAGCTGGAAAGTCTAACAACATATACTAAAGAACAGGCACTTCGGTTTCTGTTTAACATATATGATTACAATGGTAAGTTGTTGTTGCTATTCATATCTCTGTCATCGGTTTTTGCATGTGACCCATTGTCGCTTTATTTAAAAGACCTTGTGCTACAGCTTTAATCAAACTGTAGTTGCGTGCTTTTTTTTAATTTCTGTATTTTGTATCGAGGCCTGTCACAAATTTAGGACAAGCAACTTCAGGAATGTATTTTCTGTAAGTTATTTAATATTTGTTTTGGTATTAAAATACCTTCCTAACAAAATGGCACATTCTAAGTTAGTGGGATCACAAAGCATGTCCATACCTTTATCTGTCAACATCCCATTGCCTGTATGAAATTTTGAAGACGTTAAAATCGATCCACGTCAAGATATTCCTTACACCACCACCTTCAGATTTGAGCAAGCTGTAGTGAAGATGTTCTCGTTGAAAAACATCATTATTTTGTTATCACTAGTTGTAATTCTTAGTTGTCATTGATAATAATATACTCAATTCCAAAAGAAAGTGTGCACTTTTAAATTTTGAATATCTCGAAAAGTATACCGTCTACAGCAAGGAAATTTTGTACGACACATCTCAAGACTATTGACGAACGATATATTGATGAAGAAATCACATAGCACGCACGAATTTTCGGCTTGATTGTGATTTTGCGTTTTTAGTGTTTTACGTATGCCCCATGTGCTGGATGAGTTATCGATCAGAAATTACACTCGCTGCACTCCTTTTGGCATACCGTATCATAAAATTATATGTTCATTAGATTTGTACATAGTGCATTAGCGTGAAACGAATTACAATTACCGTTGGTGAGCAAGATCGGACCTGGTGAAAACAAAAACCTCCCGAAAATTTGAATTTGTACGGTATATTATGTTCTAATAGTAACAGGGTGTACAACGTTCGAACTGCATTATGGGTAATTTCGGCTCCGCCGTGGAGAATTTTGTTGCAAATTTCCTCGACTCAGGTAAGTGTTTATCAAATATTTTCGCCAATTCACGACCGATTTTGAAAAAATAACGTGGAGTGCCCCCGCATAAACGAAAGCAATCATCGGATGTTAATGTCACGTCCCTGCACACAGTAATAAAAAAGTTATTGAAGAACGAAATTTGGAAAACGCGTTTTC
The DNA here is from genome assembly GCA_963680895.1 of Fragum sueziense. NCBI lineage: Eukaryota > Metazoa > Mollusca > Bivalvia > Cardiida > Cardiidae > Fragum > Fragum sueziense. The sequence continues at coordinate 12,322,521 of OY804609.1, read as the reverse complement.
TGATGGCACCGCCGTGGAGAAATTTACTATGTTTTTTGAAGAAAACGAGCTAAAATACCATTGTCCGAGCACCAAAGCATGCTGTGTGTTATCAGAACGAGCATAACTGCGGTCCGCCTGACCATAACCATCAGACATCTGATTGAAACCGTGAAATTTAAGCAGTTTACAAAATTGCTCTGCCGTGGAGAGTGCAATACAAAGCTCCGCCGTGGAGTAAAAACATGTTAAAAGACACATTGTGCTTTGCCACTGATAGGAAACGGACCAAACCATACAAATGTATCTTTGTACATAGTATAATCTTACTTAGATCATGCCTATGTACGTAGTAAGACCGTAAAATGTACACTTGACGTGAAACAGTTAACGTCCTATTGTTTCAATGCTTTACGCGGAGAGTACTCCTAAACGTTTTTAAAATAACTCATAATTTAAAACAACTTTATATGCCTGCAATCACAAGATTTAACGTATTTGGTATTTTCCGTTGATTTTCATGCGTCTCCGTATTTGTACAATTTAAGTGGTTCGACGTTAAAATAAATTCCCTTTTTTTTAACCTTTTCCCCCAACGACCCAAGTTTAGACTGTCTAAATTTAAAAAGAGTTGGAAGACAACAAAAAACTGAAATCATAAGAAGAAATGTGAATATTACAACATAGAAAATATTTTTGGAAATTGATAATCAGCAATTTCTTCTTCTTCCTTAATGTTATCGAAATATATTCCTACTAGGAACACCGAAACCATGTCTTGTTTAGGAAATGGTTAAGGCGACTCACAAAGCTTTTTTATATTATTTTACAATCTCGTTGATCCTATATCGATTCCCATGTTTTCATGTATGAATATGTTAGTAAGGGAGACCGGGTCTATCTATTACATGGGGCAAGTTGTTACACCTACAGCTGCACGACAATGACCTCACGCACAATGTTCTAACTTTGATGACATGGTATCAACTTCTCAAAGGTCAATCTTGGAGATTTGAATAAGAATACAAGTTATAATTGAAAATCTGAAAAAAAAATCGTATGAAAGTGAATTATCTTTGAAAAGGGGATTTCTCAAATCTGCCCACGCATGAATTTTCTTTTAATTCTGCATGGTGATAATGGACCATATACAAGCTGTGAAAATGCAATTAGTATCTTAGATAATCAAAACTTAATTACGAAAAGGCACTTTGACTTACTCCCACTATGACACCAAACATGTCCCCATTTTCATGTGTCCCAAAACCTTAGTTTTATTTATTTTCAAAATATGTCAATTAAATTAGCTCCGAGACACATGAGCCATTCATTCATACCAGAAAAAGTATTTGAGGAAACTATTTTGTGAATGTTTTTTTATCATTGTATTAATCATTAAAATGGCATATTTTAGGTAAGATTTGCGAAAAGAGTAAAACTGATTTCCAAAGTTAAATATGTTGGAGTCTTTGTCAAGATACCATATTATCACAAAAACATGCTACATGTTTCCTCTTAATTTGAGCTAAATTACATAGAAATCTAAAAACTAGTAATAATGTCATTTGATACATATTATTGATGAATGTGATATTTTTGTCCAAACTTGTTTCCAGTAAAATTTGATTATATATGGTTAATTCACGTTTTTGAGGTCGTTAACGTTCTCAGAGGCCCAAAAAATGCGTTATCGCCTGAGACCGCAGGTCGACGGCGATAACCCATTTTGTGGGCCTCTGAGAATGTTAACGACCTCAAAAACGTGAATTGACGCTATTATTGCATAAAATATGAATAATTTGCAAAGAAATGTAATAAAATAAGACGAATAACTAAAAAAACTTTGTGAAAGTTTAGCCACATTTACACCGACAGATACCAGAGTTTTCCGGCATTCGACTCGACATATATCGAGTAAGCACGATATCCACTAGACGGGCCATTAGAGTTTCATCGTGTAGCTATGTAGTCAAGTTTCATCGCATTTTTACTGACATAATCTTCATTTGGGTTGGCGAAATCGTAATAATATTCGACTTAGTTTTATTTTGGAAACATACTCTGGATATTCTAACATTCATTTCAGTGCGAGTAATAAATTAAAAGGTCGGAATTTCCGAAGTAGTTCTCTGGACCGTCTGGTTCGTTTCAGACATTCGTTCATTTCAATAAAAACAAAGTTGTAAAGGAAAAATTGCAGTAACTAAAAGAAGAACAAGAAACACATAGGCTTACCACCATATTTGACCTAGACCACAACCACTCAATTCTAAGTTCTATCCTTCCATGTCCACGAAATCCACTTTTAGTTTAAAATCTGTCAGCTGCCCGTTTGTTTACTTTTTGATTCCAAGAACTAAACCTACGTCACTACATTACGTCATCAGATATGGTTACACTTGGAGACTTAGTTTATTGGGATGTAAACTGGAAATGGGATCTTACAAGAATTTACATCGTGGAAAAGGGAAATGACAAAATTTCGGCTTTATTTTCAATTTTCTGAAGCACTCACAACAAATCCCCGATCGAGGATATTTGAGTGCAAAACCGGTCCAATATCGCACGTGAATCTGCCGATTAATGCACGATTTCTCTGAATATCCGCCCGGTTTCTGTTGGTTATACAATGCCAATAACAGACCGAAAACACACATGTTAGGCAATAATGCTCCTTAATACATTTTTATTCAGTAAAATCAACAGTAACATACAGTACAGACCGAAAGCAATATTCATGCCCAAAAAACTCATTGAAGAAAAATATAGATTAGATGTAAATATTACTTTTATTTACAAAATTACATTTATTGAAGCCAAAATAGGTATACATGTACACGTTGCTAGTTTTCTTTACTATTTGGTCACATTGTCTATACACCGTCATTAGTGACACTATTACATGCAATAAAGGTCAAGGTATGAAAAAGAAAAGACGTCTAGGACCCGTACGGTAAAGCACCCAAAGTTGCCCTTCCAAGTTTTAACCAATGTAATGTTTTTGCTCCAAGAGCAGCTAATAAATCTACATGATGTGGAAGGCCTCCAATGATTCAGTAAAAAATTAATGTCCCTGTTTTATATTCTTTTCAATTAAACAGTTGAAAATGTACTTGTTTTTTTGAAAACGTTACCCTATTGGGGTAAAACAGGGTGCAATTACTTCTGCAAATTATTTTTCTAACCATAGCTTAACCAGTATTGATACACATTTTATACACATTTACATGATGTCATATGGTTAACATGTGGTTTAGCCATCAATAGCTCTTAATAGTTGCATGGGGGCTGGATTGTCTGTTTCTGAAGCATTACAGAAATATATTCACTTTTAAATGATAATCAAATCCTATCAAAGAAATCGGTGCTTTTTCTCATTTGCTTTTTCATGTTTCAAAAGATCTATAAAAAACTCGCGCTGTTAGCTGTCATGAATCATGGCCGACTAGAATAATTTTAAAGTATTTTTATATAAAATTTCCTCTTTTTCTTGTAAAAAAGGTACACCTGGGACAAGACCTAATGTGACCCTGGCCGAAATAATTGTAACCAACTTTGAAGTCGTTGATCGGGACATTTTCAGGTATACGACATCCAGAAGTCCGTCATATTTGACGAACCTGGGCAGCTAGGGTGGATCCAGTATGACCACACAGATAGATATTATGACCATTTCAAATTCAGCAAATCATTATAGGACTAAACGTTTCGGTTCTGGTCATCATGGGTATTACGTCCTACCTGTTAACGTCTGTGTCTTTACCATTTACCATCACAACCCTATTCCACAAGGCGTTTCATATATATTGGGGCCTTTTTATTACGTCCAGAGGAGTAAACTTGGTTAACAGTGTTTGAAGCACAAAAAACCGCTAGAAATCATTGTAGGAAAAGAAGAATATGCTTTGTATTACGAGACCAAACAAATTAACAATAGGCCTACTGTATTATTACAGTGTAACAACTTGCCCAAACCATATGTAACTTGAGCCATTCGCATTTTTGAACTTTCAGATAATCTCATGGGTAAACAGTGTGGCATTTGTAGAAAAGATCGATTTCAAAGAAACATAGATTCATTTTTTTCTGTGAAAACACTTTTATAATGTAGGATGAGCTACCCGGGTGAACGGAGTCAAATGGAAATTTCAAAGACAATTCACTTTCATACGGTTTTGTTAATCAGATTTTCAATTATAATTTGCATTTTTATTTAAATCTCCACGATTGACTTTTGAGAAGTTTATATAAAAGTAAAAAAAAAAAAGAAAAAAAGATACCATTTCATGAAAGTTAGAACATTGTGCGTGAGGTCATTGTCGTGTAGTTGTAGGTGTAACATGTTGCCCCATGTAACAGATAGAACTGCTTTCCCGTACTATATTCATACATGAAAACATGGAAATCGGTAAAGGATTCATAGAGTTGTTGCACTAGAAGAATGGATTACATTTTTGAGACACCATTGTGTATATTTTTTACGGTCTTACTACGTACATATGCATGAGCTAAGTAAGATAATACATAGGTGATATACAAAGATGCATTCGTATGATTCGATCCGTTTCCTATCGGTGGCAAAGCCCAATGTATGTCTTTCAACATGTTTTTACTCCACGGCGGAGCTTTTTATTGTACTCTCCACGGCGGAGCAATTTTGCAAACTGCTTAAATTTCACGGTTTCAATCAGATGTCTGAGGGTTATGGTCATGCGAACCGCAGTTATGCTCGTTCTGATAACACACATCATGCTTTCTTACTCGGAAAATGGTATTTTAGCTCGTTTTCTTCAAAAACATTGTAAATTTCTCCACGGCGGTGCCATCAGAAAATGTTTTTTCCAAATTTCGTTCTTCGATAACTTTTTTATTACTATGTGCAGGAACGTGACATTAACATCCGATGATTGCTTTCGTTAAGGCGGGGGGCACTCCACGTTAGTTTTTCAAAATCGGTCATGAATTGGCGGAAATATTTGATAAACACTTACCTGAGTCGAGGAAATTTTCAACAAAATTCTCCACGGCGGAGCCGAAATTACCCATAATGCAGTTCGAACGTTGTACACCCTGAGTAATTGGTCATTTGTATAGCATCTTAAAGGCAAACAAATTCGCCTTAGAACGTTATTGTACCGTTCGACGGCAATTCACTAGATTACTAATGTAGCGATTACTAACGTTGACGTACACGTAACGTCTAGAAGAAAGATCAAGCTTTAAGGGGGAATGCTCCAGTTTTTCGGAACACTCGGACATTACTGTAGTAAATCAAATGTTTCGTACCAATATGTTTCGCTACCAGATTTTCAATTTTATAACGCATCATTACAATTTACCTTTTTCGACGGTAAAAGTGTATTTATTGTGCGAAACTGATTTTCTCAAGATGGAAATCGATTATTTAGAGCAAGACAGTCATAAGTGTGTATGCAGTTACCACTGTTTTGCGTCATTTTATTCATGTGTAGCTGATAAAAATTGCCGTAATTCACTAATTAGTGCGCTGACCTATATATTTTCTTTTTGAATTATTACCAGGACAAGATGCTTAATACAATGAGGGAGTTTTATCAAATTCTATTATGTAGAACTTGAAATATTTCCAGAAATATGCAAATTTTGACATAAAACACCCCAGCTTCGTTGATCTAACCGAACATGTGAGCATGCTGTTTTATACATTTACGCATTTATAATAGCACATATTTTGGGTTTTCTGTTCGTATTGAATGTAAGACGTTACTTTAAATCCGTTTTCGGGACTAAACGATGAATATACAGCTTTTTATTAGCATTTTAGTGACCTTGGACAGGTGCCAGAAATTGTGCATTTTTTCGCTGTAGGGGTATGTGATACGAGTGCCTATAAAATTCAAACAAGATCGCTGACCACCCACTTTTATTTTATTTTTCAATTGGTAATAACATGTAATTTCAACATACAAAATATAAATAAATTCTATTATTGGGAAAAAAATTAGGAAACTGGAGCATTCCCCCTTAACATTGAAATGGCTTGCAAGGTCTGGCCTGATCCAATCCATACAACGGCATATAAGCTTGTTACTCTATCCACTGGAAAAGCTGTGGAGAGCAAATATCAACACGATAATGATCTGACTTTGTGTATGCAATATGGTCAATTCTATCGACATCTGTTTTGATGCCAATTTTCTTTAAAGCTACTATTTCCCAGATTTGGACCCAAAAATTGTCAAATACAAACGAAATGTACACTTTTTAAGCTTTATATGATCTGATTAAATGATAACGACAAACTATTGAAGCAACGACTCATTTTTTCGCAATTTGATACCAAATTCATGAAGCGATGTCGAAAGTAGGTCAAAACAGTAGGACATGCGACTTTCTTAAATGACGTCACAAAATACATGATGACGTCATATTGAAATTCAAGTATGAATCTCATTTGAATCATGGCATGCGCAACAATTTAAAAATGATTCTAACCCCATCAGTGATGGGGTTGAATTTAGGTTTGGATTCTCCCTAAATTCAGCTATCTGTCTTGTAATTTCGGCTCATTCTCTGTCTGAATCGCATATTATTAACCATCCCGAGGTGGTCAACACAAAAGTTTTGCACATTTTTTCAAAAAAATTCATTTTTTGCAATTAGACCATCTGTTACCGTCGCCCTTTAAGGTCTAATCTGAAGTATGGCATCATTTTTACTCCCTAAATTGCCATTAACTTTGAAACAATTATGGTAAATGTAAAACGCAAAAGTGCACACTTTCTTTAGGAACAGAGTATATATAGTATGCCAGTCTCCCCATGTTACCTACAAGTCACGTAGGTCTCAACGCCAGACTTATAGGCCTACGCCCTATTTTTAAGCGGAAGGGACGTTAACCCGAGATGGTATACAACATGTTCTGGAAGCGTGTATCAAAGAGAGTTCCCTCTCCCTAACCCACGAACAAGTGGAAGACTTGACTGACGTACTTTTTAATGAGGCTAATGCACAGGGAAATGGGACAGTGACGTTTGAAGGATTCAGGAGGCAGCTGGAACGACATCAGGACATCAGAGATAACTTGTCAATAAGGTTAGTGTACCTTAAAACTCGATTCCTAGCAACAAACTATTTCAAATTTATACATGGGGTTGCGCAATGAATTTATCACTGCCCAAACTTGTTAATCGATGGATTGTGAGTACGACAAAACGCATGAATTGTATGATTCTTAATGTTTAAGTCATCTGTTCTTAATGATTTTGACGTTAGAGCACCGACCCGTGTTTTTGCTAATGAAGAAACCTTTATGCCACTGGCCTTTGTAGTTAAGCTATTCCTACTGACCGACCGAAGTTAATTCAGTTTAGTCCTTTATTGGATTGTATAAGGTCAACGCCTCTAAAATAGTATATATGTATATGTATCTATATCTAGGCTATTTACAAGTATTCCTTATTTTTAATGAAATCTATTTTTTTGTATCTTAAACAGTAAACAATGACAACGAAAACCTATTTATGGAATGTGGAATCAAAACACTAGAAGATCTGGACCAGTTTGGTCAGTCATTTTCGTGCAGTTGCAATGGGTCACGTGGAAGCTATCAGAGAACAAAGTGGATCTTTATCAGACTCTATGCAATCGCTGTCTGATTTGTAGCTATGCTTTTCTTAAAAGCCATAAAATATTATTTCCCAGATTCGGCTCAAAGTTTAGTTTACATTTCAATGTGCTATGCATTAGATAAGGGCTGTATAGTAGATTATACGCGAAACAAACACGCAGCGCATTGCATGTTTATATCGTGTAGAATCTACTATGCAGATTCTATCTGACTTAGTGTTCGTCAAACTCTACTGCATAGGAGACGGAGGCGTGGCTATGTATAGACGAAACATAAAATAACCGACAGCTCGTTTATGCGAAATATAGCGGCGAAATTTTAAGATACACTGCAATTTTATTGGTCCAAGAGGTAGGCCGAACACTACGGATGTGACATACTAGTATTCAATGCACTAAAGTTATATGTATATATCGTCGCTGTAAATGCAAAACCTCGTATCTCGTTTTTGGAAAATTTTAATGGGGGTTGGAAAATGTGTAATAACTTTTTCCATGCTGAAATGTTTTACTTGAAAATTGGACATATTGTTCACAAATAATGTGTCATTAATTAAAATCAGTAAAATGTCTCAAAACCTACGTGAATAGTCTAAACTGAGCACACAAGTTTGTACTTTGAAAATCACGACAATCGACATACGAGGTTTTGCATTTACAACGACGATATGTATTTTCCACAGCGTGATCCAATGGCTGAGACAGAAAGATGTTCCACGAAAAACAATGACGTGGCCTAGATACCTCACCATACTTTATATAAGGAATCACGTGAAGAAAGTCCTGTATATCCTGTTGTATATAGCAGCGAACATTGCACTTTTTATTGTTACGATGGAAGAATTCCGTGATTACAACACATACATGCAGGTATAGATAATATAATTTTGACTTGATGTGGACGCGATATGGTTGGTGTACTTGTGAGGGGCACTACTTTGGGCGGACACAGCAAGAAACTTAACTGATCGGCGGTGTCCTGTTTTAAAAATAGATTTTCAGTGGTTTCCACTTTTTTTTTTATGTTTTTCCCAAGTTTTTGAAAGTGTTGCTAAAGGTAGATAAGAAATCTCCCGACCTAGTAAAATCGAAATAATAATGTTTAATAATTACAGGTTACATGACATTACACTATTCTTCAACAAAAACCTCGTAACTGCAGCTTAAAACAAGCTGCAGTTACGAGGTTTTTGTTGAAAAGCGATCATAAGCTGTTGTTTTTCAGTTAGCCCGAAGTAGCGGTCAATGCCTGAATTTCAACTGCATGTGGATTTTGGTTCTGATGTTACGTAAGAGCATGACGTTTCTACGGTCCACCAAACTGCGCCACTTTTTACCGTTAGATCAACACATATTCTTCCACAAACTGACGGGCTACACCGTTGGATTCTTTGCGCTTACTCATTCTTTAGCTCATATAGCCAATGCTGGTAATTATCCTAATATTTCTTTATCAAATTTATATTTTCGCCGTAAATGGATGCGTGTGAATTTGATCTTCCATTAATTGACTTGCTACACTGTGATAATTCTCGTACTTTGTCATACATTAGCACACATCAAACAAATCGCCAATGCAGAAAAATTGACTTACACCTAGATACTGAAAACATAATTTCCTAATCAAGTCCTATATTCAGATATCGAGAGAACTCATAAGAATCTGTCAAACAACACCTTGTTTTGACGTCTCTAAAGACAATGCTTGTGAAAACATTCAGACACAAGACTAAATGCTGATAAACAATAGTTTCTGCTTTTGTCTCAACATTTCCTTTGGTACATTCTTCCTCATGCAATCAAAGGAAGATAATCCCGTTCTGTGTTGCCCGTTGTAGTTATACAAGCTGGTGAGAGTGGGGAGATGACAACAGCGGAGATTTTATTCACGACCAAAGCCAGAATGGGTCATGGTATATTGACCGGCAGTTCCTATTATACAGGCTGGCTGCTGCTACTAGTACTGGTGCCAATGATCATTCTGTCACTACCATTCATCCGACGTACAGGACATTTTGAGGTGAGGCATCAATTATAAAATTAATTGTCCGAACTTTGTTTTGTCCCAATATACATGTATATAGCCATTTCTTTTGCTAACAGCACAAATGTTTAACTGAGAGGTATATTTTGCATGTAGCAGTGTCTCAAATCTACGAGACATTTTATAGAAAACAACAACCACCACCACTACCACCACGAACCATCCAAAACAACAACAAACAGACAAACAACAACGAGAACAAATCTACCCTGTTCTTTTTCCCACGAAATTCGCAAGCAAAGGAGTTTGAAAAATACATAAACAAAATATATCATTTTCGTGTGTTCGGTTCGAGGGTTTCGTATCAGTGGTTCTTTGCATATATTATCACGGACAAAGATAACTGTCAGACACAGTCTTCTGTGATGAAAATAAACATTTCATTTCCAGATATTCTACTTGGTGCATCTACTTTACATTCCCTTTTGGTGCCTCTTATTGCTGCACGGAATTAGTTTCTGGAAGTGGTTTCTGGTACCCGGCTGTATATTTCTGTTAGAGAAGATAGTCCGGTCAAAACTGGTAAAGAAGGCGCGATACGGGGAAATGTGGATAGAGGAACTGAATCTCTTACCGTCAAAGGTAGTCACAATATCGTCGCTTTTCAAAGAAAACCTCGTAACTGCAGCTTAAAACAAGCTGCAGTTACGATGTTTTCGTTGAAAAGCATCGATGTGGTGTTGTCCTCTTCTAACCAGTGGAAATATAGGTACATCTGTTTCAAAGGCCGCCCATGACTGGTCACGACACCATAATAGTGATGCGCCTACAAATCGACTCAACATACTACCTAGTATATTGACAACATTTTAGCAGCAGGACCAAAAGGAAGAAGAAAAGGAAAATTCTTTCAATGTATATTTCTGTTAGAGAAAATAGTGCGGTCTAAACTTGTAAAGAAGGCGCGATACGGGGAAATGTGGATAGAGGAAGTGAATCTCTTACCGTCAAAGGTAGGTACAATATAGCAGGCCCGTAGGAACAGGGGGGGGGGCTAGGGGGGCTTAGCCCCCCCCCCAAAGTTGGCAAAAATGCCAAATTTTATTAATTTTACACTGAAAATTTTGGGACAATCCAAATTAGTCCCCCCAATGTTCAGGACAAGGGCTTTAGCCCCCCAGTATGAAATTGCTTCCTACGGGCCTGTAAAGTGTTTTTTTCTATCCGTGAATTCTGTAAGCAAGAATGTTCGCAAGAAGTATCCGTATTTCTGATGACCCGGTACAATGTGGAAGAGAGTCAACAACGGACGGAAAGACAGACAGGTGGACAGACAGAGAAGATGACAACAACAAACGATCACATTCTGTTGAGTTTAAAATATGGTGCACGTTTTCTAAGAAAATGTGGAAAAACAAGGGTGTAAACTTATTTTTGCCTCTCAGTATAATTCACATCTATGCAGGCTCACAAGTTCGTAAGAGCACGATTAAAATAAACTGTTGGCACATTTGGTATCGTTATTATGACATGGACTTAGTAACCTGGAGAACGGATATTTTTGTGGTAAAACATCTCAACAAGAAAGGATACTGTTGTTGTAATAAAATATCCTTTGATGACGTATACCTAACAGGCCCGTAGGAACAAAGGGGGGGGGGGGGCAAGTTGGCCGAAAATGCCGAATTTTCCTTATTTCACACTGAAAATTTTGGGAAAATTCAATTTAGCCCCCCCCCAATATTCAGAAACTGAGGCTTTAGCCCCCCCATATGAAATTGCTTCCTACGTGCCTGCCTAAAAACGAGCGGTTTCTTGCGAAATCAATTACGACGTAATAATATGAAATCTCAAAGCGGTGCCCACTGGTGTCTCATTTTAGGTAACCCATCTAGTCATTAACAGACCTGTGAATTTCCACTACAAGCCTGGAGATTACATCTTCATACAGATTCCGCTGATAGCCAAATATGAATGGCATCCTTTCACTATCAGCTCAGCCCCAGAAATGAGCGGTACGTTTTCGATTTTCAAACTTCAGTATTTACATTCAGTATACATTTCTTGATATCATCGCTTAAAGAAAATGAAAGAAAAAGAACGAAGAGAAAATAAAACCCCACAATAACCCCATATAAGTGCAATTTTGGTCAAGGTGTACCTATATACTAATTGGGGGAGGCTTTGAAGGAAAGCGATGGTGTGGTTCAATTTTTTGTAGGGGCCTTCAGAGTTATATCATTTTTTTGTTATTTTTTTTAAATAAAGGCTTTGCATAGGAGTATGCTGCTTATTTGATTAGTTTGTATTAACCTAAAAATGATATATTTTATGCTTGTAGATCAATTCGATTATATTTTAGTCAGGATCTGGAAAAACGTCCCATATCCTTTGTCACCTTTTCAGACAAAATCTGGCTTCACGTTCGTTCCGTTGGTAACTGGACCAACCGGCTATATGAATATTTTGACGAGTTGAAATGCAGTTCTAGTCTACACAATACATATTATATGGGTATGTTGAATTTTAATTGTAAATTTACAACATCTAAAAGTTCGTTGAATGCATGTATTAATCCTTCCCAAAATGACATTTTACAGGTTCAATTTAAAAACGGATGACGACGTCAGATTGGATGCCGATAAAGATGGATAAGCGTACAATGTAGTGTTCACTGAACGTTTCGTCGCTTTTCGTCGAAAACCTCGTAACTACAGTTTGATTGAAATAATGAATTATGATATGTAAAACCAACAAGACGTCACCATCCCGATCAGTCTATAATTACCAAGGTAGTGGATGATCTAGAAACAACTTTGTCTCAAATGTTATGAGGGTCCATTTTCATTTTTGTCATAGTAAAATCAAAATGAAGTATAAAATCTATTAAAGGCGGATATTTTTCGTTGCAGGCGATTTATCAAAAAACAAAAGTACATTTTCTACGGTAAGTACATGTTGTCTTTTTTCAGACCTATGAAATACACATGAGCCAGGGGCTTGTTTCATCAAAACATTTAAGTCGTCGGTGTAAATGCAAAACCTCGTATGTCGATTCGTGCGATTTTCAAAGTACAAACTTGTGTGTCCTGTTTAGAGGATTTTCGCAGGTTTTGGGCTACTTTTACCAATCAGTATCAATGATACATTATTTATGAACAATATGTCCGAATTTCAAGTAAAACATTTCAGTTTGGGAAAATATATTACACTTTTTTCTCTCCCCTTTACAATTACGTCTTAAATGTTTTGATGAAACAGGCCCCAGAGAGACATTTAGAGCAAGAAACGCGTATCGCCAATCTATCGAGCTATGTGTTATGCGATTGTTGTTTTAAGCGATTTTTAAGACATTGGTGAGTCAAAACACGTCTTAAATGTTTTGATGTAACAGGCCCCTGGATCTGGAAAAACGTCTTTTACGGCATTTGAGAACAACCTAGACTCAGAACAGCCTGTGCATATGCACAATCTGATCAGGATTCATGCTGTCCGCATATAGCTTCTCCGTGAAGTTGCAATTGTAAGAGAGCAGCATCGATTCTGACCAGACTGCTCTTAGGTACATACTGATCTGAAAACAAGTTAGTCTCTAATGCTATAAAGGACCCTTTTCCAGATCATGACTCATAGATTATTATGTACATTGTACATGTAACTGGGCCACAAGTATGTAGACATAAATGTATTTTAGCTATTGACTCTCTCATTGGAGAGGACCAATATTCTATTACATGTATATTAAACATTGCGATGTATATCATGACGAAAAGATACCTGCTGTACCTGTTTAATTCTATTCACCTATCCAGAAGTTTGGCTTAATTTATACAAGATTGTCCATTTTTAGGAACACAGAATATTTTTTATAATAGCAATGAATTTTGTGCTATAAATAGACCGGGTTTACATTTATGTTATGATAAACCGCCGGTGTTGTTATAAAATCTCATAACTACGGCTTGAATAAAGCCGTAGTTACAAGATTTTATAACAACACCTACGAAATACTATATCTGTTTGTCCGAAATAACGTCACTGTTTGCTGGATAAAATCGTCCCCTATTCTCACGTATGGCCTTCCCATCGCTCTTTTTCAGACTTTCTCCAGGCGATCGTCGAGACAGTATCAAGGGAATTATCCAAATCCGAGAGTCAAAAATAAGCTGGTGAATGTGAAAGTAAGTACATGTACGCTAATCTCAGTGCGATGTTCAGAAAAGAAGGGGTACTCGCTCTTCAAAATGCAATTACTCATTTATTGTCAAGCAAACCCTATGTTGTGGGTTTTCAGTAGAATCGTCTCGTCGAGACGATTCTAATGAGTTCCCACAACATAGCGTTTGGATTTCAAATAACAAATTTAGAATAGCTTCACTCTCTCTTATCTGTTTCTCAGAATAAATGCAATAAGGTTGGTAAATGTTTACTGGCTCCATAAGGTGTACATATATATAATTATGGCGCGCAAAAAGGGTCTAAAGTCAATACAGCGCTAGACATATAATTAAAATAGGGGTAGACCGCTAAAAAATAGCGGTCTACCCTTATATTTGTATTGGTCTACCGATAAAAATATAGGTCTACCCATAAAATAAGGGTAGACCGCTATTTCAATTAACGGTCTAGCGATAAATTACCGGTAGACCGATAATTATTTTTGACCCTTCTGCTCGAAATCTCATTAGCCAATCAAATGGCTCGTTACATCCTCAACACACCGGGAATATCAACGACCGTATAGTACGAGCTCTGTGATTGGCTATCGAAAAAATAGGGGTCTACCGATAAAAATGGCATGCTACCGGTAATTTTATCGCTAGACCGTTAATTGAAATAGCGGTCTACCCTTATTTTATGGGTAGATCGATATTTTTATCGGTAGACCGCTAAATATATATACCCTTTTCGCGCGCCATATATAATTGCTTCCTAAATACATGTATCTTCAAATAAATCACTGGAGGGTCCTCTCATTTTTTTAAATTCCATAATAATTAATGTCATGAAATATGTCTCGAAGTGGTGTAATTTTCTGGTAGTTCGATCGTGTTTCATTTCTTAAGTGGTATTGTATTGTATTGTTTTAGGTTATTTATCCTCGGTTGCCGGTTGCCCATATTAGTCTGTTATGGTATGTCCGGAAATCACGTCCCGTATGCATTAGAGTATTAAGCATGCCAACAACTGCAGTTGTGTGCATCAATATCTCACATTTCATGATCCACTTGTTGGCATATCTGGAAACGCGTCATTACGTCGTATTCCGCCGATTACGTAACGTTGTCAATTTGCTTAACTGCAAACTGAGTTTAGTGATACATATGAAAATGATGTTTTTTTGTTTACGTGTGCTTCCATTGACAGATATCTGGATAAAGGTATAAAATACTTTGAAATGAACAACCCATATGATGCATATATATGTCGCCGTTAACAATATTGAGACAAATACTGACGTATTCAACATCTTTACTTTGGTCCTACTTGACATCTATCTTGACATTTAATTTTAATCGTGCGGGCGTTGTAGTTGTTATAACTTTGTTGATCGGACGTCTTCGACGATATACCGGGTAGATAGATATCGATTTCATAGATTTCACGAACCGTAAATGCACTTGAACCATGTGTGTGTGCTATACTGATCGAAAGTTCTAAAGCGCCAAATTACAAATGACTATAAGTATTTAAATAATTATCTTATCTTTATAAAATTTCATATGTGAATTAGTATTATCAATTAGATTAAGTTTAATGATTTGTTGTCATATATCATTGAATGTCAAGATGTTATAAGGCTAAAGCTTAAACAGCATTAAATCGTCGTAGAGCTTCAGATAAGGTATTTATATTGATTTTAAGTTACATGGCTTTTTAGCAGAACCCAATCAATGGAGAAAAAGAAAGAAAATGAATGACGCGTTTGTATAGCTGACGACTACAGAAAAAAGGGAAAATGGTGGGTGGGGTAAATCATGGTATTTTAATTTTCCAAACAGACTTCTTTTTATTGACAATTGTCACATTCATTTTTGCGTAATGAATTAACACACTCAAAATTGAACATATTGTGCAATTGGGAATCACGAGCGCATATTTCAATCATTTTTCTGAGAAGACGACTATATATGGTAATTTTGTCAGTCGAATATGTCCTTATACGAGTGTCCATGTATTGAATCCCAAATATTTTGTATCTAATCTATATTTTTGTACGTTTAATATTTAATCACATAAGTATTTAGTTCTTATTTACAAAATAACTTACCAGGAAATGGTTGTTGTACAAAAACGTGCATTGCGTTCGTTATTGTGGGTGAAATTGATTTACGCGTGTGCACTAGTTTTTGTAGTGTACCTGTAATGGCGAGTAGATTATCTGTTACGGAAGCCAAGGATATTTACCCAATGGAGCAATTGTATCATGTCAAGTTCTAGATGGAACTCTAGTCAGTGAACCAACAAAAGGTTCCAGTGAGATTTTACTTCAGGGTGTAGACATCATGTCCAAGTATGGGGACAAAACCTGAAATTGCTCAACGTGTCAGCATGTTTGATGACAGCTATTTATGTCCAAAAGATAAAGCTTCTTGACACAAACAGTAATACAGTGGTACTACAAAAAAGACTGCAAGAACGAGCAAAGAAACGCCACGAAACACTACTCACGGCCATATATTCAGAGAAAAAGCAATATCAAGTGGTGTCTTTTTGACCTTGAAACAGAAAAATTGCAGTTCTTGATGCAATGATGTTGCAGAGCCTTAAACAATTACAGTTCTTGATGCAATGATGTTGCAGAGCCTTAAAAAACTAGTATTATTAAATCAGCCGTAACACTCTTTATCTGTAACAGTAACACAATCGAAATTTGAACGTTACAAAGATCCAGCACAATTTACAGATTAATAAATGTTTTTCTGTCTTCTACCATACTTCAGCTAATTGTGGTGTGCCCTTATAAGTAGAGATCTATTTTGTTCGATTTTGTACACCTTATATTTTATCATACTTTAATTTCGTTGTCTAATCTCTTCTTACTCGATGGGTATTCTATTTTTATTCATAGTTGTACGCAACAGTTCATTTATGCCAGAAAAATGAAAAAAAGTCCAACCTTGACCTAATCGAAATCTACTAGACTAATATAAAGTTTTATGATTTTTTTTTAAAGAACGAACAAGTAGAGAACTGGCTTTTAAAATAAAGTATATTACATTTTCCCACACAATTTTAAACTTATAAAGGAAAATCAAATAAATAAAATGAAAAATATTTATTCTTAATAAATATTCCACATTACGGTTAATAACTAGAAATCAAACCTGAAAAGTGAATAACAAGCCTTATAAGTTTAAACTTTTTAATGTCCATGTACTGGTTTCACAAATATCAATCATCAAGATGTTTTGATGTAAAATTTATTATTATTAGTAACGACGTTACATTGACGTTGTTGACGTTAAGGCGTCAGAGCAAAAATATCTTGGGGAAATCACATAATGGAACATTACAAAGTAACAGTTTAATGGGTTTTTTTCACTTTGCAAAAGTAATACAGTGAATATGTGTATTAGATAAAATTGACCTATCATCGACGTTATTTATCTTTTGACGTAATCATACGGTGTGACTCTTGATATAGAAATTTCATGATTTTAACTTTATTGTGTGTGATCAGGAACAGAAAATTGCTAAAACTATTCATATAAGCAGTAAGCA
Source organism: Fragum sueziense (assembly GCA_963680895.1). Lineage (NCBI taxonomy): Eukaryota > Metazoa > Mollusca > Bivalvia > Cardiida > Cardiidae > Fragum > Fragum sueziense. Next base: position 12,305,225 of record OY804609.1, on the reverse strand, counting down.
TGTATATTTGTACTTTGACGTCAGTTTGACGTCTGAATACTAAAACGCATTTAACAGGTTTTACAAAATGATGCGTTTTCTGTAAAATAATTACATCAGAGGATTTGCGTTATTTCCTTGTACTCTTTCTGTACTATATCCCTTTAATCGACTGTTTATCTCAATTTTGTTGTTTATCATGGTTGTTTTTGACGTGACGTCACAGGAAAACGATGCGTCTACAGATATGCCAACAAGCAGTTTCATCATTACCAGGGAATTGTTTCTCTGATTTGTAATGTTGGCATTCTTAATACTCAAATGCACACGGATTACCGATTATCATAGACTATATGACCGAGTAGTAGACTGGGCGTGCCCAGGAAGGAACTCCCTTCTTTTGACCTGTTTCCAGCTTTGAATGGTGGAGGAAGACCCCAAGTGAGCACCTGGGTAGAACCACCGACGTTCCGCAAGCCAGCTGGATAGCTTCCTCACTTGAAAGTTCATACGTCCCTGGCGGGATTCGAACCAACAGAGGTGAGGGGCAGGTGATCCTGAGTCAGCGACTCTAACCACTCGACCACGGACGCCCCTTAAGTGGTACAGGAAACTATTACTACAAATATTATTTCTTAATCTGAATTTTGATTGTTTGATAGAAATCAGACGTTTTGGTGAGTTTGTCATTGGCTACTTTAAAATGCCGTAACTACAGCTTATTCAATATATATATCCTTTGTTTCCAGTGTTTTATAGACGGTCCATACGGCACGTGCGCACGTGAAATAACGAAATCCGAGCATGCTGTTCTGATTGGTGCAGGAATAGGTGTCACACCCATGGCGTCCATCTTACAAAGTATCTGGTTCAAATTTAACGAGGCCAAAATTAAATGTCCGTCCTGCCACCATGTATGGTACAACGAAAAAGAAGCAGGCGAAATGAGGCTTAAAAAGGTTTGTTTTATTTTCTTGTATATAATTGGCCAAACGCCAATCGACAGATCGCTCCGCCCAACATAGAATTTAAAACAAACAATGGGGATGTGATCGTTAATAGGGAACGGTTTTATCCATATAATTGTGACCTAAATTCGGACAAACGAAACAGTATTTCGTAGGTGTTGTTATAAATTCTCGTAACTACGGCTTGATTTAAGCCGTAGTTACGAGGTTTTATAACAACACCGACGGTTTATCAAAACATAACGGTAAAACTAGTACATGTATATTGTTAGCACAAAATTCCTTGCCATTGGCTTGTCGATCGTTTTGATTGTCAGTCGATAAATCGATACAATAACACGTGCAACGAAGAACAATTGGGGCATGACATTTTTCTGATCGTCCATTGGCTAATAGATGTTTTTGATTGACAGTCGGTGTTTGGTCAATTGCTGATCTCATTTGACATAACACTGATCTCTATGCAAAACATGTTCATCTTTGTCAAAGTTACGTAACATACATCAAAGAAATTTGAATCATAGTACCCAGGTATAAAAGGTGTCCAAAAAGTATTGCTGAAACAGTATTAAGAGAAAGCTCACGTGTGTAATTTATGACAATTAAATCTAAGGCTCTGCCATGCCAAATGAAATCTGTAATACAGATATTAGTTTGACAGCAAAAACAAAATCGAGGAAAAAGGAAAACGTGCTTATGAATACATGTTTTTCCTCATTTCCCTCGCTATGACTGGAGAGAGATGTTAGAGGAACAAGAAAGAAGTGAGATATCAATGTCATAATTCTGAAATAAATTGTTTCATTTCCCCTTTTCTCACAACATTTTTTGTTATCTGTTAAATCTGCACAATTTTTTACGCCTCCGGAGGCGGTTGTATATTGGCGCCATCTTCTCCGTCTGTCCGTCCATCCGTCCGTCTGTCCACTTTTCTTGTGAGCGCAACTCTTCCTAAGTGTCTGGCTGGATCTTTTTGAAACTAGGTCGATCTTATCACCTCAATTGGTAGATGTGCATGGAGGATTTTGTGGATTCATTGATTTTTGTCTGAGTTATGCCCCTTTAAAACTTAGTCTCTGGGAGGGGCGGCGTATATTGTGACCATTACACTCTTGTTACCTTTGGAATCAGTTATAATGTTCTTCACAGCTTCTTTCAAATATAAATCTAATGTCTTATAGAATTTCTACTCGTTGATAAGGGTTTAATCTTTTCCCAAACGGCAAAAAATTTAAGGTAGTCTTATTTGAAAGCTGCTGCACAGATAACAAAATGGAGTTAAATTCAGATTAGATATGCGTAATACATAGCACAGAAAATATTGAGACAAATGGAGAAAATGCTGTCTAGCAGCATTTTCTTCTTTTGCCGCAATGTTTTCATATGCCCTTTCTATCAGGGACGTCAGAATTAGGTCTTGTTTGGACGGTGTTTATTAAAGGACAGATGAACTGTATTGATATTTCAGGTTGATTTTATCTGGGTGAACCGGGACCAGAAGAATTTTGAATGGTTTCTGACGCTGCTGAGCGAGTTAGAGATAGAGCAGAACTCATACCCGGGACCCTTGACTAATGCCATAGAAACACACCTTTACATGACGTCAGCCAAGAAACGGACTGATCTGAAAGGAATTGGGTTGCAGGTAAGACTTCCCCAAATAATTAAGACCTAGTTTTGACGTCTATTAAGAAAAGGACGTCGGAAAGTATTGGCAGAAAATGCCGGTGACCAGTAACTTCTACAATTTTCTCCGTCCTTTTCTTGCTTAAACATGCACATTTATACATTAATAAACCTTTTTCAAGCTACAAAAGGTTTACTCTTCCAATTTCTAAAGACATAAAACTCGATGTTAATCCAAAAGGCATTTCACTGAATGCATTGACGCTCTTGTGGAAAATATTGATGTAAAAGAACAAAATGATAATCGACTTTTCCTCATTTTTTTTTCTAATCAACAAGCATGCTAGTCTATTTACATTTTTATATAGAAAATCGACGATTCAGTAATGGACATTTGACGGAACAATACTCATAACAGGCAGATTTTATTTGTATCCGTTATTGAATCGTCAGAAGGAGACGATTCTAACGAGTGCACACAGCATATGGTTTTAGGTACGATAAATTGTTTTGCTAAAGAAAATGCAAATGCAAAAGGTCATTGCCGCTACTTCGATTTATATATCTCTGTTTTAATTCTTCTGTACTTTGATTATTTCATTGCGTCCCTTCAAAAACTTAACCCATTGCCACACATTGACTCTTTTTGACTCCCTACGAGATAATAGTTTTGGAAAACATTGTGGAACATGAAGAAATTGCTTGTGACAAGCAATTTCTCCATATTTCACAATATTTTCTGCACAATAAGTGCAAAAAATATTAAATTTCATTCATTTGAAATTATCGTCTGCAACATCTTTGAATTTGGACCAGTCCAAAATTTGTCGTGTGGTAATGGGTTAATCAAGCTGCGGTTATGAAGATAAGCGACAATTTGGCTTTTTTCAGATGGCTTTAGATGTCTTGCATGAAAAGAATGAAGCAGATCTCATTACTGGTCTTCGAGCAAAGACTAAACCTGGCAGACCGGACTGGAATGAGGTAACGTAAATTAGTTTATGAAAATGAACGATCAAAGGAAGTGGGGTTAACAATTTAATCAAACTGATTGTAGTCTGCCCCTATTGAGACTTACGAGACGTTGGGATTATTTGGACGACTTTGCTAACATTCGGCGGTGGAAAGTTCCACCGCCGAATGTTTACGACGAAATTCGGATAATTCGGATTCGTAACGAATGGTAACGACATCAGACGAGAATATTCCGACATCGTGTGAATCTCATTATGGGTAGAATACCTTAACTATAGATAGAAACATAGTTTTATACATTCATGTAAACAATGTCTGATTATAAGCATTTTTTTCTTTTGTCTCAATGTTTTCCGAAGCCTTAATTATTTCATATATCAAAATCAGGTCTTGTTTGGGAGAGGGTTACATACATCGGTCAAGCTAATTACTGCTTCGATAAAGCAGTTGTTAGACTTGACAAAAAATAATATCGTTTGGTAAAAAAAGTATACTATGCATATCACCGGTGGGTGATCAAAACCTCGTAACTCTAGCTTTGTCAAGCTGTGGTACGAGGATTTGACCCCCACTAACGTTATGTGTCGTTTTTTCGTTCTTTCTTTTTTCGACCCTTTCACAGACAAGACCTGCTTTTGACGTCCCGCGGGACATCGATGTAATGTTACGCTGATAATCAGTTTTTTCTCCATTTTGTGACGTATTTGAACCTTTTCGGACGGCGTCGCTGCTGAATGTTTACGACGTCGCCCGAATACTTCCAACGTTGGGTAAATCTCACCAGGGGTGAACTACCTTGGGCTGAAGTCGATATTCTCACACTTATCCGACACTATAATCTTATTTCACAGGTATTCCAGAAAATACACAGAGAAAAGAAAGGCCGAGTCCATGTGTATTTTTGTGGACCTGTCGCACTGGGGAAGTCCATTAAAGACATTGCCTTTAAATATGACTTTGAATTTTCAAGAGAAACATTCTAGTAACATATCTTCGATTTTCAACAAAAACATCATAACTGCAGCTTAAAACAAGCTGCAGTTACGATGTTTTGGTTGAAAAACATTGATGTTATCACTTACCAAATCAAGTGATGATTTTGAAGTCCAAAAATAAAACACAGATGAAGAAAAAACACAAAAGAAAATCGTCGGTGTAATTGAAAAACCTCGTCACTGCAGCTCTATTTCAGCTGGAGTTACGAGGTTTTGCAATAACACAGACGGAATGCTGATAACCATTATTTTCTCGATTTCCTTTAAAAGTTTCCATTTTATTATTGTATCGATTTTAGTTATATTGAGTCGACTGGTGTAACTGGCCATGTGTCTCTATCGCATCTCGCACCAGTACAAATACAACATCCAATCCGAGCAATCAGCTGCTCGCCGCAATTCATGCATTTGCACGGTGGAGAATCCCGTGACATAACAATTTCAGAAATAATTGTCTTAATACTTGACCATTAGGAATTCTCTCCGAAGCAAAGAAGGTGGAAATTGCAAGCACTTTGCTAGATGTTTAGATCATCTACAATTAAGCTGATCGAAAAGTTATTGACGACCAACCAAAATTATGGTTGGTCGTCAATAACCTTTTCCACGGCTAATTTTCAAAAAGATTAAGCAAACTTCCGTCGATCTTTTCCTTCTCTGCACTTCAAAAACTGTCACAAAAGACAAAATGGCTGTTATTAAAGATAAGGTTTGTGTAAAATATGGCTCAGAAAATATTGAGACAAAAGGAGAAACTGCTGGTTATCAGCAGTTTCTTCTTTTGTTTCAATGTTTTCCCAAGCCATTTCTTCTATGGACGTCAAAACCAGGTCTTGTTTGGGAAAGGGTTAAAAACGGTCGCATATACATACAATTATTGAAGTTTTGTGCCACGTATTTCCTCACTGTGATATTGGTAAGAGTTTACTTGTTAGTTCTGCAAAGTTATAACCCATTTCCATACAGTGATTTCTCTTGATCACCGCATAATATAGTTTTTTTTAAAACATTATGGGAAAAGTAGGAAAGATGACTGATAATAACCATTTTCTCCTCTTCCTTCAAGGTTTCCTAAATGCTAAAACACGGATATGTATATGTTTGTTAACTTTGAATTTGTTGTTTGCTGATCTTTTCATTTTCGGCCAACTTGAAATAATTATATTGTCGTTTGGGAAAGGGTTGATTGGGCACGACTATTGGTTTGTCAGTTCTGACTTTCAACTTATTGACGTCCAGTAATCACGGTGTATAATCACGTGACTTAGAATTTCCGATAATCTTCAATATCTTTTTAATACTTGGCCAATTTGAATTCGGTTTGAAGCAGAGAAGGTGGGAAAATGCTAGGAATAAGCTGGGCGTGTTGGATCTTTGAAAAAAATCAAATGATAAAAAAGTTATTGAAGATAAACCAAAAATTAGGTTTATCTTCAATAACTTTTTTATCAGTTGATTATTCAAAAATCAACCACGTCCATCTAATACGTGACGTCTGTCTACATTCTCTGCTTCAAATAGAATTTAAATCGGTCGCATATAAACAAAATTATTGAAGATTTTCTGAAAATATTGTATTACGTGATTATCCACCGTGGTAATGTCCGATACCCATCACGTGGTAATATGCATTACATTCTTTATGTCGATTGGTGCAATCCAAATCAAACTAGATCTATATAATTTTATATCAAATTTAATTGTTTTTATCCAAAATTGTTATATTGTTATTGGTGTTTTGCAAATGTGTTTGTTGTTATATTTCTTTTTTAACGCAAGATTTATTTTTTTTAAAAAATGATGAAATAAAAAATGTCACGGCATACTTATAGCCTTTTTTTTCACAAAATATCCAACACTCCCTCCGACGAAAAATCCTTCGAACAGATGCATTTGGGTGTTTTCAAAGTAAAGAACGGAAAGTACAAAGCGAAAACTGTCCTGACGAAATTGTTTCAATAATTCAAACGGTTATTTATTTTTTTTCATATTTTTTCCAACGAAGAGTCCATTAATGACGTAACCATAGACTCGTTTTGCAAGAAGTTAAAAATGTAGTTTTTCATATTTTCCTTATTTATTTTTCTTGTGATGTTTTGATATTTTCATCACATGGCAGTAGTTTTTTTTATATTTTCCGTAGAATACTTTACCGAATGCATCAGTCTCACAGGAACCACACAAATAACGAAATAATTAGGTATGAGCTCGAATCTGACAAAAAATTAAAAACAAATGGCATTGTACCTCTATGAGTCCAAATTACAATTTGCCCATGCGCATTCTGATCTGGACCCATACTCCTCTCGTCCGAGAATTGCAACATGTGACGAAGAAAGAATTTGAGAACAGCTTGGATCTTGATCAGACTGCGTGCATACGCAGGCTGGTCTGGATCCATGACGTTCTCAAATGACAAAAGGACTCCTTTTTCCACAGAGGATTTGACCGCACTTAAAACCGTTCAAGACAGATGTGCTCCAAGGCACAAGAAAGACTCGATGCTTTTCAACGACTCCCGTGTAACTGCTGCTTGTTTTAAGCTGCAGTTACGAGGTTTTCGTTGAAAGTGAAACCGTTTGTGAGGTTATATGAAGACCAACTTCGAGTAAAAAGAAATAGAGATTGAGGTGAAAGATAGAAAAAAAAAAAATAAATAATAAAAAAAAAAAAAAAAAAAAAAAAAAAAAATAACAAATATTTCCTAAATAAAAGGCGTTCGCCTGATCGTTTCACCATTTGAAACGTCTTCATTTAAGTTCTTGTTACTGTCCAAAAATCAGCAGTCTAAACGTCTGGTCACATACCCATTTTCGCGTCAACATCACGACCAGAGCACGTTCAATAAAGGAGGCAGACTTGTATGTGACCAGACTTTAAAACAAGCTGCAGTTTCGAGGTTTTTGTTGAAAAGCGACGATTTATGAGGACCTCAATTTAGACCGAATATAATCCAGTAAATGCTGTCGAACAAAGGCCTTTGTTTGATCTACACAACGATATTGCCTCTTCCTATTCTGTCTGATGAGAACAAAACATGCCTTGCTTCCACAGTTTAATCCATTTTCAAGACACTTTTCCTTTTTCACTCGCATTCGTGTCACTCTCTGCGCGTCGATTCCTCCCTTGTACTCTAGGATTATTGTCAGCATAAGGACGCATATTATCAATGTTGAAATATTCATTTTGTTGTAGGTCTACTTTATTTGTTTCTGAAATATAAAGGGCAGGTTGTAGCCTACTATGACAACTTAAACTTTTCAAAACGAATATAAATGAGGGGATGTACCTCAAAAACATAGATGGAATTTTTTCGAAAAAATTCCATCTACGTTTTTAAGGTATATCCCCTCATGACTGCTCATTTACAATTCAAAACGGACAATTCTGCCTCGTGTCAAGCAAGTTGTAGGAGGAGTTGTCCAGCAAGGCATTTTTTGCGTCAAATCAGGAATTGTAACTGAAAAAATATTCGTGGAACAGTCAGCGTTTTGAGGAAAATTTCGCTCTTTCAACCCTTTCAAAACATGCTCCTGTTATGACAACCATGTAGAATTTTTGATATTTCGCGGTAGATAACCAACGTGACTTTTGGGAAACCTTCACACCGATTCGGTGCAAAGTAGGAATGGGAATGACACTCGCAAATACGCATACGATGTACTTTAAAATCAGTATAGCTCATGACAAATGACCAGGCAGAGCATCCTAGCCTATTGGCTGGGGCTGCTCTGCCAGGTCAATTATCGTGAGCTATACAATAAAAGCTGGGATGTGAAACAAAAATATAAATTGAAGCGGAAGATTTTTCGTTGTGAGCGTTTTCCATAAGTCATGTGGATTAGATCTCGTGTATTTAAAAAATCTCGTATAATTGGTCAATATGAATAAGCAGATCATTTTTGTACAGTTAAAATTTGTATCAAGATCATTCATTCCTTCTTAAAGGGACATAAATATTCTAATTCCAAATTTTTAAAGTATGTCTTGGTGCTAAGATTACCTTTTCTAATGCGTATAAATTTTATCGGTTTTTTTTTAAAGTTTTGGCTGATAAGCGAAAAATATGCCTTTACCGTTGAAAGAGAAATGACAAATATATCTGTGACATGTCACTTTAACGACAAGCTAGTGTTATGTGTTAGAATAAGTGCTATTTATTTCGAGGATCCATCCTCGCGTAAATTCATTAAGGTATCCCATCCATCATTGAATACCAATCATTTCCGGGCGTCTTCTGTGACAACGGCGATTGACGAGGGATACCCTCATCCTCTCACGTTGTCATGGATTGCGCCCTTAGTTGCACGAATGTATCTAGAATGATGGATTGAATACCACAAAGGAAATGCTGAATCATTGTTACGAGAACGTGTGACTAAAAGATTTTTCCCTATCACAGGTTCATCATATTACATGTACAATAGGTTGAATTACACACATTATACGCCATTTGTGTGCATTATGCAAAGAAATGTAAAATAATCATAAATAGTAATAAAATATGTTACAACCATTACATATCGTCGTTGTAAATGCAAAACCTCGTATCTCGTTTTCGGAAAATTTTAAATGGGAGGGAATATAGTGTAATAACTTTTCCCAAACTGAAATGTTTTTCTTGAAATTTGGAAATATTGATCATAAATAATGTATCATCGATACTGATCGGTAAAAATATCTCAAAACCTGAAAGAATTGTCTAAATTGGACACACAAGTTTGTACTTTGAAAATCGCTAGAACCGACATACGAGGTTTTGCATTTACACCAACGATATGTAGATGTCCCGCGATAATGTTGCAGCAATATTTTAAATGCGACTGTCAAAACGTTCTTCTGTTTTTTTTTCGGATTAAAGATTACTATGATAAAATGAATGCCGTTTAATCTTCAAAGTATATCAATATGTCCAGTCACGCATTAAGGGAACCTTCTGGGAAGTGTGAGAAGTATCCATCCTAGTCAGTCTGCACAATCCGTACGATCCTAGTCAGTTTGCACAGTCCGCACGATCCTAGTCAGTCTGCACGATCCTAGTAAGTCAAACTGTCCGTACGATCCTAGTCAGTCTGCACAGTCCGCATGATCCTAGTCAGTCTACACAGCCCACGCGATCCTAGTCAGTCTGCACGATCCTAGTAAGTCTGCACGATCCTAGTCAGTCTGCACAGTCCGCACGATCCTAGTCAGTCTGCACAGTCCACACGATCCTAGTCAGTCTGCAAAGTCCGCACCATCCTAGTCAGTCTGTACAGTCCGCATGATCCTAGTCAGTCTCCACAGTCCGTACGATCCTAGTCAGTCCGCACCATCCTAGTCAGTCTGCATGATCCTAGTCAGTCCGCATGATCCTAGTCAGTCTGCACAGTCGGCACGATCCTAGTCAGTCTGCACGATCCTAGTCAGTCCGCACGATCCTAGTCAGTCTGCACAGTCTGCACGATCCTAGACAGTCTGCACAGTCCGCACGATCCTAGTCAGTCTGTAAAGTCCGCATGATCCTAGTCAGTCTGCACAGTCCCCACGATCCTAGACAGTCTGTACGATCCTAGTCAGTCTGCACGTTCTTAGTCAGTCTGCACGTTCTTAGTCAGTCTGCACAGACCGCGTGATCCTAGTCAGTCTGCACGATCCTAGTCAGTCTGCACAATCCTAGTCAGTCTGCACAGTCCCCACGATCCTAGTCAGTCTGCAGTCCGCACGATCCTAGTCAGTCTGCACGATCCTAGTCAGTCTGCACGATCCCAGTCAGTCTGCACGTTCTTAGTCAGTCTGCACGTTCTTAGTCAGTCTGCACAGACCGCGTGATCCTAGTCAGTCTGCACGATCCTAGTCAGTCTGCACGTTCTTAGTCAGTCTGCACAGACCGCGTGATCCTAGTCAGTCCGCACGATCCTAGTCAGTCTGCACAGTCCCCACGATCCTAGTCAGTCTGTACGATCCTAGTCAGTCTGCACGTTCTTAGTCAGTCTGCACGTTCTTAGTCAGTCTGCACAGACCGCGTGATCCTAGTCAGTCTGCACGATCCTAGTCAGTCTGCACGTTCTTAGTCAGTCTGCACGTTCTTAGTCAGTCTGCACGATCCTAGTCCGTCTGCAAAGTCCCCACGATCCTAGTCAGTCTGCACGATCTTAGTCAGTCTGCACGATCCTAGTCAGTCTGCACGATCCTAGTCAGTCTGCACGATCCTACTCAGTCCGCACTATCCTAGTCAGTCTGCACAGTCCGCACGATCCTAGTAAGTCTGCACAGTCCGCACGATCCTAGTCAGCTTGCACAGTCCGTACGATCCTAGTCAGTCCGCGCGAACCTAGTCAGTCTGCTCAGTCCGCACAATCCTAGTCAGTCTGCACAGTCCGCACGATCCTAGTCAGTCTGCACAGTCCGCATGATCGTAGTCAGTCTGCACAGTCCGCACGATCCTAGTCAGTCTGCACAGTCCGTACGATCCTAGTCAGTCTGCACATTCTGCACGATCCTAGTCAGTCTGCATAGTCCGCATGATCGTAGTCAGTCTGCACAGTCCGCACGATCCTAGTCAGTCTGCACAGTCCGTACGATCCTAGTCAGCCTGCACAGTCTGCACGATCCTAGTCAGTCTGCACAGTCCGTATGATCCTAGTCAGTCTGCTCAGTCCGCATGAACCTAGTCAGTCTGCACAGTCCGCATGATCCTAGTCAGTCTGCACAGTCCGCACGGTCCTAGTCAGTCTGCACAGTCCGCACGATCCTTGTCAGTCTGCTCAGTCCGCACGGACCTAGTCAGTCTGCACAGTCAGCAATATCCTAGTCAGTCTGCACAGTCCGCACGATCTTACTCAGTCTGCTCAGTCCGCGCGAACTGACTAGGATGGAGACTTCTCATTCTAATATAGTTTTCAGTATCTATTATGTTTCCCTATTTTACTATAATAATCATTTTCCCAAAAACTACACCAGGTTGGCCTCTACTGAGTCTGATCCGTTTCTGGATTTAAATTTCACGGAATTCGCATGAGGTCCTTTTTAAACTGATGCGTCACAATTATTTTCTCTGATGCCACTCCTAAATTCAAAACATTCGAAATCAGAATGAAAACAATTCTGAATGATCGTGGTCCATATTTTTAAACAGGTATTCAATTCCAGGAAAACCCGAAGTTTGCCGATGCATTTGCTCGTAATATGAGTAAAGAAATAATACAAACCTTTTGAGATTGTATCGGCCCCACATCCAGTCACGTCACACAGAAAGGGATCCAAGGAATCTGAAATAATATACGTATAGTATAACATTCAGAAATCTGAATATCGCCGTTTTTTCTTAAAATACCTCGTAAATGCAGATTATTTTAAAGTATCCATCAACCATTACATAACAAAACTTCGTGCAACGTTAGGCGTCATCCATGGCAGCGGAAATTGACGAGGGTATCCCTCGTCAATTTTCGTCGCCATGACTGACGCTCGGAAATTGATCACTGTATGGAAACTGTTGTATGTAAGGTTTGTTGGGTGCACCGGAGTCAAATTCAAAATGGCGGACGGGATTTCTTTACAAGGTAGGTGTCATGTATCTTTGGTCACCATTTATTGATTATGTATTTGCATACAACTTAACGAATATAGCGCTAAGACAATTGGCTGGAGAACAAATTAATACAGCTCCCTTTTTATGAAGTTGCTTCGTTTGACTTACAAAAAAATGATATTTGACTTAATACTGTGTCGTGTTGACCTTGGAATCCGAAGTGATAGATTAAAAAATAGATCTGTACTTCCGAATCTCTAAGGTTCCTGACAACAACATACAGCTAGATGGGTGAAGAAATTGATAATGTTATCGGAAGTATTTCGATAGTTCATCTGTGTGGTCTACATTTGTTGTAATTACACTTTGAAACAAGAGTGCCTGAAAGGCACTGATATCGCTCACCTGAGTTCTTCTTGTATTTGATTGTGTACAATATAAATTTTGTTGTAAACAAATATGTGTGTCGTATCAAATTATTGTAAATTAAGTTTCATAATTTCCGATGAATACAATGAAGTCACATTAGTATTCAATCATATTGCATGTAGTAGCATTCGCATACATCTTTAAAATTGAATATCATGTGCTGTTCCGGTCTGATTTTTATAATCAAGATTAAACTGTTGCAATTAACAATTTACAATTTTGAAACATCAGAATGATACATTACAAGCATTAAAATGCTTAATATGATAAGCCCCTCCTTGCCTCATCAACATTCATTATATCCTATCAAAAATTTATAACCAGGTGTTTGAAAAGAGTAACTCAATAAGCATTTTGTTCTCTTGGTTTAAATTGGCCCCATGGTTGATTTTTGAAGAATTTCTTTATAATTTTTTGATTTTTGAAGTCTGATAAGCCCTACCCTGCCACACTCAATTTTTTTAACAAATCAAAAATTCACAAACAATATTATTGTTAAAAAGAGTTACTCAAGCAAGATCCCTGGTTCAAATTGGCCCAACAGTTGATTTTAAAGAATTTTCTTGTCATTTCTTCTAGTCGAATAAACATTCTGCCATTCCCACATTTTCAACGAATCACAAATTTGTAAAAAAAATTAAAAAGGGGTACCCAAGGAACATTCCTGGATAATTTGATATAATTTGTCCAACAGTTCAGGAGAAGAAAATTTTCAAGGATTTGTTTAATAATTTCTCCAAGTCTGATAGGCCCCGCCCTGCCACGCCTACATTTTTTGACGAATCAAAAAATTCATGAACACACATTGAAAACAGTCACTTAAACAGATCTGCCAGGTTTGGTTTAAATTTGACCAATGGTTGATTTGTAAAGATTTTCTTTCATGATTTCTTTAAGTCTGACAAGCCCCGCCCTGCCACAGCCACATTTTTTGACGAATCAAACATTTGAAAACAAATTTTGAAAAGGGTCATCCAAGTAACATTTCTGCAAAGTTTGGTAAAAATTGATTCGATGATTAAGGAGAAGAAGATTTTTTAAGAATTACTTAACGATTTCTCTAAGTCTGATAAGCCTCACCCTGCCACGCCCTCATTTTTTGACGAATTAAAAATTCATCTACAGGCAGTGAAGACAGTCACTCAAGGAACATTCCAGCCAAGATTGGTACAAATCGGATCAACATTTGATTTTTAAAGAATTATTTACTAATTTCTCTAAGTCTGATAAACTCCACCCTGCCATGCCCACATTTTTTGATGAATCAAAATTTTAAACAAATTTTGAAAAGGGTCACCCAAGGAACATTTCTGCCAAGTTTGATAAAACTTGACTCAATGGTTAATGAGAAGAAGATTTTTGAAGAATTATTTAACAGTTTCTCGAAGTCTGATAAGCCCCGCCCTGCCACGCCCTCATTTTTTGACGAATAAAAAAATGAAAACAAGATTTGAAAAGGGTTACCCAAGGAACATTTCTGCCAATTTTGGTAAAAAATGACTCATGGTTAAGGAGGAGAAGATTTTTGAAGAATTATTTAACAATTTTTCTAAGTCTGATAAGCCCCGCCCTGCCACGCCCACATTTTTTGACGAATCAAAAATTTGAAAACAAATTTTAAAAAGGGTCACCTAAGGAACATTTCTGCCAACTTTGGTAAAAATTGACTCTATGGTTAGGGAGGAGAAGATTTTTGAAGAATTATTTATCAATTTCTCTAAGTCTGTGAAGCCCCGCCCTGCTACGGCCACATTTTTTGACGAATCAAGAATTTGAAAACAAATTTCAAAAAGAGTCATCCAAGGAACATTTCTGCCAACTTTGGAAAAAATTGACTCAATGGTTAGGGAGAAGAGGATTTTTGAAGAATTATTTAACAATTTCTCTAAGTCTGATAAGCCCCCCCCCCCTGCCACGCCCACATTTTTTTACGAATCAAAAATTTGAAAACAAATTTTGAAAAGGGTCACCCAGGGAACATGCCTACCAAGTTTGGTAAGAATTGGCCTAGTGGTTAAGAAGGCGAAGATGTTTAAAGAAATTGTTGACGACTTCCGACGCACAACGCACGACGCACGACGCACGCCGGACACAGGGTGATCATAAAAGCTCACATTGAGCATGTTGCTCAGGTGAGCTAAAAATGCATGGCGAGATGCTGTATTGTTGTGTGCAAACTTTAACTAACCCAGTGTATAGTTGGGTTAAACTATTTTTCTGTGTGTTTTTGGGCATGATATAACCCAAAAAGATTGTGCGTTTGGGTTTTTAGAAAAAGTTCGAATACATCATAAATTAACTTGTCCAACATTATTCCGAAAGTCTTTTATGTTAAAATCATTTTTCAGAGCATTAGTGTTTCACAAGCACATCTTGTTTCATTTGTTATACAGAATTTCATTTATTTAACAACAGTTTCTTCTTTAAATTCAGTTTTCATTAAAAATGTAGATCTATTTTTTTGTTGTTTCAGAAAAGTGTACATTATTGATGTCTGCGGAAACTTAGAAAAATCACATGCTGTACTTAAGTTAGTTATCATAAAATGATGTGTATAACTTTATAAATGGGGTACTTGTACTTGCGAATATTCATTTGGTGTGAGCCAAATAATGAAAGCGATAATAGAAAAAAATATAGAGGAAGACTGAGATAAGCCTATCAATTAAATACATTTCTAAAGCATCTTAAAGGGACAAAATGTTCATTTTTAGGCCAGGAAATCCCTCTCAAGGGATTTCTAGCCTATAGGTATCCAAAGCTAAATTTGACGGACTACTTTCAGAAAACTGGCGACCGATGTGTCCACTCTATGCCACTGAGTCCGCTAAAACAACTAGTTTTCCAAGTGTAGACAGAGAATGCTTATCACACGGTCCGAATGCTCCGAATGCTTTCCTTTCATCAAAGTTTTCATCAGCAAATGCAATTTAAGGTACAACTACCCTTTAATAATAAACAAGTGTGTGTTTTCTCTCATATTACAGACATACATTACTGCGCCTGATACAGTTGATGTCACTCCACAAATAAATGTGATTCTGGGTCGTAATCCCAAAATATGTCCCGGCCAAAAATTGATATATTTTTCGTCGGTATTTCTGTATGCATGCAGAGACTAGCTAATAGCTTGAAATGCATTCTGATGAATAACAGGTCACTAGTGGAAAAAGGCCCTTGTCCGATGGTATATTTCTGTGGGTAGTGTATTAAAACGAAATTTCAACAAATTTGAGATCCATGGATCATGACCACTTTTTCTTTGTGTATATTTGATCTTAGAATACTCTTTATCACTGTATAAGTCATATTATCCGACGAAAATTTTGAGATGAGCTGTATGCAGCCAAAGTTGACCCTTTTAGTCTAAAGTTATTTAACAAAGAGCAATACCAGTTTTAAAATTTTGATTATCTTTTTTATTATGCTAATTTGAGACCAATTTTAAGAACTTGTGATGTATATTTTCCTACAGATTCAGAAAATGCAAAAAAGTGAATTTCTCAAAATTATGTAGCTACAACAGTGTTTCCCAAACAACTAACTCTTAGGGTGGTCCAATTTAAAAGCTGTTGCATATGACAAAATGGATGTTGATAAAGAAAGGAAATGTGTACAGTGCAGCAAAGAAAACAGTTAAAGCAAAGGTAGAGAATTACCTGTATTTTCTTCTTTTGCTTAAATGATTCACCCAAAACCTTTTCTATAAGGACATCAAAACGTGTTCTTATTTGGTAAAGGGGTTAAACGATACATTTCGATTCTTACAAAAATAAAAAATAAATCCATTTCTAAACAAGAGGGTCATCATGGCCCAATATTGCTCACCTGAATTTTAGATTCTACAGCCCAGTTTTGCCATCTCAAGGATCTTATACAAGTGCACTTTATTCCGAATGAGTGATCACAATCAGGCTTAAATTGTGAATATCATTACATAAAATCTTAAAGTATACAACATTTTCTTCAAATATTGTCTTGATAGAAAATATTTGTGGATGCTAGAGTGAAAACTAAGTCAACAAGATGTGTTCGTGAAACACAAATGCCCCCGAAATGGCAGCTTAACACAACTTTCGATATGGGGGTATAAAAACAGGGCATGCAACTCAGCATGCACGATTACTTAAAGGATGAGAATTGTACACTTGCAGGATCTTGTGGTCTCTTACATTCTTTCAATTTACTGTCTTGATTTGTTATTATTTATGTACATGCTACATAGAAAATAAAGTAAAAAAACCCGACAATTTCGTAAAATTCAAGGACACATAACTCAAGATGTTTATAACCAATCAAACTGAAACTTTGAATTATGCAAGATCTTAAGGTCAATAATGTGACTAATGTCTATTACAAATTAAGTCTTGATTGGTAAATATTTGTAGATGTTAAAGGGAAAACAAAGTTGAAAATAGAAATATCAAATTCAAGGGCAGATAACTCAAAATGTATGATTCTGATCAGCCTGAAAATTACATGCTAGGTATGATGGTCAACAGTGTTCAATTTCAGTTTTGTCTGGATTGATAAATCTTTGTGGATGCTAGAGTGTATACAAAGTGGAAAATGGGGATTTTGTGAAAATCGAGCGCAGATGTCAAGAAAAGCATGATTCATAGCTCAGATCTACCCTTCAATCAGAAAATACATTTTATGATCATGCACTTGCTAGTATTATCAATGTATGATTATATCTTTGTTTGATGACTGCTGGAGGGTGCCAGACAATGTCTTTCAAATCCATATTTGCCATTTGTTAACATATAAATATTTTTGTAAGAGTTGAGGTTTAGAAAATATATTTTATGATCATGCACTTGCTAGTATTATCAATGTATGATTATATCTTTGTTTGATGACTGCTGGAGGGTGCCAGACAATGTCTTTCAAATCCATACTTGCCATTTGTTAACATGTAAATATTTTTGTAAGAGTTGAAATGTATCATTTCAAAGCAGGAAGTTTGTCATATTGTAAACAATGCATCATTCATAGCTCAGATCTACCCTTCAATCAGAAAATACATTTTATGATCATACACTTGCTAGTATTATCAATGTATGATTATATCTTTATTTGGTGATTACTGGGGTGTGTCTGACATTGTCTTTCAAATCCACATTTGCCATTTGTTAACGTGTAAATATATAATGGTCTTTCGATACTTCGTGTTTTTAGAAAGACAAATTATTCACTTTTGCAACAATTCATGTAAAACTTTGATGTGCATCTATTGATTGGTACAAGCAATACAATTCTATTTCAAGATGCAATAATTAATGTCCCTCTGTTAACTCTTTATCACACAATCACAAACTTTCATTGACCCTGAGAGAAGGCTTTTGAATGTTATGGGAAAAGGCTTTTGAAAATGTTTGAAAAAGGAAGAAATGCTGTCGGCAATGCTGCTTTCAATATGGACCTGTCTAAAAAATTGTATTTTGGTAAAGAGTTAAACACTGAATACTTTTACTTTTGTCATTTACTAATTGAATCCACAAACCGAAATTATTTATGTGTGCTTTGTGCCATGAATATTGGTCAATTTCTTCTCAAGGAAAATGGATAATTCTGGTCTGATAGACTTGAACATAGGCATATTGAACATTAGAAAGAAATTGTTTTAGTAACTATTTATCAGTCCGACAAACCTAATAAATGGCACCATTTATCTTTTAAAAATTACATTTCTATGACAGAAAAACAAAATTTGGACTCTTCTCAAATATGAGATAAAAATATTACAAAGCATAATATTATGTCTTAAGACATTCCTTCTAAAATTGAATTTGGATTTGGTCTCTATTGCAAAAGCCATTTTCCTTGCACCCAGAAAATTTATAATTCTAAGAGGTTTCTTTTACATTTGTGTCTGTCCTCTGGCAGATATCATGTTAGTTAAATTTTGATGTTCTTTTACTGCTGCCTAAATGTTAATTTGCTGACGAGAGAGAGAGAGAGAGGAATAAGTGAAACTTTAACAGGTCTTATTCATTTTCTTTCAAACTTTATTGCATTGTAAATTTCAAGGTAAGAGCAATCTTTACTATGTTCACATAATTTATGATCTGTATTGCACACTATTTCTTTGACAAACACACAAATTGATGCCATGATCAGTGTATGACTGCTCTTACTTTGAAATTCTCTATACATAAATGTGCTATAGTGTAATTCTAGTCCGTCAAGATCATTAACCCTTTCCCAAACTGCCAAATTTAGGACTGCTCCCTTTTGAAAGGAGCTGCAGACGTCAAAATGAGCGTTATTTA
The DNA here is from genome assembly GCA_963680895.1 of Fragum sueziense. Classification (NCBI taxonomy): domain Eukaryota; kingdom Metazoa; phylum Mollusca; class Bivalvia; order Cardiida; family Cardiidae; genus Fragum; species Fragum sueziense. The sequence goes on along the minus strand of OY804609.1, from coordinate 12,286,465 downwards.
GTGAATGGAAGTTGTACATTAAAACAAAACGCTGATCATCAGCATGTTTTTCTTTTGCATCAATATTTTCTAAAGTCTATTCTTTAAGGTTCATCAAAACCAGGTCTTGCTCGGAAAAAGGTTAAAACTTATTTATCTTTAAAATGGCAGTACTGTGGGCAGTGATAAGAAAATAGGTAGTACTAATTTAGTTATGATTCAACTGTTTCTTTCTCTAAATTGTTTCTTTCTGAAAAAAAGTTTTTCCTCTTTTAATGCCTATGCATCGAGTAATCATGTGTATATTGTTTCACTATTGTCGGTCAGTCTGTCCAAATTTAACCAAGATTAATTTCCTGTTACTCAGTCTTGAAGGTCTGTTTCTCGAATAGAGTATGTGGGTTTATCTATTGATATCTATCTACTGAGATCAAGATCACCTGACAAGGTCAATGTCAATTATCAAGGTCGTATTCCATAAAATTGATCTCTTCTTTCCTGGCCTTCAGTACTATCAGTACTTTGATTTAAATTATGTCTTGGTTCCAATGTCTATTATTTTAAAGCGTTTAAATGCTTTCAGTCTTTGGAAATTGTTGCTGATAAAGAAATGAAACGGTTTTAAAGTTGAGACGAACATTCTTTTACATCTGAATTGCTGTTAAATTAGTTAAATCTTAAAAAAAATCGTAAACGGCGCAACATTTTGCTTTGAATTTTTCAGAACGTTCATAAGAAAATAATATTATGCTCTGGCAGACAGAATAAAAGTAAAAATCATGAGAAAATATATGTGAAATTGCACTTAAATTAAAAACATTTCGAAAGTTCAGAAAAAATATTTCGATAGATGAACACAAAATACTCTCGGAATTATGTTGGACAAGTTTGAGAAGTTATGCATACGGTCTTTGTAACAAAAAAAAAAAAAAAAAAAAAAAAAAAAAAAAAAAACCACACACACACACACACAAACGTACAGTCTTTTTGGGTTATATCTTGCCCCCAAACATACAGAAAAATAATTCAACCCAACCAGACACTGGGTTAGTTTCGGTTTGCCCACAACAATACAGCATGTAAGTATAATTACAACAACGGTAGACTACGCAGACGAACTATCGAAACATTTCCGGTAAGAATATTGATTTCTCCGCCCATCTAGCCGCGTGTTGTTGTCAGGAACATTTGGGATTCGGAAATACAGACCGATATCTTTTTAAAAAAATCTATCGCTTCAGATTTCAAGGTCAACACGACACCGTGTTCAGTCAAATATTATATTCAAACGAAGCAACTTCATAAAAATTGGACTATCTTCACTTTTTTTTTCTCCAGCCAATTGTCTTGGTGTTGATATCCGTCACGTTGTATGAAAATGCATAATATTATTCAATAAATGGTGACCAAAAATACATGACACCTACCTTGTAAAGAGATCCCTTCCGCCCCTTTGGCTATGACTTCGGTGCACCAAACAAATCTTACATACATCGGTTTCCACATAGTGTTGATGAAGGTATAAAAACGAAAAGCATGTATCTCTATGTATATGTATTGCCAACGTTTGGATGTCGAAATCTTTTGAAGCTCAAAGAAAACTTAGAAATCACGTTCTGCTTACAGACGCATATCATTTAATGGCAATTATTAAGTGATATTGGGAGATTAGAATCAGCAAAATAAAAACGAGACAACATGGGAACAGTCAGAGTTTGCAGTGTTATGTGGTACATTGGATTATCTACGGCGTAAAAGAAAGAAATATTAGCACAGATATAGACCAAGTTTTTCATTATCTATCAAAGCCCTCTTTCTCATACATGTAAATATTACTATAAATATGATAGCCGGGTGATCTGGTTATATACAAACTTGATCTAGAAGGATTAAATGAACTTCACGTGAAATTTCCTTGGACAGAAATAATCTAGCTATGCAGGTTGACCATTCCATATAATATGTCTTGAATCATTTTTTACTACAAAAACCTAGCACGGATCCATATAAGCATGACGAATAACATGTAAAGAAGATAAAAATGACTAACCTTCAAAAAGCTGTCTGATTGTCGCGCCAGTCACAAACAGAATGCAAATTCTATGGGTTTTTACAAATTCGACACAAATACTTAATCATTCTTTACGGATAGGTGCGCATAAAAACGCAAGGGTATTTAGCCCATTTCTAAACAACACCGGGTTTCAGAAACCCCAATGCGAAAAAGATTAGGAAAACATTTGGGAATTATACGAAAAAAGTCTCCAGTTGCCTCAGTATTTTTTACACACATCCAATCTTCATCTTCCCCCACTTTGTCTACTACAGCAGCTTTCAAATTGGAAGTCTAACTTCTAACTTTAGTGAAGGGTAAAAGCCCATTTTCACAAGTAGAACATACATCTAATACCACTTAATATTTTTACAAATAGCAAAACTACATTACATTACAAGTATATTTTCAAACTTAAGCATACGTTTTGACATATTCGACACGCATTTCGACACACGTTATAAAGTATCATCGAAATAAATCAAGCATGAAAAGAAATACGCTTACAAAATGTTTTTAAAATGACATTATTAGGAGAGTGGGTAAATGTATAAGAAGTATTATTTAGGGCAAAAGTGTTTTGAAATGCAATTTAAGAAGGGTGAGATATTTACATCAAATAGAGCAAAGAAATTCTATACTCCTGCACACATTTGATACGCCATTCCAAAGTTATATTTTAAAACCTATGGTGGTATATTTTTGCCACGAAATGTGAGAGAGCAACATCATGAAAATGTAAAAAAAAAACATATTACGATAAAACAAAGTTTCAAGGAAATTTTATCATGGACATGAACGCTTTTGTGATAAATTATTGCGATACTGCTATCTGCTATTTCACTTTTTAGTGTTAAGTATACCCTCGTGCCAGACCCTGTATTGTGTTTATGTGTCTTGGAAAATCAAGGGAGACTAACATTCAAAAATAAAATACAGATATTAACTAACCTTGATCTAAACTCGTACACAGGCAGATGTTTAGAACAACACAGAGCAACAATCTACGTACCTCATTTTTTTTATTTCTTAATACAAATGAGCCAGGATCTGGAAAAACGTCCTTTATGGCATTTGAGAACAACCTGGATCCAGACCAGCCTGTTCATACGCACAGTCTGGTCAGGATCCATGTTGTTCTCTAATAGCTTCTTTATGGCCTGTAGCAATTATAAATTTCCCAAACTGAATTATTTATTTGATATTTGGAAAAAGTGGTCATAAATAATGTATCATTGATACTGATAGGTAAAAATATCTCAAAACCTGCAAGAATTGTCTAAATTGGACACACAAGTTTGTACTTTGAAAATCGCTAGAACCGACATACGTGGTTTTGCATTTACACCGACGATTTGTGTCTGCCAGTCTTCGCTTAGGCACAGGCTGGTTTTGAAATGTGGCTGCCTCAAATGCGATTAGGGACGTTTTTCTAAACCCTGGCTCAAATGATGTTATTTGCCGAGAACGAGATAAAATAATTGCGACAGAAAATTCTACCTATAAATAGAACATTTGATATTACACGAGCCGAAGAATAAAGACAAAGCTTTTTTGCAAGCACTTTCATCTAATTAAAGATACAATAAATTTTTGTTATTGGCACACGCATTCACGGTGAATAATCACGTGATACAACAATTTCAGAGAATCTTCAATAATTTTGTTAAAACTGGACTGATTTGAATTCGGTTTGAAGCAGAGAAGGTGGACAGACCTTGATATTTTAAAAATCCTTTACGTCTAGCTTATTCCTTGCATTTTCCAACCTTCTCTGCTTCGAGCCGAATTCAAATCTGTACCGTATTTACAAAATTATTAAAGATTTTCTGTAATTCTTAATCACGTGATTAACCATCGTGCGTAATATCGCAATGATTTACATTGGTGTCACTTGTGAGCAGTATCGAGAAAGACCGAATTACCGGGTAATCATTTCATGTAAATTTTATCATCAACATTTTTGTGATCGACATAAAATTTTCATGAAAATTTATTATCTTAATATATTTTAAATTATCATGATACTGCTTTCTCGTATCTCATGATAGAAGTAAGTCACCATAAAGCAGTCGATATAACCCCATTTTTAGACATTCTCGACAAAAAAATGAAATGATGCGACACCTAGCGTTGAAATTAATCGCGAAATAAGGGGCGTAACTCAAATTAATATCGACTCAGTACATTCCTAACTTTTCAATCTTTTCAAGTTTTTGAACTTGACGTCGATTCGCCAACATGATTTTTCAGAATTTCTGTGGTCGAGATTTGACGTCATTAGCAGAGAAGGCTTTGAAAACATCGAGTCAAAAGAAGAAACTGTTGAAAATCAGCTTTTTTCTCATTTTGTCTACATGCTACTGAGTACATAATCCCGTCTTTATTATTTTCCATTATGTCGTCTGCAACAGCTTTCGAATTCGAACTAAACAAGTGTTTTTCTTGTGGAAAAGGATTAACCACATAGTCTAGGAGTATTGAGTCTTTGCAATGCTTCTTTTTATCAAAATTGTTGATTTATTTGGGGTTTGAGGCCGATTTCAAATGATATGGTCATATCACGACGGCTGGAGTACCTTACCATGGATTCCTGTTGTTTCTCATACCAGTACTACCACAACACCCTAACCGAGCCTCCAGCTGCTCGCCCACATAGGTTAACGATTTCAAACCCATTGGTGGTTGACATTTTTGTCAGAAGGATTATTTGCTGTGGCTGGGTATCGAACCCGGGCCCTCTCGAGTGAGAGGCATATGCGCTACTAACTGCGCTGAGGCCGCGGTATGGTACCGCTTTTGAAAGAACAATTATTAGTCGCTTTTCAAAAAAAAAAAAAAAAAAAACTCGTAACTACAGCTTAGAATCAACTGCAGTTACAAAGTTTTTGTTTATAAGCATCGAAATAAATCGTTGTGAATTATGATATTGTCCACCCAAATTAACCTGAGACAACTTAATTATCCTGTACAAAGTCCGTTAGTTGAGCGTCTTAAGGTAAAAAGGGCCTAATTAGCACCAAAGAGCCCGCTGCGAAATTTCAAAAGTGTTAGTAATTCCTAAAGTGTGTTACATATCTATTCCAAATATAGACATAAGCATTTTGTACGGTTTAGAATTTTGAATTAATGCATATTTATGGAAATATTAGACAAAAATGTTCCAAATTACCTCCCTTTTATATGAATATAGAGTAAAATAATATTTGTAAATTACCTTCTCCTTGAAGCATTATCTTGAAATCCGGCACGGTGAATCAACTTATGTGAAGTGTATTTATAAGTGTGTGTAATTTGATGCATTTCGTATGGCTAGAAAGTGGTGTTTTTAATTAGGCACCTCATACCTTAACAAAACATTGCTGAAGTGGGGTCATTACATAAACTGACACGATTTAAAAACGCAAAAGACATTTTCATTAACCATTCCTTTCCTACAGCATCAATCGGTACCATATTTGGGGACATTCATTAGTTAATGTATACCCTTCACATGCAACCAATATTGTCGTATTTTCTGTAAACTACGCGGACATCTTAATCGCCCATTAAAAATGCTTATGTGTCTCGTACATTCAGACAACGTCTAAAATCATTAAGATTTTTGTGTGTGCAAACTGCCATATTGATTTACTCTTCGAAAACACACAACAACTACGGATAATTTTCGTATGTAAAATGCCAAGGCTTATTTTGGCACAAGGGAACCGAGTTTAGGTGCTCTTGATTAACGATCTTTTGCAAATGGAGGTAGCTAGACGCTTTAATGTAGCCGACTCGATTGTTTTAAGGTCAGGGAGACGTGTAAACGACATGGGAACGCATGCAGACCACATTCGTCCCTGTCAGCTGCGTGTAACAACTGTACGTCAAGACAATTGTATACGTTAACGTCTCTCACGAAACAGATTTTTGACGGCTCAGTATACAGCAAATGGTATAGTTGGTAATCGCAGGCAGCCTATGCATCTTGAAACGGTGATAAATCGTCTGTGAGAACACGGGGTTCGCTGTAGTCATCTCATGCCATGCGCTCACCAAACGTCATCGCCTTTAGAGGCAGAGCTTAAACGGACGTCCATTCAGACATTATTCATGACATGTCATTTTATTCACTGTTATGTTTACAATTGTTACATTACAATTATAGTGGTACCATCAACATTGAGACTCAAATGTACTTTTAACTATTGACTGTCCTGCGTGAGAGGGGTGTTGTGATTACATCTAACGGTAAACGTCTTCTTAAAACCACGACGTTTACATACCTGGTTTACCTGTTCAGTTTGACTCGTCTGTCCAGAGGTCATGGTTTATTTATACACACGGCTATACATCGGTTATGTCGCTGATATCATCTGTTATTTTTAATGTACATTTTGCGTTTTTAAATCGTGTCAGTTTATATGCAGATGTCCCGGGTAAATCTTGTTGGGCTATAGGCTATAGCAATGTAAAATTTAATGTATTTACAGTGTAAAATGACCTGTTTGGCCGAGAACCTGGACTAAAGTATAAAAATTAAACCATGACCTCTGGACAGACGAGTCAAACTGAACAGGTAAACCAGGTATTTAAACGTCGTGGTTTTAAGAAGGCGTTTACCGTTAGATGTAATCACAACACCCCTCTCAGGTAGGACAGTCAATAGTTAAAAGTACATTTGAGTCTCAATGTTGATGGTACCACTATACCTGGCTGTATATAACAGATCAGTCAGTCTATGTATCAACATGGATTTGGGTCGGATTATGCAGTAACAATACCTGGTTTTAACTCCCTCTCGCTCATGAGGTCCCGGGCTCGATACCCTGTCTTTGCAAATGTACGTTCTGACGAAATAGCGTGGTAAGGATGTTGTGGTAATACTTGTTAGAGAAATAACAGGAATCAGTAATTAGGGGCTCAAGCAGCACGATATGACAAAAGTAGTCGAAGACGGCTTTAGACATCAATCAATCAATTAATCAAGCGTGGTTTTGGAAAATATTGGATCGAAAGAACAAAATGATGCTGGGGCCGCGGCCTTAGCGCAGTTGGTAGCGCATCTGACCCTCATTCGAGAGGTCCCGGGTTCGATACCCGGCCGCGGCTAATACCCTTTCTGACAAAATTGTCACTCACCAATGGGTTTGAAATCGTTAACCTAAGTGGGCGAGCAGCTAGAGGCTCGGTAAGGGTGTTGTGGTAGTACTGGTTTGAGAAACAACAGGAATCCATGGGTAGGTGCTCCAGCCGCCGCGATATGACCCTGGTAGTTGAAAACGGCGTAAAACCCCAATAAACTCAAACTCAAACAAAATGATGCTACTCAGCATTTTCTCCTCTTGACTCAATATTTTCTGTACAATATCATAAACAAATAATATCATTATCGGTATCTTTTTCGTCGTCTGTATTATCTCTTTGTCGGTTTGAGATAAATAAATTTTGCAGTTTGGAAAACGGTTAACATAATGTACTTGCAGCAGTCTAAAAATACTATGCCGTACTAAATGGGTCAAAAGTCTGTATAGAGCGTGCACGCATAAAATATAGGCGTCGACGCATATATTTTCAACTGCTCGCGTAAATTTTATGCGTCGACGCGTAAATATGCGCGTCGACGCATAAAATTTACGCGAGCAGTTGAAAAAATATGCGTCGACGCATAAATTTTACGCGAGCAGGAGTAAAAAATGTGAAACCGAGGCTGGCCAATGGAAGAGGCGATTAGAAACATTTCCCTTTATATCATAAAATTGATGGATGAAACGAAGGATCTTATTGGATAATTGATAAAATACGCGTCGACGCGTATATTTACGCGAGCAGTTGAAAATTTACGCGTCGACGCATAAATTTCCAACTGCTCGCGTAAATTTTATGCGTCGACGCGTAAATATACGCGTCGACGCATAAAATTTACGCGTCGACGCGTATATTTTATGCGTGCACGCTCTAAATAGACTTTTGACCCATTTGGTACGCCATAAAATACTCCGTCCTTGTGCTTCATTTTGAACTAGCCCATTGGAAACATCATGATATCTAACGAATAATCGAGGGTAAATTTTCTTGCATGAAAACAAAAACATGTAGGTTAACAAACCCCTGGATGAACCCTTTTCAAAACATTACAAGGATTTCACTTTCAGAAAACGTTCGAGACAATGTTGTGGCAAAAGAGGAAAGTGCTGAATTGAAAAGCAATTTCTCATTTTGTCTCAATATTTTCTGTGCTTTGAGTGCATCCAAATCCTATCAAAATTCTTTTTTTTTCATTTGCAAAAACTTTCAAACTGGAATTTCTAACTTTTTGCCGGTGAGAAAAAAATTGCGCAAAACTGATGCAAACACAAATGATATACGCACGTTACTTGAACCAGTTTTGAACTAGTCAATTTATGCGTTCTCTGAACCCATTCCATTAATGCGTTCTTGAAAATCATGCTTGAACCCATTAACAGACGGCAAACGTTTGGACTGTTCCAATTTGAAAGGTGTTGCAGACGACATTTTCGAGTGATTCAAATTTTACACTTTATGTCTTTCTCAGTAGAAGACTTGTGAGAAATGAAGAAATTGTTTGACCAAATGTTTGCCAAAGCCGTAATTTTGTAGGGAGTAAAAAGAGTTTTTGTGTAGGCATGGGTTAAGAAACTGCGTTTATTGGCCAGTTTTTCCACCAATCAGTAAAGTCTAAGAAATAGGCCATGGCCACCATCCAAAGTACATAAAATTTATGTTTCATTGCCAAGGATTTCGAATGAATTATCAAGCGGTAGTTAACCCATACACTTGGACTGGCTCCCGCATTGTAGCTGATCTAGTCTTTAAGGTAACCCATCCTCTAATGCAACGTAGGAATTTTTCGGGCGACGTCGTAAATATTCGACCTGTTTGAAAGTGTCAGTGTTTTCTAAGTCGTAACGTTTCCGTTTACGACGTCGCATGAAAAAATCGAAGTCGCGTTATTGATAACCTTAAAGTTGCTATAGCTGTCACGATTGAAGTTTTTCTGTTACCGACTCCTTATTATCTGATGACATGAATAAAGCCTATTCCAACTGCATAAAACCAATAAAACCAGTGAAGGAATGGTACATTGGTACATTTTCCATTTCTTGCAATGTATGTCAGTATGTCATGTTTACAATGTCAAGGGCGAGTCGAGATTATCCGAGTCCTGAGCGGTTATAAGCGAGCGTCTACGGAATCTATTTTTAAATCGAGTGGAATGACGTCAGAGAATAAACAGTAAAAATTTAAAAATGTGAGATGTCTCTTTAAAAGGTACCTTTTTGGAAGTGTGTAGCAACCCGAAACAGTCTGCGAGGAAAGCACAGACTGATCAGGATCGGAACTGTTGACACTTAGTTGATACTCTGGATTTACATGTTTTTCCTATCACACTATATATTATTATCTAAATACGGATATCGTTGGCGCTTGCTAAATGTGACCTGTCTCTCGAAATATGGTCTTCTGTTGACTTCATAGAAGCATGCTTTTAGAATGACGTGTCAAGCAGAATCTGACCCTATCCCAATTAAAACCTTGTTTTGATGTCATCATTCGAAGGGATTGAGAACACATTGAGGTAATAGGAGAAAATCTTGATAACAAGCAATTCCCCCAGTTGCTTAGATATTTTCTCAGTTTTATTTAATTCAACAAATCCTATCTTAACGTGCATAGTTTGTCGTGTTTAAAACTTTCAAAATAGAATATCAAACTTATTGTCGTTTGGGAAAGAGTGAGGCATGACTATTAAAATAACTTCAATAAGGATCAATTTTCGCGGGCTCGTGTGCTAAAAATAGATTTCTGATGGGAAATCCCTCAACAACGTTTGTCGGGTACCGGTCTAATATTTTGTTTATCGGTCATGAATCGGACAATTTTTTCGTAGCAGTGTAAGCGAAAAATTATCATTTTGAAGCGAGATATTAGTCGATCATAGATAATGCAGGCGGGAACTAAAACTACGAAACATTGCGCATATTCAACATGCAACATTGATTCCAGATACGGAGACAGACCAGAAATAACAAAAGTTTTTTCTTGAGATTCATCAGCAGCTTAACCAGAAAAAACATCGAAAAGTGTGAAAGTAAAGTAGCTATGATCATGAAACTTCGCAGGTAGATAGATCTCACCAAGGAGAAGTGCAACGTACAAGGAGCGTAACTCTACCTTGCTTATTTTGTGAGTTATTGCCCTCTGTTGTAGTGAAAGCCTGTGGGGGTATCAAATCAGATTCAGCGACAAATTTTAGTTTTTTTTCTAGATTAATCCTTTCCCAAACAAGACCGGTTTTGTCGTCCCCAACAGAAAATTCTTGGGAAAACATTGATGCAAAAGAAGAAAATGATGATCGACCAGATTAAAAAGACCTGCACAGACAAAATGAGATTGAATAACTTCTTTGGATATTGATGATCATTCTACTTTTGCCTTTAAATTTTTTCTCTGACATAAAACACTAAAAGTATTCACATCCGTTTTGTCGTCTGCAGACTTTTTTTTCAATTTGGCCGAACATGACATTTTGTCGTTTTGGAAAGGGTAAGCGAGTAGCACGAGCGGCACGACGAAGCTAAGGTAGGACGGTATGTGTAAACATTACTTGTCAACTGGTTATTTCAAAGTTACCTATCTTAAAAAGTACACGACAGTGCAGCAACCTTCTCAACTCTGAATTATAATGTTTCTCAACAAATGATTACGGCAATCCAGCTCTTAGAACGTCATTTTCAGCAAGTTGAACGTGGAAAAACTTCGCGAGATTCACAGCCATTAATTTGTACGATAGAGGATTCCCAATCTATTTTTAGACCAGTGAGGCGTGACGATGACGTATTTGTTTAACGAAAAAACCGAACGCTATTGGTTAACCGTTTCCCATACAAGACCTGCTTTGGACTTCCTTTTTGCAAAAACACAGGAAACATTGAGATAAAAGAAAGGAATGCTTATTGTTAGCAGTCTCTCCTATTACCTAAATATTTTTCTATGTCATATCGTAAATAATTCACATTTCCAATGTCATTGGTTATGCAGTTTTCAAACGATTTTAATTGAGAAGAGTTTTATTTTTTGTCATTTAGGGAAAGAGTTGAACATTTATTCGTAACCAGGCACGTGCAGAAATCCCGTGAAAATCGGAATATTTCAAATTTTTTACCCGTCGAACTAAAGAGGAACCTTCTGCAAAGTATAAAAGTATAGACAATATCCAGCCTGTCCGGACTGCGCAGACTGACAAGGTTCGAGACTCATAACTCGTAGGTATTTTTCTGGGTCTCGAATAATTTCTCTATCTTACTATGTGTTCATATTCTAAATGAAACATCTAGTTTACGTCTGCTAAGTATGACTATGAGTCGTTTCTCGAAATTGTGTTTTATGAACTTCCCGTAAATTCCCTTTTAGTGTGACGTGTCACAAGGTTTTCGGCAATTTAGGGAGTAAAAGTGCTATCATACTTCAGATTAGACCTTTAAGAAAATTGGCATCAAAACAGATGTCGATAGAATGGCAAAGAATTTTGTGCTAACAATAAACTATGTTTACCGTTATGTTTTGATAAACCGTCGGTGTTGTTATAAAATCTCGTAACTACGGCTTAAATCAAGCCTTAGTTACGAGATTTTATAACAACATCTACGAAATACTTTTTTGTTTGTCCGAATTTACGTCACCATTAACTAGATAAAATCGTTCCCTATTGCTCATATTGCATACACAGAGTCAGGTCATTATGGTGTTGAGATTTGCACTCCTTACAGCTTTTCCTGTGGATAGAGTTACAAGCTTATATGCCGTTGTAGGGTTTGGCCAGGCCATCCAAGCCATTTCCTAGTTAAAGCTTAAACTTTCTTGTAGACGTTACGTGTACGTCAACGTTAGTAATCGCTCTTTTAGTAGTCTAGTGAATTGCCGTCGAACGGTGCAATAACGTTCTAAAGCGAATTTGTTTGCCTTTAAGATGCCATACAAATGACCAATTGTTATTAGAACATAAATATCGTACAAATTCAAATTTTCGGAAGGTTTTTGTTTTCACAAGGTTCGGTCTTGCTCACCAACGTTAAATGCAATTAGTTTCACGCTAATGCACTATGCACAAATGTAATGAACATGTGATTTTATGCTACGATATGCCAAAAGTAGTGCAGTGAGTGTAATTTCTGATCGATAACTCATCCAGCACGTGAGGCATGCGCAAAACACTAAAAATGCAAAATCACAAACAAGCCGAAAATTCGTGCGTCCTATGTGATTTCTTCATCAATATATCGTTTGTCAATAGTCTTGAGATGTGTCGTACAAAATTTATTTGCGGTAGACGGTATACTTTTCGAGATATTCAAAATTTGAAAGTGCACACTTTCTTTTGGAACTGAGTATAGACACAATTGTAAACACCCAGCAAACTTTTGAGCGCCGTGGAAAGTTAGAATGTCAATATACATACGCTTATTGTGGGTAAACAGCGCATGGTTACTCGCTTGAAATACGGTGTTTCTGCATCTTTTTGCTCATACTTTAATACTGCAAACCCCCTTTACTAACAAACTTACGAACATTTTTGAAACAACAACAAATCTGATTGGCCGGATAATTACTGTTTTTATTTCTCTTTCAATCAGATGTGTTGTTACAAGGTTTTTGCAAAAATCTTTGGTAGTAAAACGCGGCCCAGTTACCTAAGTGTAGTGGGGGCGGAAGGAGGTTAACTTATTTTTCACTCAACAAAAAAAAAAAAAAAAAAAAAAAAAAAAAATAAGGGTCAAGATTTTGAGATTACAATTTAAATACAAAAATATCTTATGACTATGTTTTTATTTTCTAGTAAGAAGTTGGTTATATCAGTAACAAAATTAAACATTAAAAAGTCTGATTATTTTCAGAAATTTAAGCGACATTTCATCTGTAGCACAGATACCCTCAGTTTTGCAGTGCTGAAATGGTGGTGGGTGGGGTAAACATTTTACCAAATCTTACAAATCAGGGCAAAGATTGCCTTTTAGAAAAGCGTATGTCCTCTGCATAATGGAATCGTTCTCTAACTCGTGTTTGAAAAGGTTTCTGAATGTCTTTCTGAGAAATAAGAGCCCATACCTCGATGAGGACTGAAGTGAGCTCCGCTCCGTTGATGGTATGCGTTATTGGGTAGAAATGTGACACTGAAGCATGTCCCATGCATGTTCTATAGGTTTCATGTCATGTGACCTGGCTGGCCAGTCTTTACGACCAACATCTTGATCTTAAAGATACCGATTTAATACCCAAGCACGGTGAAAGATTGCATTATCGTCCATAAGCACAAATTCCTGACCATGACACCAGTGTAAGGAAAAACGTATGATACCAGGAGTTCGTCAATGTAACGTCGAACATTCATAGTGCCATTCAAGAGCATGTGTAGGGCTGTGTGACTGTCCTACAAGATGCCAGCCCAAACAATAACTGACCTGCACCCAAACCTATCGTGTTGGGTATTGAGAAATCTACGAAATTTTCATAACGTTGACGCCAGAAACGTCTACGACGGCCCTGTAAGCCCACACAAAATTTGGGCTCGTCTGTGAACAACACGTGTCGGAAATGTCTCAGTTTCAAGTTAACGTGGGCGTAGGTAAACGCTACGCGGTTCCTTAGGCTTTTTAACGTCAATGGAGACCTACCACGGGACGACAAGCGCACAAGCTGACATCCTTCTGCCTGTTCAGAAGTGCCTGTGATGAGATCAGAACACCAGAATCGTTTTCGACGTTTCCATTTAGAGCAACAGCTGATTCAAACCTCTGACGTGTCACCATAACATCAATTGAACGGTCGTCACATTCCAAGAAGACCTCAGACGTCCACTCTGGGAATGTCAAGTGATGTTCCCTGTCTCCATGAACTTTTCCCGAATTCGCCGGATGACACTTTGGCCAACATCGTGCTCGTGGGGCACCTGGCGCTGTGTCTGCCTGCAAACAGCCGTCCGACGGCTCTGGACTTCTCTGCTTCCGGCATATGACTTCTAGATGTGTTTAAATGCCGTCAATGCATTGTTTCTCTGATTTTCGAAAGATTAGAGTCCAATTTTTTAAAGGAATCTTTTCATCGACACATTACAGACTTTCTATACACAGGCATTACACCGGAACTTTAGGGGTAGGCATGTTTGTTTCAAGTTGAGCGGATTATGAGAGTAGTCACGGTTATAAATAGACATCGAGTCGTAAGCCGTGACGAAAGGTTACGGTATATTCCAATACATGTAAATAGGGAGGAGCGCCTATTTTCCACTGAATAAAAGCGAACAAGGACATGTATTGCGTGCTGTCTGCGATGCCGTGTGAGTTCAGTAGCTGTATCCAGATAGTACTTCGTCGATTTATTACAGGGATACGTGTTCGAGTCACATATTTTTTATAATTCGAAATACCTCTTACCCCGTCAATTTAAACTCGCTGATCTTTGATCATTCACAGGTCGTTGTCTATCTATAAGTGAACCATGGTACAGACATGTACATGTATTCTTCCAACTAAAACACACCGACAGTTTACATGAACATTCTATAATACAAAGCTATAATGAATATAATTTGTGACCCTTAATTTATTTTGTTGAGTGTATAAGCGTATGATTTTTATCTGCAAGAGTTAAATATTGCTTATTTTGATAGTTTGTTTTATCAAACAAAGATGATAAATACATTTCTGTATTGAAGTAGTCTTTGTGAAGACAAATCAATGATGATATAATTTTGCCCATTCCTGCAGACAGCTCCAATAATTTATCTTATATGCCATCTAAACATCATAAAAAGGTTATCCAAATTGCCAGCTAACGGCCGCATAAAGTAATCCAAATACGCCAGCTAACAGTCACAAAAAGTAATCCAAATACGCCAAATACACAAATGTAACAGTCACGAAAACTAATCTCAAAAAGGTGCTACCTTATAAGCACAACGATTATTATTTTCAACCTAATCCTGGTAACTGCAGCTTGAAACAAACTGCAGTTACGAGGTTTTTGTTGAAAAGCGACAAAATGCTAGAAAATAGACACAAAAAAGTATGCCAGTTTGCAGTCGCAAAAAATTGATCGCATTCACTGTCTTCGACCTGCCGACGGATCAGTTGCGAATTGTTGACTGGGTACGCCCGGTCTCTCCAACCTCAGCTTATAGGCACAAAAAGTTATATATATGCATTAAATTTGTCGCTTTTCAACCACAACCTCGTAACTGCAGCTTAGAACAAGCTGCAGTTACGATGTTTTTGTTGAAAACTGACGAATAACTAGATAATGCAAAAAGTTGTCACAAGGCGCAGACTAATAGACACAAAAAGTTATGCTAGCTAGTCGTTGCAAAAAGTTTATCACAATTACTGCCTTCGACCTGCCCTCGGATCGGTTGCGAATTGTTGCAAGTTTGTGCCCTGGCACTCTAATCTCCGTCTCAGTCTCCCTCGGACTCGAACCTGGACCTTGCAGCACACCTCGTTGGCAGCACATTGACCTGCCCCTCGCATTCGGCAAAATCTCTTCGGAACCCTGTTTGCGCGGCCGCACGCAGCATCGACTCCGGTGTCGATCAGAAGCGATAAGATCAACAGTGTACATAAAGCGAGTGTTACAGTTTTCATCTTTGACGTTATTCTCTTCTGATTCTGAAAAGAAAGTTGTATAAAATAAGGAAACGATTTCATCCAGTAAACCATGACGTAATTTCGGACAAACAAATAATATATCGTTATAAGCCCCATCCCTAAAGTTGACCAAATAAGGAAATATTTTTGTTATTAAACAATGAAAATTTAGGAAAAATCCAACTTAGCCCCCCCCCATGTTCAGACACTACGGCTTTAGCCCACCCGATATTAAATTGCTTACTATGGGCCTGATATAATATGTCTGAATGATTTATTTACCATAAGTACGTGCCTTGATTTTTCGATCAGTCTCGGTAGACTAGGGCTTATCACTGTCGACTTTTTAATGTACATTAAGGTAGTCCATCCATAATGAGATTTGCGCGACGTCGGAATTATTCGGGCAACGTCCAAAACATTCGGCGGTTGAAGTTTCCATCGTCGAATGTTTACGACCGCATCCGAATAGGTTTGGATACGTAGCGATGCCGATCGAAGAGAAAAATCCGATGTTTTATGAATCACAAAATGACCACATTACGGATATTCCACCTAAACGTCACCTTTTTTCTTCTAAACGACTAAAAAAATCAAAACATACCTTTTTTCGAGTCAATGAGGAAAATATCCAAGGTAAAAAAAAAATCCACGATAAATGATTTGTTTATGAAATATTTTATCCGACCAACTGACAGGCTGTCTGGTTTATAACTGATAAGCCTTTCTGGCAAATCAACCCTTTTCCGTGGAACGACACGGTTTTGCCCATTTTTTTCCCAAACAACAAATTTTTAGATGTTCCAATTTGAAAACCTGCGGACGACAAAATGAATGTTGATGTACAATACAGAATAGACAACATTGAGACGAAAGGAGAAAATGTTGTTTGTCAGCATTTTCTTCTTTTGTCTCAATATTTTGTTCAAGCCTATTCGCCAGGGGCTTGTTTGGGAAAGGATTAATCCATTACCAAACGGCAAAATTTAAGAACATTCACATTTCAAAGATGTTGCAGACGACAATTTCAAGTGAATGATTTTTTTACAATTTTTGGTCTCAGAGTAGGAAAAAATGTGGGGAATGCAGAAATTGCTTGTCATAAGCAATTCCTTATTTCCCACAGTGTTTTCCAATGCCTTTTTTTGTGAGGGAGTGAAAAACGTCACTGTGCAGCAATTGGTTCATTGGGTTAGGATATATCGAATTTGAAAGCTCCTGTATACAACATAGAATTGCTGTTGAAATTAATATATCGACGGAGTATTGCAAAACCTCCTAACTCCAGCTTTAGTTAAAAGGACATTTCAGAATTTTTTGTCATAAATTTTACTTTTATTTTTATCTGAAAGAGCATATTTCCTCATGAAAATTCTGAAAATTTCGAGCCAAAATATTGTGCCGTTTACGAGGAATTTATATTTTTGTGTTAAAATTGAACAAATTGTTGTGGACAACAGTTCGGATTTATATGCAATTTATCGATTATGTCTCAACTTTAAATGCGTGTTTCTCGCTTATTGGCAACAACTTCAAAAAACCAATAGTATTTACACTCATTAGAATAACCAATCTTGGAATCAAGACATACTTTAAAAAATTGAAATTGGAATGAAATGTCCCTTTAAGCTGGAGTTTCGGGATTTTGAAATGACACCGACGAATGTAAATACGATATTCCGTATATTCCGGATGAAGTTTTGAGGCACAAGAAATACACGCACATCACCAAACTTTGGTTTTTATTTTGGGCCAGGTTCTGCAAAAGAATCAATATAACGTCTTTCCAAACATTTAAACAGGGGTCCGCTTTTGGAGTTGCTGCACACGATTATTTGGATAATATGGACTAAGATGTGATTAGTGTACACTGTAACACATATATAGGCAAAACGGAGATCTTTAGCATTTTCATCTTTTGCCTCAATACGTTTCCAATCCCTTAGTGTGTTAAGTACGTCAAAACAAGGTCTTGTTTGGGAAAATACTAGGGCCAAAATATCGATTTGAAAACGGATTGAAGCAGAGAAGGCAGAAAACACCAGCAATTTACAAAGGATGGGTTGCAATAAGGGGTCAAAAAATAGATTTTCTTTAAATTTCGCGGATTGATAGGGTTACATAATCAGGGTGGATAATCACGTGACCGGGAAGGATACACTGTATTAGAAAATGGCGGCTTGAACTCCCGCCTGGGATCAGTTTTCAGGTAATTATTCACGTTTTACCAATTTTCTCGTGAAGATACATAGCCTATCATATGCGCATTTTCATTATTCGAGCTCCGCCACCAACAATTACACACAAAAACATGCAGTTTTGTCAAACATCGTGGCAGTTTGCGTCCACTCGCAACCGGCCACATGTTTTGGGGTGGATACAACGGATGAGTTCAAGCCTATTTTGGACTAAATTACCTGTATATGCCATATACTTCAACAAATTCCGTATGAAATCGTAGGCTTTTGTCAAACACACTCAGTGGCTAAGTAAGAACTACAGGGAATGCTGCGCTTTTCTAAAAATCAAGGTTTTGGCTGATGGATACCTCGCATCATTCATCTTGTTTGGGATACATCGTACTCTGGCATAATATACGTTTCATATGGAATGTACAATTGAGCTCTAGTTAGTAAATATGTACAGCGAAAACAACTTTGTATTGTATGTCAATAATTATCTCACTGTAATGACGTAAATCGAGCACACAAATATGCATGTATATATTTCTGTCATTCCAGCATAGTCTTATGTTGAAATCGCTTTCAAATAAAGTTCAATTTGATTTGATAGCGGAGTATCCACCCATTTTATTCTACTGAGACTTTAATTTTTCCGTTCGAAGAAAAAATAAAAACAATTCTTGTTGGTACTTTTTAACCAAACTTGTGACATGGAATATGTTTTTGTGGAATTTACAATTTAATAGATATGTTGGTATTCAAAAATTCATACAAGAAAATGTGTTTTCTCAGTTTTTGTTTTGCTCCAAAGAAGGAAGAGGGTGGACTCGTAGCCACAAACCAATACCCGTCATCAAGTTTTTGGCTACGATATCGCAGCTACTGTCATTTCGCCTGCAAATCAGTTTTGGTCACTCTATATTTCGATTTTAGGATGAAAGATTAATTAATATTACACTGTTTAAACTAAATTAAAGTTAAATTATGTGTACTAAATAGTATTTGAAAACGAAACCACTCGTTCATCGTAATTCCAACCAAGTAGACCAAGTAGATCGATAACCCATATCCTGAGGTGGGTGGGGTAAGATGAAATATTTCGATTGACAGCTACAAGAAAAACTCGCAAATGGAGGCCGTCATCGCTGGTATGAGATGTGAAAGTTACAAATGTGAAGGGATTTTTTCAGTGAATAGATAAATAAACTATGGCTTTCGTGGAAAAGTACATTAGCTTTCAAAATTTGATATTTCATTTGTCAACTACAAACGGCTAAACAAGGTATTTTGCACACAAGTGTCTCACTAGGTTAACCCATCCTTCTAGCTTTCTTGGCATGAATCAAGAATCCATTACTTGAATCATCAAAATTGATGTGTGAATGGCTTCTGCAGCCATTAGTGAAAAGAATCTAAGCTCGTGTTAAAATACAAAATTGATCTGAATTTTTTAATCAGATATTTGGCTGCATTTTTATTTCTGTAGTGTCCGTAACATTTTACAGTGCAATAAAAAGTCCTGAGCTTATGTTAACATGAAACAGATTATTTCATTTAGGCTACCATATTGAAAGCTGTAATATTCTAGACTATTGAAGCTTTGTTGTAAATGGATCCTTAGAAAAATCATCATTGTAACAATTTGTTACGGACACTAAATATTCAAGCTAGGGTCTATAAATATCCAATTTTCTGAGACACAACTCTAAAAATATGGGTACAATAGACTACCAATATTTACCTTAGGAACTGTTTTATCAAATCAAAATAAAGTTGTTTGGAAATAATCAAATATAATTCATCACATGTACCTTGAATTCTAAAATTATTTTGGTGAGATAATATAACGCCCAAACATGGCCATTTTCGGGATGTAAATCGTTCCATAATTCAAAAAACGAAGCTACGAAGCTACGTATTGCCCCAAATTTGGTAGTCAATGAAAATAACTATACTAACAAATATTAAAGGTCGATTGCACATGCTATAGTTTTTTTGCTAAAGTGCATATAACATCATAAATTTTGAAAGTGGACAAATACCGTGTTTTAGCCGAATGTTCGTCTACAGGTTTGATAATCTTGGTTATTATTTCATAATAATGTAAAATGTAGTTTTAAAGCCTTATGGGGTACAGCCATGTAAATCATGTTATTTCCAAAATCAAGCCCTTTGTTGTTGATACCCAGTAGAAACTGAATCAAATTGAATGGAAATTTCAATTGTGTACCAACAGCAAAGGGTTAATATTATTCATTCTAATCTAAGCCTTTGCATTTCAGTATTTCTCCCACATGACCGGAACCCCGACTGGCAGAGACAACTAATCTAAACGGATCATAGATGTCAAGGCCTAGATAGATCCTACAACACCAGTAAACAATGGTAAATGACAAGTTTTGCACTATTTTTCAAACCTTCGATCGGCTCTAATGATCTGGCTCCCCAAACGTGTTAGAATTCCAGGGTCAATATCTTTTCTAGCTGAGTCGGGATATTTTAGTTAGTGGGTAACTGCGGATACCATCAATTCAATGAAACTTTGTTCAAACCCTGGCTTGGCCAATATCTTTGCTTACATTTGACAAACTTTATATCTTCATCACGAAATGGGAGAAACAGCTGGTTGTTCAGATTGGATTTTCATTGTCGTGTTAATTGTTGGTACAGGTTCGAGAAATACTAGGAACACATAGTTAGGTGAACAAGTCACACTATATGACTGGAAAAATGTTGAATGCAGCCGCTGTGCTAAAGTTTCATTGAATCACTGGCTATTTTTGGTCCAATAGAATTATAAATTTTATATGTGCCGAACAGTGTTTCATTAAAATTTTATGCCGTGTTTGTAATAAAGAAAGAATTGCAGAGAACACACTGTTAGGTGCTGCAAATTGTGAAATAAAAAGACGATTTCCCAAACAAGACCCATCTTTGGTGTCCCCACTAGCAATGGGGAGAATCACGTGATTGACAATGATATTATACACGAAAAAATGGCGACGAAATGACCGCTTCGGCGTGAAAATCAAAACTTTAGAAAGGTATGTATTCAATATACTTAGCTTCTCAGACAAACCACCTATCCTAAAGTATCCGCTAATATCTAAGGGTTTCACAGATACCCAACTTTCCTCTATCCATTCGCTGTATTTAGAGAACACTTAAAGAACATTTCCGAAATTCGGAAAATTTTGGCTGTGTGTTAAGCACGCCACATCATATTTTCAGCTTTATTTCTTACCCAAAGAAATCTCTGTTCACACGGCATATTTCCAGACCATTTTTTATCGATGACATTTCATTCTAGTCCATTTAGAAGGTCCGTGTTGTCTTTTTTAAGCGTATTTACGAAAAAAGATGTTAAACACACGTACAGTACTGTAGTGTTTGGCACGCCGAATTCTTGTGATTGTAATGTTAAACACGCAAACAATTGCTCGTGTACTATGGATGCCAAGGATATTGGACAAATTGATTATATTCATGACCAAACCCGATTGAAATCTGGTGTTAACTTGCAGTAACATGTGACAGACATCGTAAGGGGTAATCTGTTATAAAGTTGGAAAAAACGAAATCGGCTATAATTGCTTTAATTAATCAAATCTCCTGTTATACATAATTTTCCATGATAAATACGTGTAAACACAAAGATTCTGAACTGAAATGTGATGTCTTCGTTTACTAGTTTACGGTCAAAATCGCTTTCAGAGTATTGAAAGTTTTTTTTTAATTGGTCAGAAGAAAATATTGTAGAAGATAACCCTTTATTTGTCCCTGTCAGATTTTTTTCTTCAGATAATTACATCATAAACCAGGTTCTACATGATACTATATGTTACTTTCATGCCAGAAACCGGATTTTAAGTGGATTGTTAATAATCTATATGTCAAATTCTGATAAAACGGTTACCTTTTTAACTGCTTTTAACATATATCTTTACAATTTTCTTCAATTTTTAAATTGACTCGAAAGAAGTCTCGGCTTTCTTTACGCAAGTCAAAAGTCTGGAATCAAAAGGAAGCACGCAACGCCTTCAAAATCGGAAACTCAGATAAAAAAAAGTCATTATAAGTCTCCAATGTACCGAGCTTCGCCTAGTAAATCATCGTTAGATAGTGCTTCACTATTGAAGAAACATTTAAAAAGGCCATGGCAGGAACTCAGTTAATATACAATTCAGAACCAGATGAAATCAATTCAAATAATCACAATCCTTCTAATTTACATTTATATTCTTAAGTCAACATTTTAATTTCTGGCGCAGGAAACATGATGCTGAAAGGAAATACAAATGCAACTTATAAATTTGTGAAAATTCGTTACTCCTGGCCTGTGCCCTGCGATTACATCAGAGGGATCACAGAAGGCAGTCAAACGTGACATGCCACATGTGTTCTTTTACGACAAATTACAGACACACCAGGAAAGATCACCTTGATTTCCATGCAGGTAGAAGATAGTATGTTTGTGATTGTGGTAAAACTCTAATTTACAGGTCCAATCTCCATTGTCACAAGAAGAATTTCAATAGATCTACTAGCAAAAGAGCTTGAATGACTTTCTCAAAAGGATGGGTTGCAACAATGAATCAATAATTAGATTTTCGTCAAAATCTGTGGATTGATAGGGTTACTACCGTTACATACTATCTTTTATTTGCTTGTGTAAAAATCGGATTTGGGGCTTATTTTTATAGTTTATTACAAGAAATCACACCGGTAACAATTTATACAAATAATAAAGGTTGTAGAGATGGTTTCGTAAATTGAGTACTTCAAAAGTAAGCAAAATCTGAAATTGACAGAAGAACGAATACAGAAGTTAAGAAAACCTGATATGATAGATGGTTCGTAAAAAATGTCCTGTCCTTGGTCTATTGAAAGTACATGCAAAATTTCATTTTGATATGATTGATACAGAAAAAGTGATTGAACTTCAAAGTAAAAAATTGCTTCACATTTCATTTTACCCCTCCCACTTTGTCAACCATTATCTATAATTTTCAGATTTTTTACACATACAATATAAGATACTATGTAACACACCGTAAACTAGGAAACGAGGACATTACGTTTCAGTTCAGAATCATTTTGTTTGCACGTATTTGTCATGGAGAATTTTATATAACAACAGATTTAATTAGTTAGAGCAATAATGTTATAGCCGATTTCGTTTTTTTTTCAAATTCATAAAAGATTACCCCTTACGATGTCTGTCATATGTTTGAACTTTCTGTAAGTTAACACCGGATTTCTATCAGATTGGGTTATGAATAAACAACCAATTCGTCCAATATCCTTGTCTTCCCTAGTACACGAGCAAGTGTGTGCGTGTTTAACATTACACTCACAAGAATTCGGCGTGCCAAACACTACAGCACTGCACGTGTGTTTAACATCTTTTTCGTAAATACGCTTAACGAAAACAACACAGACCGTTGTAAATGGACTAGCATGAAATGTCATCGATAAAAGATGGTCTGGAAATATGCCGTGTGAACAGAGAGTTCTTTGGGTAAGAAATAAAGCTGTAAATATGATGCGGCGTGCTTAACATACATCCAAAATTTTCGCAATTTCGGAAATATTCTTTAAGTGTTATCTAAATACAGCGAACGGTTAGGGGAAAGTTGGGTGTCTATGAAAACCTTAGACAATAGCGGGTACTTTAGGATAGGTGGTTTGTCTGAGAAGCTACGTTAATTGAATACATACCTTTCTAAAGTTTGAATTTTCACGCCGAAGCGGTCATTTCGTCGCCATTTTTTCGTGTTCAATACCATTGTCAATCACGTGATTCTCCCCATTGACTAGTAAGGCTTGGGAAAACATTGCGACAAAAGAAGAAAATTCTGATAGCCAGCATTTTCTCTCTTTTCTTGATAAAGTTTGGCAAGACCATTGAGATTTTTTTCTTTTGGCACGAAAGGCTGTCAGATGGCTAGGATTGGTTGTTTTAGTATAATTGTATTGAGTCTAAAAATTAAAACAGGGAACACATTGTAAGATGACAAGCTAATGCAGCCCTAACTTCATGAAAACAGACTTGTCTACAAAAAACAAATTTTGTCTACAAAAAACAAACTTGATTTGTTGTTTCTATATTTCCAGGGAATGACTGAATTGGACCATTAACGGAGCAGCTTAATACAAAATCATGATGTTTTACTGGTGTTTTCATCTGTGGAACATAGGTTGAAGGAATTTATTTTTAAAAGTGGGGCAAAAAGAGGGAAAAAAGATGACAATGATGATGTACTGCTGCTGAGGAAGGCTGGTTAGGATACAAAGACGTTGACTGCTATAGATCGAGCATCAGTGATTGGCAAACTTAACCCTTTCCAAAACAAGATCTTGATTTGATGTCTCTAATAGAAGAGGTTTGGGAAAACTTTGAGGTAATAGAAGAAAATGCTGATAATCTACATTTTCTCCTGTTGCCTCATTATTTTCTTTTGTTTTGTTCACAGATGCTGTCTTAATTTACACGCATTTTGTCATAGCCCCTTTCTAATTAGAAAACCCCGAAATTTTGCTGTTTGGGAAAGGGTTTATGGAATACGTGTTTTGAATTGGAAGATGACAATGTTTGAAAATAAAGTAGTTTTAATTCGACTACCTGGCTCTTTCTATATAACGAAACGTTATTTGTACCCCTTTATGCATGGCGGCTGGCACAATTATTAAATCAGACTTGCATCTACAACTTGGTGGAAAAAGATGAAACTGTTAATTCAAGCATTCTTTTCCCAATTGGTGCGTTCAAAAGCTTTTTTCTTGAATACCCAACTGGTCAATGGTTCCTCCTTTTCCCACTGCGGAATTTCTGATGATATTCTGATATCTGTATATGACATAATTCTATGGCTAATATGTAGTTAGATTTAAAAGGGGAATGGCACTTAGAATCATGCAAATTTTCCGAGAACTTCGTACAAAATAAATATGTATTATGAAAATATGGCCTTTAAATTGCATCTATGCCTAATCTTAGCTTTCTATCTTGTGTATTGGCTAGGATGTCGACGGATTTAAAACCCCATATGTTCCATTATTGTAAATATTATCCCCGGGACAAAAAATCATGGGGTTTTTAATCCGTCGACATCTAAGCCAATACACAAGGTAGAAAGCTAAGATTTGGCATATATGCAATTTAAAGACCATATTTTAATAATATATATTTATTTTTTTTGTACGAAGTTCTCGGAAAATTTGCAAGATGTTAAGTGTTATTCTGCCTTTAACCAATTGCCACACAATGACTCTTTTTACTCCCTACTACAAGATAATGGCTTTAAAAAACATTGTGGGAAATGAAGAAATTGCCAGTGAAAAGCAAATAAAGCATTTACCACAATGTTTTCTACCCAGAACGACCAAAATTATGTCATATTTCATTCATTCATTAATATTGTTGCCTGCAATATCTTTTGATTTGGATCAGTCCGACTTTTGCCGTTTGATAATGGCTTAACTCTTACCCACACAAAACCTTGTTTTGACTGCACAATAGAAAAGGATTGGGAAAACATTGAGACTAAAGAAGAAAATGCTGATATTCAGCATAGTCAGCATTTTCTCCTTTTTCCTCAATTTTTATATTGATATTTTCCAGGCTACATTGCATTCTATATTTATCAATTTCCATTTTGTGGACTGCAGCAGCATTTGAAATAAGACCACCCCAAAAGTTTGCTGTTTGGTAAAGTCAACAAAGAAATTATCCTGTGCGTGACTGTAGCTGCTATTTTTTATATTCAAGTCGCCACGTTTTTGTTCCGGCTGTCTGTCCAAACTTCCATCCGCCCGTCAGTCATTTACCCCTTTCACCTTTTTTTATTTTCTACCATACCAAATGAAGATTTTATACCATACTTCAGGTTTGTAACAAACATTTTCAACTTGGACCAGTCTGGCTGATAAGGATTAATCCATTACCACATCATGATACACATGTCTACTTTGAAATTGATGACCCACAAGATAAAGGATAATGAATCTAAGATATAATATCATTGTGGAAAATGAAGAAATTGCCTGTGAAAAGGGCAATATTTTCATCTTCCACAATAATATTTTCAATAAAGAAACTTTTGAAAGATCAAAACATAAAGTATTATTCACTTGAAATTGTCTTCTGCAACATCTTTGAATTTGGACCAAACTAAAATTTTGTTGTTTTACAAAGGGTAAAATACTATCACATTGTACAAATTTGACAATACTGTATTCTATATAAGAATACCAAGTAGTATCAGATTTACAATGATTGAACAACTTTAAAAACTGTAGGTCTGGTCATGGCAAGACTTGGAACCATTATCCATGAAAACAACTTGAAGCTTGACTGTGGTCTTCATCATCATGTAGCCAGGAAGTTTGTTATGTTGACAGAAGGTCACAAAAGGTGTAGATCAATAGTCTAGTCCATTTGACGCATTTTGACGCACAAAAACAGAAAAGCTCCGGAAAATATTGTGGAAAATGAAGACATTTCGTCATTCCCCCAAATGGCTCCTACCCAGGGAGACCACAAATATAAAATTACGTTCACTTAAAATTGTCATCTGTATTAACATGATTGATTTTGGAAGAGTCAAAATTATTGTAATATGTTACATTGTAATATGGGTTGTAGGGATTCCGGGGCATCTACTGTTCTGTTTTCACAAATTGTCTTGGAGTGGACACACGTTCAAAAATAAATAAGGTTAAAGCTCGGGCTTCCATGCCTGCGCCTAGATACACATCAGTATGAAACATCACTAAATCAACACCTTTCATATTTACAGAGTTGAAACATGCATAAAAATGTTCAGAATGACAGATGTGACCGACATATTTTTATTCTTCTCTTCTGCCATTTTATCATATTGACGAAGTCTTCAGTCATGCATTCATATTGATATATTTCTGGCCCTCCACGAATTCAGACATGTCCGCGGTTTCTCGGAATTCACCAGGACCAAGAATACTGATCTACATGTATCTGCTATGTTAAAGTGTCTTGTTAGAGAAGATTAACACCACCTGAAAAATACAGACAAGATTTGTTCAAACAAACAGCAGTATAAGGATGATATTAATGAATATAATTTTTTCCCAAACAATTAATAATAAAAGTAAAACGCAACCAAACCTTTAACCTCCAGAAAATATCGAAGAAAAGGGAGAAAGAAATTAACATCATCTTCCTTTTCCTCAGTATTTACAAATTTTACACAAATCTTTTCCTTTTAGTTTTAAACACAAATTTGTAGACTACAGCATCTTTCAAACTAGATCATACTTAAACTTTGTCATTTGGGAAAGGATTAAAAAAGTTTTCTGGTAAAAAACATTGTGGGAATTGAAGACATTTCTTGTCACAAGCAATTTCTTCATTTTGCACAATGTTTTCCTAAGGCTTTATCTTCTGATGAGTCAAAATGAGTTAACCCGTGGGAATGAATTAATATTTAACTTGTCTGTTGAAATACTTCACAATTCAACATGTGTTGATTTTTAGCTTCTTTCAATGCTCGTCCTTACCATAACCTCTAGATAAAGTGGCGATTGATTATGCATTCATGCAGACAATACCACTTCATTCATAGAGGGAACACAATCAAGTCATGCATGCATGTAGCTTACTTTCACAAGATTACAAGATCGAAAATTCCCCATTTCAACCTTGTTGGTCTCTTTAACAAATTGTCTTTTAAATTTCAATTGGTAACATGCAAATTTTTAAACTTTCGGTTGATCTAATAGTTTTTTTTTTTCAATTTGGAATTGGTCAATCCAAAAAATTGTCTTCTGTAAAATTGAAGTCCGTATTTCTACAGATCTCAACCTTCATGGACATTAATTATTAAATGAGATTATGGTTGTGTGTGTGTTTCGATGCAGATGTCCCGTGTTGGGGGCACTCTAGGCGTTTAAAATATTCAACTTATATATATTTGTGTGCTCGATTTACGTCATTACAGCGAGATATTGACATACAATACAAAGTTGTTTTCGCTGTATTTAGGCCTATTATCTTGAGTTCAATTGTACATTCCATATGAAACGTATATTATCCAGAGTACGGTGTATCCCAAACAAGATGAATGATGCGAGGTATCCATCAGCCAAAACCTTGATTTTTAGAAAAGCGCAACATTCCCTGTAGTTCTTATTTAGCCACTGAGTGTGTTTGACAAAAGCCTACGATTTCATACGGAATTTGTTGAAGTATATGGCATTTAAAGGTAATTTAGTCCAAAATAGACTTGAACTTGTCCGTTGTATCCACCCCAAAACATGTGGCCGGTTGCGAGTGGACGCAAACTGCCACGATGTTTGACAAAACTGCATGTTTTTGTGTGTAGTTGTTGGTGGCGGAACTCGAATAATGAAAATGCGCATATGATAGGCTATGTCTCTTCACGAGAAAATCGGTAAAACATGAATAATTACCTGAAAACTGATCCCAGGCGGGAGTTCAAGCCGCCATTTTCTAATACAGTGTATCCTTCCCGGTCACGTGATTATCCACCCTGATAATATCTTTAATTTGTATGTGTAAAAAAATTGGTGTCGGCTTATTTTTCGAGATATGGGTAAATAAAGTGGGTGGGGTAAGATGGACTGAAACACAGTAGGGGTCATTCTAAGTCGCTTATCTTTCTTATTCTTAGCCCAAGATTCGTGAAAATGTGTATGCATGTCTTGTGATATATGCGTTAAACATTTATGGGCTTATATTTGATATTCCATGTATAGTTTTTCCGTAATACCCATTCTTCTTTCTTTAAAAAAAATTCGCTATTTTTTAACGACCAACTTTACCAACTATCTCCACACGTTTTATCTTAAATCCGATTTCTATTAAACTTTACAGATGTGTTGTCCAGATATTATTGTAACTTTGTGTGAAATTTGAAAGAAAAGCGTAGATCAGTTTTTGAGATATTTGACCTTGACCTTCAAAATGACTTCAAAACTCGGAAAATGCCAAAATGTGATATTTAAAGCGCCAATTTTATTCATAAGGATTGGGAGCATGGTTTCTTTTTTATTGTTCCTAATGAGTTTCGTCGCAATATTTACTTTTTTGTATCGTACAACCCATTCGGAAGAATTGGAAAGAAAAGAAATCATTTTTACTTCTCAGTTTTCTTATCAAACTAAATATTGCACATGAAACATGTATACGCGGAAACAGCTGTGATTAATATTACTACCACAGGTGAGTGAAATTAAATATTAGCTTTATGTTAAGATTGCTAGAATTACCAAAGCTTTATATGTAACTTGAATTGTCTAAGAGTTTATATTCACTCATCTCGTGATGGACAAGGATTATCAATTTGCTACGAGAAAACTGATCATTTTCAGATTGCATTTCTTATATGGTTATATAATGAAGACGTATTGTGAATATTTATATAACCTTATATAATATCAACAAAAAGAAAATAATGTTAAATGTATAGACATGCCTTAAACAAATATCTGTCTAATAATGATTTCATTAGATGAAATAACCGGGTAACTCTGAGAGGTGACCAAGTTTATTATATTGAGTATATCAATTTTAACGGTAAAATCATACAATAAAAACCCCAAACATATGTGCAATGCATTCTTTTATGAATGGGCTGTCACATGCCATTCAACCCTAACCATTTTCCCAACAATGCGTAGTTTTAACGGACTTTCCCAAATTTGATGTTATTTTGAAGGTCAAGGTCAAATATCTCAACACCGGGCTAACGCTTTTCTTTCAAATTTCACACAAAGTTATATTAATATCTGGATAATACATCTGTAAAGTTTCATAGAAATCGGAATTCAAATAAAACGTGTGGAGATAGTTTGGTAAAGTTGGTCGTTAAAAAATGGCGAAATTCTTCGAAAGAAAGAAGAATGAGTATAACAGAAAATATATACATGGAATATCAAATGTAAGCCCATAAATGTTTTACGCATATATCACAAGACACGCATACAAATTTTCACGCATCTGGGGCTAAAATTAAGAAAGATAAGCGACTTAGAATGACCCCTACTGTGTTTCAGTCCAACTTACCCCACCCACTTTATTTACCCATATCTCGGAAAATAAGCCGAAACCAGATTTTTTACACATACAAATTAAAGATATTATGTAACCCTATCAATCCACGAAATTTAAAGAAAATCTATTTTTCGACCCCTTATTGCAACCCATCCTTTCAGGAAACAACTGAAATTTTAGAATTTTGTTTGCTCGTCAGTAATTTTTAGCTCCACTGGCCGAAGGCCAGCGAGCTATTGTCATGGCGTTGTGTCCGTCGTGCGTGCGTGCGTCCGTCCGTCCGTGCGTCCGTCCGTCCGTCCGTTAACTTTTTCTTTAAAAATCTTCTTCTCAGAAACTACTGGACCAATTTTAATTAAATTTCACAGAAATGTTCCTTGCATAGCCCTCTTTCAAATTCCTTCAAAGAATTCAATTCCATTGAAAACTCTGGTTGCTATGGTAACAAATACGAATTTTTAGAAAAAACTTAAAAAATCTTCTTCTCCCAAACAACTTATCAGATTTCTTTGAAATTTGACAGGCATGTTCCTTTGGTGACCCTTTTTCAGATTCCTTGAAGAAATTTTGATAATTCGAAAAACATGGCCGCTGTGGGCGGGGCTTATTTTCCATATATGGCGCATAGTGTAATTTTAAAAAATCTTCTTCTCAAAAACTACTGGACCAATTTTAATTAAATTTCACAGAAATGTTCCTTGCATAGCCCTCTTTCAAATTCCTTCAAAGAATTCAATTCCATTGAAAACTCTGGTTGCTATGGTAACAAATACGAATTTTTAGAAAAAACTTAAAAAATCTTCTTCTCCCAAACAACTTATCAGATTTCTTTGAAATTTGACAGGCATGTTCCTTTGGTGACCCTTTTTCAGATTCCTTGAAGAAATTTTGATAATTCGAAAAACATGGCCACTGTGGGCGGGGCTTATTTTCCATTATTCGGCCAGTGAGCTATTGTCATGGCGTTGTGTCCGTCGTGCGTGCGTGTGTCCGTCCGTCCGTGCGTTCAACTTTTAGCTCACGTGAAGACAAAGTACTCAAGGTGAGCTATTGTAATCGGTGAATGTCCGTTGTCCGTCTGTCTGTTGTCTATCGTCCAACAATTGCTTTAAAAGTCTTTTCCTAAATCACAAGGCCAAACGACCTGAAACTTTGCAGGGATCTTCTTTGGGTTAAGCTCTACCAAAGTTTTAAAAGGAATTTTATTCCTTTTGAAAACACAGGAAAAGGGGCCTTATTTACATTTTCACTGTTTCACTCTAGTGGCCACAAATTTGGCTCAATCCTATTGAAACTTGGTCATAATTAAACTGGTCAAAATAATTGTTTAAGCATACAGAGATCTTAATGACATTTCCAATGTTTATATACTGAAGGCCACAAATTCAGCTCAATCTGAAAAAACAACTGGTCAAAATAATTGTTTCAGCATACAGAATGAACCTTTTTGAACATGGAAAGGTTTTGTGTTAAAACATGGGAAAAGGGGTCTTTATGACATTTTCTTACACTGAATTTGATTGAGTCAAAGTGTTTGTCACTTAAAAAGAGAAGCTTGTCTTGAATTGGGCAGATCTAGACTAAGAAAGGGGGTCTTAATGATTTTTAGCTCCACTGGCCGAAGGCCAGCGAGCTATTGTCATGGCGGTGTGTCCGTCGTGCGTGCGTGCGTGCGTGCGTGCGTCCGTGCGTGCGTCCGTTAACTTTTTCTTTAAAAATCTTCTCCTCTCAAACCAGTGGGCCAATTTTGACCAAACTTTGCAGGGATGTTCCTTGGGTGACCCTTTACTTAAATTGTTCAAAGAATTTTGATTGGTCCATAAATGTGGGCGTGGCAGGGCGGGGCTTATCAGACTTAGAGAAATCTCAAAATAATTCTTTAAAAATCAACCATTTGGCCAACTTTGACCAAACTTGGCAGAAATGTACATCAGGTGACCCTTTACTTAAATTGTTCAAAGAATTTTGATTGGTCTATAAATGTGGGCGTGGCAGGGCGGGGCTTATCAGACTTAGAGAAATCACAAAATAATTCTTTAAAAATCAACCATTTGGCCAACTTTGACCAAACCTGGCAGAAATGTACCTAAGGTGACTCTTTACTTAAATTGTCCGTTGAATTTTGAATGGTCTATAAATGTGGGCGTGGCAGGGCGGGGCTTATCAGACTTAGAGAAATCACAAAATAATTCTTTAAAAATCTTCTTCTCTCAAACCAATGGGCTAATTTTGATCAATTTTTGCAGGAATGTACCTTGGGTGACCTTTTACTTAAATTTTTCAAAGAATTTTGATTGGTCCATTAATGTGGGCGTGGCAGGGCGGGGCTTATCAGACTTAGAGAAATCACAAAATAATTCTTTAAAAATCAACCATTTGGCCAACTTTGACCAAACTTGGCAGAAATGTACATCAGGTGACCCTTTACTTAAATTGTTCAAAGAATTTTGATTGGTCTATAAATGTGGGCGTGGCAGGGCGGGGCTTATCAGACTTAGAGAAATCACAAAATAATTCTTTAAAAATCAACCATTTGGCCAACTTTGACCAAACTTGGCAGAAATGTACCTAAGGTGACTCTTTACTTAAATTGTCCGTTGAATTTTGAATGGTCTATAAATGTGGGCGTGGCAGGGCGGGGCTTATCAGACTTAGAGAAATCACAAAATAATTCTTTAAAAATCTTCTTCTCTCAAACCAATGGGCTAATTTTGATCAATTTTTGCAGGAATGTACCTTGGGTGACCTTTTACTTAAATTTTTCAAAGAATTTTGATTGGTCCATTAATGTGGGCGTGGCAGGGCGGGGCTTATCAGACTTAGAGAAATCACAAAATAATTCTTTAAAAATCAACCATGTGGCCAATTTTGACCAAACTTGGCAGAAATGTACCTTTGGTGACTCTTTACTTATATTGTCCATTGAATTCTGATTGGTCCATAAATGTGGGCGTGGCAGGGCGGGGCTTATCAGACTTGGAGAAATCACAAAATAATTCTTTAAAAATCAACCATTGGGCCAACTTTGACCAAATTTTGCAGAAATGTACCTTGGTTGACTCTTTACTTAACTTGTCCATGAAATTCTGATTGGTCAATAAATGTAGGCGTGGCAGGGTGGGACTTATTTGACTTAGAGAAATTACAAAATAATTCTTTAAAAATCAACTGTAGGGCCACTTTCAATTAAACTTGGCAGAAATGCACCTCAAGTAACCCTATACTTAAATTTGCTGTGAAATTTTGATTGGTCCATAAATGTGGGCATGGCAGGGCGGGGCTTATCAGAATGGCAGAAATCATGAAAACTTCTTTACAAAATCAACCACAAGGCCAATTTTTACCAAACTCGGTAGAAATGTTTCTTGGGTGTCCAATTACTTCAGTTGGTAGTAAAAGTTTGATTGGTCAATAAATGTGGGCAAAGCAGGACAGGGCTTATCAGAATGGGAGAAATTACGAAATAATTCTTTAAAAACAATGCATTGGGTCAATTTAGTACAATGACATAATTCTTTTACTTTAGCCAGTGGAGCGATTCAGGCCCTCTTGGGCCTCTTGTTTTTATTAGGTTCCGTATGAAAGACCGAACACAGCTTGAAAATCGCGCATGTTTTTCGTCTTCTCTGCTTAAAAATCATTCAAACTAGTCACGTGTTTAAACATATTCATCGAAGATTTTATACAACTGAGGCGCGTTTTTTAGAGCGAGATTTCTTGAGATATCTTGAGATTTCTTAAGATGTTTTTGGATAAAGCATTCTTTAGAGCATGATTTTAAGACGCTCAATGGGAGGCGCCATTACCCTATACTTCGTGCGGAACCCCTCGGTTATCTCTGTAGAAACAATATAAGAGAGAAATGACAGAGTTATTCCGAATGCTCCATGGTGCCATGTTAATGCTTCATACTTCATACAAATGACGTCATCATGACGTCATTTGTATGAAGTATGGAGCATTTGGAACACCTCGGTCAGAATCTAGGTCTTAGAAACGTTTTACTTAAAACATCTTAAGAAATCTTAAAAAATC
This sequence comes from Fragum sueziense, assembly GCA_963680895.1. Classification (NCBI taxonomy): domain Eukaryota; kingdom Metazoa; phylum Mollusca; class Bivalvia; order Cardiida; family Cardiidae; genus Fragum; species Fragum sueziense. Next base: position 12,252,517 of record OY804609.1, on the reverse strand, counting down.
TCGCCTCTGTTGTTGCTGATGTTGTGTCACGTGATTACCCACCGCGACAAGAGTTGAATCGTTTTCATTACGATTTAACGTTATGTGGTAAGAGGCTAATATCGTCGCTTTTCAACAAAAACCTCGTAACTGCAGCTTGTTTTAAGCTGCAGTTACGAGATTTTTGTTGAAAAGCAACGATAAATATTGTAGGTCACCCTTGTGAAAATTATCAGGAGCACATGGTTAGGTACAGCGGTTATCTCAGTCGAAGGTTAATGTTCAACGCATAGAACCATTGATTTTTCCAGTCATGATACTTCAATCGGCTGGTGATCCTAACCAAGTGATACTAGTATTTTTCGCACCAGTCAAAATAAAAAATATCCTATCCGAGCCATCAGCTGCTTTCTCGCTTGGATTATACACAGGCATTGATGGTAGATAAAATGTAAGAAAGAATAGGTTATTGGTACATCAATGTTTCGAATCTACGATGCTGGGAAGGCGATAAAGCTATACCCGGGCCCGGTAATGTAAGTTCTTGAACAAGATGTCAAACGCAATTCAACCGATCAAAGATCTAGCCTTTCAGAGTCTACTTTTTGGAAAGTAATATACAAACTCGATTTAGAAGGAGAAAGTCAATGGGCCTTCAGCTGTTACTTTACCAACAGTATAGCCCAAGATAAATGGCCTGGCAGATGATCTCTAGCTATTAACAAGAGATGCTCTGCCAGGTCATCTATCGTAAGCTATAAACACCGTCAATCAAAATATCGACTGGTCAATCGAAATGATTAAAAGGCTAGCATCTGGAAACGTGTCCCTTAAGGCTTTCGAGCCAAACATAGTTCCAGATCAGCCTGCGTTCACGCAGTCTGACAAAGAACCACGTTTTTTCCAATAATTTTTTTAAGAAACGTAGCAACTTTAAACACGGTGGATAATCACGTGATACAATATTTTCAGAAAATCTTCAATAATTTGTAAATACTGGACCAATATGAATTCGATTTGAAGCAGAGAAGGTGGCCAGACATTAGATGGACGTGATGAATTTTTGATAATCAGCTGATAAAAAAATATATCGAAGATAAACCAAAATTTTGGTTTATCTTCAATAACTTTTTTATCAGTTGATTTTTCAAAAATCCACTACGCCCAGGATATTCCTGGCATTTTTTCCCACATTCTCTGCTTTAAACCGAATTCAAATTGATCAAGTATTGACAAAGTTATTGAAGATTATCGGAAATTATAAGTCACGTGATTATACTATCTTTTTATGAAATTTTGTGCATCGTGATTACAGAGCCGCAAAGGTCCGATTCAGACTTATTCACAGGCTTGTCTTAAAACATTGTAGTCTAAGTCTCAAATGCTAAGAAAGGCCCTTTTTCAAGATCCAACCTTGTTTGTTTTGGCCTCTTTCACACGGTAAGATATTCGTGTAAACCGAACATATTATAAACATGTTCCCATTTAGTACATTTTGTGCCGTTTGTGACAGCGATAAGAAAAACACAATTTCAACTTCAACTAATTATATAATTATAAATTCAAGTTCACAATTCATATTTTTTCGCAAACTTGTCAGAAAACAACCCCTATATGAGTACACAAACTACATGGTTATTTTTAAGAATGTCTTAATAAGAGCTCTAGATAGGAGAGGGTTTATGTTTTACATACTGCATTATATCACTTCATTCATCAAACCCTATATTGTGGGTACTCATTGGAATCGTCTCACCGAGACGATTCCAATGAGTACCACAATATAGGGGTTGGAATTGCAATTACAATGTTGGAATAACTTAACCCCCGCTTATATGTAATTACGTGTATAATCTAAGCAACATTAAAATTAGCCTGGCACTTTGTTGTCGCAGGCAATTAAGCATAAGGTAATCGTCATTAAAAAAGCATTCCTGAAGGGATCGTTTATATGCATAATTCCGAAGTTAATTGTCCAGCACCATACATTCATTTGCTCGTTATCCTTGAGTTGGATCTCTCCTTCCAGCGATTGCATAGATCTGCCATACTTTGCTGCCGCATCTGTAGTGATATCGGTTGTTATAGAAATATCGTAGACAAACACGATCATGCCCGCGACATGGCACCCTGTGACGTATACAGAATCGTTTGGGAACTGCGGCGGGGAACTCTGGCAGGAACAGAATAGTTAGCACAACAAATGTGCAGAGAAGCACCGTCAACTTCATTGTTGGATTGTTCAGATCTGAAAATAGAATGTATTTATAAGTATTATGGATTTAGATCAATTTCAACCCTTTCCCAAACAAGACCTGGTTTTGACGTCCCCTGTAGATATTGCTTGGGAAAACATTGAGGCAAAAGAAGAAACTGCTGATAACCAGCAGTTTCTCCTTTTGTCTCAATATTTTCTGTGCCATATTTTACACAAATCCTATAATCCTACAAATCCTATAATAACACCCATTTTGTCATTTGTGGCAGTTTTTGAAGTGGATCACCCTAAAAATTTGTCGTTTGGGAAAGGGTTAAGGAGACTTGCAAACTGATCATGATCTACAATGCTAAACGACATTTTTAAAAGTGAAAAGAAGCAATACTTTAAACAATGTAGATAAGAGCATTGATACAGCATCACGGTGAGGAATCACGTTACATAACCTACAACAAATATTTGCAGAAAATCGTCAATTATTTTGTTAATACGTGACTGATTTGGATTCGGTTTGAAGCAGATAAGTTGTAAAGGGTCATTGATCTTTTTCCTGGATTCCTGGTTCTTACAAAAAAGAATAAAAGAGTTTCTTTTAGTCGTCAGTCACTTATTTATTATGTGCTGCTAAAAATATTCTCCACTTTCAGCAGATCCCAGGCGCTTTTCCGCCTTTTAATTGCTTCAAACCAAATTCAAATCGGTCACGTATAATGTATTTACAAAATCATTTTATATCAAGGGTGTCTCAGACCTGCAAGATTCGAACCAACGGACGCTAAATTCCATTAAAAACAAAAAGCGCCATTTTCTTTGTTTAAGCCTCTCTAACAACCCGACGTGCGTCTTTATAAATCGCACGTCTTCGGAGATTTTTAAAACGCACGATCTATAAGGACGCTCGACGGGTTGTAAGAGAGGCTAAAGAATTGTACGGCCAATTCTTTGGTACGTGCAGTCTGCGTCGTGGTTGCGCCCACCAAAACCCTACGTTGCACGTGCGTGCATCGCAGGACTATGCACACGTTTTAGACGCAGATCGCACGCACAACCGGTTGTATTAGAGGCTTTACATTATATAAAATGTGTAAGCAGGTGCCATTACATCGTGACAAGAGTATAAATCTATTGAATATGTTAAAAGTTAAAAACTCAAAAACTACATTGATCTGAATCAGACTGCACGCATGCACAGGTTGATGGCTGATCTGGATCCGCGTAAGTCTTAAATGCCACAGATTTTGGCTTACACAAAAAATAAAAATGCAGAAAATTGTAAATAACTACCTGTATTTATTCGAATAAGTACTCCAAAACTTTGATTAACCTCTGGGCAGACAAGCGAGCAGCAGTCTAAACAGAATCTAAACAGAATCTGGGTCATGTAAACAAAACATTCCCAGAAGATTTGTAACCGGGTGATAACACAGCACATTATACACGGAGCCACGTTGATCGTATGAAAGGCCGACCGGTTGGCATTAACCCATTACCACACTAACTCTTTTTGACCCCCCCCCCCCCAACACACACAAAATAATGAACATGGAAAACATCGTGGAAAATGAAGAAATTGCTTGTGACAAGCAATTTCTTCATTGCTCACAATGTTTTCCACCCAAAAAGTCATAAAAATTAAAAATTCCATTCACTCGAAATTGTCGTCTGCAGGATCTTTCAATTTGGACCTCCCTAAAATTTTTTCGTTTGGTAATGGGTTAATCTATTTCATACCTGTTGCGGCTCGACGAAAGTGTTTAGATTTAAACTAAAAACAGTGTTTGCAAAGCATTTACCACTGCCACTGTAGACTAGCCCTAGTCGTTTCTGTCTGCATTATTTGTAAACGGGAGCATTATTCTGTTCAAGACTTGCCTCTATAATCCAATTTCAATGTCTATATCGCTGACAGTATTCTAGACTAGGATGTCATTTAAAAAGGGTCTTTGCTTTTATACTGTAACCTTAATACTAGGGTCTGGGCCAGACTACTGCCACTGCGGAACACATGTGATGATGTAGACTGGTCTGACTGACTGATCTTGTCTTTCAAAACTGATATGTAGTAACAGATGTGCAGACATTAAAATTCTCAAATTTTCCACACTGCCATACTCTATGTAAATGTGAATCAGTCAGTGAGTCTCTAACTAGAAGGGAGGTAATCTAAGCCAATGCAAGAGTTCAGTTAAGTTACACATACTCACGGCCTGGGAGCCAGACTAGTGATGATGCTAAATTCCTATGACTGCGTAGAGATGGCGATTTATGATTTTTAGCTCCACTGGCTAAAGGCCAGCGAGCTATTGTCATGGCGTTTTGTCTGTCGTGCGTCCGCCCGTGCGTGCGTCCGTGCGTGCCTCCGTAAACCTTTCTTAAAAATTTTCTCAGAAACGAGTAGGCCAATTTTGAACAAACTTGGCAGAAATGTTCATTGCGAGGTGCTTTGCTTAAATTGCGAAAGGAATTTTGATTGGTCCATAAATGGGGGCGTGGTAGGGCGGTGCTTATCAGACTTAGAGAAATCACGAAATAATTCTTCAAAAGTCTTCTCCTCTCAAACCTTGGGGCCAATTTCGATAAAACTTGGCAGGGATGCTCTTTTGGTGATGCTTTACTTAAATTGCGAACAAAATTATGATTGGTCCATAAATGTGGGCGTTGCAGGGTGGGGGTTATCAGACTTGGAGAAATCACAAAATAATTCTTTAAATAACAATCAGTTGGCAAATTTTGACCAAACTTCGCAGAAATGTACCTTGTGTGGACCCTTATCTAAATCGAATGTAAACGTTTGATTGGTTGATAAATGTCGGCGTTGCAGGGTGGGGCTTATCAGACTTGAAGGAACTCACAAAACAATTCTTTAAAAGTATTTTCCTCTCAAATCATATGGCCAATTTTGATCTAACTTGGCAGATATACCCTTTTGTTGGTGTTTTACTTAAATTGCGAAAAAAAAATTGATGGGTGCATAAATGTGGGCGTGCCAGGGCGGGGCTTATGGACTTTGAGAAATCGTGATTTTTTTTGAAAAAAAAAGAAAGAAAAAAAAAAAGAAAAAAATACCCATTTGGCCAATTATAATTAAAATTGGCATAAATGGCCCTTGGGTGGACCTTTATCTAAAATGATTGTAAAATTCTAATTGGTAGATAAAAGTTGAAGATTTTTTTATAATTGTGAACGGACGGACGAACGACGGACAAAAGACTGATCACGATACCCCACATTGGGCACTTTGTGCTCAGGTGAGTTAAAAATATGCCTCATCAATGGATGAACGGAAGAAAGCGGCTCAAATTCGTAGCAAATCGATGACAATGGCAGAGGCACTACGAATATTTCGGAAATCGGACTCAGTTGGATCGGGGAATAAATCCGCGTTCCCATTGTAGACCAAATCAACTGGATCGCCTAAATTCCCCGATCAAACCCGATTAAACTCGATCTAATGCATTTACACGACTTCTTCTTTATTTCTTGTTGATTAATTCTCGATCATTTTTGCCGACCACGCTCGATCGTCCCGATAGCTCTTGCTGACAAAGTTCGATCAGTACTCGATCGCTTGATCGAGCTTGATCGAGTTGATTCGGTGGATAAATATGAACTGGAGGTAAAATAAAACCTTATTACAGTTGAGCGAGCGAGGACAAATTGTCCTGTTGTTTGGATTTATTAATTCTTGACAAGCACAATGTTTCATTCACAAGTTCATATCCACACAGTCATTATAATAGAGGAGAGAGAGGTCCAAAATTAGAGTATCATATTATTCAAGATCAAACGATAATCGTTACAGTTGTTTTGCTTTTTCACGATGGTTAATCACGTGACTCAGAATTTCAGAAAACTGTCAATATTTTTATCAATACTTGACCAATTTGAATTCGGTTTGAAGCAGAGAGGGTGGGAAAATGCCAGAAATAAGCTTAACGTGTTGGATTTTTGAAAAATGAACTGATAGAAAAGTTATTGAAGATCAACAAAAAATTGGTTGATCTATTAATGACTTTTATCAGTTAATTTTTCAAAAATCTAACACGTCCCTCTAATGCGTGATGCTTGTTCACATTCTCTGATTCAAACCGAATTCAAATCGGTCCATTATTGACAACGTTACTGAAGATTTTCTGAAATTGTTGCATCACGTGATTATCCACCGTGTTGATCTTAAGGTGGAGCAGTTGAAAGTTTCAATGAGATGTTGCTTTAAATAGTCACCGATATCTACCTGATTTACCTATTTCAGATTAACGGTCTAACACCCCCCTCCCATTAGTAAAAGATTTGAATCGTTTTTAACGGTGTTTAAGTCACGTGACGGTTGACGTCATAATTTGGTCTGGCGTGGGGAAAATAGCTATGAATATAGTGCTAAAAACAGACCAGGTTAACCGTTATGTATAAATAGGCATTCGGTGTTGTTATAAAATCTCGTAAGTACGGATTGACTTATGGCGTAGTAAAGAGATTTTATAAATAACACCTACAAAATACTATTGTTTGTCAGATATTACGTCACGGTTATCTGCATAAAATCGTTCCCTATTGGACAATCATCTCTCGATTCAGACAAATATACGGCAAACACTTCCCTTATACCATTACCACACAATAACTCTTTGACTCCCCACAAAATGATGGCCATGGAAAACATCATGGAAAATGAAGAAATTGCTTGTGACAAGCAATTTCTTCATTTCCCACAATGTTTTCCATCCAAATAAAGACATTTAAAAATTCCATTCACTTGAAATTGTCGCCTGCATGATCTTTCAATTTAGCCGCCCTGAATTTCTGTCGTGTGGTAATGGTTATGTTTGTCGCATCGACAAAATCCCTCCTCGTAGAGTATTTGATCGGTCGGTATGCAATCGACAGAAAAATCATAGAGAATTTTGCATCCCTTGTTTGAATTGAAATCGTTCCGATCCAGATTACAGATTTCGCACTTTCTTACATCACGCGAGTCAAAATCTCTTATATTAGGCTGTTTGTCAAATAAATAGCTTTCCATTAAATGTTGAAGCATTTAACACAGATGGATCTCGTCCATTGGTTGTAACAGTATGAAAAACGTACGGAAGGTCATTTACAAAAGTCCTAATTGAGAAGTATTTCCATCATTTGTCTGCTGTTATCGATGTGTTATGTCACATGATTCTTTGTCTTGTAGGGTCGTAGAAACTGTTTCGTTTTGGCACTGATCCGCGTTTTATGTATTAGTTAGTGTTCGCTTCTGGTTCATTGGAGACGGGGCGTGGCTATGTATAGTCGTCACATATACTAGCCGAAAATCTGTTTATGCGAAATAAAGCTGCGAAATTTTAAGATATACTGCAATTTCAATGGTCCAAAAAGTAGATCGAACACTAAATCACTGTTCACCATAACGCCTTCCCTCCGTCGCCGCCATCTGCACGGTTATATCCCTGCATCTAAAAATACGACCAGGAACTAAACAGCACTTTTTCCCTTCACCGGAACAGGGCACGCCCTTTTTTCGGCACACAACCATTCTGACTCGTTGACATTGATTAGCGGCGACGTCGACGACAACCCCTAGGACCAGCAAGCTGAATAGCAGCACCACGGTCGGTCTGAAATGCATCCTGGATTCTCGGAGAGCCTGTAATAGCAATGAATTTTAAGCTAAAAAACTGGATTTGCCGTTAAATATTGGTAAATCTAATATGTTGTTTTACAATCTTGTAACTTCAGCTTCATTCAAACTGAAGCTTTGAGGTTTTTGAATTACACCGACTACATACTTGTCCGAAATTACGTCACTCCTTACTTGATTAAATCATTTATCCCTATTATATAGGTAAAGGTAAATATGGGCGTGGACGCATATTCATGATCTACAATTAACCCATCCCCCTTTTTGATTCCCCATACGAAAATGACATTTGAAAACATTGTTGAAAATGAAGAAATTGATTGTGACAAGATATTTCTTCATTTCCCACAATGTTTTTCGTCCAAAAAGAATAAGACATTCCAATTTCATTTATTTGAAATTGTCGTCTTCAACATCTTTGAATTTGCGTCAGTCTAAAATTTTGCCATCTGATAATGGGCTAAAAAGAGTCAAGTTTCGTAAACATGACAGAGCTTTGACACATACTACATATAAAATTTAAAACCTAAAGGATTGTGATAATTTGCGTTGAAAGAGTTAGAATTCCTAATTCATTTTGACTTTACTTAAAGAAAATGTATATCTCAAAAGCAAAATAATTTTGTTATATGATTAAAACACCACCAAGATAAAAAGACTAAAAATTTGACCTTGCGGTTTACCAGAAATATTTTATAATATTTAAACTAGGTAATGACACAGTTTTTGGACATTTCACATTATGTACTTCAATTCGTAAAAATATGCAATGTCTCCACCAGAAGAAAATAGATCTACACGAAAACGTCAAAGAATAAAAATGAAATAATATAATAATGTATAATGATATAATGAAGAAATAAAGAAATTACCTTTATTTTTTCTTCCAATGTAAGCCAGTTTCTATCCTTGAAATATAATCATCGAGCTTGCAAATAAACTGGGTCTAGCTGATAAGCATAGATGCATATTAACGTTCTGATTCTGCAACATATTGCGCACTTATACTTGCCAACCCTTACAATTTAACCCTTGACCAAACACAAAATATGTTGCTTGTTATGTTTCAAATTGAAAAGGAGTCACAGATGACAAAATCAATGGTCTTTTATGTGCATGATGGTGTGTATATCGTTAATTAGAGGACAAAATATCGTCACTACAGCTTGGATAACTGTAGTTACAAATCTTTTGACTTTCCACTGACGATTTGTTTTGTTTCGTTGATATGGGCAGTAAAAAGAAAAAAAAATATACAAAAATGTAGTCAGAGTTTCTTCGACAAGTACACGTTTCTAAAAAGCAAGTGTCGGAGTTTCATTATTTTTAAAACATGAACATTGCTTTTATTTCGTCTTTCAAATGTCTTTTCCGATCTTTCCGGAAGACATAATTTGAAAAAAATCTATGTTGGGCCGTATGACGTCACACTGTGACAAGCCTGAGATTTCTGACACAGTTAAGGCACGACTTTTCTGTCATAAAGTGGCATTCCACATAAATCAGGTGACAGGGGAGGGTTCAGGGGCTTGGAGATTTCTCAGGGCGCGGATCCCTGAGAGCAGCCACATGAAGAAAATGAGAAAAATATAATAATAATTTTTTTCAATTTGTTAAGGATGGGTTTTATGTGAAAGAAAAGATGTACCCTATAGGATTAATGCGCAGGCCCGTAGGAAGCAATTTTATATTGGGGGGGGGGGGGGGGGGCTAAAGCCTTTGTCCTGAATATTAGGGGGGGGGGGCTAATTTGGATTTTCCCAAAATTTTCAATGTAAAATTAAGAAAATACGGCATTTATGGCCAAGTTTGGTGGGGAGGCTTAATCCCCCCAGCCCCCCCCCCATTGTTCCTACGGGCCTGATGCGTACATCTTAAAAGGGACTACGCACGTCATATAACGGTTAAGAATTATATAATATACGATAATTTGTCTTGTCAATTTATATGTCGAATTTTTGTTATTTGATATTTTATCAGGTCTTGCATGGGAAATGGCTGATGGATGCCAACAATATATCCCATTTTAATCTGATTGGATATGGGTGTTTCTGACGTCCAAACAATAATACCGGTACTGCATGTTATTGAATGGTTTCCATGTCCGGTAATCGACGTTCTTTTGCGTATTTGGAAACCTTTTGTCAAGGAATAAATTTCGAGAATTACGTTATTCTGAAAGCTGCTGCAGACGACAAAATGGATGTTAATATCGTGGAATATGAAAACATGGGTCACTTAACCCATTACCAGACAGCAAAATTTTAGGGTGATTCAATTTAAAAGCTGTTGCAGACCACAGGATTGTTATTGAAAAAGATAAAATATGTGTATAATTTAGCATAGAAAATATTGAGGCAAAAGGAGAAAATGCTGGTTACCAGCATTTTCTTCTTTTGTCTCAATGTTTTCCCAAGCCTATTCTAATAGGGACGTCAAAACCCGGTCTTGTTTGGTAAAGGGTTAAATGGATGTCAGTAGTTTCTCCCATTTTCTAGTCTGAAAGGATCCATGTATTTCTGACGTCCATACATTGATAACGGTACTGTATGATATTGAATGGCTTCTATGTTCCGGTGATCGACGATCTGTGACGTCTTAACATTGTGTCAAGAAACAAACTTCTAGAATGTCCCAAATTTGGAAGCTTCTGCAGACGACATTTGAAATGTTTATTGATACGAGGAATGATTGATAAATAGTGAGCCTCACATAGAAAGGTTTGAATTGTAAGTGCTGAACGGTTTTATTTTGCAACATAACCCCCTTTTGTCTATACACTTTTGTCTATACACTCCTTCTCCTAATCGGTCAGAAAGGCCTCCACTGCATGTATGACGTCATCGTTTGACTGAAAGTGGGTACCAGCAATAGCTCTTTTCAACTGTGGATATAGGTGATAGTCTGATGGAGCAAGATCATGTGAATAAGGCGGGTGTTCAACTAGTTCAAACCCACAGTCATTGATGGCAGCCATGGCAATGGCAGATTTGTGAACAGGGGCATGATACAATGTTTGTACTGGGCTGCCAATAGCAGAAAATCTTTTAATTACATCACTACATGTATAACTTATAATTTAGGGCATACATGTACATTATGGTGCCTGATAAATCGATGTTAATATTAAAACACATTTTGTTTCGTCCCTCATCTTTGAAAGCTATCAAACAATAGCCATTGATTTAAAAAAATGGTTTATTATTCCTTCACCGGTTAAAGGTTAGGGGATATAGATTTGCTCGATTCCGTCCGTCCGTCTGTCCGTCCGTCTGTCCGAGCCAATGTCCGGTGGTTTATGTGGTAAAATCCGTCCATAATTTATATAAGATTCCGTATGTAATCCACAATTTTGTGTTCTCACAATAGACTTATTTTAAGCAGTCAAAAAAGTTGTTTTAGAAGAAAAGAAAAATGACTTAGAATCTTGAAAAGGGTCCCTTTAGTGGCCTTTGAGAATAACATGGTTCTGGATCAACCTGCGTGTACACGCAGTCTGATCAAGAACCATTATGTTTTCCAAAAAAGTACAATGACTGTATCAAAGGTGAAAGAGCAAAGTGCAACATAAATATTTGAGATCGGTAAAAAAGCGGTTTAGAAATAACAACTAATGACTCAGTTTCTTCAATACGCTCCCATTAAAGCATTTAAGACCAACATGCATGCGCGGATCCAGAGAGGGGTCAGGGGGTCATGACCCCCCCTGGAATTTGGCGAAAAAAGGGGGTTATTGTAAAGATTGCTGGTTATGCCCCATATAAGCTGCGCCATTCTTCCCTGTGTGCCACGACAAAACATTGTTATACTTAGTCCTTCATGGTATGACATGTATCTGCATGAATCCAGGGGTGGTCAGGGGCCTGACCCCCCCCCCCCCCCCCCTGAAATTTGGCTAAAAAAGAAGTTAAAGATCGGTAACCCTCCTGGGAAAAATACCTGGATCCGCGCTTGAACATGGTTCTAGATCAGCCTGCGTGTACACGCAGTCTAATAAAGAACCAAGATGTTCTTCAATATTTAATTTTTCCATGAATTGTACCAGCCATGAGAGAGCAGTTTGGATCCCGATTAGACTCAACGTTTAAGAGAGCAGGCTGATCTAGAAAATTGCTGTCTCATATTGTTGTTTTTTCAACAAAAACAATTAACTGAAGCTTAAAGCAAGCTGCGATGTTGAGGTTTTTGTTAAAAAGCGACAACATGCTATATAAGGGGCATCTTTCCAGACCCGTCTCACTTGATATTAGAAATATGAAAGGTAGAATTAGTAACTTTGAAATCACTGGAGTGATAAAAGCAAAATACTGTTTTTATCATATTTCTCTCTTCTCTCAATTGTTCTGTAGAGTCATAAAAATCACGTGTTGTTGAGAAAAGAAATTTTAATGTCGTGGTTGAAATGGCTTATAAAACGTATCAAAAGGCATGGAAAAAATCTGGAAGCTCTAAGTTATTTCCTCATTTCCTCCACCCTTAGGGGAATATCTTCGCATACGGCTCTAGTTCTACTTCTACCATTCCCAAACCCTCTGATCCGGCCAGGATAAAAGCAGCAGTGCTTGTCTGGCCCAGCACAGGGCACACCAAAGAGTGGGCAATACTCTCGTCTGTTACAGCTACCGTCTGTGACGTCAACGGCAACGTCTCCGAGGACCAGCAGGCCAATCAGCACCAACACGGTCGGTCGTTCTAGATAACGTTCATCTCCGATTCTCAGATTATCTGCAAATATATATATGTGGGTCGTTAGGCTTAAAGATACCATGTGGAAAATGTTAAAAAGTATCGACCCATAAATGTGACCCGTCAGCTAAAAGGGATCTTATGGTAAATGTAAAAAAGTATCGACCAATATGTCATGCTGAAAAGGACCTAATGGGAAGTGTGAAAAAGTATCAACCCTAAATATGACCCATTAGGTAAAAAGGGACCATATGGAAAGTGTTAAAAAGTATCGACCTATAAAGGTCACCTTTATGGGTCGATACTTTTTAACACTTTCCGTCAGCTAAAAGGGATCTTATGGGAAGTGTAGAAAAGTATCGACCAAAAAATGTGACATGTCAGGCTAAAAAGGATCTAATGGGAAGTGTGAAAAAGTATCAATCCTAAATATGGCCCACTGGGTAAAAGGCATCATATTAGAAAACCTGACTAAGGTAGGATCTACTCACTCTTATATAGGCCTGTCCCACCTAACCGAACATTCGTAGCGAATTCGTACCGAATGGCAAGTGCGAAATTAGCAGTGCTTGTTGTCATTTTATTCGGTGAACTTTGGTTTCCTACGATTGTGTACCGACCATACACCGAACACGTAACGAACTTGTAGCGAATGTGTCGAACAGCCAACGATGTTTCTCCGAAATATACCCAAATTCGTTCCAAAACATCAACGAACCCCTACTAGGCGGGGGGCCAGTGGGGCCTACCATGCACACCCCCCTAGACTTTTTGCCAATGGTGCCAAATTGTTCCTTAGGTCCTACTTGTTGAAAATCAGAGGTGCCCCCAAGAAAAAACTCATTCCCGCTATATGAAACAGCACCGTTTCCATGGCAACCCTTATGCGCTTTTGAGAAAATGACAGTAGTTGAAAAAACATCAATATCTCTGCTTACAGATATAGTAGATCAGAACTTCTGGTATCAAAATGAAGCTTCGACATTACTCTTGAATTTGGTATGTGCATATGCAAATTAGCTAATTTGCATATGCATGATTTTTAAGATTTAATTAAAAAAATGATGAAATTTTCGTCGTTTTTTTAAAATATGATACAAAAATAAGCTATTACTCACTTAGTTTGTTGGTTATAGTAACAATTTTGGTATCAAATTAAAGCCTAGACATCCCTCTTTAATATACATTAGTCAAAAAAGATATTTTTTGCATGAATGATTTTTAGTGATTTTTTTAAATTTTGCTGAAAAATTCGCATATTCATGAATATTTGATATATACTCGGCAAAACTGCTAACGCATCACTCAGATTTTTGTTAATATTTTTTTAACGAGTGTACAGAATACGTTCAAAATTTGCACATGCCGACTACCACCATTTGATAAGAAGTCTATGAAATTCTATTGTAAATGCTGCAGCCTGTTCTGAAATATTAAACTTTTAATAAGGGCACCCTTAATTCTAGAATTCATAAAGTCTGAAATTTGATTAAAATGGGAAATTCACGCACAACTTTCAAACCTTTTGCATTGGCTGAAAGAATCCCTTTGTAGAAAAGTTACCCTTCCTTAAACAAACCGACGGCTTTAACACTTTTGTGGGTGCGTAATTTATTCCCGCAGAGATAATGCTACATCGTTAGTGCCGTTGGTGTCATTGTTGGCGTCGACGGCGACGTCGGTTACGTAGACAAAAACGTATCGGTCTGTATCTTATGAACTGTATGAGATGCAATCTTGATATTTCACACATAGACAAGTCCCACCAAGACCTTTTACATGTGACCATAAAATTTGACTTTGTGACCTTGACCTTGAAAAATTGACATTTTCTTTTAAAATGGCGCGTCTATGCGAGCTAAATTGTCAGTGAACAGCCCTTGTTACGTTAGATAAGGAATTAATTTTTTCGGACTTCAATTCCACAATAAACCAGCTTTCAAAATTAATTCAAACAAAAATGATTGAAAAATATCACAATTTACATGAGCCGAAAAACTGTTTTGGTCCCCTTTTCGTATGACGCGGTCACATAGGAGAGAAAACTTAAAAGTTGTTTCATGGATGAGTGCAGAATCTTGTGGAATAAAGGTATGCCTAATTATAAGTCTGAATCTTTAACAATAAAGATGTTATGCAATTTTAAAAAGTGATGCGTTAGCTCTTTTGCTGAGTATATGTAGTTCTTTCAAGCCTTATAGAAGGACTTACTTACTTTGTATATAAACAACTTCATTTACAAAGTAGAATTAGGCATTTCAATGTCATTTTACTGAATCAGAGTGTATCAAATCATATTCTAGGGTGCGGTTTCCATGGCAACATATCTTGAAAAAGGGGTTTTAATGGTATTTTAGGAGAAAGAGCTTTTGTTTACTAAGTCCTGGATGTAGACTGACAATTAATGTTTTAGATTAATGTTTAGACATCCAACTTTACTTTTTAGAATAGTTATGCAAATTAGCTAATTTGCATATCCATTATAACGAAGAATTAATTAGAATAATTAATTTAATTAACATCATTTTTCGCAAGTGCAGCTGGCAAATCAGATGTAGCTCTCATAGTTCTGAATATATATTAACACTTTATCAAAATAAAGCCTGGACATTTCTCTTTATTTTCCAAGGCAGTAATGCAAATTAGCTAATTTGCATATGTATGATTTTAAAGATTTAATTAATATTTTTCATGATTTTTTTGCAATTTCTATTAAGAATAAAACAGAAAAATAAGCCATAGCTAATTAAGTTGGTGGTGTAGAGTTACAATTTGGATATCAAAATGAAGCCTAGACATTCATCATGGTTTTCAGTGATGCAAATTAGCTTATTTGCATATGCACATTTTTAGAAAAAAAAAATACTTATAAATATTTCACCAATTAGGGAATATCTAATACACACAGCATTTTCAAACTGTATGGAAAGACTTTATCATATTTTTATGTAACACTACATGACAACAAAATGATTAAGCATTTTGAGGCATTTTTACAGAATAAGTTTGAATTACGATACCGAAGGCTTAGTGCAAAACTATTGTAACTATGTTTTGTAAAACTTTGCTAGAGAGGGGAAAAATAACAAGTTTCTTAAAATTAAACATTTAAAACATTTTTTTGAAATCTAAATAACTTTTTAATTATACAGATTTGAAACCCAATATTAGAACACACTAATTGTATTCTTTCTTAGGTTTCAGAAAATTATAAAAAAGGAAAATTCTCAAAAATGCATTTACAATAGTTTTGCATTAGGCCTGGATATGCAAGAAGGTGTCATTTCCCCGGAAACATGTTTTCTTATAATTTAAACGCAGTTAGGTGTAGCAAAAGAAAAAGCTATAACTCACCAGGTTCTTGGTGTAGACTTAAAATTTGGGTATCAAAATAAAGTCTGTCCATCTTCTTTTTAGCATGTATGCATATAAGCTAATTTGCATTAGCTATATTTCAAATGAATTTAAACAATTAATTATGACCCTTTTTAATGAAATCGACTTTAATTTGTGAATACTTCTGAGATAAACAGTGAATTTAAGGACAGATCCTCCATTTATTTCCCACGGTAAGAATTTTTTTATTTTTTCTGTACTGATATTTAAATTTATGAGAAGTAGAAAAATGATTTAAAAACTATAGGTCACCAAGCGAATTAAAAAGTTATTGAATTTCAAGGGAGACTATTCTTGTCTAAAATTGCAAAAATGAGGTGTCACTTAAATACCCACAAAAATGTGTTGGAAATGACTAGGATTACATAAATAAGTATTTATTGTGTTCAATATGTTTTATTCTGTCTAAATGAGTATCAATTTGAGAAAATTTAGTGATGATTTTAAAATTTTTAGTGAAACATTCTTTCAAAAGTAGCTGAAATTGCTCTTTTTTCGCAACGTTTCTGATAATAAAAAATATTCCAGCGGTAAGAATTTTTTCTTTTTTGGTATAGACATAGTGCTTGGTCATACATACAAAAACAAAAAAAGAAAAATATATCAAACCAAGCGTTTTTCTTAGTTATAAGTAAAATTTGGTTTACTTTTTACAGCTCTGTCCGAAATTGTTTCACTACTTTTATCCATTTTCTTCCTTATTACCAGCTTTAGATAATAAAACGTGTCATCTTTTGTGTCCATCTGAAGCGGACTATCTCATAAAGACACCACGTTGCTTTTGTTGCTCCGTTTCCTATCGCTAACGCCACATTTTGAACGCGTAACCGAAAGCGAAATGTACCATCCGAGAACTATTACACTTTAATTGACCAAACAGACAAAATTGAAATAACCGAAAAGGGTCGTGTCATTTATCAACCAAACATTAACTAAATGTAAGAAATACATTTGCTGAAAAAGGCCAATTACTGAAAAAGCTTTATTTCGTTATTTAGGATATGCGCAGTAAGTTGCGCAGTAACAACTGGAGGATCTGTCCTTAAGATTCAAATTGTTGAATGACTTGATTATATTGAATATATCATGCAGCCCTAAAGTCAAGTATTATTAGTTAGTATATTAATCTTTTTTATGTTATTTTGCTTAAATTTAGTAGGTACATCCCACAAACAATCACCATTTAGCACCAAAATAAATAAATGGTATGAATGTCAAGGTCATAAACCCAGGTCTGAACAATTGCCCTAAGGTCCTGCATTGATACAACAGTGTTGCATCCTGTGAAATGGAAATTGTGCTTTTTTCTTTATTGAAGGAAAGATTAATGGGACAATAAAAGAATATCTTTAATTTACTTAATAAGACCTTTCAGTCTTTTTTCTGTGTTTGATAGGGTTTCTCTTAAGAAGAATATTGAATGTGTTCTTCTCATGCAAATCTCCAACATGATTACCCGATATTGCTTTCCCGTATGATGCCTACAATCGTTTATGTCACAAATCCATGAAGTGCAGATGTCAAAGTGATACATTACAATATCATGAACCTCGTAATCCTGGCTTTCTCTCAAATGTTGGTCAGACTTCAACTTCTTGTCTCTCTTAATCTGAATTTGTATGTCTCTTATGAAATTTATCCTCTGTCTAAGACTAAAAGCATATTCAGCCTCAGTTACAACACTCATAATGCTGTATTCTCTTTCATTTTTGCTACAATATTTCAACTATTCATGATTTCTTGTCCAGGTTTGGAATACAACTCCTACAAGTAGGCCTTTGATTGAGTCCTTTCAGATCAGTAGTAATCTTTTATATGTACTGTGATTCAATTTTTTTTACTGTGATTCTACTTTTTGACGAAGCAGTTGTCACACTCATAGTCTTCATCGTCTACTAACTTAACAATAGTCTCAGAAAAATCTGTTTCTTTACATTGTCAGACACTGTCATCTCTCTAGGACCTTTTATCGTCATCCCTTCTTTCATTTAAGATAAGGAATCTCCATTCATCTGAGTCGCATCATAGTCCTACTCAGACCATTACTTGGCCGATCGATCCCATTCTCTCTAAAAATATGAAACTCTATGATTACTCTATGATCTCTAATATCTTTTATAAGAATTAGTTTGATGGTCGAGACGGAAAATTAAGTTAAAAATCCCAATTCTCCTGCCTCATACAGCTGATTGTCTTCTCCTTTCACACAGAATAACTTCTCCAACTGTATACGTAATCCATTGTTCCTTGAAAAAAGTCACACTCTTGACATGTTATAAAATTCCTAAAAGCACCAGTCTTGTCTTTGCACATAATTTCACTCACTCATTTCCAAGTTTCGTATTTAACTTGCAGGTGTAGAAGCACTGACCACTTCAATGTGCTGCCTTCCAGCTTGCTGTCTTGCTGCACATGTATGGCTGTTCTCACTCCCTTCTTCCATTTACTTTGCATTGCCGAGATAGCTCAGTCGCTAACGACCGAGTCTATAAATTCAGGGGTATTGAGTTAGAATCCCTGCTTGGCCAATCCACATTCTGACATTTGCCTCTCACCAATGGGTGCTAATCATCTTTGTGAGAAAGCAGTTTGAGGCTCCGATTCGATATTGTGGTAGTACTGGTGGAAAGAAATACCTGAAATCCATGCAAAGGTGCTCCAGCTGCTATATGACCATAGCAGTTCAAGTGGTGTTAAACCGCAATCAATCAATACATCAATCCAATTGTTCTTTTCACATGGGTGGTATATTCCTTTCTATAAGACCCCTCTCTGACAGTTGCTTCCATTTCATCTAAGTCCTCCCTCATCTGCGCGTACCTGTGACCTGCATGTTGTACTCTGTTTTATTGCCCAATTAAATCTCTTAGCATGTCCATACCATCTTATCCTCCTTTCCCTCAAGAGGGGTTTCTAAGTCTTCGAGACCATGCTGTTTGCGTAGCTCACTTGAGCTGGTAATGGAGATATCCTGTGGTTGTATGTTGCTGATCTGAATAATCATTGTGGTGTCATTTCACTTCAGGCGTTTTAGGTTAGGCTTGGAAAGGTCTCGCTTGCGTTAATCATGTCACTTCTGACGTAGTTTGAGTATATTTTGTCTCCTGTTAGGTAGGAGAGGCAAAGATTGTTATTATTTTCTCAAAAGCCCTTCTCCTTAAAGACCAGAATGCTCTTACCAATGCTTTTGTGCTCAATACATGCTTTTTTAGCCTACCTGTATCTGTTCAATCTTATTTTATTGAACCTTTGAGGGTCGCAAGGACTGGTAACTTGTTATTGAAAGAAAAACAATGTGATAAGATGTACATGGAATTTCGGTTCAGGTCTATTAGAATTTCGGTTCAGGTCTATTATGTTACTTATGGATCATGTTTGTATGGAGAGTATATATTGAGATTACTTCCTTGTGACAAGAAAATAGTCTCTTTTCCCATTTTTGTTTACTAACGCGAGAGAAGTCACCCCCCCCCCCCCCCCAATATCTTTCTTCACTCCTCCAGTTGCTTTCTATCACTAGATAGTTGGCTTGCACTTTACGTTTCATCGTTAACCCAATGATCAGGTCAAGTTGCATACTGGATTGTGATAATTCAATGCCATCCGTGCTCTCCTCTTTCGGGTAAATCAAAGCAAAACACACATTAATCAGAATTCGTCTTTTTTCAAACACTTTCTTTTTCACAAGAAATCATACAACCAGACCGAAAGACACGCAAACATAAAAGGGTTACAAACTATTAATTCCAGAATATTTGATATCAAAATATAGCATGATGAAGTCCTTCAGCAAAGTCGAATTTGCTATATATCTCATAAGCTTTAACAAATAGAAGATAATTTTATTGTATATCATTATTCAAACTCATTTGCATGATAGCTAATGCAAGTAAGCTAATCTGCATAAGTGATCAAAACAATAAAGATGGGTGTCTAAGCCTTATTTTGATACCCATATACAGAAATCTGCACCCAGGACTTGGAGAGCATAAGCTTTTTCTCCTGCCCTCTTGGCTGTTTTAAGGAAGATAATATTATGTTTCTATGGACCTTCTTGCATACTGTAATTCAAACTGATTTTGTAAAACAGCTTTAAAATGAAAAATTATGTGGTGAACATGAAGTGTTACATAAAAATATGTTTAAGTCCATCCATACAGCTTGAAATCACTGTATGTATCAAATACATGTATTCCCAAATTTGAGATATTTCTTTACTAAAATTATATTTAAAAAGATATTGAAAATCATGCATATGCAAATAAGCCAATTTGCATCACTGAAAACCATGATGAATGTCTATGCTTTATTTTGATATCCAAATTGTAACTCTACACCACCAACTTAATTAGCTAAAGCTTATTTTTCTGTTTTATTCTTAATAGAAATTGCAAAAATCATGAAAAATACTAATTAAATCTTTAAAATCATACATATGCAAATTAGCTAATTTGCATTACTGCCTTGGAAAATAAAGAAAAATGGCCAGGCTTTAATTTGATACCAAAAGTGTTAATATATATTCAGAACTATGAGAGCTACATCTGATTTTCCAGCTGCACTTGCGAAAAATGATGTTAATTGAATTAATTATTCTAATTAATTCTTCGCTTTAATGCATATGCAAATTAGCTAATTTGCATAACTATTCTAAAAAGTAAAGTTGGATGTCTAAACATCAATCTAAAACATTAATTGTCAGTCTACATCCAGGACTTAGTAAACAAAAGCTCTTTCTCCTAACATACCATTTAAACCCCTTTTTCAAGATATGTTGCCATGGAAACCACACCCTAGAATATGATTTAATACACTCAGATTCAGTAAAATGACATTGAAATGCCTAATTCTACTTTGTAAATGAAGTTTTATAAATATAAAGTAAGTAAGTCCTTCAGTAAGGCTTGAAAGAACTACATATATCAAATATTCATGAATATGCGAATTTTTCGGCAAAATTAAAAAAAAATCACTAAAAATCGTTCATGCAAAAAAGATCGTTTTTGACTAATGTATATTAAAGAGGGATGTCTAGGCTTTAATTTGATACCAAAATTGTTACTATAACCAACAAACTAAGTGAGTAATAGCTTATTTTTGTATCATATTTTAAAAAAACGACGAAAATTTCATCAATTTTTTAATTAAATCTTAAAAATCATGCATATGCAAATTAGCTAATTTGCATATGCACATACCAAATTCAAGAGCAATGTCTAAGCTTCATTTTGATACCAACAGTACTGGTCTACTATATCTGTAAGCAGAGATATTGATGTTTTTTCAACTACTGTCATTTTCTCAAAAGTGCATAAGGGTTGCCATGGAAACGGCGCTGTTTCATATAGCGGGAATGAGTTTTTTCTTGGGGGCACCTCTGATTTTCAACAAGTAGGACCTAAGGAACAATTTGGCACCAGTGGCAAAAAGTCTAGGGGGGTGCATGGTAGGCCCCACTGGCCCCCCGCCTATACCGTTTGAGTAACGAATATAACGTCATATTCGGAATGGCATCGTCAGTATCGGTGTGTTTCGTTAGCGGTTCGTTTACCTTTTCGGCCAGCACCCGATTGTATAAACGTTGGTTAAGTTAACTTTTGGTTAGTGTCTAACCAGCGGTTAAATCCTAACCAGTTTGGTTAACTAACCAAAACGGTTAACCGCTTGTATAAAGCGATTTAACCAAGTGGTTAAGTTCGCTAAGTCTGGTTAAATTTTTAACCAAAGGGTCAGCCTTCTAGTCTAAATTCCACTGCTTTTTTCCCGTCATGCACTGTTCTCACCAGTTCCGATTCCTGCCTTTTTTCGCGTAAATTGTCAACTTATTTGCACCATCCGACAATGAAAACTTGCAGGGAGAGGAATTCGCGATAAATGTTTAAGAATATATCTTACCAAATAGCAAAACAAAAACGCGTCATTGAGATTGAAAATGTACGCCGAATTCAATAGAGGATTTTAAAAAATGACAAAGGGTTTAAAATATTCAAGCGATCTACGCTATTTCTCAAAGTTTTCCAACTCTTGCCTTTTGTTTAGATTACGAGATTCTGCATATCGACAGGCCTACCCAAAGTTATAAATTCTGTTAACCGTCTAACTCTTTTCCTTTCCGACTGTGTTTTATGCAGATAAACCTGTACACGTTGTATGCAAATGTGTATTGACGAGTCTGTTCTATTTTTAGATTCTCGGCATAGCGGTAGTGACGAGTATCATATTAAATCAGCCACTTTCCTCTCGAAGTTTATTCCGCTTTTTCATTTAGAACAATGGTGCAATAGTGTTGGTAGACCTTTAAGACATTTTCCTCTACCACAATATTTTCCTTTCTGGCTCCAGTTAGATCTAGATAAAGTCTTTTCCAAACAATCCCTCGTTTTATGATCTCTAGATCTACTAGATCTATCTTTATTCATCGTAGAGGAAAAATTATGCAAAAATTATGCTGATAACCAAGGGCGGATCCAGGATTTTTTCCAGGGGGAGGGGGTGTCAAAGCCCAAATGGTGGCATAAAATGTGTTAAATCATAATAAATTTATAGTCAAAATTCAATTTTCAGTCAATTCCGGGAGGGGGGGGGGGGGGGTCATGACCCCACACAGGTCTAGATCCGCCCTTGAATATAGATCTCTGTAAAATATGGTAGAACTTAGATTCTAACGTTTTAACACTTTTCCAAACAAGACCTGGTTTTGACCCCTCTGACAGATCTTGGGAAACATAAAGGCAAAGGAAGAAAATGCATTTTCTGTACTATATCATACACAAATTGGGTTCGATTCCATTTTGCTGTCTGGTTCAGCTTTCAAATCGTTACAGTCTAAATATATTGTTTGGGAAAGGGTTAACTTAATGCTTTCTAAGCCTTAATCTAGTGGGGACGTCAAAAGCAGGTCTAGTTTGAGAAACATTTCTGATACATTTGCCTGTATCCTTTAACTCTAACCCCAAAAGGCAAGAATTTGGAGCTTCTGAACTTCTGTACAGTGTAGACCCAAATTTGAATTGGTAAATTGGTAAATTTTGTACATTCAAGCTCGAAAAATATTGAGACAACAATGGTAAATACTGTTTATCAGAATTTTCTTCTTTTGTCTCAATATTTTCCAAAAAATTTGTAATTCGCTGTGTAAATGTAAAATTAGGCATAGGCCTAATTGATTGGGAAACAGTCAAACCCTTTCCAAAATGACAGGTGCAAAGTGCCAGACTGATCCAAATTTAAAGAAGATGATTGGTTGATTTTGGTTTAAATCAGTTTTCAACTGCTATGGTCACATCATGGAAGCTGGAGCACCTAATCACGGATTCCTGTCATTTCTCATACCAGCACTACCACAACATCCTAACTAAGCCCCAACTCGCCCACATAGGTTAACGATATCAAACCATGGGTGGGAGATAATTTTTCTCTGAAAGGACATTTACTGCCACTGGGGATCGAACACAGGACCTCACGAGTAATAGTCTGATGCGCTTCCAACTGCGCCATGACTTTCAGAAGTTGCAGAAGACAAAATTAATTTTAACAATACAAAGGTAGAAAACATAGAAAGGAAAGGGAGAAAGTGGTAGTTATCCATAGTTCTCCCTTTCCTTCAAAGCTTCCATTTATAATGTGGGTAGTAAAGAAGTTTATTCTTTGGAAATGATTTCAGAAAATATGGCAAATGCTTTTCTTCTATGACACAGAACTAGTATATCCCATTACCACACAGTCACTCCTTTTGACTCCTCACAGTATAATGGCTTTGGAAAACATTGTGGAAAATGAAGAAATTGCTTGTGACAAGCAATTTCTTCATTTCCCACAATGTTTTCTACCTGAAAAGCTATAAAATTCCAAAATTTCTTCACATTGAAATGTCGTCTGCAACTTCATTCAAATTGGACTACCCCAAAATGTTGTCATTTGGTAATGGGTTAATTATATTTAAATTTTACAAAGAAACAAGAAAAAATATATAACATAATTAATTTTTATCAATATTTTTTATTGTTCAGCTTCTCACACAAATTACTTTGAGTAACATTTAACGTTTTGCACAATTTTTTTTCCAATTGAATCAGTGTTTATCTATTTTATTATTTATATTTTTCTGAAAAGCTTATTCCATTCTAAAATGACTTTTTATGGCGGTCCAAATTCAGAGAAATCTGCAGACCACAGAATTTGTGTTAATGATAGGACTACAAAATGATTGATATAGAATTTGTTAACATCAGAGCTAAGAAAATATTGTGGCAAAAGAAGCAAATTCTGGTTACCAGCATTTTCTTCTTTTGTCTCAATGTTTTCCCAAGCCTTTTCTATTAAGTACATTAAAACCAGGTCTTCTTGTGGAAAGGATTAAAGATTTTAAAATAGCATGATTGAAATTTACTTTCATTATACCAATGACTTGAATATATAAGAATTTCTATTTCATTTGTAATAATGAATTTCAATGGCTTAGCGTGAAACGATTGTAACTGCCTATAATGATTATAGGCAGTTACAACCATTTTGCGCTCCGTCATCAAATTGTTCCGTTCTTGTTTCTGGAGTTCTTTCACCACTTCTAGCTTGCCCCGCTTGTAGTAAGTCACGAAATGTTTGATCTTCTCATCAATATCACTTTTAAAGTTTTTAACCACTATTTTCTGTTAGTATTTTCAGCATTCTGTTACCCCATTTCTGAACTTTCACACCTGAAAGAAGAAAGAATGATCACTTATTAAGTTAAAATTGGGGAAAATTGCTATACATGTATATAACTTATTAAATTAATTAAGTATGCTACATTAATTTATAATGTATGTACATGCAAAAAATAACCGATAACCAGTGGCGGATCCAGTGGCGGTTCAGGGGAATTAAAACGAACCCCGCTCTTTAACCTGATTTATTCTATTTAAATGTAGAAATTCTGTCAAAATTGTGCAACACTGATACTAGGAAAACGGCAAGGCATAACATTTTTTTTTAATATAATTCTAATCTCTGTATGCCAATACTAGACACTGATACTGGCTGTACACCAATATTTTGGGAGTGTCTTAGTCTAAGGCCTTATTTGTAACTTATGCTAGATTAAAAGCTAAAAAATACTAGAACAGTCAGAGAAAAAAATGTCTTACATCCTGTAACCCTGTATAAATGATTTGCAACAGTCGATAAATTGTATTTGACTTTCAAGGTTGAAAATATCTCATTCATTTGAGAACGTCATGGATCTAGATCAGCCTGTGCAAACTTAATATGATTAAGATTCAATAATCATGATGTTCTCAAATAGCAGTTCATAAAATAAAGCAAATCACAAGAGCTTGAAGAGGACAGCATAGATCCTGATCAGACTTCACAATGGCACAGGCTGATCTAGATCTATGCATTTACTGTCTGAGGTGCTAAAAGGACTCATAAATCACAATCATAGTTCATATGAATAATCCTTTGACATGCGTTATTAGCTCTTACAAGTGCCATTGAAACAGAGGTGTTAGTCTGTTGAATAAGTAAATATTAGCAATAGCTCAATCGCCGAGCAAAAAATATCCGAGAGGGGGGGGGGGGGCAAAAACAACTTACGAGACAAACACATCATCGATGCAGAATGTTTACACCCATGGGAGCTTCAATAATAAATCCTCAATTCCATATTTTCCATTCTGAAGTCTGGTTACACGCTTTCCATTGAATTTTAGCTCAGTCAGTCCTATGATTCAATAATGGCAGTCGAGGTGCGAAACTTGGATGGTGCGAAACACTGAACTTGGTTCTTCTGCGCTTAATGTCTTGTTTACACCATTTCTAGCACCACAGAACACTTCCATTCACATTTATAACATCTTTCGCCGAATATCAGCCCTGAAATCGTCTTAAATGCTTCTCAAACACATTTTCAATTTTGAAGCGGTAATCCAATATGGCGGCCAAAACAAAAAATAGTCTGGTTAAATCGCTAACCAAGCTACCGGAGGTGGGTTAAATTTAACTAGAATTTGTTGGGTTAAAAAAATAACCAAACTTTTATACAATCGAGTTTAGGTGAGTTATCGGAATATTTAACCAAAACGGTGATTTAACCATTTGGTTAGCGCTAACCAAACTTTATACAATTGGGTGCAGATCGGTAAATAAACGCACCTTCATCGGAGTGCAAACGCTAATCCTTCGGTGAGATCATAACGAACATACCGAACAGGAATTCGTCTGCGAATTATTACCGACACCAAAATGAAAGTAATGAATGCCAGACGCAAGCCTACCGATCCCTCAGCGAACGATTACCGAACTCATTCCGAAATTTTGATTCGCTGCATTCATTGAAAAAAACGTGTGCATGCTCAAAAACTTTTTAGGCGTCTGCGAACACCGTGTAATGTCGATGAAAAGCACCGAATGGCACCGTAAACATACCTAACACAAACCGTTTGTGGAACGAACCTTTAACGAATATACCGAATTAAATTCGGTACGCATTCGGTGTAAAAATTCGGTTAGGTGGGACAGGCCTAATACTCTTATGCTACTGATATTTTCTTAATTTAGAATGTCTTTTCCCTATCTAACTTTATTTACATAATTCATCAATTGGTTTAAATTTTCTGGTTCTAGTCAATTTCTAGAAATTTGCGTTTTTGAACTTCACACGCGGTTCTTTTTTAGCGTGCCGGGTCAAAAATAGTGGAAAATCAGGGATCTATGGAGAAACAATTTTGTAGCAGTCTGCTATTTCTCCTTCCCTTTAATTTAAAGAAACATTTTTTACGGTAGTCCACCCCTAATGAAATTCTCTCGACTATAGATTTTTTCGTGTGACGCCGTTACGAGTAACACTCGTTACCTATCCAAACTCATTCGGGTGACGTTGTAAATACTCGGCGACGTAACATGTCACCTCAGAATGTTTACGACTTTGTCCGAATAAATACCGACGTCGCATGAATCTGTTTTCTTGAGACTACCGTACCGGAACTATTACTTAAGGAATTGTAAAAAAAATGTTGAGACAAAAATACTTAATTCACCTATAAGAAATTTCCCATTCAGCCTGTATATTGTGATGCGTTTTAACAAAAACCTAGAAGCTGCAGCTAAATCAAGCTGCAGAACTTTACAAGTTTTTCTTAGGTTAGCGATCGTTTTCAATGATACTTTGTACTGAAATCTCATTATCTTTAAAAACAACATTGTTTTAGCAAAATGAATCATTAGAATCGTGAAAAGAGGGTCCCTTCAATAATTCCCACATAGTGAAGCATTTGACTCCCTAAAAGATAAAGGCTTTGGAAAAAAGGAAAATGAAGAAATTGCTTGTCACAAGCAATCTCATCATTTACCAGAATGTTTTATACAGCTAACGATAAAAGATTCAAATTCCATTCACTTGAAATTGTCGTAAATGCAACTTCTTTCAATTTGGAGCAAGCGAAAATTCTGCCATCTGGTAATTGATTAACCCTTTCCCAAACGGCTAAAATTTAGGGTGATCCACTTCAAAAGCTGCTACAAATGATAAAATTGATGTTATTAAAGATAGGATTTGTGTAAAATATGGCATAGAAAATATTGAGACAAAAGGAGAAACTGCTGGTTATCAGCAGTTTCTTCTTTTGTTTCAATGTTTTCCCAAGCCTTTTCTATAAAAGACGTCAAAACCAGGTCTTGTTTGGGAAAGGGTTAACACAATGACTCTTTTTCACTCCTTAAAAGATAATGGCTTTGGTAAAATATCGTGGAAAAAACCGTGACAAACAATTTCTTCTCTTGATGCAACGTAATTCCCCGCCATGAATATATAAGATATAAGACAGAAGATTAAATAACACAAAAAAAAAGATAACGAACAAAGAAAGTAATTACCTGTGCTGTAAAAAAAAATACCAACCCGTTCGGATTCCCAAACGCAACCAAAATCAACCAGTTCCAATCTTTATAGCACAAACACTGCTGCGCAGTTTAACAAAATTCGACTAATACATCTGCATACATGTTAACGTTATACTTCTTTAAATCACGTAGGTTGGCTTGCCCTTCGAAACCCTGAACCCTATACTAAAACAAGAATTGCTTTTGACCATTACTCGTCACATAAAAGTGCTACATTTCACAATATCATGTATTGTATCAACACAATTTATCTAATTTGCAATTTATATGTATTATTTTAGATTGCATTGTAATTTTTAAAGCATAATACGATGTTTTTATGGGACTGTAATTAGTAGAAAAAATGTTAAGTTCATCACTACATGTATAACCTACAATTTGAAGCATGTACACGTCTATTATGGTGCCTGACACATCGATGTTAATATTAAAGGCTACCAAGCCAGGCAGTTGATTTTACCGTATATTGGAGAAAAATCATTAAATTAACGTGTTTTATAAAAGATCAGCCAAACTCGTTTGTTTTAAAAGTTTTGTTTGCTTTTCTTTACGTCGTTACTTGGATGATTTTCGAGAAAATAAAGATCGGCAATTTCCGTAAAATTGCCACGAAATGACGTCATACAATGGCTTGTCTCCGCCCCCAATCTAGAACATGAGGTTTCTGACAAAGATAAAGTGTGCGACTTTTCTGTCATAAAGCGAAGTCACAGTTTTTATCCATTTCTCGATCGTCAGAGTAATACAGACAAACTTAAACCGTTCTTGGGCACATTCCTTCACTCATTAACGACCTATTCTTGACTATTTTAACATTTTTTCTAACATTTACTAAGGGTGAATTCCGTGTGTTGAGTATCGATTGGGGAAGTCGCTTTATGACAGAAAAGTCGGACATTTATCTTTTTCAGAAATCTCAGGCTTCCCGGGAAATGACCCATGACTTACCGTTTTTCCCGCGATGACGTCATTAAGTGGCCGGTATGACGTCATTATTTCAAGTCGGAAGTTTAGCGTTTTTTCTTCGGTAAAGATCGGAAAAGACCAAAATATTCAATTTAAAAGACGAAATAAAAAGACTCCTAATGTTTGAAAATTGTAGAAACTTTGATGTTTGGTTGTTAGGGAGGAGTTTTTTCGACAAAAGAGTTTAATTTTGCCAATCAACGGACACTTTAAAACACATTTTGTTTCGCGCCTCATGTTTGAAAGGTTTCAAACAATATCCTTTGATTTAAACAAGAGGTCAATTGGCCCTGAAGTTTTCATCTGAGATAATACATTTCTTTGTATGATGTAGCTAGCCTCTAAATTAAATAGGTTTACTAAGATTTTGACCTAGATACCTATTTCACAACCCCAATTGTGATTAATATTCAATCTTGTCAGAGATGTAATGCAAACAAAAATCTGAGGAAGTTTCGGACAATCATTCTGAATCAATTTTAGGTTAATTGGGCAAAAAGATTGCACATGAGGATTTAACACCATGACCTAGTTTATGATCCCAGATGACCCAATTTCGAGCATGTCCAAGTTTCATCAAAATAGTTATCTTTACCAACTTTCAGAGGGCGAAGATGGCGCTGGACTTGAAACACAGGGTCGCTGACTCGATCCTCTGTCGATCCCCTGCTTCTCCAGTCTTTCGGATGAGACTTAAAACCGATGTCCCATCTACATATGACCTTAGCTGTTGAGTGGGACGTAAAACTCCATACAATCCACCAAATTTTCAGGTTGATTGGATAAAAAAATGTGACCAAATGTTTTACTAAGATTTGACCTTGGTTATGACCCTAAATGACCCAATTTCGATTTCGTCCAAGATTTCATCGAAACAATTATTCTGACTTATTTTCAAGCTGACTGAGCAAAAAATCTTGCATCAGTGCACACAATTTTGTACTAAGATTTGACCTTGTGACGTAATTTATGACCCAAGATGACCCAATTTCAAACTTGTCCGAGAATTGATCAATATAATCATTTTACCAATTTTCAGGTTAATTGGGCAAAATATGTGACCTTAAGAGTGCACACAAGGTTTCACTAAGATTTGACCTCGTGACCTAGTTTATGATTCCAGATGACCCAAAAACGGATTTGTCTAAGATTTTATCAAGACAATCATTCCGACCTATTTTCCGGTTGATTGGACCAAAAAGTGGCCTCAAGAGTGCACACAAAGGTTTACTCAGATTTGAGTTTCTGGCCTATATTATGACCCTAGATGACGAAATTTAAAATGTGTCTGAGAATTGATCAAGACAATTCTTCTGACCAATTTTCAGGTTGATTGGGCAAAGAATGTGACCTCTAGTGTGCACACAAGGTTTTACTAAGTTTTGGCTTCATGACTTAGTTCATGACCCTAGATGACCCAATTCCAAGCGTGTCCAAAATTTTATTGGAACAATTATTCTGACCAATTTTCAGGTTCATTTGGCAAAATTAGGGCCACTAGAGTGCACACAAGGTTTTACTAAGATTTGACCTCGTGACCCTAGTTTATGTCCCAAGATAACCCAATTTCAAACTTGTCTGAGAATTGATCAAGACAATTGTTCTGACTAATTTTCAGGTTGATTGGGCAAAAATGTAGCCTCTAGATTGCACACATGGTTTTACTAAGATCTGACCTTGTGACCTAGTTAATGACACTAGATAACCCAATTTCGAACTTGTTCGAGATTTTATCAAAAAAATATTCTGGCTAATTTCCAGATTGATTTAACACAAAATGTGACCTCTATAGTGCACGCAAAGTTTCACTTAGATTTGACCTCGTGACCTATTGTATGACCTTAGATGACTCAATTTCTAACTTGTCCGAGAATTGATCAAGAAACCCCTCAGGCCAATTTTCAGGTTGATTGGACAAAGTTTGACGGACGACGCACGACGGACGACACACGGCGGACGACGGACTTAGCGGTATCACAATAGCTCACCATGAACACTTTTGTGCTCAGGTGAGCTAAAATGGTTTATTTCCAAAGTATTTCTTTCACATTGTACAATTGCTTAGTAATGTTTTGTTCTTTGATTTCAAATCTATTATTCTTTTCTTTTTTACAGTGTTCTATATATTGCACTTTGTACTTTTTACAGATTTACCCATTATTACTTTATAGCACCTAGCTTAAAATTTGTTTTTTGACCTCAACTGTTTATTTTCGCGTGACTTAAATACATTGAGGCACGGAGACATAACAGAATCATGGGAAAGTTTGTTCCATTTGTCTACAACTTTATTTGCAAAGCTAACCCTTTTCACAGAGATCCGAGTTGCATCTTTTTTAAAACGTTTTTTATTAATAATGTCGCATCTTACGCATTTTACGCATTAGAATAACCAATCTTGGCATCAAGACATACTTTAAAAATGAAATTGGAACGTTATGTCCCTTTAAGTCTCTTTAACGTATGATCTAGTCTATTTCGATACCTTACAGAATAAGGTCGTAAGTGGTACTTACGACCTTTTATGATGCATACATTTTTGGAAAGGGCATTTCAAGCTCTAAATATGGTGTAAATTTCATAGACATATAAACTAGTCATGCTGACCAATTTGGCTGTAGAAAAGGGTCGTTTATTCTTTTTTCTTTTTGAAATAAAACAGTATTTTCTAGTTATCTCAAATCCATGTTTTTTTTCACTTACGCCCTTCTTCTTCTAAGGCATCGATTTGTCAAATATGAAAGTATCATGCATAATTTTATCCTATTACATGTACCACACAATGAGTCTTTTTGACTCCTTACAAACTCGAGACTTTAGAAAACATCGTGAAAAATGAAAAAAAAAAAGCTTAAGGCAAGCAATTCCTTCATTTCCCAACATGTTTTCTACCAGAAAAGACAAAAAAAATAAAGAAATTAAGTCACTTGAAATTTCTCATCTGCAATATCTTTTGAACCAGTCTAAAATCTTGCCGTCTGGTAATGGGATAAAATCCAGTGCAATGTCAGATGATTAAAAAAGCTAGAATTAAAAAAAAACATGTTTCCTTGAACTCAATTCACCGAGTTTTCTTAGGAAAACCGGGCCTGGCTGATAAGCGGGCATTGTGCGCATGCGTGATTGTTAATGCGATTCTAGTCTGGTTCCCGTCTCTGATACACTACATTGTAAAATACATCGTATACAACGGGTACCAGGTTAATACGATTCATCCAAATTAGCTTGTATATATTTTAATCATATTCCACACGGCAAAATTTTTGGTTTGTCCTATTTTAAAGCTACTGCAGACAAAAAAATACTATTAGAGATGTATGAATTAGTACGAAATGGAATACGAATACGAAACCGAAATGAATTGTAGGGGGGGGGGGGGGGGTCATCTCAATATACTTGACGATGGTTCCCCTACTTCTGTGATGAGTGAATGTGTCTAAATTCGGAGGTGGTGGATTCAAATCCTACGTTGTCTTCTCCTTTTTTTTTCTTTTTAAGTACCAGTATACCCTTTTGATAATGGATAGCATTGAAAATTATGTACTTACACGCACTTCAAAGGCAAATAATTGTTTGATTTTGTATATCACATTTATCATTTCATAAATGTCGATAATGGAATCGTAAACAAACTGCAGATGACATATGTACAACAAAACTCATACACTGAAGAAGGGTTAAACTTCACGTCACGGACGGGTGTCTTTTAAAACAAATTAATTACAGAAGAGGGATATCCACCCCTTGTGTTAATTACGGAAATACGACGAGTTCTGTCTTCCGTGATGTTTGACCCTGCCCTAAACCACGACCGACCCTCGACGGAAAAGTGTCGACTTCGTTAACCCGTCAGTAACGCTCCCATATGCACCGGCAGGCCTATATCCGTCCTTTGTTTTAACATGACTGTGTGAAGCTTGATTCATTAATGAACAAATCTGTCTAAGTCAGTCTGGAAACTGATCGGGCAGTAACATTTCTGCTGCCGTTTGTGTTGCTGAAAATGGTCTGTTCCGAGGAGAGGTTTGCGAATTCTACATCTTGAGACTGGGTAGTGACTCAGCTGTTGTTGCGTCGAAGAAAGCCAATCGCTCTGAAAATGGGAACAATTCGTGCATGCCTGTCGGAAAGGGCGAGTTTAGATATAGATTACTTAGAATTTATTGCTGGTAACAAAGTCGATTTAAAATCGTTATGAGACTGAACTTTTGTCATAATATATGTATTGTTTAGAAAGCGCAGTAAAAATATGGACCACGGCAGCAAATGACACCACAGTTTGGGCATTTCCAAAGACCAATCAATTATCTGGCTTGAATACCAAATTCATGCAATTCGAGTAAAATGTCTAAATAATCACCATGTCTAAAATCTTTACCGTGTATACATTTTGTAAGTGTTGGTAACGCCGATTACTATCGGTAGTAGGCAATGCGTTCGACTTGCACGTGCAGCATGAAATTCATGAATTTGAGCACCGGCTCCGAGGATCAGTGAAGCATGGCAAAAATAAACAGGTTAATGACATAATGAGTGTGAAGAGGGATTCTTCTTAGAAGAATTAAATGGCAATGAATTATATGCTAAAATAGAATGGGCATCCGTGATGTTTTGATAAACCGTCGGTGTTATTATAAAATCTCGTATTGTCCAACAAGATTAACCCGGGACATCTGCATATGTAATGATCCCACTTCGGCACTGTTTTGTTAAGACGCTCAGCTAACGGACTTTGCACACGAAAATAAAGTTGTCCCGGGTTAACTTGGGTGGACAATAACTACAGCTTGAATCCAGCCGTAGTTTTGAGATTTTATAACCACTGGTGGTGAACTTGGACAAAGCGAGGAACATTTTTCATGAACACAAGGTACAGATACTTCATTGCACATCCGGATTTTTGTAAACAATACATGTGGCATTTTGTTTTACTTCTCTTTCCGTCTTTTTTTAAAGGATGCACTCAAATGGAAGTTACTAAGGTATGTAGATATGATTTATAATACGCACGAAAATATCAGTTTTAGTCGATCATTATTTTCAAATGGTATAAACGGATTGCAAGTGCACAAAGCGCATATTGAGATCATGTGGGTTGATCTTAATCGCCCGAACGAAATGGTACGATATCACTGTTTATGTTTATCTATTTGCATTGCAAGTAAACAAAAAAATCATACACATGTACAAATAAAGGCTGTAAATGGCAGTTTTCGGTGTCTATCATTGAAAATCATTGTGCGGTTTCTTCGTGACAACGTTACAGCATGTTTGCGATGTTATCTTTTCAAGCTACGGTGTTTTATGAGAACATGTTTGATATATTAATCGATTGCACTGGACTTAACGGCACATTTAAACATTTATTCGGTAATATCGCACTGATTTGAGCATCTAATCATAGATTTCCGGCATCAAATTCGAGCACCGGGTACTTGTTTCAATATATATCAATTTGTACTGCCTAGCTCCCCTTTCAGATGAATTACTGACAGGTGATGGCAATTAGATGACATCATCATCATCATCATCATCATCATCATCATCATCATCATCATCATCATCATCATCATCATCATCATCATCATCATCATCATCATCATCATCATCATCATCATCATCATCATCATTTTTATCGTTACCTTGGAGTTTCACCGGTAAGATTTTCGTTATGCCTTCTTAAATTTGGTACAGGTGGAGAATAAGCTATTAAATGAGAACAAGATGGATCTTGATCAGACAGTGCACATGCAAAGTCTGATCTGGATCCATGTTGGTCGCAAAAGCCTAAATGAACGTTTCCAGATCAATACTGTAATGTTTGTCATTACCATTATCACCATTTATTCTAAGGAGGATCCACTGTTTCACACATCCCAGGCCCGTACGAACAGGGGACTCTTGAGCCAACCCCCAACCCCCTCATAGTTGGCAAAAATGCCGAATTTTCATCATTTCACATTTAAAACTCATGGCAAATCTAATTTAGCCCCCCCCCCCCCCCCCCCAATATTAGACACTGGCCCAGACATTTAAACTGGTACCCGTTGTATACGATGTATTTACTTTAAATCAGAAGTAGATTTCAAGGGCGGTAACCAGTCTAGCCCAGACAGGGCCCATATGGAATTGCTTTCTACGGGCATGCATTCTAAAGTATACTAACAGGAAAAGTTAACTGTGTGCATTTCCTTTTTATTGAACACCTTGACTGCATACGGTACATGAATAAAATTTTACAAATTCACATTTAATCTTTTACTTTCAATAATTGCCAATGTATTACTGTACTTGTTATTACCGTAACAATTCCTGAAAGTGGATAAGGATAAGATTCGCGTTTACAAGACATTATCGAGTGTGAACACCGTTGGTATTAACTTGATACATGCTATGCAATTGTCCTTAGAAAACAATAGATGCTGTCTAACCCACTGAAGGTAATGTTGTCAATAACATCGTAGCAAGACTATGGGTATCGCAAGACGTCTGAAACGGATGGTCTAATCCGTTAATCAGCCTCTACTGCTGATAGAACTCAACTCAGGAAGCAATCTATCTGTAACGTTTGCCTTTTTCTGTCGATTTCACAGGTAGTCGTTCCGATAATGGTTGTCTTGTCGGAATGACGTCACGTGTAGACGTTGGATGTGTTGGAATCGTCTCAAAATTGTAGCATGGCAAGTAAATCGAAAACAGTCTAATTAATGGGGTAATTCGACTGTTTTCGATTTACTTGCCATGCTTCAATATCTTGTATTTATTTCGGTACATTTATGAATAATCCTAAAATTGGCGACCATTTGCATTAAACAAGTGGCTTCTTTCTTATGACGGCGAGTATATTTGTGCTACTATAATTAAATCCATTTGTTTCAATATTTTAGATTTCTTAAAGATAAAATGTTAAAAAAAAACGTCTCACTACATTTCTCCCGAAACAAAAGTTTACGTTCATGATCTGTTTTCATGACTTTATAACATCGCCGCCAAACAATACGACGTCGTTCCCACGTTTTGTGTAATTGACGTTGAAGTGCGTATAGCAAACATTGAATCAAAAGAAGAATAGATCTATACTGAAAATAATTTGGCTCCTTTTTTCTTAATATTTTTTTCATATTTCCTTATTTAGTACACACATTTTAACTTCTCAACATATAAAACCAATGTATTTTGACATCTAGAGCAGTCTGCTAGACAAATTGGCGGACTGGTAGAAAAACGGACGGACGGGCAAACGAAGCACTATCTATATGGTGGTCATTACTGAAAGCCTTCTAATTGGGGGCTGCAATACCAGGTAGGCCTATTGTTTTGGAAATGATTATTGTATACCATTAATTCGTCTTTGAAAAAGAATAAATTTTATCTACTATATATAGACCTAGTGACGTTTTTTCGGAGAAACACTAGTGCTTCGTCGGTGTAAATCTAAAACGTCACAAACTCAACTTTATTGAAGCTGTAGTTACGGGATTTTATAACAACACCTACGATTTATCCATATTTAACCGAAAACCCATTCTATTGTTAGGACAAAAGTCATTGCAATTCGAACAGACATTGAAAATGTTCACGGTGTCATAAATAAACCGTACAAGTCTCCTTCAAAAAACGTTAACTACGATTTTCACATCGTAAAAAAACTTCTACTCCAAGAATTGTAATACCAACTTCAGAATCAGTCAGAGAAATAAAATAACAAAACTGACAATAGCCTCTAAGTGTCTCTCCGATTCGTCCATATTGTTTTGGGAGGATAAACACGTGCAAATCGTTGTGTACATGCTCAAACTAGTAAAACTGGTTTTTAAACGCGCATTTAAACATGAAGTATCTGTACCTTGTGTTCATGAAAAATGTTCCTCGCTTTGTCCGAGTTCACCACCAGTGATAACAACATCCACGAAATACTATTGCTTGTCCCGAAATTACGTCACGGTAAGCCCGATAAAAAGGTTCCCTATTGAGAATTATTACAAAAGAACTTTAAGATAGAAGTAATTGCATGCAACAAACATTTTCTCATTTTCCCTCAATATTCACCTGGCTATTGAATACAATGTTTTGGCATTTGACAAGACTTTTAAGTTGACTGTAACACATTTTGTTTTGGACTACCCTAAAATGCTGCCAATCGTACATTTGCCCCCCCCACCCCCTTGCCTTGATACTATAAAAAGTGATGCGTGATCAAATAACACTATGGCGCCTCCTTCGAACAATTATAAAAACGTTGTAAAGTTTCATGGACCTAGGTCAGACGATTCTTGAGTTAGGGCACGAAAAAAGGTCTGAAGACAGACAGACGGATGGATTTGTGGATGGACGGACGGAAGGACAAATTCACCCTTTCGAAAAAGAAAAAAAAAAAACAATTAGGGCCGTCTAATTTGAAAGCTGCTACAGACAACAGAGTGGGTGTTGATAAAGAATTTGCCGTTATCAGTTTTTTATTCGTGCTGATGTCTTTCCGTGTTTTTTCTATAAGGGACGTCGAAATTGTATTTTTCTTGTGGTTATCAGCATTTAATCATTTTGTACCAATTTTGTTCCGTGCGTTTTTTATTAGGGACGTCAAGTCCAGGTTTTTTCGAGTAAAAGATTGACAGTGTGTGAAAAAGTGCATTTTACATAGAATTACATATATTTATTTCAAAACATTTTTGTGTTTGGGACGTCAAGATCAGGTAATTTAGAAAGTTAAGTCATTCGCCGAAAACGTTTTCACATTCAAAAGAATTACAGATGGCTTGCTTAATGTTATTGAAAGTCCTTGTTTTGTATTATGTTTGTTGTTGTATGGAAAGCATAGACAGAAAAGGAGATAGTGTTGGTTATCAGCATGTTTTCTCCTTCTTTTGTGCTTTACAAAGCGCTCTTTGTAAGGTACGGCAATATCTGGTATTGTTTTGGATGTTTTATTGGGGTTTAGGGTCGTTTTAACTACTCTTATCATATTTTTGCACCTAATCTTCTGTACTGTCAGCGATATTAGGAATACACAAGTAATAAATTAGCCGAGATATATTAAAGGAGCTCATTCTATGTTTTTATGCTTCCGAACTGTTCGGGAACTCATATTTGTGCATGGAAAAACGATAAGCAATGCATAAAAACCTCAATCTCGGCGAAAAAACATCTTTCCTTTGCTATAGATCAATCCTTTACAAGCGTGTTTACACATTCTATTTTTACTTCAAAACAAGACAAGGTCAAGGTCAACGAGACACACCTCCGCGATATTAACACACCGCACAACCGACTGTGTCGATGACTGTGACCTTATTTGCGAGGAATACGTGAAAAGGTTTATTTTGTACAAGCACTGAACATTTATACGCGTATTTATCAACTATAGAATACCAAAGATCCTTTCGTTTATTTATAAAAGTAAATTCATTTGACCTACCATGCACATGACATCAGATGCCGAATCTGTCTTCGCTGACTTTCTACGCAGCCGGTTGTACGGTGTGTTAAATCTCGCTGAGCACAGATGACGTATCTCTGACGTAATTGATTTTTGAAGGTTGGGCATATGTAGCCGTTACAAAACAAAAACAAGGACGACCAGCATGTTATTAATTGACTTGGATTTTAATACTTAATAAAGCTCGACGAGTGGTAACAATGGACATAAATGATCTACCCCTCCAGGTTGGTAATTTCATACGTTATTTCTAGTTTGTAATTTTTGTGCCATTTGCATTTTCGACAGCCTAGCTCGTCCCCCTTTAAATTTAAACTGTTACCTTACTTTTGGGACACCCTGTACTATCATACAGCATACTATTGTCATGGCGGCGTATAGATCGCATTTCAATCGATTTCTGTTGTTTCTTATTCCATTGCTACCACATCATCCTAATTGAGCCTCCAACTGCCCCAACTATCATAATGTTAGTGGTGACTTTTTTCTGAAAGGATATTTGCCTTAAGAAAGAGAACTCAGAAAACAGAAGCAAAAGAAGAAATAACTGATAATCAGATATTTTTCATTTTGAATAAATATTTTCTATTGTATAATGAACACAAATCCTGTCATTTTCAGCATCAAGTGCCTTGTCTGCAGTAGCGTTCAAATTTGACAACTAAGATTTTCTGACGTTTGGGAAAGGGTTAGCAGTTTTTATTAAGTATATAGGTCAGTAAGCTATGGGAATCATTTCTAATTTTCACACTTCGATTACATATGAGCCGGGATCTGGAAAAACGTCCCTTAAAGCATTTTTGGAAATCGAGTTTGAAGATCAGCTTCTTGTCAAATGCAGTCCAATATAATATTATATCCATGCTGCTCTCTGTAAGTTACTACGGGTCACGAAGAAGCTTTAAGATAACAACGTGGATGCTGACCAGACTGTGCTCATGCACAGGCTGATCTGGATCTATGTTGGGCTCAAAAGTCTTAAGGAACGTTTTTCCATATCCTGGCTCATATGTTTTTCTCCATCGTTATAGACGGGGATCGAATCGGTGACTCCCATAGTTAAATCGCTGCTACATTGAGGCAAAAGGTAAAAAATGGAGTTTTTAATTTTGTTTTCATTTTTCATCAGTGTTTTAATTATTCTATATGTTATTCTGTACCGAATTATATATAAATTAACAATGATAATATGATGTTTGCGTATGGGTTAATGTATTTATCATTGCTATAAAACATAACCACGATGGAGATTGTACATCATGTGATGGATAACGACTACGGTTAAACTAGCCTCGATTCTGGTAAGATATTTTGCAATAACTTTCTTATTTATGAATCCATTCTCAAAAAGTCTGTTGCAGGTACCCCGACTTATTCAGCTCTTCATAGAATGTATGACTTTAAGGAAGACTTTTAGTACTTTTCCCAAAATGTTGTTCCAAACCGACCAGAAAGCGAAATGATAACAACTACGGCCAAATTAGCCCCGCTTCAGATAAGAACTTATGCAACAACTTTCTTAAGGTATACAACCCATCATTAAAAAAAATACTTACTTGCCATACAAAATGCATCAAATTGCACACACCTGTAAATATACTTCGCATAAGTTGATTGACAGTGTCGGATTTCAAGATTATGCTTCACGGAGAAAAATAGATTAAAAGTATTTTTTACTCTATAGTCATATGCAAGGGAGATAATTTTGAACATTTCTAATCAAATATTTCCATAAGTATGCCATAAATCAAAATTCAAAACCGTTCAAAATACTTTTGTTTGTATTTCGAATGGAATTGTAACACAAATTAGGAATTACTGGCACTTTTCAAATTTCGCCTCAGGCTCTTTAGTGCTAATGATGGGTTACATATCTTAACTCTGTCAATTGTCAAGCGGTTTGTTGTATGTACCCCGCGATACTGAGCTCTTTACTCAGATATATGACTTATTTGGGAACTCATTGTACCTTTCCCAAATTGATCTCAACCGACCAGAAAAACTATCTGAATGTTTTGTCATCTAAGACTAGAACTGAATTAGCTCGATCTGTTCGTTAAAATCGGGGGGCGGATTTGGTACAGTGGTAACGCGCTGGACTTGAAACACGGGGGTCGCTGGTTCGATCCCCCGCTTCTCCAGTCTTTCGGATGAGACTTTAAATAGAGGTCCCGTCTCCATAATGACCTTAGTAGTTGAGTCGGACGTAAAACTCCATTCAATCCAATCGTTAAAATCGGAGAGATGGTCGGGCTGCAATACAGAAAGAATATGAGAGTGTCCTTGCGGTGGTCTAGATTGATCAACTACAGATCGAAAAGTCGTTTGCATATACATGTATTTGGTTGGGCTAGATCGTGGGAATAATGTGGTCGTGTTCATCGAGTTAATGAGATTGATAGGTTCCCACTACCGTTCAAAACAATTCGGCCAAATGTTATATCAATTTCGAGACTTAACATACGCACAAAAGTAATGATATGACTTAAAGAAATATTTTAAACCATTTTCTTGAAAAACAATATGGGAAAAGATGAAAAAAACACAGTCATGCTTTGGAAACTTTTTGGAACTTTTTTTTTCAATTCGCCAAAAATTATCAAATGCATTTTTGTGTGTGTGTGTTTTGAAATTTTTAAGATAACAGATCTACCAAGAGTTATTTTACCAAAAAAATCAGTACACCTTTACATGCAAATAAAAAGATATTTGACTTTATCTTACGCAACCCATCCTGTTTGAGCCCAATTATGACATGAATATTTATATTTACAAAAAACCTGAAATTTTCTGGCAGATGTTTACATTTAAAAAACGAAATAATTCATTTCACATTCACCATCACAAAAAAGGGAATGATTTGCTTCGGAAATTGTTGAAAACTGTAGCATGGACATTTGGTGCTGCAGAATAAACACAAGAGCTGTATGTCACGTGGCCGCTCTCCAATTTTCCCTTAAAAGGGCAGGATCGGGGCTACACTGATGCAAATGATGGAAATGCAGTATTTTAACATTTTCTCATTTTACTCTACAATGTATATGATATTATGTACCGAATTATAAAAAATACAACAATGCTATCATGTTCGCGAAAGGGTTAGCGTATTTACCATTGCTATACAACATGACCACGGTGGAGATTGTGCATAATGATATGGATAACGACCACGGACAAAATAGCATCGATTCTGGTAAGGTATTTTGCACTAACTTTCTTATTTGTGCATCAGTTCTTAAAAGATACGTTGTATGTTCTCTGCATAATTCAGTTCTTTCATCGGTTTTATGACTTAAAAGAATACTCTTACGACTTTTCCCAAAATGTTTTCCCAACCGACCAGAAAGCGAAATGATAACTACTACGGCCAAATTAGCGCCGCTTCAGATAAGACTTTTTCAGCAACTTTCTTAATTCTGCGACAATTGTCAAGCGGTTTGTTGTATGTACCCCGCAATACTGAGCTCTTTCCTCAGATGTATGACTTATTTGGGAACTCCTTGTACCTTTCCCAAAAATTGACCCCAACCGACTAGAAAAACTATCGGAATGTTTTGTCATCTACGACTAGAATATAATCAGCTCGATCTGTTCGTGTATAAATAGAGATGTTCGGGTTTCGATTGTGTAGGGCTGGAATATAGGACGTGGTGGTCGGGATAAAATCGGAAAGATGGTCGGGCTGCAGTAGAGAAAGGATCCGAGAGTGTCCTTGCGGTTGTCTAGATTGATCAACTAGAGATAGAAAGGCCGATTGCATATATTTGGTCGGGCTAGATCGTGACAACTATGTGGTCGTGTTCATCGAGTTAATCAGATTGGTAGTGGGAACCTAGCATTATGTTAGGTTCCCACTGCCGATCAAATCAACTCGATCGACTCGCCTAAATTCCTCGATTATTTCCGACCACGTGACTTTTTCTTTATCTCTAGTTGATCAACCCGACCTTTTTAGTAGGTTAAATACACCCGATACAGTTTAAATTTTTAACCGTGACCTGTGTATGCATGAGAGCAAACAAAAGGTCACGTGGTCGTTTTACTAAATAATTCATTTGGCGAGTCGTT
The DNA here is from genome assembly GCA_963680895.1 of Fragum sueziense. NCBI lineage: Eukaryota > Metazoa > Mollusca > Bivalvia > Cardiida > Cardiidae > Fragum > Fragum sueziense. Next base: position 12,210,262 of record OY804609.1, on the reverse strand, counting down.
ATTTTCACGCGAGCATTTTTCATTTATTCTGCCTAAGTACTAAGAATATTTTATACAGTCATTTACGTCATTATTAGAGTTTTAAGTTACAGGAATACTTTTGCAACTTTGATTAAAAAAAGAGATTTTTTGGCTTGTAATCATTCGTACCCTGTCTCCAACGCCCATTACCACCTTGCAAGTTCAGGATGAGCTACTGCTTTTGAAACCCAAATAAAATCAATTTCGCAGAAGCAAGTGAGCACCTTAGTACTGTCCAAGTGTGTGTTTATTGGGGGTTTTACGCCGTTTTCAACTACCAGGGTCATATCGCGGCGGCTGGAGCACCTGGTTCCTGGTATTTCTCGCACCAGTACAACCACAATATCCAAACCGAGCCTCCAGCTGCTCTCTCACATAGATGATTCACACCCATTGGTGAGAGGCAAATGACTTTTGTCAAATGTCAGAATGGATACAAGCCCAATTGCCAGGGAGGAGGGTGTCCACGCCCAAATGATGACTTAACCCTTTCCCAAACAAGACCTGGTTTTGACGTCCCTAATAGAAAAGGCCTGGGAAAACATTGAAACAAAAGAAGAAACTGCTTATAACCAGCAGTTTCTCCTTTTGTCTCAATATTTTCTATGCCATATTTTACACAAATCATATCTTTAATAACATCCATTTTGTCATTTTTTTTACAGTTTTTGAAGTGGATCACCCTAAAATTTTGCCGTGTGGGAAAGGGTTAAATGTGTTAAATTATATAAAACATTATATTGACGTTTTGGTTATATAGTCAACATTCAATTTTCGGCTGATTCCAGGGGGACATCCCGACCCCCCCCCCCCTCTAGATTCGCTCTGGCACATACAAAAATTCTACTTTCAAGATGCCCATTTTGTTGTCTGCAAGAGCTTCAAAATTGAAAAAGGTGCCGTGTAGAAAAGGGTTAAGTCGTTGTCAAACTTGAAAAGTCTAAATAATTTGTCGTTTGGGAAATGGGCTTTAAGAGTAATGCTTTTATTATCAAATTGATCTAACATATAATGAATTATCTATCTACTTCAGCCTTTCGGTACTGAGATTGTCATCTTCACACTGAAAATCGCATGTTTCGTACATTTTTTTGTTTGGGAATGGGGGGGTTTACGTGAAAATGACAGTAGAACCTGGCGGCTAGGTCCTCAAAAGCTCCGTGGATATTAATTTATCGGAGGGTTAAAAATGCCTTAAAAGCCGCGAAAGATCATAATTGGAAGTCAGTCAATGATATCCCGTCGAGATTCACAGAGGAATCATCACTAAACGGTGTGTGATTCCTCTTAAACTTCTTCTTTCCTCCGTTCATTTCCATTGCACATCGGATGCTTTGCTCTCATTTGGGTCAGAGCCTCGATCTGGCATCAAAAAGTGTTACTATTTTTAGTAACAAATTGGAACTGTATCTTGGGGTAAGTTCATATGGCAACGCGGGTTCGACCCGGGTAACTCGAGTTCCATATGAACAGTCTCGGGTTCGACTAGACTGGTACCCAATCGTGTAAATAACTGAATTTACATCCGTAGTAGATTTCAGGTACGGGAACCAGGCTAGGGTTCGACGCTAGTGACGTCATTTAAACCTTTTAACCTCGACTCCACTAACCCTGGCTAAGGCTGGTGTTACTTGGGTTCCTAGATGGCGCCAAAAGGCGAACAATAACAACAAATGCCAAGTCCGAATAAAAAAAAAACTCGTGCATTTACTCAAAATATACTTTTTTGTGGCATGTATGAGTTTTTTAACAAGGACTATCACTTATGTTAACCGATTTCGATTTATGCATTGCATTTAGTGCCCTAATTTTCGAATCTACTAAACACGTGTATTTGTTTACACCCGTCAGTGGATAATGTCGTTCAAATGGATTGTTCTATGCGCATGCGGAAATTATATTTAGACAGTCTTTCCCGAGTTGAACTCGCGTTCGTCATGAACTCACCCTTGGTGTATAGTCGGATGCACAGATGAAACAGAGGGCTAGTTGATTAGATGTAATCGGGAGCCACCCGAGTACAAATCGAGGTTATCGTTCAAGGTAGAGTAAATTATATTAACTCGGTCACACTCGATATCTAGACAGGGCTGATTCTCGGTCAAGTCTACCGTCTACTTAATCGATACACGATCGCTTCTGATCAAACTACTCGATCGTACTCAAATATTTTTAACAGTTAGAAATGCGAAAAAGAAGCCTGAAGGATACAGAGCATGTTTGATCACCTCAACCATTTCCGATCTCCTATGCCGGTCGAGTTCAAACAGTACTCGATCACTTGATTGGGTCTGATCAAGTTGATATGATCGGCAGTGGGAACCTAGCAATATTAGTGAGTTCGGCTAGAGATAAGAGCGAGTATCACTGGTAGTGAACTAAAACAATTTTCGCTACAACAAGGTATAGATATTTTTCGTTTAAATGTGAGTTTATAGATTTTTTTCTAATGACAATGAACTTGTTCTAAAAACAAACCGGGTTTACCGTTTTGTATTGACAAACTGTCGATGTTGATATATAATCTCGTAACTACGGCTTCGTTAAAGCCGTAGTTACGATATTTTATAACAACACCGACGGATTACATTGATCGCGAAAAAACGTCCCTCGCTTTGGCCGAGTTCACCACCAGTGAGTATTGCACCTCCAAAATACAATGTATCTTTCAACATTTTTTCAACCCTATACTGCGGCACCCGTTCTTCTCATCTCTAAAATACGGTTCAAATAAAAAAAATGATATATATACTTTATATTTTTGAAAAGTTGTTGGTGTTGAAAATAGGTACATTTCAGACAAATCTTTTCAATATTTAGGAACAAAACTATTTTAGAATATACTTTAAGACGATAAATATGTATTGTTGTAAGTAATCCAAAGAGTATAACGTCGCTTTTTAACCCTTTCCCAAACGGCGAAATTTTTGGGTGATCCACTTCAAAAACTGACAAAAAGTACAAAATGAAAGGTATTAAAGATATAATTTGTGTAAAATATGGCATAGAAAATATTGAGACAAAAGGAGAAATTGCTGGTTATCAGCAGTTTCTTCTTTTGTTTCAATGTTTTCCAAAGCCTTTTCTTATAGGGACGTCAAAACCAGGTCTTGTTTGGGAAATAGTTAACAAAAAACAGCGTAATTACAGCTATATTTTTTTGTTTTCATAAAAGAGGTAATAAAAATATTGTTGTAAGTAATCCAAACAGTATAAAGTCGTTATGTATTCTTAAACAGTTTGAGTGCCAAATTTAAAAAAAAGCACGTCCTGAAAATATCCAAAATGATTCATATGTACTATATTGAGTGAGTCTTTGATATTTGTTTTCTTTATAAAATGAATAATGGAAACTTTCCGTATTTTTGTGTACATACAATTTAAGAGAATGGACCAATGTTATTTCTCTGATCAACTCAACAGTACGCTAGATTAAGTGAGTCTATAATCACGGTGTATAATCAACTGATACAATAACTTTTATATCAACTGATTTTTAACGAATAATCCTTCGTCCAGCTTATTCCCTACATTTTCCCACCATTCTTGCTTCAAACCGAAATCCAATTTGTCAAGTAGTAACAAAAATATTGATGATTTTCTGAAATCATTCTCTGAGTCACATGATTAACTACCATGTTTTGAAATACATTAGATGTGTGTGTACAATAGATAATGGACACTATCCGTCGTTATATAAAATCTGTCCGTCACTATATAAAACTCCATTATTGTGTCATAGTTTCTTTTCAGCCATTGTAACTACTGCCCCATTGCGCTCTCTGCGTAGTTAGATCTATGCATCTGAATCTACGATTTGTATATACACAGCACCTTTTATGCTGCCCGGAACAGGGTGTGTCATGAATACGGCACATTAGCGGTAAGTAACATCCAGGAGCGACACGGTGTCCGTCGACGCCAGCCCCAAGAATCAGCAGGCTAAACAGTATCATCACGGTCGTTCTGGAACTCATCTTCGATTCTCAGACAGTCTGCAAATAAATTAAGGGTTTCTTTCTGTTTTATTAGATCTACAACCCAATAGTGTCTTCTAAAATTTTCAAGCATCTTCGGGTGACATTAGTGGTAACGGATATTAGCGAGGGATACCCTCGTTTGGCTGAAGTCAGAAGTTGCACGGAGTGCTTTGTCTCTAATGATCTTTGGAAACCTTAAATACAGATGCTGTTCGCAATGAGGATTTTTTCACTGATCTTATTCTAAGCATTTTTTATGACGTCATTTAAGTAGGTTCGCTATATCTCGTTCCACGTGGTACATGTAACATACGTCATGTGGACGAGGGAAGGTTTATTCACCCTGTCTGTTGAACGTTACGGCACGTTACGGTACGTGTCGAATTTAGAAAAATGTGTATTTAAGAAAATCTCTGATTACAAAAACTGATATATATGTGCGTATATTGCATACATACAAATTGTTATATTATCACACATGTTTCCATGAATTGTCTGTACGTAGAAACCTGTGGTATCGAGTCATTGTAAAATCACTTTTCACGAATGTTCTCAGTTGTGACAAGTAAATCAGAGACCGGGGGGGGGGGGGGGGCGCTTGTGCGGCAGGAAATTGCGCGAAAAAAAAAAAAACGATTTCAGAATATTGTCAATAATTTTGTTGATATTTGACCAACTTGAATTCGGTTTGAAGCAGAGAAAGTGGAAATACGCTATGGACTAGATGGATGGGGAGATATGTCAAAAACCATCCGTTGAAAAACTTGTTGACGACTAACCAAAACTTGGATTGGTCGACTGATTTTAAAAGACCTATCGCACTCAGCTTATCCTAGGCGTTTCCGCTTCCTCTGTTCAAAAGTTTCTCAATGGTTTAAAAAGTATATGTCACTTTACGAAAAGGAGTACAAAAAGACTAGCAAGAATAGAAAAAGAATAAACGTATTAATTTACCTGAATCAATCCCGTGAAAACACAGAGCTACAAAATAAACCGCTTTCTATCCTTGAACCCAATACACCGAGCTTGAATTTAAAATCGGTCTGTCTGATAAGCCAGCTTATTACTCACGCATGCATGTTTGCATCATGGTTAACACTTTTCTCAAACAAAATTAATCTTAGCCCTTTCCCCAACAGCACAAATTTGGGGTGATGCGATTTGAAACCTGTTGCAAAAATGAAACTAGTGCTGAGGAAAGATAAGAATTGTGTAAAATATAGCAAAGAAAATATTGAGGCAAAAGGAAAATCACGGATTATCAGCTCAATCTGCTCAGAATCCAGTGGATGTCTCCAAACATTCACGCGAAAGTATTTTTAGGTGCACACGATCGCTTCCCACTTTCGTTTTGCACCGAAAAACGCTTTCGCTTGAATGTTTGAAGAAACCATTGGATTTCGAGCATTAGCACCAAAGAGCCAGGAGTGAAATTTGAAAAGTGCCAGTAATTCCTAAACTGTATTACATTTCCATTCCAAATACAAACATACCGGTATGCATTTTGTACGGTTAAAACTTTTAAATTAACGCATATAATATTATATATGAAAATATTGGACACAAATGTTCAAAACTACCTCCCTTTCATATGAATATAGAATAAAATAATATTTCTAAATTATTTTCTTGTTGCAGAATAATCTTGAAATCCGGTACGGTGAATAAACTTGTGTGAAGTGTATTTACAAGTGTGTGTAATTTGATTCATTTCGTATTGCCAGAAAGTGGTGTTTTTGTAAACCTTAAAACCGGGAATGACCCTCTCAAAGTCGCGTACGGTGCACTTTATGTCGTCATGCAATTAGTAGAGTATCAGCTGAGAAAGTAAACAAAACAAGTGAGTAATTCTTTAAGTGTGAAGGCTTCCCAAAAGTCACGTGGGTTATCCACCAGGATTTTTATCGTTTTAGAAAGGGATAGAATTACAAATTAATGTCGGCGGACGCCTAAAAAGCAGTGTATATCTGTTAAATGGCTGATAGGCTATTTTTATCCAGTTCATGAACTGGTTGATACGTAAACATTTAAATAGAGAATGATTTCTTATTTGTTTTAAAAGCAACACTTACAACTCGTTCTCAGAATAGGACGTCGATTTCTGAAAAAGGCTGTCTTCGCTATAAAAATATATATAAAAAATAGAAAATCATCAATAGTTGAAAATAAGTTTGCATGCCTTCAATATGATTTATAGTACAAATAAAAAATGGGTAAAACTCATCATAGTCTACAACTGTATGGATTTGGGGAATACATGTTTATACCAAGGGGTCGATTTTTCGCATGTCCCCGCGCTGTATGTTGTTGATTTGAAGCTTTTATGGGCAAGTTGGCAAAATGCAATACAAAAAAGATATTTTCGAAACTGATATATGACTATGTTCCAACGTAAAAATTAGTAATACTTCACTAATTGAGGTAAAAAGAAAAAAAAATATCCGCAATAATATTTTGTCCCCGAATTTAGGTAATCTACGTTAAGCGCCATTTAAAAAAATAATAAATAATTCAAGAACTCCTTTAAAACAACGGTTATCAACGAAATTAGCATCTTAAACAAGCATTTGAATAATCAGACTGCAATATGGGTACGCATGTGTTCCATGTTTTGTTTAAAAACACAATAATGCAACCAAGGTACGACCGTTGTTTTAAGCTTGTAATTTACGTTAGTGACATTGTTCCCACACAAGAAGAAATTGAAAAATAACCAATATAGTAGGAAGTAGGACTGAACTCGAGAAGGAAATAGCGGTAATAAATTACTCTTTTATATCTTTTCCGAATTGTCAATCGAGAAATGTTTCCATTGCAGTAATTTACGTTATGTAAGCTACGTTAGTGAAAAACACGAAATTCGATGTTTTGAGCCCGATAGAGAGATTAATTGGTTGTTAAACTGTAGGATATACATACAAAGTCTGAAAAAATCATGTTCCTTGTTTCATTGTCCAACATGCCAGTCTCGTGGAGTGTCATTAGAAGTATGTGACGGGTGGCAGAATTCGAGGTAAGTTACATGTTTTTAAAGAATTTCCACAATTTCTTTAAGGTTTTATAACTTTTCATATTATGAAGAATATATTGATACAAAAACTGTATAAAATGTTTTCCAAATTGTGACAACAGACCTGATTAAAGCACACTTATTAACAAAAACTTTGAATTCGTGTTGAGAATTCTTGACTAACCCTCTAATATTTATAGTCCATTATTACAGAGACCTAAATGTAATCCTTAAAGAATTGTGGATTGTTTTCAAATTTAAAAGCACAATAATTTTCTGACATATTTTAATTGTACTTTCATTCAAAAGATTGAATTGACATGTTGTGCAAAAAGGCGATAACGTAGCTTTCAAAAATGGATATATATCTGCTCTAAAGCTCTACCAGTATATCTTTAAGATATCATAGCATGTTAACCTATGTTATCATGGGCTAAAGTTGTCGAGTTTCTAAATCTACTCGATTAGATATGGATTTTCCATGTGGAATCGAAGTTATTTAACTCGATATCTTAACGTAGATTACCAAAGTAGATAACGTAGATTACAAAACAAATTTTACATTTTAAAAGTGTCACAATGCACTGGTTACATTAATTCTTACTGTTTTGATGCCCTTAAACGAAACAGCTTGAGAAAACACTAAAACAAAAGACAAAAATGCTGCTATTCAGTTTTTTCTCTCTTTGAATAATTATTTTCTAAGCTATATTTCACATAAATTCATTCAATATCAACGCCCACTTTGTCATCAACAGAATCGTTTGAATTGCAAGGCTGAGTGTTTGCTGTTTGAGAAATTGTCCCTGTTGAAAAGCTGTTGGTTAAGCGAGATGGCATTGTACGCAGAATCATTCCACCATGTGCCATGTGTCGAGGCTGTCGCAGATACACTACTATTGGAGAGTGCATTGAAAAAATGAATTTAGACACTTAAATGTTCTGTTTCAATGTGTACGTTGATATGGATACGTTCGTATCTTTCTTTCATGTTTTATATTTTGAAAACAATATATTCATTACAAAAAAAAAAGATCCGTGCAAATTTGACTTTTGCATCACAGAGTCTTTATAATAATTATATTCATATGCTATTAAATTATATAACATACGGATTCTGAATATGGATAATAACGGGAAATTTTAGACTGGCCTAAATTTAAACCCAAATTTGAAGGTGAAACTAATGTTACTCAAAACAGACAGTGTGTTATTCATAACATAGAAACTTTTCATGAAAAGGAAAAAATGCTGACTATTGGCATTTTCTTTTCCGTTATCTATTTCTTGCTTTCCATTTTAGAGGGTGATCAGAACCAGGGCTTCGGAGGAAAGGGGTATTATTGTTTGTGTATGATATCCCTTTCTTTTCGCTTGTGCACATCTAAGATTGTTTCGAAAATTTATAAGGGACTTTTTTCAAAAATCGTTATACCTATTCAATGAAAGGTTTTGATATTCAGAAAAAATTGTGAAAGTAAAAGCAATAGCGTGGAGAATTTCAGTTTATAATCTAAGTTGTTACTGTTCTTGTTCTGTGTACGGTAAATATAGTTTCTCTTAGACATTAATTTATTCATAAGTGTCTAGAAGCTTCTTCCCATAAATTTTTAGCATATTTATAGTCTTTTCCTTGGCACCCTACGGTTTGTTTTACTCAAATAAGGCATTTATAATTTGGTGTAATCTACTCTATGTCGTGATTTAATCTACGTTATGAAGAGGACAGGCAATTTTGAAAATAGAATTTCGCAAACAAGCACAGAGAATAGATACTTTTCATATCTGTTTAAATAGTAAATTACATTTTTCACAGAATAACAGTAGTAGATTGACAAATTCATAATTTTTTATCTACTTTTATTTTTAGTTTTGAAAGAATGTGTATTTTCACCGTCGACAGATCTATCAAAATGCTTATTTAGAGACTGAGAATGGGAATTCAGAATAAAAAATAACAAACCCTCTCAGTTAGAATATCAAGGAATATGATTAAATCATTTCTTACAGTAAAATGTAAAATAATCCGTAAAATATTGTCAATTATTTACTCATAACGCAGATTACACTTCATTTATACCAGAGTTAAGAAAAGTATTGCAAAAAATAAAAATCACTGTATTTGAGTTATGATATTTCGCATTATTGTTCATAAATGTTTGTTCTACGGAATTAAAAAGAAAAACAACGGTTTTGAAGAAGTTCATTTTTGCTCAATTTGCAAATTGGAATCGACGTCCTATTCTGAGAACGAGTGTTACAGATATTGGGTTTATTTTATTGCACAAAATGTTAAGATACAATATGATAGCTAAATGGATTAGGAAAGACTGTTTGCGACGAATTTATGTGGACGATAGATGGTGCTGTTGTGCATCCCTGGCGTATAATCTAAAAATAGAAAATATGACGTCATAAATTGATTAAAACACACAAACGATTTAAGAAATATCAAATTCCCATTTCTTGTTTTAAAGTATATTTTGATACCAGTAAAATGCGTTTAAATGCTATCAGTTTTTATGAATTGTAAAAGAAAACGTTTTTAAAATTGAGACAGGAATGCAAAATTCCGTTTACACATGAACTCTGATTAACTACAATTAATTCAATTTCAAGAAAGAAATTATTACTCGTGAACACCGCCATATTTCGGCTTGAACTTTGCAGAGTTTCAATTGGGAAATATGCTCTTTCAGATAAGATGAAAGTGAAATTTATGGGGGAAAATGTATGGAAGGTCTCTTTAACGTATTACACCTACCATTAGATATCTAATTATTCACTTCGTGCATACTCACGGTGGGTAACCCACGTGACTTTTTGGAAAGCGTCCACACGGAAATATCGCCTGTTTCAAGGTATGTTTTGTTTAATTTCTTAGCTTATACTCTATTGATTTTGATGAGATAAAGTGCACGGAACGCGCCTTTGAGAGGGCTATTCCCGGTTCTAACTCACTCTGCTGCAAATCCAGTGGTTTCTTCAAACATTTGAGCCAAAATATTTTTAGTGCAAAACGAAAGTGGGAAGCGTTCACATGCAACGAAAAAGAACTTGTTTGAAGAAACTATGGGATTTGGAGCAGAGTGAGACTATTCTTGTGTAGAGTCCTAAAAATAACGTTTTATTAAGATAATGTAGTTTTGATATTGCGGTTAAAATGGCTTTGAAAACGCATCAAAATGCTCGGAAAAGTCCAGATGGCTATCATTTATTTCCTCTCTTCCTCTAACCTATAAGATGGTCTTATACAAAGGAATCTAGGCCCAGGGTATCTGCAGCACCGATAGTGTTCCCCGTCACAGGGAACGTTAAATTCTTGGCACAGCTCCGGTCCGTAACAGCGGATGCGAACAACTTTACCGTCTATGACGTCAACAGCAACGTCTCCGAGGACCAGCAGGCCAATCAGCACCAACACGGTCGTTCTAACGTTCATCTCAGATTCTCAGTTAGTCTGCAAATACATGTATATCAATGTGAGTCGTTAGGATAAAAGGGACCTCATGGGAAGTGTTAAAAGTATCTACCACATTGTTGTGAGTTGTTAGAATCAAAGGGATCTAATGGGAAATGTAAAAAAGTGTCAATCCTTATAGTGAGTCGTTAGACGCAAAGGGATCTAATGGGAAGTGTAAAAAAAGTGTTAACCCTTATTGTGAGTCGTTAGACTCGAAAGTATCTAATGGGAAGTGTAAAAAAAGTATCGACCCACAATGTGAACCTCAGTGTAAAAAGGACCTTATGCTTATTGTTAAAAAAATATCGACGAACAAAGTGATGCATCAGGCTTTTTAAAAGGGACCTTATGGGATGTTCGTGAAGTTGGCAGACCAGCAGAGTAGCAGAGTAGCAGAGTGAAGTTGGCAGACCAGCAGAGTAGCAGAGTAGCAGAGTGAAGTTGGCAGACCAGCAGAGTAGCAGAGTAGCAGAGTGAAGTTGGCAGACCAGCAGAGTAGCAGAGTAGCAGAGTGAAGTTGGCAGACCAGCAGAGTAGCAGAGTAGCAGAGTGAAGTTGGCAGACCAGCAGAGTAGCAGAGTAGCAGAGTGAAGTTGGCAGACCAGCAGAGTAGCAGAGTAGGTGACAATTTGAAGTAATTTCTTATAATGACTTGAATGACCGAAAACATTCTTTAAACAATTGTTTTATGTTAAGATCTTTTAAAATACACGAAAAAACAATCATTTTTTATTGATTTTTAAACTTGCATTTTCTGTCGTCTCTCTATCAAATTAGTAGATTTCGTGCGTTTCTTTCATGAAAATGCGTTTTTGAGAGACAAGAAGGCTTTCTATCAACATTTTACCGAAAAAAACTCGAAAATTCATCAACTCAGTTTTACTCTGCTACTCTGATACTCTGCCAACTTCACGTTTCTAGCAGACTAGCAGAGTAGATGACAAATTGGATTTCTTTTATATAATGACTTGTTTGATCGAAAAAATGCTTTTTACCGTTGCTTTATGGTATAATCTTCCGAAATACACGAAAAAACAGTCACTTTATACTGATTTTGCAAATTGCATTTTCCCTCGGCACACTTGCAAATTAGTAGATTTCGTGCGTTTCTTTCATGAAAATGCGTTTTTGAGAGACAAGAAGGCTTTCTATCAACATTTTACCGAAAAAAATGCGAAAATTTTTCAACTCAGTTTTACTCTGCTACTCTGCTACTCTGCCAACTTCACGTTTCTAGCAGACTAGCAGAGTAGATGACAAATTGAATTTCTTTGATCTAATGACTTGTATGGTCGAAAAAACGCTTTTAACAGTTGTTTTATGGTATAATCTTCCGAAATACACAAAAAACAGTCACTTTATACTGATTTTGCAAATTGCATTTTCCCTCGGCACACTTGCAAATTAGTAGATTTCGTGCGTTTTTTTCATGAAAATGCGTTTTTGAGATGCAAGAAGGCTTTCTATAAACATTTTACCGAAAAAAAACTCGAAAATTTTTCAACTCAGTTTTACTCTGCTACTCTGCTACTCTGCCAACTTCACGTTTCTAGCAGACTAGCAGAGTAGATGACAAATTGAATTTCTTTGATATAATGACTTGTTTGATCACAAAAATGCTTTTTACCGTTGTTTTATGGTATAATCTTCCGAAATACACGAAAAAACAGTCACTTTATACTGATTTTGCAACTTGCATTTTCCCTCGGCACACTTGCAAATTAGTAGATTTCGTGCGTTTCTTTCATGAAAATGCGTTTTTGAGAGACAACAAGGCTTTCTATCAACATTTTACCGAAAAAAACTCGAAAATTTATCAACTCAGTTTCACTTTGCTACTCTGCTACTCTGCCAACTTCTTCACGTTTCTAGCAGACTAGCAGAGTAGATGACAAATTGGATTTCTTTGATATAATGACTTGTTTGATCACAAAAATGCTTTTTACCGTTGTTTATGGTATAATCTTCTGAAATACACGAAAAAACAGTCACTTTATACTGATTTTGCAACTTGCATTTTCCCTCGGCACACTTGCAAATTAGTAGATTTCGTGCGTTTCTTTCATGAAAATGCGTTTTTGAGAGACAACAAGGCTTTCTATCAACATTATACCGAAAAAAACGCGAAAATTTTTCAACTCAGTTTTACTCTGCTACTCTGCTACTCTGCCAACTTCACGTTTCTAGCAGACTAGCAGAGTAGATGACAAATTTGATTTCTTTGATATAATGACTTGTATGGTCGAAAAAACGCTTTTAACAGTTGTTTTATGGTATAATCTTCCGAAAAACACGAAAAAACAGTCACTTTATATAGATTTTGCAACTTGCATTTTCTGTCGGCACACTTGCAAATTAGTAGATTTCGTGCGTTTCTTTCATGAAAATGCGTTTTTGAGAGACAACAAGGCTTTCTATCAACATTTTACCGAAAAAAATGCGAAATTTTTTCAACTCAGTTTCACTCTGCTACTCTGCTACTCTGCCAACTTCACGTTTCTAGCAGACTAGCAGAGTAGATGACAAATTTGATTTCTTTGATATAATGACTTGTATGGTCGACAAAACGTTTTTAACAGTTGTTTTATGGTTTAATTTTCCGAAATACACGAAAAAACAGTCACTTTATACCGATTTTGCAAATTGCATTTTCCCTCGGCACACTTGCAAATTAGTAGATTTCGTGCGTTTCTTTCATGAAAATGCGTTTTTGAGAGACAACAAGGCTTTCTATCAACATTTTACCGAAAAAAATGCGAAATTTTTTCAACTCAGTTTCACTCTGCTACTCTGCTACTCTGCCAACTTCACGTTTCTAGCAGACTAGCAGAGTAGATGACAAATTGGATTTCTTTGATATAATGACTTGTATGGTCGAAAAAACGCTTTTAACAGTTGTTTTATGGTATAATCTTCCGAAAAACACGAAAAAACAGTCACTTTATATAGATTTTGCAACTTGCATTTTCTGTCGGCACACTTGCAAATTAGTAGATTTCGTGCGTTTCTTTCATGAAAATGCGTTTTTGAGAGACAACAAGGCTTTCTATCAACATTTTACCGAAAAAAAATGCGAATTTTTTTCAACTCAGTTTCACTCTGCTACTCTGCTACTCTGCCAACTTCACGTTTCTAGCAGACTAGCAGACTAGATGACAAATTGGATTTCTTTGATATAATGACTTGTATGGTCGAAAAAACGTTTTTAACAGTTGTTTTATGGTATAATCTTCCGAAATACACGAAAATACAGTCACTTTATACTGATTTTGCAAATTGCATTTTCCCTCGGCACACTTGCAAATTAGTAGATTTCGTGCGTTTCTTTCATGAAAATGCGTTTTTGAGAGGCAAGAAGGCTTTCTTTAAACATTTTACCGAAAAAAACGCGAAAATTTTTCAAGTCAGTTTTACTCTGCTACTCTGCTACTCTGCCAACTTCACGTTTCTAGCAGACTAGCAGAGTAGATGACAAATTGGATTTCTTTGATATAATGACTTGTTTGATCGAAAAAATGCTTTTTACCGTTGTTTTATGGTATAATCTTCCGAAATACACGAAAAAACAGTCACTTTATACTGATTTTGCAAATTGCATTTTCCCTCGGCACACTTGCAAATTAGTAGATTTCGTGCGTTTCTTTCATGAAAATGCGTTTTTGAGAGACAACAAGGCTTTCTATCAACATTTTACCGAAAAAAATGCGAAAATTTTTCAACTCAGTTTTACTCTGCTACTCTGCTGGTCTGCCAACTTCACGTTTCTAGCAGACTAGCAGAGTAGATGACAAATTGGATTTCTTTGATATAATGACTTGTTTGATCACAAAAATGCTTTTTACCGTTGTTTTATGGTATAATCTTCCGAAATACACAAAAAAACAGTCACTTTATACTGATTTTGCAACTTGCATTTTCCCTCGGCACACTTGCAAATTAGTAGATTTCGTGCGTTTCTTTCATGAAAATGCGTTTTTGAGAGACAACAAGGCTTTCTATCAACATTTTACCGAAAAAAATGCGAAATTTTTTCAACTCAGTTTCACTCTGCTACTCTGCTACTCTGCCAACTTCACGTTTCTAGCAGACTAGCAGAGTAAATGACAAATTGGATTTCTTTGATATAATGACTTGTATGGTCGAAAAAACGTTTTTAACAGTTGTTTTATGGTTTAATTTTCCGAAATACACGAAAAAACAGTCACTTTATACCGATTTTGCAAATTGCATTTTCCCTCGGCACACTTGCAAATTAGTAGATTTCGTGCGTTTCTTTCATGAAAATGCGTTTTTGAGAGACAACAAGGCTTTCTATCAACATTTTACCGAAAAAAATGCGAAATTTTTTCAACTCAGTTTCACTCTGCTACTCTGCTACTCTGCCAACTTCACGTTTCTAGCAGACTAGCAGAGTAGATGACAAATTGGATTTCTTTGATATAATGACTTGTATGGTCGAAAAAACGCTTTTAACAGTTGTTTTATGGTATAATCTTCCGAAAAACACGAAAAAACAGTCACTTTATATAGATTTTGCAACTTGCATTTTCTGTCGGCACACTTGCAAATTAGTAGATTTCGTGCGTTTCTTTCATGAAAATGCGTTTTTGAGAGACAACAAGGCTTTCTATCAACATTTTACCGAAAAAAAATGCGAATTTTTTTCAACTCAGTTTCACTCTGCTACTCTGCTACTCTGCCAACTTCACGTTTCTAGCAGACTAGCAGAGTAGATGACAAATTTGATTTCTTTGATATAATGACTTGTATGGTCGAAAAAACGTTTTTAACAGTTGTTTTATGGTATAATCTTCCGAAATACACGAAAATACAGTCACTTTATACTGATTTTGCAAATTGCATTTTCCCTCGGCACACTTGCAAATTAGTAGATTTCGTGCGTTTCTTTCATGAAAATGCGTTTTTGAGAGGCAAGAAGGCTTTCTTTAAACATTTTACCGAAAAAAACGCGAAAATTTTTCAAGTCAGTTTTACTCTGCTACTCTGCTACTCTGCCAACTTCACGTTTCTAGCAGACTAGCAGAGTAGATGACAAATTGGATTTCTTTGATATAATGACTTGTTTGATCGAAAAATGCTTTTTACCGTTGTTTTATGGTATAATCTTCCGAAATACACGAAAAAACAGTCACTTTATACTGATTTTGCAAATTGCATTTTCCCTCGGCACACTTGCAAATTAGTAGATTTCGTGCGTTTCTTTCATGAAAATGCGTTTTTGAGAGACAACAAGGCTTTCTATCAACATTTTACCGAAAAAAATGCGAAAATTTTTCAACTCAGTTTTACTCTGCTACTCTGCTGGTCTGCCAACTTCACGTTTCTAGCAGACTAGCAGAGTAGATGACAAATTGGATTTCTTTGATATAATGACTTGTTTGATCACAAAAATGCTTTTTACCGTTGTTTTATGGTATAATCTTCCGAAATACACAAAAAAACAGTCACTTTATACTGATTTTGCAACTTGCATTTTCCCTCGGCACACTTGCAAATTAGTAGATTTCGTGCGTTTCTTTCATGAAAATGCGTTTTTGAGAGACAACAAGGCTTTCTATCAACATTTTACCGAAAAAAATGCGAAATTTTTTCAACTCAGTTTCACTCTGCTACTCTGCTACTCTGCCAACTTCACGTTTCTAGCAGACTAGCAGAGTAGATGACAAATTGGATTTCTTTGATATAATGACTTGTATGGTCGAAAAAACGTTTTTAACAGTTGTTTTATGGTTTAATTTTCCGAAATACACGAAAAAACAGTCACTTTATACCGATTTTGCAAATTGCATTTTCCCTCGGCACACTTGCAAATTAGTAGATTTCGTGCGTTTCTTTCATGAAAATGCGTTTTTGAGAGACAACAAGGCTTTCTATCAACATTTTACCGAAAAAAATGCGAAATTTTTTCAACTCAGTTTCACTCTGCTACTCTGCTACTCTGCCAACTTCACGTTTCTAGCAGACTAGCAGAGTAGATGACAAATTGGATTTCTTTGATATAATGACTTGTATGGTCGAAAAAACGCTTTTAACAGTTGTTTTATGGTATAATCTTCCGAAATACACGAAAAAAACAGTCACTTTATATAGATTTTGCAACTTGCATTTTCCCTCGGCACACTTGCAAATTAGTAGATTTCATGCGTTTCTTTCACGAAAATGCGTTTTTGAGAGACAACAAGGCTTTCTATCAACATTATACCGAAAAAAACGCGAAAATTTTTCAACTCAGTTTTACTCTGCTACTCTGCTATTCTGCCAACTTCACGTTTCTAGCAGACTAGCAGAGTAGATGACAAATTGGATTTCTTTGATATAATGACTTGTATGATCGAAAAAAAGCTTCACGGTTGAAGTGACAAATTCTATATAAATCTGAACTGTTGTCCACAACAATTTGTTATTTTTAGCACAAGAATATATATTTCTCGTAAAAGGTTCAATGTTTTGGCTTGAAATTTTCAGAATTTTCATAAGAAAACATGCTCTTTCAGATAGAATAAAAGTAAAATTTATGTAAAAATAATCGTGAAATGTCACTTTTAACATGTTCAAAATATGCAGACAATGGTCATTATGTGAGCCATGAAAATGCGGACATAGTAACCATTTCCGAAACTGCAAGTATTAAGACTGTATTACAAAAAATGTTTGTTTATTCTTATAACATACACGGCTTTCATATCGACACAAAATTTATGTCAAAACTCATTCACCCTAAAATTTCTTTGATGGAAACCTTGCAAACCTTTAACTAAATTACTTTCCTTCAAAATTACGATATAAAGGGAAATTGTGTTTTAGATTTTTATACATATGACAAACAATGAAATATGCTATGTCCTATTTCCTAATATTGTCTGATACAAAATGTAATAATTTTTTTCGAGAAAAATTGATTGATTTTGAAATAAAAACTTGACAGATGGCTAATAGATATATAAAATATGTGGAACATTTATTTATTGGAATCAAAACGTACAAAAAAAACAAGACCTGGCCCTGATTTCTCATAAAAAAATAGTACATAATCCTGAGAACATGCTCAATTGACCAAACGCCAATCGACAGATCGCTCCGGCCAACATAGAATTTAAGCCAAACAATGAGCATGTGATCGTTAACTGGGAACGATTTTAAATTCGGACAAACAAAATAGTATTTCGTAGTTGTTGTTACAAAATCTCGTAACTACGGCTTGATTTAAGCCGTAGTTACGAGATTTTTTAACAACACCGACGGTTTATCAATACATAACGTGAAACCTAGCCTATTGGCAGCACAAAATTATTATTAATAACATTATTATTAACATTAGCATTATTATCACATGCGCGGATCCAGAGGGGGGGGATAGGGGGTCATGACCCCCCATGGAATTTGAGAAAGGGGGGATATCAAAAAAATTACTGGTTATGTCCCAAATAAGCTGCGTCTTTTGTCCTTGTGTGCCACGACAAACCGTTGTTATATCTAGTCCATCATGGAATGACATGTATCTCCATGGGGAGGGTCAGGAGGCCTGACCCCCCTGAAATTTGGCGCAAAAGGGGGTTAAAGGTCGGATGAACCCCCCTGGGAAAACTACCTGGATCCGCGCTTGTATCATTAGCATTAGCATTTGCTTCTTTCGCCTCGATTTTTTCCCAATCCAATCTTTTCAGATAAGTCAAACAATTTCTTGTTTAGGAAAGTATTTAAGGTGAAATCAAAATTATAAATAAAAAACAATTTCGAATATATTTTCCAAATATGATGTTTTATTAATCACGATGGGTAACCCACGTGACTTTTGAGAAGCGTTCACACCGAAAAAATCGCCCGCTTCCGGGTATGTTTTGTTTAATTTCTCAGTTTATACGCTACGGATTTTGACGAGATAAAGTGCACCGTACGCGCATTTGAGAGGGCCATGCCAGTTTGTAACTCACTCTGCTCCGGATCCCGTGGTTTCTTCAAACATTCAAGCGAAAGTTTTATTCGGTGCACGTGAACTCTTCCTACTTTCGTTTTGTATCGAGAAAAACTTTCGCTTGAATGTTTGAAGAAACCACTGGATTGTGAGCAGGGTGAGTTAAAGCCGGGAATGGTCCACTCAATTGCGCGTTCGGTGCACTTTATGTTACCACAATCCGTAGTGTATAAGCTGAGAAATTAAACCAAACATACCTTGAAGCGGACGATTTTTCTGTGTGAACGCTCCCCAAAAGTCACGTGGGTTACCCACCGTGTTAATACTATTGCTTGAAATTCAAACAGTACTTTTGAGAAGAAAACTATCAAAAAATATGGGCTGGTGCCTGGGCAGACGTACACACAGCCATGAAAATGGCCCGCTGGCAGGACCGCAATTTAGACAAATATATAATGTTCAATCTTTTTTAGGAATTCCATTAATAAGGAAGTTGTTATTAAAAGAACTACTTAAAATCTTTAAACTTAAAGTATTACCGAATTTTCATACTAATATCATATTAGCAATTATTGATAATACATTTTCACAATGGCATCAAATGCGGAACGGCAAAGACCGCGTCAATAATTTAGTTACGTCGGTGTACATTGTGTAAGTGCAAAACCTCATATGTCGATTTTTTGAGATTTTCGAAGTAAAACCTTGTGTGCCCAGTTAAAACAGATCTTGCAGACTTTCAGATATTTTTACTAATCAGTAATAATGCTACAATATTTATGAACACTATGTTCAAATTACAAGTTAAACCTTTCAGTTTGGGAAAAAATATTACACTTTCTTCCTTCCCCTTTAATCTTCCGAAATCGAGATACGATGTTTTGCATTTTAATGACAACATCTGTATTTGAGCGGCATAAAGACTAATGATCAGTAGCAATTCTTATCGGTTTCCAAGGAGATCGTCACTTTACCCGATCAACACTCTACCATACAAAATGTAGAGACAAAGTGCGTTATAACCATTAGTCAGTACTTAAAATGTTTAGTGAAAAACTAATGTAAATGCACTTAAAGTAATATGCAAATGAAATACATGTATTATAACGACAAGCTATTGATGAAATTAAGCAATTTGTAAACAACTGCAAAACTGCTTCATTTGCAAATGTTTTCTTGTTTAAATACATCATTATGGCAATCGAGAAAATAGAAACGCTAAAATAATAAGCAAAACACGCTGAAATTTACCGAATACTGTGTGCGTGTATTTGTGATTATGTGCGTGCGCAAAATTATGTTATTTATTTCAAAACTTTCGGACTTCAAAATGTTCATATTGTTACAGCAACAATCAGTGTCTTTTTAAAGCTGCAAGTAAAAATGTGTATTAGCAAAAGCTATTCTTAAACCATTAGCAAACGAAATATTTTCATAAGAATAGGTTTTCAAAGATCTTGCATTATAAATATTGAAATAACTTAAACATTTCGAAATGTTATAGGAACAAAACTATACTTCATAGCTATAATGTGAAAGACCCTGGTCTTCTAGAACGCGAAAAGTCGGTTTTTTTTTTTTTTTTTTTTTTTTTTTTTTTTTTTTTTTGGGGGGGGGGGGTAATGGGTTAAAATGAAACGGCTTAGATTAGATTTGAAGAAGTATCAATTCAATAAACGTTAATTCTGACTTGAACGATGGTCGTTCCTCGTCATAAACACATATTTACAACATATTTACAACATACAAAGACGAAATGTAACATATATACAGGAGAGAAAATTCATTATGAAAAAAGTAGATAAATAAATAAATATTGTAGGGGTACATTTAAATTTCGTTACAGTTTGGATTCGTTTAAACTATTTTATTTACAAACAACCACCCGGAAAGTAAAAATCCGCATATGCGTAAGGACAGCACTTGTAATTTCTAATCCTCCACAAAAGTTTCTCATACTTTTTAAAAAGAAGTAACCTGTTTCGAATTTGTAAACGGTGAATACGGAAAGAAGTGTAAAACAGTTTGCGAACATTAACCTTTCAAATTGATTACTGGTTAATTAAGGTAAATGTACAAAATAAGAAAAAAAATGTTATAAAAAGTCAAATTAAATCTTAAGTTATGAGAGACCCCAAATTGAATGTCTTTCGTGAAAACCGCCTTTGTAATGTTAAAAGCAAATAAAGTAACAAGAAAAAGTAACGTTAAAATGTCATAGTGTTGCCAAGAAAAAAAGGTAACTATGTACATTTTTGCTCTTGTTGTAGCCTCTTTATACAAAAATATAAAAATTGCCTCTCATATTTTTGTACGCGAAAAACATATTAGCATCTTGATATATAAAACAAATAAAACACGCTTTGCAATTCAATATGTTTAAACAACATTTTAAAAGGAAATAGGAAATTACCTGGATGCGCTTCTTCCCCTTCTTTCTTTTCTTCATTTCTTCTATGTCGTGACCACCACCATGACACACAATGGTCGTTTAAAAGACACTGTCAAAGATCGGGTAAACTTTCAAGGTAATATACGCATGCGTTAAGCAATGGATCCTGTGTCTTAGAGTGTTACGATACCAGTGTCGCTAAAATGGTACCCGTTGTAAACGATGTATTTCGCTACAATATAGTGGCATCAGAAACGGGAACCAGTTTATAGTATTAATTAACCCTTCACTTTAAAGAGACATTTCAGATTTTTTGTCATAAATTTTACTTTTATTTTTATCTGAAAGAGCATATTTCCTTATAAAAATTCTGAAAATTTCGAGCCAAAATATTGCGCCGTTTACGAGAAATATATATTTTTGTGTTAAAATTGAACACATTGTTGTGGACAACAGTTCGGATTTATATGCAATTTATCGATTATGTCTCAACTTTAAATACGTGTTTCTCGCTTATTGGCAACAACTTCAAAAAACCAATAGTATTTATACTCATTAGAATAACCAATCTTGGCATCAAGACATACTTTAAAAAATTGAAATTGGAATGAAATGTCCCTTTAATCGGTAAATCTTTATCAACGCTAATTTACAGTTACGTATTTTTACCCATTCTCTAACAACCTGCTGTAAAAGTATTTTGTTATGAAATGTTGACTGAAAACAGTAGGTAAACTATGAACATGAGGATGATGCCTGATTTATGTTAAAGTTTGATTTTGCAATAATTTTTAAGATATTCAATAACAGCTTAATTTCGGATTTCTAAATTTTTCTTGGCCTACATGATTTCAAACGAGGTAAATATAAGTATTCGTTATATCAATTACATGATGGTCGCATTCTTGACATTACATGTACATGTACATGAAAATATGTTTCTTATGAGATTGATTTCAGTAGTTTCGTTTGTGAAGTTACTTGGCGTCCAATGCTTGGGATTGGGTGTTGAAAAGCAAGATGGAATAGAATAAAATGACGGAATAATCACATTTTAAAATAATAATCTCAATGGAGTTCAAAAATCAAGATTCTTGGTGGGATTTTTGATTTTCTATTACTTTTTTTTTCAATTTAAAAAGTATGTTGAAAATCATTTCATATGTAAAAACTGGCATGTAAACAAGGGGTTAAGCTTATCTTTTTCAAGTTCAAATCTAGTTTACTATGAATGTTAATATTATAATATTCTATATGATAATTATCCTAGAAAATGTGTATAAAAATGAGATCGGCAAAAAGTCATTTACGTATAATAATAATAATAATAATAATAATAATAATAATAATAATAATAATAATAATAATAATAATAATAATAATAATAATAATAATAATAATAATAATAATAATAATAATAATATTTTCTGAAGGTAAAACATTAAGATAATTACATAATAATCAGCATTAGAATGAAAAATCTTTTTTACAATGTTGCCTTCAATATGATTTTGTTGTGATGAAATGGTTTAACCCATTCCCAAAAGAAAACAAGAACTGGTTAAATACGTTCCAAACGGAACAGTTTTTTTGAATATTCGGGCGAAACAACGAAGTGCTTGATATCAAGCGCCCTCCCCCCCCCCCCCCTTGTCTAAATATCCAATGTCTTATATTGTACACAAATCTTTTCCCCAAATATTGAATTGTTTTATGTTGCATCCCCCAATTTGGACCAGTCTAAATATTGCCGTTTGGGAACGGGTTAAGAATGTAATATATTTAAAAACATGTATGATTTGATGAAAATAATACAACAATAATCATGATGTAACTAATTTGAAAATATTTTAAATGGTTGCCATCGACCCAGATAATTTAGTTGGTTTAATGACGTCCATGACAGTGAAAACTTTCGAAAGAATTGATAGGGACGACGTAAGCCTTCATAACCGGCTCTTTCGTATTTCCTATTTTGATTTACAGACAAGCACTTTATTTTTTTATACGGACCAGTGTTAATACTGTATTATCTGGGTAAGGTTTATGATGAAATCTAGGGACTGATACACACTTAAATTTTGTCAATTTGCTTGTTAAAAAGATAACATTTATATTTGTTTTTGAAGACTGGTAATGAACCAGAATCTCTAATAGAGGTTGGTATTTCATTCCATACATACATACTGGAGTATAAAAATGCTCTTTTTTGTAAGTTGTTTTAAATTTCGAGTTAACAATATCAGAACGAGCAGATGACCGTAAATTATAGATATTGTTATTCGAAAATGAAATTATTTCTTTTATATATCCCGGCGAAAGGTTGTTGCGGCATTTGTAAATTAACATAGCAGTATGATAATTGCATCTGTCCTCAAATGTTAGCCAAATAAGTTCAGAGAATAACTCTTTCGATGGAGCCCTTGCAGAAGCTCTAAGAATTATGCAAAAGGCTCTTTTCTGGAGAACACATAGCTTACTTGTTTTATTCTTTGTACTTTTCCACCAAACTGTGCAACAATAATCAAGAAAAGGAAGAATACAAGAATTGTAAAATAATTGTTTCATTTCAAATGTTAGATAAAAGGAAATTCTCTTAAGTAATGTAATTTTACTGTTTATTTTAACACAAGTTCTTAAAAGCCTCATTATAGTAGTTTTCTTATTTTTACGGATTAAATGTACAATCTTGTTTCTCATCTTTTTATAATTTGTTAAATCTTTCGATTGATGCAAACGATCTCGTGTCCTCATCGTTTCGTTAACGTCGGGTGTAATCCATTCAGGAAGACGACATTTTTTATACGTTTTGATTTTATGGGAGCATGTTGTGATAAAACAGTATTGAGGATAGTATAAAGTAAAGACAATGCTTAGTCGGGGTCGTGCTCAGTTTCTATAACATGAAGCGAGGAAGTACTCAAATCTTTTTGGAAATCAGGCAAATGAAAATTCTTAAAGCTTCTATACATCATTGGAAAATGACCCTCTCTTTTTACAAATCTTTTGTTTACTTTTCGTGTCATACAAATGATCACTGAGGGAAAGGGAGGAAACTGATACTTCAGTTAGTCTGTCTAACGCATTGAAATTGTATGCTACTCTGTTAATGTGAGTATAAAGTGAGTATAAAGTTGCTTTCATCTCAATGTTTAACTGTTGAAGCCCGGTCAAAAAATCTTCAACCCAAAAGATATTATACTAAACTAATCTGTTATCTCGATTGTTTGGGGTAAAATGTTGTAAGAAAGCCTTCTTGCATCATAAAAACGCATTTTCCGGAAATCTACTAATTTGCTAGTGTGCCTGCAGAAAATGCAAGTTACAAAATCAATCAAACAATGGCTATTATTTCATTTATTTTGGAAGATTTTAACATAAAACAAGGTTAAAAAGCGTTTTTTCGATCATACAAGTCATTATATGAAAGAATTTCAATTTGTCACCTACTCTGCTAGTCTGCTAGAAAATTGAAGTTGGCAAACAGCAGAGTAGCAGAGTAGAAATTAAATCTAAAAAAATCGCCTTTTTTTCCGTAAAATGTTGATAGAAAGCCTTCTTGCCTCTCAAAAACGCATTTTCATGAAGGAAACGCACGAAATCTACTAATTTGCATGTGTGCCGAGGGAAAATGCAAGTTGCAAAATCAGTATAAAGTGACTGTTTTTTCGTGTATTTCGGAAGATTTTACCATAAAACAACTGTTAAAAGCGTTTTTTCGACCATACAAGTCATTAGATCAAAGAAATCCAATTTGTCATCTACTCTGCTAGTCTGCTAGAAACGTGAAGTTGGCAGAGTAGCAGAGTAAAACTGAGTTGAAAAATTTTCGCATTTTTTTCGGTAAAATGTTGATAGAAAGCCTTCTTGTCTCTCAAAAACGCATTTTCATGAAAGAAACGCACGAAATCTACTAATTTGCAAGTGTGCCGAGGGAAAATGCAATTTGCAAAATCAGTATAAAGTGACTGTTTTTTGTGTATTTCGGAAGATTATACCATAAAGCAACGGTAAAAAGCATTTTTTCGATCAAACAATTCATGATATCAAAGAAATCCAATTTGTCATCTACTCTGCTAGTCTGCTAGAAACGTGAAGTTGGCAGAGTAGCAGAGTAGCAGAGTAAAACTGAGTTGATAAATTTTCGAGTTTTTTTTTCGGTAAAATGTTAATAGAAAGCCTTGTTGTCTCTCAAAAACGCATTTTCATGAAAGAAACGCACGAAATCTACTAATTTGCAAGTGTGCCGACAGAAAATGCAAGTTGCAAAATCAATATAAAGTGACTGTTTTTTTGTGTATTTCGGAAGATTATACCATAAAACAACTGTTAAAAGCATTTTTTCGACCATACAAGTCATTATATCAAAGAAATCAAATTTGTCATCTACTCTGCTAGTCTGCTAGAAACGTGAAGTTGGCAGAGTAGCAGAGTAGCAGAGTAAAACTGAGTTGAAAAATTTTCGCATTTTTTTCGGTAAAATGTTGATAGAAAGCCTTCTTGTCTCTCAAAAACGCATTTTCATGAAAGAAACGCACGAAATCTACTAATTTGCAAGTGTGCCGACAGAAAATGCAAGTTGCAAAATCTATATAAAGTGACTGTTTTTTCGTGTTTTTCGGAAGATTATAGCATAAAACAACTGTTAAAAGCGTTTTTTCGACCATACAAGTCATTATATCAAAGAAATCCAATTTGTCATCTACTCTGCTAGTCTGCTAGAAACGTGAAGTTGGCAGAGTAGCAGAGTAGCAGAGTAAAACTGAGTTGAAAAATTTTCGCGTTTTTTTCGGTATAATGTTGATAGAAAGCCTTGTTGTCTCTCAAAAACGCATTTTCATGAAAGAAACGCACGAAATCTACTAATTTGCAAGTGTGCCGAGGGAAAATGCAAGTTGCAAAATCTATATAAAGTGACTGTTTTTTCGTGTATTTCGGAAGATTATACCATAAAACAACTGTTAAAAGCGTTTTTTCGACCATACAAGTCATTATATCAAAGAAATCCAATTTGTCATCTACTCTGCTAGTCTGCTAGAAACGTGAAGTTGGCAGAGTAGCAGAGTAGCAGAGTGAAACTGAGTTGAAAAAATTTCGCATTTTTTTCGGTAAAATGTTGATAGAAAGCCTTGTTGTCTCTCAAAAACGCATTTTCATGAAAGAAACGCACGAAATCTACTAATTTGCAAGTGTGCCGAGGGAAAATGCAATTTGCAAAATCGGTATAAAGTGACTGTTTTTTCGTGTATTTCGGAAAATTAAACCATAAAACAACTGTTAAAAACGTTTTGTCGACCATACAAGTCATTATATCAAAGAAATCAAATTTGTCATCTACTCTGCTAGTCTGCTAGAAACGTGAAGTTGGCAGAGTAGCAGAGTAGCAGAGTGAAACTGAGTTGAAAAAATTTCGCATTTTTTTCGGTAAAATGTTGATAGAAAGCCTTGTTGTCTCTCAAAAACGCATTTTCATGAAAGAAACGCACGAAATCTACTAATTTGCAAGTGTGCCGAGGGAAAATGCAAGTTGCAAAATCAGTATAAAGTGACTGTTTTTTTGTGTATTTCGGAAGATTATACCATAAAACAACGGTAAAAAGCATTTTTGTGATCAAACAAGTCATTATTTCAAAGAAATCCAATTTGTCATCTACTCTGCTAGTCTGCTAGAAACGTGAAGTTCGCAGAGTAGCAGAGTAGCAGAGTAAAACTGAGTTGAAAAATTTTCGCGTTTTTTTCGGTAAAATGTTGATAGAAAGCCTTGTTGTCTCTCAAAAACGCATTTTCATGAAAGAAACGCACGAAATCTACTAATTTGCAAGTGTGCCGAGGGAAAATGCAAGTTGCAAAATCAGTATAAAGTGACTGTTTTTTCGTGTATTTCGGAAGATTATACCATAAAACAACTGTTAAAAGCGTTTTTTCGACCATACAAGTCATTATATCAAAGAAATCCAATTTGTCATCTACTCTGCTAGTCTGCTAGAAACGTGAAGTTGGCAGAGTAGCAGAGTAGCAGAGTGAAACTGAGTTGAAAAAATTTCGCATTTTTTTCGGTAAAATGTTGATAGAAAGCCTTGTTGTCTCTCAAAAACGCATTTTCATGAAAGAAACGCACGAAATCTACTAATTTGCAAGTGTGCCGAGGGAAAATGCAAGTTGCAAAATCGGTATAAAGTGACTGTTTTTTCGTGTATTTCGGAAAATTAAACCATAAAACAACTGTTAAAAACGTTTTTTCGACCATACAAGTCATTATATCAAAGAAATCAAATTTGTCATCTACTCTGCTAGTCTGCTAGAAACGTGAAGTTGGCAGAGTAGCAGAGTAGCAGAGTAAAACTGAGTTGATAAATTTTCGAGTTTTTTTCGGTAAAATGTTGATAGAAAGCCTTGTTGTCTCTCAAAAACGCATTTTCATGAAAGAAACGCACGAAATCTACTAATTTGCAAGTGTGCCGACAGAAAATGCAAGTTGCAAAATCTATATAAAGTGACTGTTTTTTCGTGTTTTTCGGAAGATTATACCATAAAACAACTGTTAAAAGCGTTTTTTCGACCATACAAGTCATTATATCAAAGAAATCAAATTTGTCATCTACTCTGCTAGTCTGCTAGAAACGTGAAGTTGGCAGAGTAGCAGAGTAGCAGAGTAAAACTGAGTTGAAAAATTTTCGCGTTTTTTTCGGTATAATGTTGATAGAAAGCCTTGTTGTCTCTCAAAAACGCATTTTCATGAAAGAAACGCACGAAATCTACTAATTTGCAAGTGTGCCGAGGGAAAATGCAAGTTGCAAAATCAGTATAAAGTGACTGTTTTTTCGTGTATTTCGGAAGATTATACCATAAAACAACGGTAAAAAGCATTTTTGTGATCAAACAAGTCATTATATCAAAGAAATCCAATTTGTCATCTACTCTGCTAGTCTGCTAGAAACGTGAAGAAGTTGGCAGAGTAGCAGAGTAGCAGAGTGAAACTGAGTTGAAAAATGTTCGCGTTTTTTTCGGTAAAATGTTTATAGAAAGCCTTCTTGCATCTCAAAAACGCATTTTCATGAAAAAAAACGCACGAAATCTACTAATTTGCAAGTGTGCCGAGGGAAAATGCAATTTGCAAAATCAGTATAAAGTGACTGTTTTTTGTGTATTTCGGAAGATTATACCATAAAACAACTGTTAAAAGCGTTTTTTCGACCATACAAGTCATTAGATCAAAGAAATTCAATTTGTCATCTACTCTGCTAGTCTGCTAGAAACGTGAAGTTGGCAGAGTAGCAGAGTAGCAGAGTAAAACTGAGTTGAAAAATGTTCGCATTTTTTTCGGTAAAATGTTGATAGAAAGCCTTGTTGTCTCTCAAAAACGCATTTTCATGAAAGAAACGCACGAAATCTACTAATTTGCAAGTATGCCGAGGGAAAATGCAATTTGCAAAATCAGTATAAAGTGACTGTTTTTTCGTGTATTTCGGAAGATTATACCATAAAGCAACGGTAAAAAGCATTTTTTCGATCAAACAAGTCATTATATCAAAGAAATCCAATTTGTCATCTACTCTGCTAGTCTGCTAGAAACGTGAAGTTGGCAGAGTAGCAGAGTAGCAGAGTAAAACTGAGTTTATGAATTTTCGAGTTTTTTTCGGTAAAATGTTGATAGAAAGCCTTCTTGTCTCTCAAAAACGCATTTTCATGAAAGAAACGCACGAAATCTACTAATTTGATAGAGAGATGACAGAAAATGCAAGTTTAAAAATCAATAAAAAATGATTGTTTTTTCGTGTATTTTAAAAGATCTTAACATAAAACAATTGTTTAAAGAATGTTTTCGGTCATTCAAGTCATTATAAGAAATTAATTCAAATTGTCACCTACTCTGCTACTCTGCTGGTCTGCCAACTTCACTCTGCTACTCTGCTACTCTG
Source organism: Fragum sueziense (assembly GCA_963680895.1). NCBI lineage: Eukaryota > Metazoa > Mollusca > Bivalvia > Cardiida > Cardiidae > Fragum > Fragum sueziense. Next base: position 12,181,544 of record OY804609.1, on the reverse strand, counting down.
CTGGTCTGCCAACTTCACTCTGCTACTCTGCTGGTCTGCCAACTTCACTCTGCTACTCTGCTACTCTGCTGGTCTGCCAACTTCACTCTGCTACTCTGCTACTCTGCTGGTCTGCCAACTTCACTCTGCTACTCTGCTACTCTGCTGGTCTGCCAACTTCACTCTGCTACTCTGCTACTCTGCTGGTCTGCCAACTTCACGAACATCCTTATGGGAAGTGTGAAAGTATAGAAACTAGCCTGTCTGCGCGGATTGCGCGGCCTGTCAATGATCGAAACTTTCGCACTCAGGGTATTTTCTAAATCTAGACTGTTGTTCCTATCTAACTTTATTTATATTTTCAAAAACAGCAACTAGGTTACATTTGCTGATTCTGGTTGATTTCTATTAATTAAAGTGTATGGACTTCACATCAGGTTCCTTTTTAGCATGCTGGGCACAAATAATGGAACATTAGGGATTTAAGGAGAATCGGTATTTTGTCACGGTCTGCTATTTCTCGTTCCCTAAAGGATAAATTGTTCTAAAATAGTCCATCCCTAAAAGATTACTCGCGACGTTGGATTTTTTCGTAAAGATTCGTTATACTAGTATATCCGAACTTATTCTGGCGTTTTCGTAAATATTTGGTGGTGGAACATTTCAGCACCGAACGTTTACGACATCGCACGGATAATACCGACCTCGCATGAAATTCTTTACGGATGGACTGCCGTAACATTACTATTACAGAAGATTTGGTGAAAATTATTTAGACAAAAATACTGAATTGGCCTTCATGTAAATTTTCCTTCAGACTGGATATGTCGATTTGTTTTTGACTCCCTTCAAGATAAAGGCTTTTGAAATTATTCTGGAAAATCAGAAAACTGCTTGTCATAAGCAATTTGATCAATTGGCACAATGTTTTCTGTAGTCAATGACTAAAAAAATCTAAATTCCATCCACGTTAAACTGTGTCGTCCGCAACTACTTTTTATTTGGAGCAGACCAAAATTTGCTCTCTAGTAAATATTTAACACAATGACTCTTTTTCACTCTCTAAAAGATGATGGCTTTGGGAAACATTGTGGAAAAAGAAAATAATTACCTGTATTGTATAAAATATAACCTCAATCAAGCAGTTCGGATTCCAACTAAAAACAACCAGTTCCAAACCTTATATCCCAAACACATGTGCGCCGTTTAACAAAATACGACTGATAAGTCTACATGCATGTCTTCATATCTAGTGAGTCTACTTGCACTTCCATACCCTAAACCCTATCCAAAAACAAGAACTGGTTTCGACGATTACTAATCAAATTAAATCGTCACAATTCACAATATATTGTATTACATCAACACAATTTACACAAGAGGACCATGATGGTCCTTAATCGCTCACCTGAAATTAGATAGAATGAAAGTCATAATGTTGTCAAATTCAAGAGCACATAATGTGATATGCGAGATTATGATCCAGCTGAAAATTGCTTTCCCAATCTTGGATGATCAGTATTATTGGCTGTTACAGTAAAAACAAAATTGAAGAAAACAACAATTTTGTCACAGTCAAGGACAAATAACTCTGTTCTGATATTCCTATCAACATTATGTCCAAGTTTTTTTTATTGGTCAATTATTGCTGTTTGAGTGAAAACAAAGTCAAAAACGGCAATTTTGTCACCTTCACGGGCACACAACTCTGGTTTTTCTAGTCCCATAAATCTAAAAAAATTACATCATTTTAGCTCTTATGGTCACCAACATTGTGACCAAGTTGTTACTTTATTGATGAATATTTGTGTATGTTATAGTGAAAAAAAGTCTAAAACTGTAGTTTTGTGAAATTCAAGGGCTAATATATAACTCTGTTTTTTCTGGTCATTAAATGTTAATGCTACAGTATAAACAAATTTGAAAACGACAATTTTGTTAAATTCAAGGGCACATAACTCCAGCCTTCCTACTCCGATCAGACTGAAAATCGAACTCATTAAAGATCTTATAGTTGCCGACATTGTGGCTAATTTTGATTTTAATTGGTCAGTATTTGTAGATACTAGACAGGTAACATAGTCAAAACTAGCCATTTTTGACGTTCAAGGGCACATAACTCTGAACTTCCTTGTCCGATCTGACACAAAATCAAACTCATCCGAGAACGTTTGGTCATACATGTTTTGACCAAGTATGGACCAAGATTGGTCAATATTTGTAGATGCTAGAGTGGTAACAAAGTCAAAACTATACATTTTTGATATTCAATGGCACATAACTCCAGACTTCCTAGTCCGATCTGACCCAAAATCAAACTCATTCGAGCACGTATAGTCATTCATGTTTTGACCAAGTTTGATTAAGATTGGTCTTTATTTGTGGGTGCTAGAGTGGTAACACCAAAATGTGAACAGATGGACAGACGAACAGACGGGCGCCGACGGACAAGAAGTGACCACAATAGCTCACATTGAGCACTACGTGCTCAGGTGCGCTAATAATATGCAATTTGTCTGTATTATTTCAGATTATTGCCTAAAATGTGTGTTTTCAGTCTGTTATTGGCATTGGATAACAAGCAAAAATCAGTCTGATATTGTCAAAAACGGTCGTTATTCAGTAAATTCACGTGCATTATCGGACCGATTTTGCATTCACATATCCTCGATCGGGGATTTGTTGCGAGTGCTTCAGAAAATTGAAAATAAAGCCGAAATTTTGTCATTTCCCTTTTCCGCGATGTAAATTCTTATAAGACCCCATTTCCAGTTTATACCCCAATTAAACTAGGTCTCCCAGTGTAACCATATCTGATGACGTAGTTATAGTGACGTAGGTTTAATTCTTGGAATCAAAAGGTAAACAAACGGGCAGCTGACAGATTTTGAACTAAAAGTGGATTTCGTGGACATGGAAGAATATAAATTAGAATTGAGTGGTTGTGGTATAGGCCAAATGTGATGGTAAGCCTATGTGTTTCTTGTTCTTCTTTTAGTTACTGCAATTTTTCCTTTACAACTTTGTTTTTTATCGAAATGAACGAATGTCTGAAACGAACCAGAGATCTACCTCGGAAGTTCCGACCTTTTGTTTTATTACTGTACCCGCACTGAAATGAACGTTAGAATGTCCAGAGTATGTTTCCAAAAGAAAACTTAGTCGAATATTGTTACGATTTCGCCAACCCAAATGAAGATTATGTCAGTAAAAATGCGATGAAACTTGACTACATAGCTACACGATGAAAATCTAACGGCCCATCTAGTGGATATCGGACCTACTCGATATATGTCGAGTCGAATGCCGGAAAACTCTGGTGTCTGTCGGTGAAAATGTGGCTAAATTTTCACAAATCTTTTCAGTTATTCGTCTTATTTTATTACATTTCTTTGCTAATTCTTCATATTTTATGCAATAATAGCGTCAATTCACGTTTTTTCGGTCGTTAACATTCTCAGAGGCCCACAAAATGGGTTATTGCCCTCGACCTTCGGTCTCAGGCGATAACGCATTTTTTGGGCCTCTGAGAATGTTAACGACCTCAAAAACGTGAATTAACCCTATATTGCATGTTAACTTTTAAAGCATTATACCATGATTTTATTGGGTTTTCAATAGTAAAAACTGTTTATTTCATCACTATACTCGTTTATTACAATTTTGAGTTTGCATATATATTACGGTGTCTGATAAAACAATTGCATAAGTATAACAATTTATTTTGTTTCGCCACTCGTGTTTGAAAGGTCTACAGTGTACTACTGTCCTTTACACTGCTTAAATATTTATCCTTTTCTATTTGTAGCACATGACTAAAATTGTTTTTCGACCTCCACTGTTTGTTTAAGCGTGACTTAAATGCACTGAGGCTTGGAGACATAACAACATCTTGGGGAAGTTTGTTCCAATAGTCTACAACTCTTTTTGCAAATCTAAACTTTTTAGCATCTAGGTTACATCTTTTAAGCTGCAGTTACGCGGTTTGTGTTGAAAAACAGCGATATGTGTCAGATTAAACGGTTTGCTGACTGAAATCCTTACAGAGGTGTTCCGAATTCTCCATACTTTTATACAAATGCCACTATTTAGAATTTCAAATTAAACCTGCTTCCTTAAACCCAATTCACCGAGTTTGAAGAAAAAACTGGGACTTGCTGATAAGCAAGCATTTTACGCATGCGTGATTGACCGATATTTGCTTGTATTTTAATGCTTTTCAAAAAGGCAAAACGTTTACGCTCGTGGACACATTCTTCAATGGGAAATGCTTCCAGGTCGTAATATACAAACACGGTTCCTGCAAATATGGATTACCTCATTTTGCATTGATTCTGTGTCTGTAGTATAGACAGGTGTATGAACTGTGATTCAGCATACTGGCAGACCGTCATTGTACTGCTAGGATGTTTTTAATAAAATTCTCAGGAATTAGTTTCTTGCACACCCGTGAACTTTCATGGAGATGTATCACATGCTGATCCCGAAAGAGATGACAAATTGCAAGGGTGGTTATGGTCACGGAAGCGTAATTGAAGCTGATAATGCTTTTGATACCACTGTCTTGGTATTGAATTAAAGATAAAGGAATAATCTGTCAGACAGACAAAGTAAAACGTACCACATAAACTTTGAGCCGAGAGAAGTCAGAACTGCAAATTGACCATTTTTTACTTTATATTATGTAGGCCCGTTGCGTTTAGGGGTCACACCTTGTCCTATTTGAAAGGTACCGCAGACAACAAAATTATTTATTGAGCCTCAGAAATAACACACCACAGACATTTGTCACTATTTTCATTTTTATCTTGTTACTTTTTCCCAACTGTACAACCACAACCCGAACTGGTATCAGTTCATTCGTTTCTGGTAAAGAAATGTTGTTTTGTTTTTAATCAAACGTGACGAGCGCGCAAACGTGACTACTCTCTAAAGTGAAAGTCACAAAACCAGTACTGCGTGTAACCACTTTGCAGGGCAATACAGTCTGTGCTTCTTCGACGCATGAAAATGGTCACATGTTGGATTCTGGCCTTTGGCATGACTCTGCACTGTCCATGTATCCCTTTTCACTTTAACATGCTTACCTGTTTTGAGCTGTAGTTGGGACCTTTGGCGCACCATTTTCCGGACAGCCAAGCATTGTCCCAGTTTGTTAGTAACGTTCTGTAAGCCGGCCAATAGTCTCGTGATGAAATTCGATCATATGTGCAATAGACCGTGACACAATGACTGTCACAGCATCTAAATAGCACCCGTAGTTCGTCAATGGAAAGTTTTAGCATTGTTTAAAGCATCGAAAACTTCCGACCGATGATGTGTTTTGGGTGTTTCTTGCTGTCACCGACTGCATGTACCCTATGAACCAATAAGCTAGTATGTGGACGAGGTCAAAAATGCAGCACGTGCAGAAACCCTGTTTAACAAGTTTGGACGGCTAGCGTCACGCATGAATGGATTCAGTATATTACTAAAGGTAACATTTGTGAGTAATATGAAATAGAAAACATTGAGGCAAATGATGATCTGTATTTTTTCTTTTGTCTCAATATTTTCCTAAAGCTTTTTCTTTATGGACACGGAGAAAACGTTGCTACAATTGACCAATTGGTAGTGAATAATAATGTGTTTATTCTTAGAAATGAAATATTTAGGCAAAACTAGAAAATGCTGAATATTATATACATATTCCGCTTTTGCTTCGTTTTATTTCAAACCCTGTTCTTTTGGGGAAGTCAATATCCGGTACAACTTAGAAAAAATGTTATACCATCAGCATAAACGTTTTCACATTAAAACAAAAGACGGAATAAAATGAGTGATGGAAAAATTAATGTTATTGAAAGTCCTTGTGGCGTACTATGCTTGTTGTTATGTGGAAAACATAGACAGAAAAGGAGATAACGTTGGTTATCAGCATATTTTCTTTTTCTTCTGTTCTTCATGCTCTTCATAAGTTACGGCAATATCCGGAATTGTTTTGCTTAGTTTATTTGGGATTTAATGTCGTTTTGGACTACAATTGTCAAATCGCGAGCGCTGGAGCACCTAACCATGGATTTCTGTCGTTCTTCATTCAAATGCTATTACAATATCCTAACCTAACCTCCAGCTGCTCGCTTACATAGGTTGATAATAAGAAACAATTGGTGGGAGACAATTTTGGATCATTGCCACGACCGGGGATCGAAGATGGGACTTCACGAGTGAGAGTCTGATGCCCTATCAACTTTGCAATGGCAATATCATCGTGCTAGACAGGGTCGAATCAGGGACCCAGCATTAGCCTCACGAGGCTCTGAAAGGATCGGATCATGGATCTATTGAGACAAAAAAGGAAATGCCATCTTTCATCATTTTATTATTTTGCCTTAATATTCTTCATGCTATTCTGCACACAAATTCTATATATAGATAAAAATGTCGTTCGTAGCAGCTGTCGCTTTGAAACAATTTTATGTTGTTTTGAGAATGGGTTACTGTATTAATCATTGCTATACATGTACAACATGATCGGAGTGTCTTAAACTTATTGGGATATACTTCTAGTCTCAACTATAATTATGAAAGTATCCAAATCACTGTAAACATGACTGTACCAGTCTGATTAACACAGATTTCGAAGTAAAATGATGACGATGAGTGAAATAAAAGGTGTTTGATTCTCTGATTTATCAGTATATAAGGAAAGATAATTTACCGTAATTTTGAAGGTTTGTTATGGCTGTACATAGGCTATTGCTTACTTTGAATACTTGGACAGATGAATATTTCAGCATTTTTTCGGCCATGGCGATCGGCCATGTACATAGTGTAATGTAAACAAAAGGTCCTTGCGCTAGGACATAGGAAGAATACAAAATATAAGTGGAAATGATGAGAATGAAAAAAAGTGTAAAGTAATCTGGATTCCAGAATAAATGCAAGACTGGGCCATAGATCAAATTATCTGTAATCCGTATTATCACAATTATATCGTTGGTAGGAGGTCAAACCCTCGTAACTACGGCTTGAAAAAAGCTGGATTTATGAGGTTTTTAGTTTGAGTTTATTGGGGTTTTACGCCGTTTTCAACTACCAGGGTCATATCGCGGCGGCTGGAGCACCTAACCGTGGGTTCCTGGTATATCTCGCACCAGTCCAAACACAATATCCAAACCGAGCCTCTAGCTGCTCTCTCACATAGATGATTCACACCCATTGGTGAGAGACAAATGACTTTTGTCAAATGTCAGAATGGATATTGGCCGAGCCGGGGTTCGAACTCGAGACCCCTGGATTGACAGACTCCGACGTAACCGACTGAGCTATCGGGGCTTATGAGGTTTTGACCGCCCACAGACGATATATCACAATAAATAGAATACGCACCAAAAGATAGGATGCGTATTGGACTTTTAAAATGTAATGTAACTTTCAACATTCTTTACACCCTATCAGAATCTACTGTGATACTCATTCTAATCATCTATGAAATACTTCTGAAATTAATAATTACAATATTTCCATTTATTTTTGAAAAGGTGTTGATGCTAAAAACAGCTTCATGTCCACAACATTTAAAAACAAAATACACCTTTAAATACACTTTAAAGTAATAAATACGTGTATATCGTTGTAAGTAATCCAAACACTATAAGTCATAGTGTATTCTAGAAAACAAGTTCAGTGTCAGGAGTTGAAAAAATATCACTTCCTATAAAGATTCAAACTGAATCAAACGCTAGATTGAGTGAGTTTTTAATTGTTTTTGTTCATACACTAGAAAATGGACAAGGTACATCGCTATATCTACACTGTCTGTCAGTATATGTAAATCCGTCATCCGTAATGATCCGTAGGTCATCCTTATCAGTCATTTTAATTACCGCCCCATTGTTGTCTCTGGTTAGATAGATCTAGGCATCTGAATTCACCACCAGAATATTTACAGCATACTTTGTGTTCCCCGTCACAGTCCCAGCACTTCCGCCGTGGGTAACGACATCCAGACGCGCCAACGTCGACGACGGCGGCTCCGAGAATCAGCAGGCTAAACAGCATCATCATAGACGTTCTGAAATTCATCTTCGATTTTCAGAGAACCTGCAATAAAATAAGAGATTCTTTGTTTATAATTACAACCCAATATCATCAATGAAAATACTTCGATCGTCTTCCGGTGTCATTGGTAGCAACGGAAATTAGCGAGGGATACCATCGTCAATTTCCGTTGCCACGGATGATGTCCTAAGATGCTTTTTCTACAATGATGATGTATGAAAAAGTTTAAATTCAGCTGCAGTTTGCGATGAGTTTTGTTTAATAATCTTAATCTAAGCAATTTTTTATGACGTCATTAGACCTAAAACAGGCTCATTATATCGCATTTGACGTGGTAACATACGCGGTGGATAATCACGTGATACAACAATTTAAAAATAGCTGATAAAAAAGTTATTGAACCAACGTATATTGGTTGATCTTCAATTATCAGTCGATTTTGCACAAATGTACCACGTCCAGCTTGTTTCCGACAATTTTCAAACTTCTCTGTCTCAAACCGATTTCAAATTGGCCAGGAAATAACAGATATGGCTGATTTTCTGCAATTTTGAGTCACGTGATTATGCACTGTGACATACGACATACGAACGAGGTAAAATTTTCTACCCTGTCTGTTGAACGAGTTCAGGCATGTAACGGTACGTGCCGAATTTAGAAAAAAACGCTGCATTAAAGTAAATATCTGATTAAAAAACACATGTACGTTTGAAAATTGCATGTTTTTCGCTTTCTATGTTCAAATAGTTTTTCAACGGTTTAAAATGTATACAACGTCACTGTAAGAAAAAAGAGTACATGAAGACTAGCAAGAATAGAAAAAAAAGAATAAAACTATTTACCTGAATCAATCCCGTGAAAACACAGAGCCACAAAATAAACCGCTTTCTATCCTTGAACCCAATACACCGAGCTTGAATTTAAAATCGGTCTGTCTGATAAGCCAGTTTATTACTCACGCATGCATGTTTACGTCATGGTTAACACTTTTCCAAAACAAAAATTAATCATAGTCCTTTCCCCAACAACACAAATTTGGGTTGATGCGATTTGAAACCTGTTGCAAAAATGAAACTAGTGCTGAGGAAAGATAAGAATTATGTAAATTATAGCAAAGAAGATATTGCGGCAAAAAAAATCGCGGATTATCAGCCTACTTTGCTCAAAATCCAGTTGTTTCTTCAAACATTCAAGAGTAGGTATTTACGGTGCACGCGAACGCTTCCCACTTTCCTTTTGCACCAAAAACGCTTTCGCTCGAATGTTTGAAGAAACCACTGGATTTGGAGCAGAGTACATGTTTAAATCGGGAATGACCCTCTGAAAGTATGGTGCACTTTATGTCGTCAAAATCCATAGAGTATCAGCTGAGAAAATAAACAAAACATACGTTGAACCATGCACGCTTTTAAGTGTGAACGATTCCCAAAAGTCACGTGGGTTATCTACTTTGATCTCATCGTTTTAGAAAAGGATAGAATTACAAAAATAATGTCGGCGGACGCCTAAGAAGCAGTGAATATGTTCAAGCCAATCTGTAAATTGGCTAATATTTCTAAACAGTAGTTCACGTTTATATAGAGAATGGTTACTTATTAGTTAAATTAACACGTACAGATAGTGTGATTATTTTATTGCACAAAATGTTAAGATACAATATGATAGCTAAATGGATTGGGAAAGACTGTTTGCGACGAATTAATGTGGACGATAGATGGTGCTGTTGTGCATCCCTGGCGTATAATCTAAAAATAGAAAATATGACGTCATAAACACAAAAACGATTAAAGAGACATTCATATACCATGTTTTGATGCCAAGATGCGTTTAAAAGCTACCAGTTTTTAATTATCATTATTGCTAATAAAAAATGTTTTGAAAGTTGAAACAAAAATAACAAATATTCTATTTACATGATAACTGTGGTTTACCATAATTAATAACTAATTATTTTTTTAGAAAACAAATATTCCTCGTAAACGGCGCAATATTTTTACTTGAAATTTTCAGAATTTCCATTAGAAAATATGCTCTTTCAGATAAGAATGGAAAGTAAAGTTCGTGGGAATATCTGTAAAGTCTCTTTAACGTATTACACCAACCATTAGATATCTAATTAATCACTTCGTGTATATTCGTTGTTACGCGTGAAATCAGAAACAGTCATGTTTTATCGGGTTTCAAGATAGAAAACAGGATAAGAATCAGGTAACTGCCAATTTCTGAAATTTTTTTATTTGCAAAATCGATTTTTACTCATAACATCATTCGACATCAGCATGGAGCAAGATCAGACTGTGTTCTTCAGGTACACACTGATCTAGATCTATATATCGTCGCTTTTCAACAAAACCCTCGTAACTGCAACTTGTTTTAAGCTGCAGTTACGAAGTTTTATTTGAAAAAAAAGAGATACAAATATTGAATTGACCTTTAATATACGAACACTCATGATATCTTAAAAAATTGTATCTATAAGATCCGTTATATTTCCTTGTGTCAGAGAAAGGTCACGAAAATTCGTTCTTTGGTCATTTTACCCTTTTCCGGACAACAATACTTCGGAGTAGTCCGGTATGAAAGACATTACAGACAACAAGTTGGCTTCTGACAAAGATAGAAACATTTAATATTTTTAAAAAAAGAAATTAAATCTATTTTTCTGAAATCAATCTTCAAGCGCATGTAAAACCCTCCGACTGTGGCACAATCTTAACGTATTTTATTTTTTTTAAACTGAAAATCTATGTAGACTTCAAAATGCATCGTACTGTATATTGGACAAGTCTGAGTTGTTAGAGAGAACTATTGAAAGAAAAGCAGAAAAACCTGAAAAAAAACTTCGAGCGGCTGTAAACAATCTACAAATCATTGCTTTTCTACAAAAAACCCAAAACTGCAGTTACGAAGTGTTCGTTGAAAAGCGACTTTCAGTATTCCTTCCGACACGTTCTTAACGTATTTTAAATTGTTCAAACTGAAAATCCTGGCAGACTACCAAATAAATCGTAATGTTTATGCGATACACAAAAATATTGATAGAAAAGGAGAAAATACCTGAAATCCAACTTCTGGTGGTTGTAAACAGTCGATAAATATACCCTCGGATCCTGGTACAATCTGACCGTCTTTATATGAAGCCACTGGTATATATTGGGGTATTAAACCGCACTGTAGCATGACCTAGGAGGAATTAAAATATATCGCGGTTTCAATTAAAAACCTCGCAACAGCAGCTTAAAACAAGCTGTTGTCACGAGTATTTAGTTGAAAAGCGACGCATTGTTTATGATGCAGATTTAGATACCCTTTTTTATTGTCATTTTGCATGCTTAGCACTTTCCCAAACAAAACCTAGCTTTGACGTCCCTTTAGAAATGGTCTTGGAGACCATTTAGACGAAAGAGGAAAGTGCTGATAATCAACACTTTCTCCTTTTGCCTCAATATTGTCTGTGCTATGTTGTACATAAGTCCAAAATTGATTATCATTCATTTTGTCGTATGTAGCAGCTTTCAAATTAGGCTACCCTAAAATTTTGTCGTTTGGGAATGGGTTAATTAAAGCTTTACCAGATAGCAAAATTGAAGTATAATTGGCAAAATTCAATGACGTTTCAGATAACAATTTCTAACTACTGATTTTTAAACTGCCTGGGAACCAGGCAGTTTATTATTCTGCAAATCCGACAGTCGATCAGTTGAAAACACTGCAAACTTACCATTATCCACTGAGCAATGTCTTCGAGCCAAACTATGTGTTTTCAAGCACCGCAGAAACGGCCTTTTCAGTCACAATCTACAAACTTTTTTTTATCTTATCTACTTTTGCGACAAATAAAGAAGAGGCTAATACAAAATTTGATGTAATTTTCGCTTTTAGTAATTACCAGTTAGTATTTTTAGTGTTTATAACAAGTTTTTCGGTCGAGTAAAGGAGTTGAAACGTACAAAAGGTTAACTGTTTAATACATTTGTATCAGTTACAATATTACTGCTCTGATTTTTAAACTGCCTGGAATACTATCCACTGCAATTTTACCCTTACCATTAACAACTAGAGTACACACACATCCATTGCATAACTACTTTTCTGCAGGAAAACATTGCAAAATAAGTGATTTTTCCATTCCAAAGACGAGTATGGATGGGTCTTACCTAATTAGATTGAATCTAACTTCTTGCCAACAATCTGAAAACTGCAACATTACTATTTCCGCAATAATTTGAACACTATCAATGGGTAAAGGATAGAATTACTAGGGGACCAGCTGCAGATAAGAGGGACAAATTGCTCTTTAAAATGCAAAGAATCTCTTAATGATACTTATATCCAAATGCTGTTTGTACCAGATGGAACTGTCTTTTCCAGGTAATTTAAATAAACATCATTACTATAGGGTTTGATTTCAAATAACATATTTAGATTGTCTTTACTTTTTCATATCGGTAGCTACCTACTCATATCAGTAGCATTAGATGGTCACAGTTGTATTCCCCCCCCCCGGGCTATACAGTCTTAACCCATTACCACACATTGACTCTTTTTGACTCATAAAAAGATAAAGGCTTTGGAAAACATTGTGGAAAATGCAGAAATTGCTTGTGATAAGCAATTCCTTCATTTCCCACAATGTTTTTACTCAAAAATACCAAAAAATCTTACATTCTGTCCACTTGAAATTGTCGTCTGCTACATTTTTGAATTTGGACAAGTCTAAAATTTGCCGTTTGGGAATGAGTGAACACATAGAGCTGGGGCCTACTGCTGCTTTATAATGCAGTGTTTTACCCTTATCCCATACCTTATACCTTCATACAATGTGTGCGCTTAACCCATTCCCACATTCTGACGCCTTTTAGCTTCACAAGATAGCCTAAATGCTTTGGAAAACATAGTGGAAAATTAAGACATTGTTTGTGACAATGATTTCTTCAATCCCCAAAATATTCCTTCCCATAAAGACCTATTAATGTAACATTTATTTAATTGAAATTGTCTTCTGCACAATTTTTAAAGTTCGACACGTCTAAAAGTCCACTGTCTTGTAATAGCTATAGTATAGCCTATATAATTGGATCAATTTTGTACATTATTCTGATAAGTATATACATGTATAACCATTCTAAATGTTGATTTAATGTATACTCTAGCGGAGAGTAACTTATTTCCCTGTCCAAAACAGTCTAACATTCTAGATGGCGTTTCTACATTTTAATTTACCTAGAACGTTTGAAAAGATTTTTCTGTAACAGCCTTCAACGAGTTACAACTGTCTTTACTGTCATTTGGAAAAAGAGCTAACCCTTGCCTCTGTGACAGCTAATTTTATTTGTAAAAATCAAATTTCGTCAACTCCAGTAATTACAAAACTTTCGTTGTGAAACTTGTCATTACACACAATGACACTTTTTGACTCGCTACAAAACAAAGGCTTTGAAAAACATTGTGGAAAATGAAGAAATTTCCTACATTTCCCACAATTTCATTTACCTGATATTGTCGTCTGCACGAGCTTTCAATTTGGACTAGTCTAAATTCTGATGTTCGGTGATGGATGAAGGGCATTAGAGTAGGTTTAATCCTTTTGGGCCTGGTTTTGAAATTCCTTATAGAAATGCCTTGGGAAAAACTGAGGAAAAAGAAGAAAATGCTGTACACTAGCATTTTCCGTTTAGCCTCAATATTTTCTGTTTTATCATGTACACAAATCATATATTTATCCACATGCTTTTGTTATCTACAGCTGTTTTCAAGTTGGACAATGCTACATGTTTTTTTCTGTTTTGAGAAAGGTTATCAAAACAGGAAATACCGGAGTATAGCTCACGATAAATGACCTGGCAAACGCAAAACATTCGGTGACAGGGGTTTTAAAACAGCAGGCCCAAAACTATGGAACAGGCTCCCACAGGACCTACGACAATCCAGCACCATTGATTCTTTCAAGAAAGGCTTGAAAACCCTGTTTTTTAAAGACTTCGACGCTCTGTTCAACTGAACGCGAGTAATGCTGCATGCGTATCCTTTATGTATCCTTTTACATTTTTATTTTAGCACACTTTACTTTTGTACAACGCCAGTGAATATGCTTTGCGTAAAATTAGGCGTTTAAGTAAATCAAACAGTTTCAGTTTCAGTTTTTGGCATAGCAACCCATGTTAATCGAATTTATCATGAGCTTTTTAGTAATTCAAAAGGCGTATTGTCCAGCAAGATTAACCCGGGATATCTGCATATGCAAATACCCTACTTCGGCTATGTAATGTTTTGATAAGACGCTCAACTAACGGACTTAGCTCACGAAAATTAAGTTGTCCCTGGTTGATTTGGGTGGAAAATATGTATGTTTGTTTCTACAAAGATAAAATTTTGACCACACTGTTCTACCACTACAACACTACAAACTCTTTCCATTCTTGTGTTAAGTTTACTTTTATTACTTAAAATCTGATTTGCACAGCCTACTCAAAACGTCATAAATCGATAAATCTTGAAACGGTCTAAGAATAGATTAAATGAACACTGCATACGTGAATCTTTACAAAATTATTGGGCACATAGAAAAAATGACATATCTTAGGTTTGTTTTGTTATTTTTTTTTTTTTTTTTTTTTTTTTTAGAAATGGATGAGAATACATCTTCAAATTCAAATACTGTATAATCCAAATGTGTACTAGATCAAGTTATTGTTAATGTGTACAACCCATCATTAGCACCAAAGAGCCAGAGGCGAAATTTGAAAAATGCCAGTAAATCCTAAATTGTGTTATATTTCCATTCCAAATACAAACATAAGCATTTTGTATGGTTTATAATATTGAATGAATGCATAATTATGGAAATATTTGACAAAAATGTTATTAATTACCTCCCTTGCATATGAATAGAGAGTAAAAATATATTTGTAAATTATTTTCTTCTTGAAGCATAACCTTGAAATCCAGTACGGTGAATCAACTTATTTGAAGTGTATTTACAAGTGTGTGTAATTTGATGCATGTCCGATGACTAGAAAGTGGTGTATTTAATTATGGGTCATATACCTTAAGTTAAAGCTACCTCCACCCAATCAAGGTGCTGTGGGTTGAACTTGAGTGCAGATCCAGATCGCAATGCACTGATTTTTTTTCATATAATATAGGCTAAAACTGCATTGTTCATATATTGTACTAGACACGCTGCTTTTTGTTTGCCATTGTAGAAAGAATATATGAATTTCAATCTTCACTAATATTCAAAGCAGGCAGTTTACAGTGCTTATAGCACTTTGATTTTTATTCTGTCTGGGGACCAAAAAATGACGGTAAATAAAAAATGATTGTGACAAGCAAGTGTGTCAGTATAGCAATAGTAACAATAATGTGACCGAAACCTTTTAGAATTTTGACCAATACCCATCATCAAGTTTGTGGCTACGATGTCGCAGCTAGTATAGAATAGAATGGAAAAAAGATTTAGCAATAATTATTCATCGACAGTGATTCGTTTACTTATTTAAGGTCCGGAAATACCATGTAATCAAAATTAGCCACAATACAAAATATGTCTGATAGTATTCAACATCATATATCAATTACATGTATACGTATTGCAAAACAACAAACTTAATGATTTCCTTTGATGTTAATAGTAAATAACTAGTAAATATTTCTGATTTGAAATCAATGTATTATCCCCGATATAATGCAAATCCAATTTGAGTGGATAATCTGTCCTTGATTAGAAAAAATCCCAATCTTCACAATAATTATGTGCATGGTACATTTTAGACATGCTACTTTCTACCTTTTATATATTTTGAATTTTTTGCTTATTTTGAAAATGTTGACAAATTAGATATTTTCTCATTGACTACAATGCAAACTTCAAAACCAGTTATTCACCCTTGGATTTATCTTTGGTATTTTTATCAATGTCTACAGCATATCAACTTTCATAGAGATGTATTTCCTAGAAGTGTTTGTTCCAATTACATTTCCGGAACCTTAAGGTAAATAAGAAAATGCTTACAACAGGTCCGGGGCGCCAGTCTGTCGGTTTAGACAGTCCACAACAGCTCATTGGCAGAGCCTCACTGCTAGCATTCTTTCCATCTGAACACGTGGTCGCTCCATTGCTAGACTGGTGCTCTTTGTTTGCGACGGCGGTTATTGCGCATAGTTTGGCACATGTGGTCTTTACTATATAAGAACACGAAATAAGAGGTTGAAATTAATGAGTTGCTGAATATTTCGTTATCAAAAACAAACAGAAGACTTTCCCACAAAAATAGATCTAGTATGTTCTTAATGAAAACTGTCAAAGACGAAAAAAGAAAATGGATATGATTATAGTATGTAAACTATTCGAAAGCCTTTCCCACAAAAATAGTAGCTTTATGTTCTTAATGAAAACTGTCAAAAACAAAAATGAATAGTGATATGATTAGAGTATGTAAACAATTCAAAAGAAATGTGGCACAATAAATTGTTGATGACGAAATTAAACCCAATTAGAAAGAACAGAGGGAGTGTACCTTGAAACGCAGTGGTTGTCGCGAAAGTAGTAGATATCATACTTGACGTTGTATCGGGTGATTGTGACGTCGAATGTGACGTCTTCATTGACGTCACAAGTTGTGGCTTTTGTGTTTTCAATGTCGTCATAAATGTTGTTAATACGCTGTCGGTAGGTTTGGCACTTGTTATCCCAAAGCTTTGTCCTATATTATCTGTAAGATTTAGTGTTTTCATTTGTTGTAAATCTACGTTTGATTAAAAGAACTAACTACAAAATGTAGGCCTATGCACAGCAAGTTTTAACAACAAACATAGTTTTGTCGAAAAGATTACTACACCAGACAAAGCGCCCTGCATTATCATTCATGATAAGGTTATTTCACATTTTTTTCAAGTCATATTTTACATTTTTTATTTGATCATTACACGAATTGGATTAATTTGCATTTGTAACTCAAAGGTAAAATTGCCAATCATTTCTTGAAATGGATGATTCAACATTATTGACTGTACAAAACATATTGCTGCTTTTCAAGGAAAACCTCATAATTGCAGCTTAAAACAAGCTGCAGTTGCAAGGTTTTGTTGAAAAGCGACGATATACCGGTGTTCATCAAACTAGAAATGACTATGTACATGTCAATTTATACAATGTCACGTACGTAAAAATGAGCAAAGGTTCGGCTTGCAAGTGGTATCAAACTCGGTCGATCTGCCGTCACATGTTTCGCCGCAGTTTTTAGGTTCGGGGTTGGTGCAGTTCCGAGTTCGATATCGGTTAGGATAGTCGCAGCTCCCTCTACATGCCGACCATGTACCCCAGTTGGACCATTGACCATGCTGTTTGAACGGCACTTTATAGAAAACACATGGTATGAGTATAATAGTTAAAAAATCAAGTTGACATTTTTTAAATGGGAGTTAGTAAGTGATATGACTTAGGCACTCACAAAGGTGTGTTAACTTTGTTTCTATAATATATAATAGTAAACCTCTCAAAAGTGCAATCGTTCTATTCGATTAATTATGTTGAACATATAGCCAACTTTGTCCTGTATACTGGTGCTTATCATCCAATACAAAGGCGTTTTGTTTTAAGAAAGTCGACGACATACTCAACGCACCTGTAGAAAAATATGCACAAAATCGAAGTAACTAAATAGAAACATCAAAAGAATAGCTTACTCCTAAGAAATGTACTGGAGGTGATTTATCTATTTAACGCCTTCTCTGCTTCAAATTGGTGTCATATAGAAATTATTATTGAAGATTTTCAAACACGTCATGGAAAAATTACCTGAACAATCCAAGTCCTTGAGTAGATCGACACAACCGGAATAAGCACCCACCCATTGTAAAGGGTTATCTGGAAATTAAGAAATAAGGTCGAAACTCATTCTCTTCAATACTACAAAGTAAAAATGTATATTTTTAGATTGGACTCTGTCCAATCTATTAAAACCGTTTAACAGAAATCGCTTCGATCCAGACATTTCATTTTTCCTCTTACCCACTGAGCTATGTGTTCAAGCCAAACTATGTGTTTTCAAACACCACAGAAACGTCCTTTATCAGTCACAATCTTCATTTGTTAAAGTCAGGAATATCATTTGAAGTGACGAAGACGGCCACAATGAATGCTAACTGAATTTATTTTGAATTCCTGACCGAATACCGGAAGATTCGATACTTTTTCTGGTTGTGAAGTTTCATATTGTTCGTCGTATTTCTTCATTTTTATCACATTTCTGTACCTCATTGCACGAATCGTCTAATTCTATGCAATTACAGCGTCGATTTGCGTATCTGTTTGGTCGTTAACATTCTTAGATCCGCAAAATACTAAAACATGCATCGTGCTTACACCCTGGGGCTTTTACTTACTTATTGGGCATCTGTCAAAGTTAATGACCTCAAAAACGTTCTTTCAACATTTGATAATTTCTGAAGTAATTTCGATTTTTAAAGCCAGCTTTTATGCAGTGTACGAGTTCCTTGCTTCCGGTTATTACCTTCTGAAAGTCATCGCAATTGACATAACTACTTTTATTTTGATTAATAATATGTGACACGTAACGCTAAAGGGGACCTTATCCGAACTCCAAAAGTCCAAATTTTGACAAACTTTTTGGACTCACCAGAGGTCAATTAGATACTGTATGCGAAAAATGAACATAGAGTAAGATAGGGAAAACATCCCAGATTCCAAAAATTACATAAAAGTGAAAAGTATCGGCCCTAGTCTGGCTGCGCGGACTGCGCAGACTGATTAGGGTCGATATTTTTCACACTTCTTATAAGGTCCCTTTTAGCATGATGGGTCACATATGTTCCAACTGGTGATCAAAGCAACTCGGTCAACTCGGTCGCTTAAATTCCCCGACCATTTCTGACCATAGACTTTTTTCTCCATCTCAGTAGTCGATCAGTCCAACCTCTACAGTCGGTTTGATCGGACGAACAGATGAAACAGAGGTCGAGTCGATCTGAGCTTGGTCGAAAGTTACTCAGGTCAAGTAAAATATAGTAACTCGACCACACTTGCTCTCCAGACACGATTGATTCTCGATATGGTCGAAGAAGGGGAAACATTCATATTTATTTCAATATTTATCATGTGAGACATCTGCAAGGTTCGAACCATCACATGCAAAGGACAGTAAATTTGAGTTTATTGCAGTTATGATTTTATAAACATGTGATCAGACTTAGTATGGCAGTGGTTTACTCTTTGCACTTCAAATGAAATATTCTTTTCTATATATTTTATCCGAGATTTATAAAATGGTCCCTAACCACTTTAAAGTCTACTGTATTTCCAGATAAGCCTGTTCCTATGTGATCGGAACGTCAGGTCATTAATGAACCATTATAAATCATCGTGGATCTTCATAAGACTGCGTGTCTACATACGCAGGCTGATCTGGGTACATATTAGTCTCAAATGTTTTACCAATTACCACTTCATGATACTCTACAAAATAATGGCTTTAGAAAATATCGTGGAATAATTAGAAATTGCTTGTAACAAGTAATTCCTTCATTTCCAACAATGCTTTTCTACACAAAAATACCAAACAATACATCTGTCATTTTAAATTGTCGTCTGCAACGCTTTTGAATTTAGACTAGTCAAACATTTTGCAGTCTGGTTTTTTGAATATTTTTTAATTTGGCGCCAGCCATAATTCATAGTCAGAAACTCTCAAACTGATCTCAATCCACGGGCAAAATCAATAGCAATGAATTTTGTGCTAAGAATAGACGTTGTTTACTGTTATGTTTTCATAAACCGTCGATGTTTTTACAAAAACTTGTATAAACGATTCAAAATCTTTTACTAATGAGGGACTAGACCGATAACGGAAAAGAGGGGAGGCAGGATGTATATGTGACTATTTAGTATAGTAACAATCTATACACACTGATACCTGTTCACCCTAATATAAACCAAAATATTTGTATCGATTCTCGTTTATAATAGATTCATAATTAAACGAGAATGGATACGGTTGTCTTGCTTTAATTTTACATAGGTATACTCCGTAAATATTGACCTGAACGTGTTGAATATGTAATGAGTAACTGTGATGCGAAATAATCAATACTCGCCAGCACTCCTCACTGTCTAGCAGAGTCGATAGTTTCCATAAGCATTGGAACTTTGTATTCTGCACGTGCTCCACGTGTCAATATACCACGAAGAGTGATTCTTTCGTATCACAGTTAAGCCTCTCTTACAACCGGTCGTACGTGCTCCTGCGTGCGGTCTGCGTGCAATCTGCGTCTAAAACGTACGTTTAGTCGTGCGATGCACGCACGTGCAACGTACGATTTTTGTGGACGCAACCACGACGCAGACTGCACGCAGCAAAGAATTGAACGGACAATATTTTGAAGCGCTCTTAAGGCCCGGTCACACCGGCCGAGCGGTGCTATAGCGGTCCTGGGGCGGTAAAGAAAATTCCAAACCGCTCGTCACCGCTCACACACTGAGACAAAAGATCAAAGAAGACTTGCGTTGCTTTAGCGGTGCCCCGCGGAAGCCAGCGTTGCTAAAGCGGTGCTAAAGCGTTAAGGCCCGGTCACACCGGCCGAGCGGTGCTATAGCGGTCCTGGGGCGGTAAAGAAAATTCCAAACCGCTCGTCACCGCTCACACACTGAGACAAAAGATCAAAGAAGACTTGCGTTGCTTTAGCGGTGCCCCGCGGAAGCCAGCGTTGCTAAAGCGGTGCTAAAGCGTTAGGTAGCGTTTGATAGCGTTGAAGTCAGCGTTGATATAGCGGTGTTTTGCACATGCTAATTTTCCCTTGGTTGCGTAAAATATCACAGATGAGGGAGAAAATGTAACCGTATCCAACATGAAAGTCAAATCTATTAAACCACAGACAGAATCAACAAGAGTGTCGGGTAGATCTAGAAATAGACTATTCATGGCCTGCTTCCCTCGATAATACCTTTCCAAATTTTATCTAAGTAACTTTACATGAAACATTCAATTTTTCACATCAGATGTTGGCGTTTTGTAAAGGAGGTCCCTCGTTAGAAAACCTGACTAAATAGAAATTATTTTTGATTTTCTGATGCAACAAACGTTTATCTTTCATGTGACACTATAGTTAATTCAATGTGACAAATATTAATGATTCTATTAATATCAATATATATTATATTTTTCTTTGTCTATACATGTAACAATTGTCCACTGCGTTTGTCATCGCCGAATTTTCGCGACGTCGCCTGAAAAATTCTGACGCCGCGTGAATTTCAATACGGGTTGACTTTCTTAAAGGAATTGCTGATTGTGTTTTAATTGTTCTGTCTTATGATTCCCGGCCATTTATGATAAACACTAAAATATTGAGATCATAGGAGGTTTTCAGCATTTTCTTATTCTATCTCAATTCTTTTCAATCTACATATATATATTTTATTGATATAAATAAAAACACTCATTGTTTTGAGGAGATAATAATTTAGAATAACATTTTACAACAAAACAAGCAAATGAACATGAAATATATATTATATCCACACAGTGCGCCAACTTGTGTGACATAAGCTTTGCATGAAGTTCAATTAATAACCACGATCCTCTCCTGCCAATCCAAAGATCCTGCCGAGGAGTTACATCAATGCCATATAAGATTCCGTTGCCTCTTTTCCATCGTGCGAAGCTGTGTTTGTTCCTTGCACAACGATGTTATCTTCCAAGTTAGGACTTTCCAACCAAGTGCTATACTTCTGAACCTTTCCATCAGGTTTTACACGGTCCAAAAGTCTGTCCTGTAGCACTGGGTAGCTGGTGCTTTCCAGATTGTGTAGAATGCAACAATCCTCAGCGATGTTTCTGACTGTTTTGTGTTGATGTTGTATGGTGGTGAGCAAGACCTGTTGACAAGAATGCCAAAAGCATTATAGACAACCTGCATTGCCCTAGAAAGCCGGTAGTTACAAAATCGCCCTTCATCTATGAGGTTTTTGGTACTCTACGGCTTCATGAGCTGGGTCCGCGGTGAGGAGACATCGTCTCCTGTTATAAAGTAAGGAACCTCCTCATTAGTGTCATTAGTAGGGAATCTGGTTGAGGAAAGGCATAGATCCTGTTTTGGTCGAGTTCCTGATAAAGATCATTTTCGTTGTAGATCTGGGCATCTGAAGATGAGTTATTGTTTGACACGTCAACGTATGTAAACTTGTAATCTGTATCTACATGTACCATGGCAAACACGGTAAATATTATTGTAATCCATCATATAGACCATTTAGCGCATGTGTGAGCGTAGAACAACTTAGAACAACTTTCGTCTATGTTTATTAAATAAGAAAAGAAAATGCGTCGCTTGAATAAATTGAGTTTAGTGTACCATAAATAGTGATACTGTTTCATTATGCACCCACAAGATAAATGCTTCTGAAATTATTGTGAAAAAATGAACAAATCATCATTTTCCGCAACGTTTTCAACACAAAAAGACCGAAAAGTAAAAATGGTCATTCAGTTGAATTCGTTTTTTGCATCTTCTTTGAATATAGGTGCTCATCATCATTATTATCATCTTGCGGCCTCGGCCGAAATTGAACTCACTACACTTTTCCATTACTGCTTGTCTGTCATAGCTACTAGGAGATCGTCTTTAGGGATCGACATATCCTGCTTTATCCTATTTTGAAATGGTAACTTTCGTGACCGATTGTTTGATGATGGATGATGAAACAAGTTCATTCGTGGCATGTGCATAAAGTCCGACAAACTGCACACGTCTTTTACAGACTAGGTCTGGGTAAGTCACCATATATCATTTCAAGAGTAGGATGGTTCCTCCATGACAGATTGAGCACTCTTCTCAAAATACTTGTATAACACTCATCCAAACGGCGCTGTTGTTTTGCTGAAAGTGTCCAAGTTTCTGATCCGCACAGTAAAACTGGTTCGATAAGTGCTCGGAAAATTTGGACTTCGAATTCACGAGCGACATTCCATTTCAAGAATTTATCCATTTTGTTAAAAGCATTCCATGCTACATTTCCTAATGTTGAAGTCTTTCTCGATGTTTCTATTGTGCGATCCTAGATATCTGTAGTCTTCGACACATTTCATGATGTTATTTGAGAGTGTTTTGATCTCGTCGCGAAAAGTGCTCTCTGGGGCTGGTAAAACTCGTTTGTGAAACTAATCCAATATATCTAACACAGGTTGTGTAGATTATATGGTCGAATGAATTATTTCAGAAAAAAAATATTGAGATTGATAATTATGCTGATAAAATAATTCACAAAAGATGTGTCAATTTTGTAAAATTGAACCAACGATCCAATTTATGAACCAGCATCCACCCTTTTCGTACATCTTTGTAATAAGTAGCCTATATTTCGATGAGTTAGCACAAAACGCGCTTAAAGTTTAAGTTAAAAAGTTTTGAACTGACCCTTCGATATTTGGAGTTAAGAAGATAGATTCAGAAAGACTCCTCCGCTCTCCGTCGCGCAGAAACTTCTTTGCATTGTATCGCATCGTCGGTGTTAATGCAAAACTTCGTATCTCATTCTTTGGAAAATTTCGAAATGGAAGAACTTTTTAAATAACGTTTCCGAAACTGAATGGTTTTACTGTAAATTCGGACATACATGTATTGGTCACATAATAATGTACCATTAATAGTGACAAGTAAAAAAATCAAAAGACCTGCACGAGTTGTCTTAACTGGACAAATAAGTTTGTACTTCAAAAATCGCAAAAAATCATACGAGATTTGCATTTACACCGACGACATATAATCCTTTCCAAACAACACTTAGTTCTGAAATCCTTATGTGTCAATCAGTTTAGAAAACATTAAGGCAAAAGAAGAAAATGCTTGTAACCAGGCATATCCTCCGACTATCAGAGCGTCCCTCAAGCGGACCAAAGCGTTGACGAACTTTCGTATAGCGGTGCCCAACTTTATCATAGCGGAGGTTTAGCGGTAGTGAACGGTGCAAGAGCGGAAAATTGCACTGTTCTCACCGCTCGCGATATTTTGGGCAGTCCAAAACTTTCAGAGCGGTGAGGGAGCGGTCGTGATACTTCAGCGGTAGTGGAGCGTTTCACAGCGGTGTTCTAGCGGAGCTCAACTTTTCCAAAACGGTCGTGAGCGGTGATGAGCGGTTTGGAATTTTCTTTACCGCTCCAGGACCGCTATAGCACCGCTCGGCCGGTGTGACCGGGCCTTTACAACCCGTCGTGCGTCTTTATAAATCGTGCAATCATGCAGAGTTTTAAAACGTGCGATTTAAAAAGACGCACGACGGGTTGTAAGAGAGGCTTTACTCATTACATATTCAACAGGTTCAGGTCAATATTTACGGAGTATAAAGGTAGTAGTTCTACCTAAAAATAAACCAAAACAACCGTAAACTATTCTCGTTTAACTTTGAACGTATAATAACTTTGAATGTATAATAACTACGGCTTGAATCGAGCCGCAGTTACGAGATTTTATAGCAACACCAACGAAAATACTAGTGTTTGTCCGAATTTACGTCACCGTTAGATGGATAAAATCGTTCCCTTTTAACTCTTACAAAAATTAAACGACCCTTGTTTCAGACGTCGATGCCAATTTGTGTAGATTGGATATAATATTATACTTACAAAATGGGCAATCCGATAATTTACAATAACACTTGTAACAACGTGTACAATTGTAGAAGGGGCTGTCGAATATAAATCGTCTTGAACCTATAGCATAAATATACCGAGAATTACATGGCACAACATTTTGGATATTTCTATAGATAATTCTATTAATATAAACTGTGACCGATTTAATTTTTTTTCAACCGATTATCAAACGGCAAACATTTAGTGTGGTCCAAATTCAAAGACGTTGCAGGCGACAATTTCAAGTGATTGAATTTTTGCTTTTTTGTATTTTTGGGGTAGAACACAGTGTGGGAAATGAAGAAATTGCTTGTCATAAGCAATTTCTCCATTTTCTACAATGTTTTCCAAAGCTATTTTATAGTGGGAGTCAAAAAGTGTGAGTTTGTGGTAATGGGTTAAAGCAGATAAGGACAGAAAACGCTAGAGATTTACTGGGCTTTGTTGTTTTTTTTTTAAAACAACACCACCCAACATCTTTTATACAATTAAAACGTTTTTTTTTTTTTTCAAATCGATAATAGATTTCAGAATTATATAAAAACGGTCGAAATATGCCAAGTGGTTTCCCGCAGTGAAATAGCAGAATGGTATAGCATGAAATCGAATAGTCTGCATCATTTTCCTGGCAAGCTATATCACGGCCGCTTATCTACTAAATCACAACATTTTGTTGTGTATGAAAAAAAGTTTAGAGGATATCCGGTTGGCAGTTAGAGGAGCCGACAAATCGGCGGGTGAAAGGTGAGTCTCGTCTTTTAATCGAAATGTTCTTGTTTCTAGCTCGAAAATAAAAAATCGGAGAATGTCATACAACCCTTTATTCATTTTCACATATTTGTGAGCCCCATCCAAACCCCGATTCCCAGAGATTGAACGGGAATTCATTTTCTCCCGTTGCAAGGGTAGCCCCAATATTGACATTTCGTCAATCCTGATGGGCGTTTGTCCACTTTCTGAGGATGAATGGCCCAAAACATGTGTGTATTATAAAATAGTTGTATGTAAATTACATCATTCAAACAATATTTTAATAACTTACTGTCGATCTTTGAAGAAAATCAGTTCTTCCGGTCTGTTTGTGCGTTAGAGGATAGGTTGTGAGTAAGAGGATAGGTTGTGTTTTCGAAGACAGAATGTATTCATCGCATTTAATACCATTTGTCATTGTTTATATGCGAATTAAGCCAAACCGAAATACTCTATGCGATATGTCTATTATCAAAGGGTGAGTGAAATGGCATAACGTATTTTTACGCCCAGTAAATTGATACATCAGTTTAACATTTAAACATTTAAACAATTTAACATTGTCTGCTTGTCTGCCCATCTGCATGTGATAATTTAAAATGAAAATTTAAGTTAAGAGGGCGTTTGTGCGTTCTCTTTTTAAAATTTCATACACCTGATATTCTTGTCTGCTACATCTTTTGCTTCGGAAAAGTCAAATATTTAGCCAATTTGGTAATGGGTGTTTTCAAAAGTGTTTTCAAAATGACACAATTTTGAACTGCTTTATTTATAAAGAGTTACAGATGTGAGAAGTATATGTTTGAGGGCGTAAATATTGAGGGAAGGGCTGATAATCAACAATTTCTTCTTTCTCTCGATGTTTTCCGAATAATTATATTTTACAAGGGAGTTATAAAATAAATATCTTGTATGGGATAGGATTTTTGAAGAAATCTTTATGAAGGGAATCGACTTTCTCTTGTTCCGTTGCTTTTACATGATGTGTAAATGGGATTCTTTAACCCTTTCTCATACAAGGCATGGTATAACGTACTTATTAGAAAGGGATTGTAAAGTATTGACACAAAAGAAGAGATTACTGTTAATCAGCAACTTGTAGGCCTATATGATTGATGACTTAATATTAAACATATTGAATCAATAAACAAGAAGATCTATGGATAAACAATATTTACAGACCTGTATTTTTGACACGTCTTTATTGTCTCCGGTTTTTCCACTCCTTACGCATTATATTTTAAAGAGGCTAGATTCTTTTTTAGAGCATACAAAAATGGTTGAAATATTGCACAGTATTTACTTTGAATAGTTTAAAAGTTCACATGAAGACGCACAGAGTACAGACAGACAGAAAGAAACACAAAGGATAGTGAATGTATCAAACATTGTTATAAATCTATTATGCATAAGAACCTTACATTCATGTAGATGAGATAATGTAATATGATACATATAACTGGTGTGTAAAAAGGTTTTTTTCTATATCATATCACAATGAACTCGTACTCTGTCAAATAAAAATGACACAGTGATTCTTAAGCGAAATAAGGGTTTAATCTTTGGAGAAGACTAGTCTAGTAATGAGAGTATTTAGGTTTGGCTTAATTCGCATATAAACAATGACAAATGGTATTTAATGCGATGAATGCATTCTGTCTTCTAAATCACAACCTATCCTCTTACTCACAACCTATCCTCTAACGCACAAACTGACAGGAAGAACTGATTTTCTTCAAAGATCGACAGTAAGTTATTAAAATATTGTTTGAATGATGTAATTTACATACAACTATTTTATAATACACACATGTTTTGGGCCATTCATCCTCAGAAAGTGGACAAACGCTCATCAGGATTGACGAAATGTCAATATTTGGGCTACACTTGCAACGGGAGAAAACGAGTTCCCTTTCAATCTCTGGGAATCGGGGTTTGGATGGGGCTCGCAAATATGTGAAAATGAATAAAGGGTTGTATGACATTCTCCGATTTTTGATTTTCGAGCTAGAAACAAGAACATTTCGATTAAAAGACGAGACTTACCTTTCACCCGCCGATTTGTCGGCTCCTCTAACTGCCAACCGGATATCCTCTAAACTTTTTTTCATACACAACAAAATGTTGTGATTTAGTAGATAAGCGGCCGTGTATATACAAGTGCATAATATGTGCCCCTTCACGCTAAAAGGGACCTTATAGCAATTGTGAAAGGCATCGACCCTAGTCAGTCTGCGCAGTACGCCCAGCCCGACTAGGGCCGATATTCTTTTCACTCTTATGTAATTTTCTGATTCTGGAATTATGCCCCTATCTTACTATATGTCCATTTTTCACAGACGGTATCTGGTTGACCTGTGCTGAGTCTAAAAAGTTTGCCACAATTTGGATTTTTGGACTTCTGACAAGTTCCCTTTTAGCGTGACTGGTCACATATATTATATCATCTGATATATTCAGTAATATTATCTTTTTAGAGTTGTGTATTATTTCATCTCCCACCAACTTTGTAGAAATCATGAACACATTTCTATGAAGAGGTGTATTCTTATATTAGTTAGATCTATAAGTAATTGTTAATAAGTGATTAATGCAAAATTATGAGGTTAAACGTCGTAAAGTCAAGTCGAAATATTATGTCACACGTTAACAAAATTAATATTACCTCGTAAACTCGTAAACAACTGGACAACGTTCTTAATTCTCAATGCAATTTTGCATGCGTTGGCTCGAGACACAAGCAAGATTCGATACAACGAATGCAAAAAAGGCAGTCATTGTGAGTTGGAAATTGTGTGTTTACATAGGTATATTTTGTAAACATCTGTCACAATATCCTGGCCGGAATATAGTAGGAAATGATATTGCAATATATTATTCTTATTAAATAATTACCTTCTACCGTTACGCCTGCGATGATGATAAAGAGAATTATGGAAGACAGAAATTGTTGAGCCATAAGCATCTGAAAAAAGAGAAAAGAAATTGAGTGTATTTTTGATAGACGAATGGGTGTTTAATAATTATACCAAGAAGTAAAAATGAAATATATACATAGTTTGTGGTAAGTTTTAAATTAACTATGATTGCATTGAGGAACAGCTCACGATAATTGGCCTGGCGGAGCAGCCCTTGCCAATAGGCTGGGGTGCTCTGTCAGGTCATTTATCGTGAGGTATACGTCAAGGTGATGTTCGTTAGTATGTTTTTATTTACTTATTTCAATTTCTATCTACAGAGTGTCCAAAAAAAAAACGGAAACCTGATTCAAAGTCAAATATTTTAAAGCGTAAGCTAAGAATCTAATTTTTGAATTTGCAGTACTGAAGATACATTATTTTTGCATTTGTGTTCCAAATTTCACTTAAAGATATGCGTCGGTTCAAAAGTTATAAGCAAATTAATGATGACACTAAAAAACCAATCTGACACGATATTTATTTTGGCGTCTTGTTTGTTCGTGAAAGCGCACTAACGGTCAGCTGTTGAATTATGTACCGCTGTACATGTATGTAGCTATTTTCTCAAAATTTAATATGTACGCGTGCTGTACGTTCAAATTGAGTCTATAGGGTGGTTGTTTGAATTAATTTCAAATTATTATGTGATTCATTTCACATGGCGCTGTTTTAACTTTTATCTTCATAAATTACAAGCTTGATATGTTTCGTATAAATAGTCCAGTCTTAATTTTCTTGCATAGTATACATTTCTGTGGACTATGATTTAATTCTTTTTGGTGAATTTTGTGTTATTTGTCATATATGAACATGTTTTGCATCAAGGTCAGTGTCATGTCAAATGAAACCCGTAATACTTTTCAATTGAGCGGTGACCGGCATGTTGGTCAGATATTAAATAAGTGCCTATGATTATTTATGAGTCTGTGATGCACTTCGATATTTTGTTTGTATTCATTTCAGTTACATCGCAGCTCTTCTTTAACAGTTTATTTATTAGCAAAAAGGGTGAAATGAAAATGCACAATTGTGAATACAATGTTTCAAAATCACTTTAGCATTGTATTGGAATATATTAACCGTCAAATTATTAAATGATTGTAGGCGCGCGCTGCAAAATGAAAAGATCGATATCGTGTTAAAATGATTTTCCGGGTATATTCATTTGAATGCCAATATTTTCAAAACTAATTATTATTTTTCAACCAAATTTTAACTGTTAATAAAAAAACTGCCATTGCTATTGCATGTGTAAATTTTATGGAGAAATATTACACGACACATGAGAAATGTACTTTCAAAAATGGGTTCCGTTTTTTTTTTTGGGACACTCTGTATATCAATAGAAAAAAGAAACGTTTATCTTCTTTTACATACCTTTATTCGGATAGTCACTGTAACATGTAATATGTCATGCAGTCGTAAAGTTATGTCACAAAGCAAATATTGTGTCTGTAATTATACAAAACCAGTCTGAATTATTGTCGTTAAAATTGAACAGCCTTGACCTTGAATTACTTCGCGATAGCAAACAAATTCTAGAACGCCACGTACCAAGGTGAAGTGATAAGCATTGTCGCATTGTCTTCAAATAAAGAGCACT
Source organism: Fragum sueziense (assembly GCA_963680895.1). NCBI lineage: Eukaryota > Metazoa > Mollusca > Bivalvia > Cardiida > Cardiidae > Fragum > Fragum sueziense. The sequence continues at coordinate 12,151,563 of OY804609.1, read as the reverse complement.
CGGGATAACCAGGTTAATTCGTATCTTGGATTTTTTTTAGAACTAAGTTTTTGATCACGCCCTTGTTAGTAATTAATAAAAACATGATATGACATGGAATTTGTTAACATGTGATTAAAGGAAGTCTATCCCTAATGATCTTCGCACGACGTCGGAATCGTTCGGGCGACTCCGAAAACATTCGGCGGTGGAACTTTCCACCGCCGAATGTTTACGACCGCACCCGAATAAGTTCGGATACGAAACGACGACGTTCGAAAAAGTCAGATGTTTTAGGAATCTCAAAATGGCCACATTATTGGTATTCTACGTTAATAAAAAACTGTTATAACATGGAATTGATTTTTTTGTTAACATATGATTCGATACTACTGGATTGTAGTTCTAGTTCTTATCCAGTGTAACTTTCGGTGCAAGTGAAACTTTGGGTGCATTGCATACGACCCCTTCGTCATTCCTTTCGTCACTCCCATTCTGTCGAATCAAATATTCTTTTCTTAAACATAGTGCTGTCGCCCTCAATCGTCAATTCGGATGCACCTACTTTGCGATCAAGATAATTTCGAGGTACAGACGACCTTAACTCTTTTTCAAACAAGACATTGTTTGGGCGTTCCAAGTATTATAAGTTTTGGACACATTGAGGGAAAAGAAGACAATCCTGATATTAAACAATTTCTTCTTGTCTCTCTTTTTTTCAATCCGCAATCCTATCCTTTTCACTTTGTTTGATGCATCAACTTTAAAGTGTGAATTTTCTTTTGAAAGGGTCAATAAAGTAAATAAGTCACGTACTCTTTAAAGTGACAATGCAACTGCTATGATGCAATTGATAGTAAAAGGTACGAAGCGTATGGTTATGGTCGACGTTGGCGTTTGTGTCGGCGTGATGCTTTTGTTAAGTTTTCACGTGCAAGTTTCTCATATCTCTGTTTCTACTAATGCTATTGCTCTGAAACTGCGACCATATCAGCTAGGCAAAGATTCGTTACTCTGACCCTTTTCGGACTTAGAGTTTTTCACTATCCAGGATTTGCTGTCCTGAGTTAGCTCTTGCTTAAAATGGTTTATTTGTTGCATTTTGGTGTTGCTTGTGAGATGTTTGATCAACAGCATACATCTGTTCGAGCATAAAAGATCGAAAGGGCTAGTCTCCTTTTCCTTTATTACAACTCACGATGATTAACTACGTGATTAATAATTTCAGAAAATCGTCAATATTTCTGTCAATACATGTACTTGACCAATTTGAAATCGGTTTGAAACAGAGAAAATGGGAAAATGTCAGGAATAAGGTGGACGAAGATCAACCAAAATTTGGTTGATTTTCAATAACTTTCCTATCAGATGTTTTTTTTTAAAAAAAAATCTTCACGTCCAAATTATTCCTGGCATTTCCCCACATTCTCTGCTTCAAACCGAATCCGAATTGGTCAAGTATTAACATAATTATTGAAGATTTTCTGAAACTCTGTATCACGTGATTAACCAACGTGTTTTAGCCCGGACCCCTTTCGTGCAACACTCGTGCAACAAAAACTGTAATTTTTGAACCACAACCAAAACAATTCGTTAAACGTCATCAGTATAAAACTAAAATTCACCAAACGTGATTCTGCTGTCGACATCGACCTTGGCCTCTTCAAAATAAAAGATGTCTAATGCGTGTAAACTATGAAAGCTTTGAAATTTCAACTGTTATCACTAATGTTAAGAAATTCAAGACGATGTTATCTGAAAGTGATCTCATATATTATTTATCAAGAAATTATGGAGAAATGCAAAGCATTTATCGCGTCGATTTATGAATGTGAGATGTTTCTTTTTTAACCATTTCCTAAACGATACATTCCTTAGTTGGTTTTAATTTGATGGTGCTTGAGACGAAATACGAAATTGTAAAAGGTTTGGAAACGTGTAACCCAAACCAGGAGAAAAGATGACAATGCAGAGGCGCATTCTTTAGAGCGATATTACATGAGATATCATGATGTTTCTTAAGATGTTTTAGGATAAAGCGTTCCTTAGAGCAATATTTTTAAGACGCTCAATGGGAGGCGTCATTACCCTATACTCCGTGCAGAATCCCTCTGTTAACTCTGTAGAAAGAATTGACTGAGTTGTTCCGAACACTGCATGGTACCATTTAAATGCTCAATGATGACATCATTTGTATGAAGTATGGAGCATTTGGAACTCATCGGTCAGAATCTAGGTCTAAAAATGCTTTATCAAATTCATCTTAATAAACATTAAAAAATATCGCCATAAAGAACGCGCCTCAGATTTTCAACACGTTCTTCTTTTCTTTCAGGGTTTGGCAACGCTATCATGATTAGGGTAATCACACCAGAGGTTCTTTATACTACATTATTTTTGTATTTTGTAATATATACTGACACAAAAAAGAAAGGGTGTATTTGGTTTTACGAAGATTTTTTTTTTCAGTTATTCAAACAAAAAAATCATAATATATGGAATTAAAATTTACAAAAAAAGTATCAAAAAATAGCGGTTAACGTTAAATCTGAAGATTTTGTACAGTTATTTAAACAAAAAAAATCATAAACATGGAATCAAAATTTACAAAAAAGTATCAACTCTATAGCGCTTATACAAATTAGAAGTTTGGTGTATAAATGGAATTCTATTTTTACTACACCAAATTCCCCAGCAGAAGTCATAAACCTGCGGACCACCAATCCCTTTTTATAAGCAACAAAGAGGGAATTCTTGAGTTTTATTATTGTATCTTTGTATGTTTTATTCAGGTTTTTGCACTTGAAATCGTGATTAACCCAAGGTATTAGTACTCTCATGTCTGCCAAAATGATATTTTCCCAGTTTTGATTGAAATAATGTTGTTTTTTTTTTTCAATAGATTTAGATAATGGTTTCCATTAATTAACATTCAGAGCTTAAGATTGAAAGATGACACATAAATTAAGTAAGAAAACACTTGTTTCATTTAATATTGTCTTGAAAAATATTACAGGAAATAAAATCATTAAATTTTTAATAAATGGTCATCATCAGCATTTTTGGTTGATAATTTCAAAATTCTTAAATGCGACATTTTGTTAATGATTTGTAGTCCTTTCCTGTACAGCGAAATTTTATATCAGTCCTATTCAACCATAGCTGCAGACAACAGATTGTTTGATATCAAAAATGAAATTATGTACATACAGAATATGAAGGAAAATGAGTAAATGCTGAATTTCAGCATTTTGTTCATTTGCCTCAAAGTTTTCAAAATATTTTCTGCCAGGGACGCCAGAACCGGGCCTTGTATGGGAAAAGGTGAAAATAATTTATCTAAAATACTATTTATCATTAGCCCGATGTATTTTACTGAATAAACATGTTTTGATATAAAAATTAATAAAAATAAACAATTATCATTGTAGAGGCTAGCTCTTTAATTCTTTTCCCAAACAAGACCCGATCCCTAACAGAGCTGAGGTTTTGGGAAACATTATGGTAAAGGAAGAAAATCATGATTACCAACATTTTCTCCTTTCGCTTCAATATTTTGTGTGCATGAAAGTGGTACGGTTTTCCAACGCCATCCAAAGAACCAGAAAATGCAAAAGATGGATATAAAATTGTTGAGGGATAGATAATGTAAACAAACACTTATATTTATACTTCACTTTGTTGGTGGAAATGGGCCAGTCTGGGGAACACTCTGTTACAATTAAGAGTGGAACTAAGGTACATTTAAAGGGAAATTTCATTTTGATTTCAATTTTTTAAAGTATAACTTGATACTAAAACTGATTATTCTCATGAACATAAATGCAATCAGTTTTTTGAAGTTGTTACTGATAACCGAGAATCACGCATTTAAAGTTGAGACATAATTGATAAATTGCATATAAATCCGAACTGTTGTCCACAACAATTTGTTCAATTTTAACACAAAAATATAAATTTCTCGTAAACGACACAATATTTTGGCTTGAAATTTTCAGAATTTTCATAAGGAAATATGCTCTTTCAGATAAAAATAAAAGTAAAATTTATGACAAAAAATTCTGAAAAGTCACTTTAATAGGCAAAGATTCGTTCTGCACCAGCCCTTACCTTCGATCGGTACTCAGATCTTTCTAGTACATGGAATTTTCTACTTGTCATATTACTAACATGATATAAATAAGTGTATGCTGATCTTTTCAAGCCTATTGCAGAAGAAAATCTTTTTTTCCATGTTTAGGGACTCATGATTTGCGTAGCCTACTAGATATGGCGCACAAAAAATATTAAGTGAAAAAGGGTTGGTTGTTATAATTTTCCTTTGTCTGGATTTCTTCTTTTAGTGTGATAAAACCAGGTTTTTATTAGGCCCTTAATTTTCTGATTTCCAGCTTCTGACACAGAAGCATTCTATTCTTTAGTAAGTGTAACAAAGGAAAATGGTTTACTGGAAGCCATAAAATGTCCGCATATGTGGAGATTTCTATTTATAAACAGTGGGAATCCCAAAGCTGTGACGTACCGGAAGTTCTAATTTGTATAAGGGCTACGGCGGTTAACGTTAAATCTGATTAAAACAAGATGTTTTATCTTATTTCATAATGTAACTTCTCAGAGGCACCTGTCTACAGTGACCTTGGAAAGTCCGGTTTATTTCTATTTTTTAAGCGAACCGCTCAAAACTCTCGTTGCAAACGCATGTCGTTGTCCCTGACAGCAACACCAAAATGTTTTGATTAATATGTTCCTGACACCGTCTTAGAAAAAAATGTTTTACATTACTGCTTCCCACTCCAAACAGCTGGGTAAACTGAGGAGTTGACAATTAATGTCTTGCACCTCCCCGAGTAGGGCTCGAACTCGAGTCTTTCGAGTTAAAAGCCGAGGGTGCTAACCATTGTGCTTAAAAGTAAATGGACGGCCGCACGGACGGACGGCCGCACGCACGACGGACAAGACGCCATGACAATAGCTCGCTGGCCTTTGGCCAGTTGAGCTAAAAACCAAGGCACGCAACCGTGAAAACCTTCGAATTATAGTAAATTGTCTTTTCATGATCTAAATATCAGACAATCAGAGACTTGCAATTTCATTTTATTTTAATGTCATTGTCGTACAAATCTCTATTCATCAGACTGGCACAAGTCTATCGAGGCTTTCTTTTTGTTGTTGTTGTTGTTGCCGTTGTTGTTGTTGTTGTGTTGTTGTTTTGTACGGAATTGTAGATTGAATAATGCGCAAGTCTCAGTTGTTTTCATTTTTCTGAACCTATATTTTAATGGTGCGAATAAAGGTATTGTCCAGCAAGAATAACCCGGGACATCTGCATATTTAATGACCCCCACTTCGGCTTTGTTTTGTTAGGACGCCCAACTAACGGACACTGCACACGAAAATTAAGTTGTCCCGGGTTAACCTTGTTGGACAATAAAAGAAAATTATCCTAAACGGGTGGGTCTCAGATGTTACCGACCAAATGACATCGGATTTTAATCAGATCTATATGAACCCAGTATCTCGCCGCTTTTCACCGAAAACCTCGTATCTGCAGCTTAAAACAAGCTGCAGTTACGAGGGTTTCGCTGAAAAGCGATTCTGCTTTTCGCTCAACTACTCCAATGTAATGCAAGTGGTCAAGACCACGTGTGTTTATACATGTATTAAGTTATTGGATAAATACGAAAGGAATAATCAAAACACAAACGAAATGCATGGATAATGCATTTTTTACAAAAAATATATGTAGACAAATATATACTTTCTTTTGTATGTCAGTATATTTCGTTTATCGTTGTTTTTTCCATTTGTTTGATTTATACTGTTTAACCCTTTCCCAAATGACAAAATTTTAGGGCGATCCACTTCAAAAACTGCCACAAATGACAAAATGGAAGGTATGAAAGATAGAATTTGTGTAAAATATGGCACAGAAAATATTTAGGCAAAAGGAGTAACTGCTGGTTATCAGCAGTTTCTTCTTTTGTTTCAATGTTTTCCCAAGCCTTTTCTATTAGGGACGTTAAAACCAGGTCTTGTTTGGGAAAAGATCACTAAATAGATGATACATGTAATCAACGTATAATCTATGTAGAAAAAAGCTACGAACGTATTTCGTCATATTGAGAAAAATCTGGGGCCAGTTTCATCAAAACATTTAAGTCGTATTTTTGACTTACCGATGTCTTACAACAAGTTTAGAGGAAGAATCACGTATCGCCCATCAACCAAAAGCTATGTAATGCGATTGTTGTTGTAAGCGTTTTTTAAGTCGTCGGTAAGTCAAAAATACGTCTTAAATATTTTGATGAACAGGCCCCTGGGGCCTGTTTCATCAAAAACGTCCTAGGACATGACTTAAAAAGTGTCCTGAGACCTTTTGTAGGACGTCCGTAAGTCAGTTTCATCAAAACGTCCTAAGTAGTTCTTACGACTTAAATTTGCGTTTCATCAAAATCTGTCCTACTTTAGTTATGCTCGATCAAAAGGCCCCATAAAATCACATGCAATGCTAATTTTAGCTGTATTTTGTCATTGTAATGTATAGAAACTTTCCAAACGTTAAAGAAAAATGAAAAATCAACTCTTTGGACTTGAGCGCTGTTGGACAAGGTGAAGAAAATCGTTTCTTCTGACGAATTTCTCTTTTGTGGAAAACAAATTTGAGAAAGCGTCATGTAATAAATAATGTAGAAAATACCCCTACTTCTCAAAACAAAATAGCTCTGGAAAAGGCCTTACACTATGCAAGACAGGATGGAAATGTACATGTACCTACTCCCGGACCAAACGTGAGTTGCGAAATGATTTTTTTTTTATCTACATAATGTTTGTAAACGAAATTGTTAAAGAAAGCAAAGACGTTTGTTGTTGTAGTCGTTTTAAGCGTTTTTTCTCTCTCAGAAAATCATTAATTCTGTAAGCATTTACGACATTTTCTTAAGCTGAAAGTGAACTCTTTCGGGAATAAAGACTATAATAAATTATCTAATTAGTATTTGTTAATGGCTATATTGAACATGTTGTCATTGTCCATCCTTAGAAAAAACTCATCCCCAGTCTTGAACGTCGCTTGGGATAATGAAACAGTCAGAGATATTTAGTTATTTGATTAAATACAATTTTAGATTGGGCCAATTTCGAAGCTGTTGTAGGCGGCAAAATACAAAGTTAATACGTGTAAGTTTTTAGGCAATAGTATAGAACACGTTTTGAGAACGTGCAGCAATTTCCTTTTCATCAATGAAATTGAAGTTGTCTGTAACACTAATGCTACAATTTATTTAACTAATTTGACAAAGGGTTAATAGGGCTCGTATTATTTTTGCTGTTGTTGCTGCCTCTGCTGCTGTTGTTATTCTTGTTTTTAATGTTTGTTTTTTGTTTGTTTTAAAAACTGAGTACTAGTAACTGTTCTACAAGAATATTTACATGCCACGGAATTTTGAGTGTAATCTACTTGTTTTTGTTCTATTTCTAAAATGTCTGTTTCATATTGTACTGATACAGCTAGCATTTAAACTGACCAGTCTGGGATTCTAACTTTCAGTAAGGGGGCTGTTTCGGAATTGAAATAGCATCAAGGGTCAAAAACATAATATACTGAGCAAAAGTGAAAACGCTACACCTGCTTTGCTTGCCATATTTCTTCTAAATACAACAAGTAAAAGAATCAAATGAAAGCGTTTCGCATTGTTTATTGACTTGGTTGTGCCAAGCACTAAACGTTTTGTGGATATTAATTTAGGGGATGAAAAACGGTCCTTTTTAATGTGACAGGGGTCCGTTTTTCAGGTGTGCAATTTGAACGGAAATTTTACACAATTTAAACCTTCAGAAATCAAAGCACAAGAATGCAAAACATGACGGACTGCATGGAATGGTAGTCTGACAAGTAACCAGTCGGGAAATGTAAAGAATCTTTCATAACATTGTTTCAGAGTTAAGAAAATGATGTTTGAAAAAAACGAATTTTCATTATGTTCCAAAGCTTGACAATTTTACAATGTAATCTCCATAGGAAATTGAAATCGCTATTACATGGACATCTGCGAACAATCTTATTCGAAGAATGGTTTCAAAAATCTCCTGTAATGCCTGAATGATGTTGCACAAAAATACAATCGAAAATCGTGATAAATTTGTGAATACCAAACAATTTAAATTTCCTATTTGTTTATGTCAAAGGGAGGTAATTCGCAAAATTGACAGATTAGACCTTGATTTTAGAGCTTGCTACTAGAGATAAGTGGAAATTTAACGATCTGGGACCATAATAGACACTTTTGAAAATACAAAAAGTATTGTTATATATTATTTCTATGATATAAGACGGAGGTAAAATGAAACTTAAAACAATTTTTACCGATATGTTGGAATTTTATATACTTTTTTAGTTATTGACCCCCTTTTACAAAAAAAGGCGGGAAAAGGGGAAGCACCAACTGCGTAAATCTCATATTTTTTTTCCCAGAAGATGATAATATCTGACATTTTTCAGCTTGTATGCTACAACAGATATGTATGTAACATAAATAAGCTAAATACAAAACTATGAAAAACAAAATTGAGAAAAAAACACTTGATTATACATAAGGTTTATGATTTTGCGACTGAATTTTTTCCATGATTAAGAAAAATGAACATTTTTCTTTGATCTGTAATTTTTGTAACATTGACTGGCAGGGTATGAGACCTACACCAAAATTATCTCTAATTTATACTTGTGCAAATAAAACAAGAATGGGAAAAGGTTACCGTTAAATTTTGGTTTTTTATGAATTCAAACTTAGTAGGGGCGCATAAAGCAAGGACAAAATTATCCAAAATAGGTCATTCAATTCCATCAAATATTCATTGTAAGGTCAAATGTATCAACACATTATTTTTCATAGTAACTTATATAAAGAACTTATTCTTATCAAATATTCATTGCCAGATTTCCCTGTAGTTACTACATAAACTATTGTTAACAAAACAAGGGCATTATATACATCGGTGGGGAATCATGTGACACTAAATTTCAGAAAATCGTCAATAATTTTGTAAATACTTGATGAATTTGAAATCGGTTTGAAACAGAAAAAAGTGTTAAACGCCCGATATCAGATGGGTGGTAACTCTTTTACAAATCAAGTGATAAAAACGTTATTGACGACCAGATTAAGTTTTGGTTGGTCGTCAATAACTTTTATATCAGCTGTTTTTTTTTTCAAAGATTATCCTTGGCATTCAGCAAAGTCATGGAGTGTTCCCGCTGTCTCTGCTTAAAATCTTCTTTTCAAATCGGTCATCTTTTGACAGAATTGTTGGAAAATATCGAAAATATTATGTCAGGTGATTCCCCGCCGTGATATAAGATTCGTGGGATGGAAGAGGGTTGAAATTGGTGCCATGTACTACTGTATAAGAACGCCTTTTTTAACCCTTTCCCAAACAAGACCTGGTTTTGACGTCCCGGATATAAATGGCATGGGAAAACATTGAGGCAAAAGAAGAAACTGCTGATGACCAGCAGTTTCTCCTTTTGCCTCAATGTTTTCTATGCTATAATTTAAACAAAGCCAGTCTTTTTGGACATCTGTTTTGATGGTTGCATTAGGTTTTGAAATGGATTGCCCTAATATTTTGTCGTTTGGGAAAGGGTTAATCAAATTGAGCTAATCTTACACGAACATGTATCTTTGATTACCGGGTCTTTATACATACTTATAGTCCTTTAATTAACGATATTATGGCACACTAGCAATTTTACCCGTCTCGAAATTTGACCTTTGACCTCGATGACCTTGACCTATCCGGGGCTTACCTTTGACCTCGATGACCTTGACCTATCCGGGGCTGCACTCCACCTAATCCCGTCCCGTAACCCGTAAGCAATCCCGTCCCCTAACCCGTAAAAACGATAAATTTGACCTTTGACCTCGATGACCTTGACCTTTCAAAAAATGAACCCCTCAAGCTAATATCCGGGGCCGCCCTCCACCTTCCCTCCAAGTTTGGTGAAGATCGCCCCAAGGACCTGGGGGGAGTAGGGGAACAAATTATAGTATGATGTTTACAAAATTTACCCCTTGCAAAAAACGCAATAGCAAAGTCATAACTATTCTAAATTTGCATGCGATGGTTCGAATCTTGCAGGTCCATTACACCTTCAAGATTTGAAACAAGACATGCAACGTTGAACTGAAAATTAACAAGGATTACCTTTTGTTTATAACTGTAAAATTTGTAAACATGTGTCATTATATTGTGACTGGACTATAATAAAGAAAACCTTGGCAGAAGACGCAATATTGATACTATATCAAATCCTGGTCTTAGGCATTTATTTGTATAGATCTTGAATCAATCAAGTGTATTGGTGCATACATAACCCACCCCCTCCAAAAAAAAGAACTGTACCAGTCCAAAAGAACAGAAAACACTGAGGAAAAGGGACACATTGATGATAACGCATTGATGATAATCAACAACCTCTTCTTTTCTCTCAATGTTTTCTCAAATTATTTCTACAATGGACGTCAAAACTAGACATAGGATATATCAGTGCTTTGCTCTTTATAACCAAATTAGTAAATTCATAACAATTGTAGGCCTATTGAAACAGTTATTTCTTCATTTCTCTTAGTGTTTTTCTATTATTTCTACAAGTGATCTGGGCCCCGTTTTATCAACGAAATCATGCACATTATTTTCGTAGATTTGAACGGAAGTTCAATTTTTTTGCGTAAGTGCGTTTTACAAAACATGTTCGCAGCTAAGATTAGAATTTCCTAAGTTTTTTCCGTAACTTTACGATCAAAAATAGTTGACGTATTTCTGTTCGTCACCACTATCGATGCCTAAATTCACTATTTAAAGCCTTGATAACCCCAAAATTACTGAAAATATTAAAATATCTATGAAAGGAAATGTTGAAATTGAACAAACCACGGAAAATTCATGTGAATAGCAATGGATTTTGTGCTAACAATAGACTGGGTTTAAAGTTATGTTCTGATAAACCGTCAGTGTTGTCATAAAATATCGTAACTACAGCCTTATTTAAGCCGTAGCTACGAGGTTTCATAACAGCTCCAACGAATTACTATTGTATGTCCGAAATAACGTCACGATTAACTGGATAAAATCGTTTCCTATTTCGCTGTACTTTCACTTTCTTTTTTGTTGCTATTTATAGAATACAACATGAAAAAGTATTTTTCATATATTTTCTATTCTAATGGAATGAATGTACGTTTGATATACGTTTAATCGCCAGAGTGTTCAGAACGATAACATTTAAGCATTTTTCGTGCTACTAACAACGAGAAATAAGGGAAGTATCTCTATCTATGCAGAAAAATACACTTTAAATAGCTTACACGGCCGATATATATTGATATTTACGAGAAAGTAAACCGAAGTGAGAACAAAATCGAATCTTTCCGAAGTGCGTTTCACGGAAATAACCGAGTGCCGTAAGTACCCGATCATCGGCGATAATAACCGAAATCCATTATGGTTCCAGATCGTTAAGTGTTTTTTGGCAACCCGGATATGACCAATTCCGAAAAAATAAGGTATCGTTTTCTGCGCATGCGCATATGTGGCATTAGATAAAACTAGCTCTTAACGCATTTAGGGCTGTAACTCTGATATTAATGGAGACAATACATTGAAATTTCGATAAAAGGATTGCTGAAAGCCTGGGAAATAAAGTCAAAATATATTTTATGCTATTAGTTCGATACTTTTCCAGAAATAAGAAATCTTGCAGTGTAGCGTTTTCACTTTTGTTCAGTATATAATTATAAAAACATCAAAGATCATTAATTTCCTCTTTCATCCTGTTTTCTATCCGTACTTATGTGCCCAAAATCAGACAGTTGATTTCGGCTGGACAGTAGTATCATTCCCTTTTCATTCAAAAGACAGAAAAAGAGAAGACTCGTATATTATGTATATTGTTTTGCAGTATTTGTGCCCTTGTTCATCCTCAGAAAAAGTCAATTCATTTCTCTAATTTCGCTTCTAATGCAAACATATAAGAAACCTTGTATTGGATTCAAGATATTTTACATCCGACCAATTTGAAAGCTGCTGCAGGCGACAAAATGGGTGTTGATAACTTGAAGTTTATACTTATGATAGCTTGGAACATTTTTGGAATAAATGTGAACATGTAGCATTTTCTTTTCTCTCTATGCTGTTGAAGGTGTCTTTATCCGGTCCGTCACAAGTTGGCCTTTGACGAAAGCGTTAATGAGTTGGTGGGTATGAAGCGGTGTAATAGATGTTTGAATCAAATAAATTCTTTTTGTTTTAAAAGCCGAGTAATTTTCTCATGCCTTGTATATGTCTAGTTCGTTTCAGTCTTTGACCATCATCCTCCGATTCCCAAAACAATTGTAAAGCTGTTGCCAGATATCACATGTATACCATTTAAGTCAAAATTTAAGTCAAAAACGTCGGGTAAGTCGCCGAAATATTGGTCTTAAATTTAAGTCAAAAAGTAGGAACTTCCTAAGTCTTGAGACATTGATGAAACGCGACTTACGACTTAAATCTACCGTAAGTCATTTTTTAAGTCAAAAACACGTCTTAAATGGTTTGATGAAACAGGCCCCTGGTTATCAGCATTTCTTCAAAACTATGGAAATAAGACATAAAAATTAGGGGTTTGTGTGGGACAAGTACGCTTGATACAGTAAAAAAAACGTTCGTAGGATGATGATATTTTTATTCAATAAATAACAGCATTCAATCTCAAACATGAGTTGTACATAGCATCAAAAAATGAAAACGATACCACGGCTTTTCCTCAAACGCTTGTAACTACAAGTTAAAGGGGCACATGCTAGGTTCTTCAGGGATAAGAGCAACATGGGGACAGCCTCAGAGTTTGCATTGTTGTGTGGTGCACTGCATTATCTAGGGCCAAAAAAGAAAGCAAATTTAACGATTGAACCAAGTTGTTCACTATCTATCAAGGTCCAGTTTCCCATAAATCTTACTATAAATATAAAATGCGGGTAGGGTTGTTATATACATTTTTGATTTAGAAGGACCAAGTGAACATTATTTGAAATTTCATCGGACAGAAATGATCTAGCTATGCAGGTTGACAATTCCATACAATACTTTTTAAATTTTTACACGTTCTTATGTCCGAAAACCTAGAATGGATCTTTTCAAAACAAATGCAGTAACGATGTTTTTGTATGTATGAAAAAATACGGGATAATCGGGAATAACAAATGAGAACTTTCCAAATAGGACATACACAATTAAAAAAGAGTGTCATTGTCCACTATATTTTAGCCGTTGTCGACAGGTCTATATAAGAGCGTAGTATTCAAATGGGCTGCTGTATCGAACTTGCGTCGTGTTAACATGTACCAAGTTCGGTAACATCTCACAGCCTTGTCGAATCAACTGAAAATAAAAACATAAACATGCAGAAATATCATTTAAGGCACAAAGGCAGAATACCCGTAATGTGGTCGTTTTGAGATTCATTAAACAACGGATTATTCCGAGCGACGTCGTTACGTATCCGAACCTAATCGGGCGCGGTCGACTTCGCCCGAATAATTCCGATGTCGCACGAATCTCTTAAGGGGTAGACTATCTTTAAGGAGACACATGCTAGTTTTTTCAGGGATCAGAACAACACGAAGCATGTCAGAGTTTGTATTTTCAATGAGTTAAATTGTGGTCAGAAGTCGTTCTGTGTCCCTAAATCACCCCGCATCCTATATGGAATTGCGACAATGCGGTTGTTATATAGCTATTTTTTTATTATTTTTTAAATACTTTACACAAAAAATAGTGATCGATTCAAGCATTATTATCTTTTTTGTCAATATCTCTATGGTGTAATTTGTTTTCTAAACACTTTCAATGTACAATTGTGCCACTAGTTATCCTTTTAGGGACAAATAATTATACGATTATCAGTTGCAGCTCTAACCTGAAATCCTGTTTCGTTGTCGTGTAAACACCCCACAAATATACCCTCTGTGCCAGACTGTACGGCCCCGCCCACAAACAAAGCAACCGCGGTGTATTTCGGGAACTTATCACACTCCGCCATTACCTACAGTACACGAATTTGTTTATGGTATAAGTCTCGACAAATGACCTGGCAGAGCAGCTCTGCTCTTCCAGGACATTTATCGCACGTGAAGTATAAATATACGTACATAACGATTACACAACAGAAAAATACTCTCTAAAAATGTTTTCCCTATTTTTCCCGATCAAGAAAACTTCCGTTAGAATCCTCCTAATGCGGCCATTTTGAAATATTTACGTCGTTGGAATTGCTCGTACGCTAAATTACTGTTTGGTAAAGGTTCATTTTTTTCTCTCTATAATATTCTATCAATATGTAATCAAATATTGTCAATCAATATAAAAAAACTTATCCCGAAAGCGTTTTAAGCCACGAAATAAACTTGTTTGATACAAAAAGTTACATCCGATATAAAGATCATGCGTTTTCGCGAGATATACAGCCATTTCGAGCCAATTAGAGTAAAGACACAAAAATACAATAATATATCATGGCAACCTAAGCAGTAAGGTGAACCTTTCAGATACATATACCCTGAAATGGTCACACTGTCGATATGACGAAATTACAGATTGGAACAGCATATCATTGTTCTTCTTCCAAAATTTGTAAAAAAATAATCTTCCAAAAACAAGGTACGAAGTTTCTGAAGAGACGCAAAAATTTAAAACAGCTTACATTAGCTCCTTTACCGGTGAGCGGTTTATCTAGGTCACCGCAGCAATGTAACGGAAGTGCTTCACTACTTCCTGTTTGATTCCCTGCACATTGTCTCGTGTTGCGCTGTAGGACTGGTACCATGTTTGTCACGGCACTGACGGTGCATAACTTACTGCAGCTCGTAAATCTAGAATCTGCAATCATAGGCATCACAAGTTGTAATCTAACATGTCGTCGCATGAAAAAATACCATCTTAAAAGTAACATTTTATAGGTGTTATTGCAAAACCTCGTAACGTCAAAGAAGTCCGTTGTTTGAGATATCGTTGCTTTTTCTATATATACAACTTGATTAGCTTTGAAATAAAACTGACCGTTTGCTGAAACAAACGCCTTTTCACGCTTCTTTCCTACATTTTGATTTTTGGCCTGCGCTATCGTGATGATCCTAATGAAATAACACTTTCTCCTTTTGATCCAATATTATTCTGCCATATTTTGTACACAAGTAGTATTTTCGTCCCCGTAAATTTTTAACGTCTGAGGCAGCTTTCTATTGAGAGCAATCCAAAATTGTGTTGTTTGTGAAAGGATTAATAAACTAAATAAAATCAAGTTAAAGGTCCTGATAAATGATTAGCTAGAGATGCCCTGCCAGGTCATTTATCGTGAGCTATACCTGGTGTTATGCACGAATCTGGTTTACAGTTATGATCCGTCTGTATGTGATGGCCCTGGCATGTTGTTCCGCAGTTTTTAGGTTGCGGGTTCGAGCAATGGCGAGTCCGTTTACGTGAAGCTTGGTCACATGTCCCCTCACACGAGCCCCAGGCACCCCAGCTGCTCCAGCCCCCATGCTGTTGGTACTTAACTGTAATTTGAACAAAACTTTCTTAAGGTATTCTATCCGTCATTAGTTACCAAACAATTCGTGCAACTTCGGGCATCACCGGTTACATAAATTGACGATGGCATATACCCTCGTCATTTTCCAAACTTCATCTTCCTGGCAGTGCGTATTTCGTGGTCACGGAAATTTCCATACCATTGTCACAATGGTATGGAAATTTCTGTGACCACGAAATACGCCCTACGTTGCAAGAAGTAATTGGTGAATAGTGATCTGTGGATTACATTGGTGTATTATCAATGTTAAAGCTGAAAAACACCAATGAAAATTGTTTCACATCACAAACGTTCTCAACTTTGACAAGGCACAAGTGGAATATTTGGTATCAGAACACATCGGAGAGCATGGTAGGTACTTTGATACCTCTTTTAACCCTTTCCCAAACAAGACCTTGTTTTGACGTCCCTTATGAAATAGGCTTTTGAAAAGATTGTAGCAAAAGAAGAAAATGCTGAAAATCAGCATGTTCTACTTTTGCCACAGTATTTTCAATGCTAGGCCTATATTGTGCACAACCCTATCTTTAACAACATCTATTTTGTCGTCTGCCGCACTTTCCAGGTTGGGCTACCATAAATGATGGCCGTATGGGAGAGGACTGTTATGGAGACTAACATATTTGGATAAACGATTAAAGATTATTACATGTTTGTTGACAAATAATAAAGGATATTCTCCGCGACCGGGTAGTACCTATCGCGAATGGCATTAACGTGACTTTTTATGATAATTTTTATGATAAGTCACGCGAAAGACAACGCGCGTTAATGACGTCATCAATAATGGACGAAATAACGTAAACAACCAGCAGGACAACCGCAAGGCGGTGCTTCGCGATTTCAAGAAAATCGGACTAAAACCGCCAAGGGTGAATACAAACGTAGGTGGGTTCAACCTCATCTTCGCTAGCCAAGGTTGAACCCACCTACGTTTGTATTCACCCTTGGCGGATTTAGTCGGATTTTCTTGAAATCGCGAAGCGCCGCCTAGCGGTTGTTCTGCTGGTTGTTTACGTCCATTATTGATGACGTCATTAACGCGCGTTGTCTTTCGCGTCATACGCCATGCGGATTATGTAAAAGTTAGCTGCTTTTTTGGTCGAATTATCGAAAGTAAAATAATTCGTCGATTAAAGTTAGGGAATTCCTGTCTATTGCAGTGAAAAATCGCGCATCTTCGCGTTTTTGAGTTGCAAATGCAATGCTTTTTCCCGCCCGTTGTCATGATTTGGTTACTCATAACAAATGTATCAGTCGACAATCTGATTGGTTCCAGCGAGACCTCGCTGGAACCAATGACAACGCTTTCCAGGAGACCAAGAAAATCGGACTAAATACGCCAAGGGTGAATACAGAAACGACGTTTCGTCGTAGATGTCACCCTTGGCTTGCGAAGATGGTTCAACCTTGGCTAGCGAAGATGCTCTCGATATTGCTTCCTCAGATATACAGCTAGTGTGCGGGCAAATTTGGAGACATGATTTAACGCCGATAAACGTGATGGAACGGTCTATCTCTCGACCACCACGATTGACAATTTGTGGGAAAACGACAGGAGACCACGGTTAGGTGATACGCCTGTTCGATTGATTGAGGTTTAACGCCTCTTCCAACCGTTATGGTCATATCGCAACGACTGGAGCACCTAACCATGGATTCCTGTCGTTTCTCATACCAGTGCTACCACAACATCATTTCCAATCCACGAGTTGCTCGCCCATATAGTTCAACGGTTATTAAAACATTGGTGTATGACAACTTTATCAGAAGGGATATTTGCCGCAGCCGGGGATCGAGCCCGGTACCTTTTAAGTGGGAGCCCGATGGCGATCTGCTCGGAATGAGATAAATGTATTGCTCTTACATCACATTCCCATTTCATTTTTCTAAAGTATGCCTTGATGCAAAGATTGGTACGAGGGACGTTCAATTAATTTTGGAACTGGGGTTCTATAAACCATAGTTATATCGCAATTCAATTTTAACTTTCTTCAATCCTTCGAAGTAATCCTCTTTGACACCCAGACACTTCTGAAGTTTTGAGATCCATTACTTATATGCCAATTAATGGACCTCTTTTGGAACATCCTACAGACACTGGTAAATTGCACTTCATATTGGAACATGAATGCCCATACCGACGACCAGAGGCCTTTTACGTCATCATGGGGAACACAAAAAAGCCACACGGGCTTAAGCCCGGCTATAAGGGTGGATGAAGACGCTGTGCAGCATGTGTCTCTTTCAGGAAGTCTTGGACAAGAGGACACCTGTGGACAGCTCCACTGTCATGGATTTGGCACATGCCTCTTTAGCCGGTACTAAACCTGCTCTTTTCGTGATATTTCGTTACTTTCGCCGACATACATTTCTTGTATGAATGACCGGCGATAGTGGTTCTATTTGAAACAGTAATTTGAACAATACATCCGTTGCATTTGAAAATTACCGCGCACAAAACTTTTGCCGCGCTTTTAATTTTTTGGCTATTACGGACCTTTCCTGATCTTTTCGCAACCATTGCTTGCTGATAACACGATATTAGTGCTCATAATATTAGATTATTGTTAAATCATATTTATAAAGCTCAGAAAGCCCACATTTGTTGCATTTATTGCATTATTTCAAAATATATTTTGCTACTTTTACATGAGTGGCTCTCTGTCCTTTAGGCAGCAGGTGGGGGACCTAATGGGCATAAACCTTTCTATGTTTCAGCCCTTTCGTCAAAATCGTATAACATGTCCCCGATGATAAACCAACTTTATCTGCTATTTCTTGCACATTGAACCATGCGTCTTGTTCGGTCATGTCGGAATGTACAGCAACATTTGCTTTGGTACTAGCTCTATCCGGGTTGCCTGAGAGGGGGGGGGGGGGGCATCATTCAGGCCAGTTTTACCAATTTTAATTTTTGTTAACTTCCTAAAAATTGACGTACGTTCAACGTTCGAATGTCCATGAATCTGATACAGTTCATTATATACATGTGATGCAGATATTTCAAAGCCTATGCGACCTTTAATGTAGACCCGTACATACTACTTCAGTTCGTTTTCCATTTTTACACACAGTGAAATAGTCAGTGTATACGACTGAACCAACTTAAAAGTTTAATAAGTTTTGAAAGAGTCAACGAATTTGTCTCAAATTTTTACCAAGTATAGGCAGTAATTTTCCCGTTAAATAGCCGCAGGTAACAATAGTTCTATAGAACCTTGAGATATGGTGGACCATTAGTACCACTTTTAATTGAACGCCCCTCGTATTTCTAATGCGTATAAATGCTATCAGTATTTTAAGTTGTTGCTGATAAGCGAAAAATATGCCTTTAATTTAGAATTTAGACAGAAATGTCAAATTCCATATATATCGTACATCTGAACTGCTGTAAACATCAATTTGTTTAATTTTAACACAAATGTATACGTTTATTCCTCGTAAACGGCGCAAAACTTTGTCTTTAAATCTTCAGAATTTTCATAGGAAAATATGATCTTTCAGTTAAAAATAAAAGTAAAATTTACGAAAAAATATCTGTGAACTGTCACTTTACCCTCTCCCAAACAAGACCTGGTTTTGACGTCCCTAATAGAAAAGGCTTGGGAAAACATTGAAACAAAAGAAGAAACTCCTGATAACCAGCAGTTTCTCCTTTTGTCTCAATATTTTCTATGCCATATTTTACACAAATTCTATCTTTAATAACTTCCATTTTGTCATTTGTAACAGTTTTTGAAGTGGACCACCCTACGGTTTTGTCGTTTTGGAAAGGGTTGATTAGCTATAATTTTCATTCACTGGTGATTCTATAGGTACCGTACCTGAACAATCAGCTAATCCATATGGTCTACATTCATGTGCAGCTGACGAAAACTCGAATATATTGAAAACTAGAAAACAAATAAAGAGTAACATATTAAATATTAAATGGAACGATGGTGAGAATGATTCAAGTATAAACATTCCCGAGTCGCGTTCTTTAAATCGATTTCTTAAGATTTCTGAAAATGTTTTAGATAAAGTGTTTTTAAGAACTAGATTCTGACCGAGGTGTCGATGTTATGACGTCATTAGAATGAAGCACGGGACATTACCATGGTGCCGTGGAGCATTCAGAACAATTCGGTCAGATCTCTCTTATATTGTTTCTACAGAGTTAACCGAGGGCTTCCGCACGAAATATAGGGTAATTGCGTCTACCATAGAGCATCTTAAAAATCTTGCTCACGCATTATCCTAAAAAATCTTAAGTAATCTCAAGATATCTCGCCCTAAAAATGCGCCTCAGTCCATCTTTTACGTCAACATCAAAACGTTAAAACATCTGGAAAAAAATATTCTTGGAAAAGATTCATTACGCATTTAATTCAAGGGCAAGATGGGTCCAGATTTAGCTTGTGCAGACGCCCAGTCTGATCGTTTTTGTTTGCTTTTTTATTTTCTTACGAGCTTAACTTAGCAAATATTGACTTTTGTACGGGGACAATTTCATCTGTATTACAGGCTAGAAGTATCTTAATGTAGTCCACTCCTAATGAGATTCGCGCGACGTCGAAATTATTCGGGCGACGTCCACATCATTCGGTGTTGGAACTTTCCACTGCCGAATGTTTACGACCGCGCCCGAATAGCTTCGGACGACGACGATCGAAAATAGCCGATGTTTTGTGAATCTCAAAATGGCCACATTGTGGGTGTTCTACGTTGATATCTAATAGAATTATTGTTTGAATAATGTTTATCAATACTTACAGTTCGGGCAATGATAATGTTTACATTGACATTCATAACATCGTTTACAGTCAAAATGAGTCTGGTGAGAATCGTCCCTCTTATTTAGCACCTGTACTTGTTTATTGGCCTTACTTTGATCTTTAAACACCGACAACAGCTCGCCTGAAAGAATTTGTTTCAAGAGTAAATCGCTGCTTTTCTTAAAAAACACTCGTAACTACAGCTTTTTAATGCTGTAGTTATAATGTTTTGGAAGGCAACAAACTATTCTGTAACAACACTATATTATTCTGTTCATAGTTATGAGGTACTATTCTCCATACAGAGGTCGACCGATTTACCTCTGTAGTTTTGACATAAACATTTACTATAATGACGTCATCAACATTTAGAGTTAGGCTATCCACCGTTCATCCAGATACAAAAACACGGATTGGTCTTCCAAACGCGAATGTAAACAATTTTATTTTGAACGGCGGGAAAAAAGAGTGAGTATTTTTTATCTTTAATTACAACGAATATCGGCAGAGTTGATTTTTGTGTGACATACAATGAAAACGTACACAACTTTGCCAATGTTTACCTAAAATCCTGTCTCATAAAATCTGTTAGTAAGAGAAATATATGCTACTGATTCTAACTTTGATGCACCAAAATAGAAAATCTTGATAAGAATGTCTGTAAATCATTATTAATGCACATAATTATTGTCAAATTGATGTTTCATGGAGGATCGGAAATCGCTTCAAGTGTTTTCTTTACAAGAACCCATAAAAAAGTATAGAGAAAGAACAAGAACTATTTGAAATTGGGTATTGTCAGTTGCTATGGTGCAACATACCACGGTGCAAATTATCTGTGTTGTGTGGTATTTACATCCGTGGTAAGTTGTACCTTGAAGCAAACTAGGCTAATTTTTAAACATGGCTTTAGACACTCATTTTTTTTTCCAGTTTGATGAATGGTATAGATTTATTCCATAGATGTCGAAAACTTATTATGAAGAGATATTTGCTCGAAACCAGTTAAAAAATTTCTACAAAAATAAAACAAAACGGGAAGAAGGCGAGAAAATATTGATTTACGATTTATAATCGCTTGTATCTATAGTTTACTTAAATTTTTTGTTATGAAAATGCAGCATCCTCAAGATAAACCATTTTGCATCAGCTCTGCACAAACACCTTTTATATAGCAGCAATTAAAAGGCTATATGTTGATGTTTTCTTGCCCTGTGTATTCCCACGGTGTTGTTTTTCACATCCGCGTTTGGAAGACCAATCCGTGTTTTTTTTGTATCTGGATGAACGGTGTGAATAAGCGCAGCATCAAGCAATTACAAACAACACTCATATTGGTAGATTATCATGGTTTGAGCGTGTGGTAGAATACGCAATCCCTATTGACGTGGTCTAATTTTCCAAGACACCCCGACTGGCTTAGCAAAAACCGAACTATCTGATTTGATTATTATGGGTAGTATAGTATTACTTCGTACTAATTTCAGTATGTCAGCGCCTCTGAAATGTGTAGAATTTTAATCCAAATCTGGATAAGTCTATGCATCGAAAGTGACAGTCAATACACAGTAGGATTATACATGCGCTGAAGACCTACGAAAACGCTCTCTGAGCAGAACGTTTTCAACAGGGTTTGTTAGGGACGTGAATTCATGTGGATTGAAAACGTACCGTTAACTAGCAGGTCGGCTACATCCAAGAGCACAAAAATCAACAGTGACGATGGTGTATCGAATCTCATATCTGAAATAAAAGTGACATGACAGGGACCAGTCTTATCAGTCGAAAATCCAAACAAGTAAAATATGATTGTACAAAAGACATATTGCAAAGTTGGTCAGCCTGTAAGTTCAATATTGTTCAGCGAAATTCTCGTCTAATTCATTTAACTTTCTAGTTTATGTCAAGCTCTTTTTAATGTACATAACTGCTTTTTAATTCTAATAACGGATATAGGAAGCATAACGTCTATGAAATACGAATAATTTGATGGCCTTGTTATAACGCCTTTGTTATGAGTAAAGAGAACGAAGTGCACCAGGCGTATGTGCCTACAAAGACTGCTCCCTCCCCAGTAGTTCTGATTCTTGGTTCCGTGAACGCATTACCACATATTACATTAACCCTTTCCCAAATGACAAAATGGGTGTTGTTAAAAATAGGATTTGTGTAAAATATGGTACAGAAAATATTGAGACAAAAAGGAGAAACTGCTGGTTATCAGTAGTTTCTTCTTTTGTTTCAATATTTTCCCAAGCCTTTTCTATTAGGGACGTCAGGTCTTGTTTTGGAAAGGGTTAATGGCGTTTTTTATGCCTTACAACAAACCGGAAATGGAGACACTGCAGAAAATGAAGAAATTGCTTGTCATAAGCCATTTTTTTCATTTCCCATTTCCCTAAAAGGCATGGTCCTAAGGTTTGCCTTTTCATTCACTGGAAATTGTCATGTGCAACATCCTTAATTTGGATTATAGATACTTATTGAGTAACCTTAGGTGGAATTTTTAATGTTATATCGACAACGATTTAGAATTACTACATTTGTCGAAGTCAATATCTGACCATTTTTTTCTCGATAAAATACTGAAATTTGAGGTAAATATGGAGAAAACCTGAACATGAAATTGCAGTAGGAAAGGGGGTAATTTGCTTAAATTTGATTATGATTATTACTGCCGTTTTTGAGAATAAACCAATCAAATCATGACCCAAAGAACAATTCCCTTGTCTAGTTGTTTAGTTGTTGCTTTCCGGTATGCCATTTTATAAATCTATATCGTTACACATGCAAAAATGTTCAATTTATTTATCTTACTCGGCACAACTTACTAAAGAAAATCCCGATATAAATAAATACATTAATGCTTATTTGCTTACTGCCTTTTTTAAACAAGAAAACGTGTTTTATGTGTCTTCTACGTATATATAAAGGTTACAAAGCAATTGCAAGTGACATACCTTGATTTATAAGTTCAAGTCTTCAATGTATTTTGAAACAATTTGTTCAGTTTTCCCCCGAAATATGAAAGATTTTTTTTTATTTCTGTCGTTCTTGGACTGCCCGCGATTCCACCAAACGTAAATTGTTCTTTCTTATCAATGGATGTTCGTATTAACCTTATTTCTCCTAATCGTTCTGTTTCATAAATCAAGGTCACTGTCCAAGACTCATTTGAACTCTGTCCCAACCTAGACAATTTTAGATTGATCCAATTTTCAGGGAATAGCATTAAACAGAAAACATGCATGTTATACAAAAAATATTGAATGAAAAGGAGAAAGTAAAAAGAAACGAATTGGTATTTCACAACAAAGAAGATGAGTTTGGATATATGAGAAAACATAGGTATTTCAATATTTTTTTTCCTTTTTCACTCAATGTTTTACATGGCATTCATTGTTTTGTAAAGGGACAATCCATATTTCGATGCTGTACTTCAAAAACCTCGTACCTATAGCTTAACCCTTTCCCAAACAAGACCTGGTTTTGACGTCCCTAATAGAATTGGCTTGGAAAAACATTGAGGCGAAAGAAGAAACTGCTGATAACCAGCAGTTTCTCCTTTTGTCTCAATATTTTCTATGCCATATTTTACACTAATTCTATCAATAATAGGTTCCATTTAGTCATTTGTGGCATTTTTTGAAGTGGATCACCCTAAAATTTTGCCGTTTGGGAAAGGGTTAAAACATACTATAGTTAAGAGGTAATTGATGAAAAGCGACGATATGCACTTAGAAAAGGTCTTTCAATAGAATCATCTTATCCTATTTTCCAAACAACGACGCCCTTTGCAGCAACTTATGGAAAAGGCAGAGGAAAGCATTGATACTATAGAAGAAAATTAGTCTTTTATTCTCAAAACTTGTTGTATTGCAGTGTACTATACACAAAACGTTCTTTTTAACCAACATTCATTTTGTAATATGTAGCATCTCTCACATTGGGACAGGCTAAATGTTTCGTCGGTCACATTCGGAAATGTCGTAACTACAGCTTCAATAAGCTGTAGTTACGAAATTTGTGAATGTGGCCGACGATTTGCCGTTTGGGAAGGGGTTATGTAAAGCACAAAGGTTGGTGATATCACATTGATAAGCATGTGCCAAAGATAGTGACCAATGGAAAACGTGACTTTATAATCTTTTTATGGTAATTCATACATGTTCCGGGTTTTGCAATAATTGTTCCATTTGCCCGATTACAAAACACGAAGATTCTTGGTTGAATAAAACATAGATCCACGAAAGTTTTATATTTTGATACAAAGACATAAGCTTTTTGACTGTCTTTGGATGCAGAAAGGAAAACTGGTACAAAGCTAAATTGTGTTTGTATTTTAGGGGAACCTTCCCAAGAGAACCCTTATCATCTTGCTTATAAAATTGATTAGTTAAATAATTCATTTGTTAACCCCTTCCCAAACGACAACATTTTAGGCTAGTCCAAATTCAAAGGGGTTGCAGACGACAAAATAAATTATATCAAAAGGAGAAAATATGCATGTTATAGCCCAGAAAATATTGAGGCAAAAGGTGAAACTGCTGGTTATCAGCAGTTTCTTCTTTTGTCTCAATGTTTTCCCAATCCAATTTTATTAGGGACGTCAAAACCAGGTCTTGTTTGGGAAAGGGTTAAGCTAAAACTTAAGCGCTTTGGTATGCTGCTATTCAAAATAGCAATGTAATTTTTAAGTACCACAAATATAAACAAAAGTGACAAATATCTGCGTTCTGGCCAACAAGAACATGCATTCGTACATAAAAAATGGCGAAATTTACATTTTGATCGTTGTTCGTTCATTTCGGTTTCATAAAAATGAAGCTTCGTGCAATATTTTGCCGGTCAATGCAAGCTGTAGTAAGAATATTCACGAACGTAAACAGTGATTTGCTGATATTTTTGATATACGAGTAAGGTCAGATATGTAGCGATAGTACAAGAGAACTACGATAAAAGAAAGAGTTTTCATTCTTTCTATAAAGTGGCATAAAAAGTGGCATCACATGGCAGGGAATAGTTACATATATATTGTGTTATGCTGCTCTTTTATAGCTGCAACGTTAGCTATACGGCTTTCTACAGGTATTATGTCATAGTCTTCTTGTTTCAATATTTCATCGATCTCGTTAAGGAATGTAGAAACGGTGATTTTCTACTGAACCTTCATTTTAAAGAATTTCAGAGTCAAAGGGATGGAAATTTGGGGTTGAATATGGTTGCACCAAGCAGTTGCATCACGTTTTGTCAAAGTCAAATTCAAGTTATAAACATTTTATTTTGGCTTAGTCTTGGAAATAATTTGTACAAACCATTTTATGGTAAGTGTAGACATTGACATTGAGTTAAAATTGACATATTGGATGAAGGGTATCTTCTATATGTATCTATCTATCATGTGAAAATTGTTTTAGAAACTTTTGTGTTTTTCACTTCTTTGTTATAATTTCTATTTTTGTGGTTGATTTAAAACTCTGTATATAGCCCGGTCAGGATATTTTAGCACAATGTTTATGAAATTTACATATGTAAACAACGCAACATCGAACTCTAAACTACTATAATCTTGCATTTGTCTGACACCTGCAATAATCAGATTAACAAACTGTAACACATTGTAATAGAAAATAAAGAAAGTTTTCCTCTTGTTTATACAGGCAAAATCTGTAATCTGGGGCCTGTTTCATCAAAACATTTAAGACGTATTTTTGACTTACCGACGACTTACGACAAGTTTGGGGTAAGAAACGCGTATCGCCATTCTTTCAAAAGCTGGGTTATGCGATTGTCGTTTTAAGTAATTTTTAAGACATTGGTAAGTCAAAAATACGACTTAAATGTTTCATGAAACAGGCCCCAGATGTCTTGATAACGTAAAATCAGAGTACAGTTGGATAATGATATACTCTGCCAGGACCGTGAAATTTGACCTATATATTGCATAGGTTCCTGTCCTTTGACCGTCTGGTGACCTAACAGTATAATATACCCCTTTTAGCAGGTTAATCAACCTTAGTGACATGAGCTATACATGAAGATAAGAATGGTTAATGGCTTCCCAAAGCACACATCCTTACTTAACCTTTTCCCAAACAAGACCTGGTTTTGACGTCCCTAGTAGAAAAGGCTTGGGAAAATATTGAAACAAAAGAAGAAACTGCTGATAACCAGCAGTTTCTCCTTTTGTCTCAATATTTTCTATGCCATATTTTACACAAATCCTATCTTATATAACATTCATTTTGTCATTTGTAGCTGTTTTCTTTAAGTGGATCACCCTAAAATCTTGCCGTTTGGGAAAGGGTTAAATGAAATTGCAAAAAAAAAATTGTCTTTGTAACTTTTGGTTACTGTAAGTATGGATCGTGACTGGACTGCTTTATGTTGATCTCTTGTCGTTGGTGGGAGGTGAAAATCTCGTAACTACAGCTTGAAAAAGCTGGAGTTGAGAGGTTTTGACGTCCCGTCGCCATTATACCATATTTGCCCTTTCCTAAATCCAATCCGAATTATTTCAAGGTACAGAGGAGCGGAGGTTCATATTTGACTTTGTCTACGACTGTCAACATTGTTTTCAATGTGCCTGCAAATTGCAACGATGTCCGAACTGTGAGTATTGAATCAAATATAGGTTACCATGGAAACAACACGCTCTAAGATATTGGGAATGTGACCCTCCAAATACATTCTGGTATATTCCTGGTATATTTCTACTATACAGGTCACCAGCATTCCTTCTTTTGTCTCCATGTTTTCCTAAGCCTTTTTATTGGGGATGCTAAAACTAGGTATTGCTTGGGAAAGGGTTAAAGTTTGAGTTTATTGGGGTTTTACGCCGTTTTCAACTACCAGGGTCATATCGCGGCGGCTGGGGCGGCACCTACCCATGGATTCCTGTTGTTTCTCAAACCAGTACTACCACAACACCCTTACCGAGCCTCCAGCTGCTCGCCCACTTAGGTTAACGATTTCAAACCCATTGGTGGGTGACAATTTTGTCAGAAAGGGTATTAGCCGCGGCCGGGTATCTAACCCGGGACCTCTCGAATGAGGGTCAGATGCGCTACCAACTGCGCTAAGGCCGCGGCCGGAAAGGGTTATAGGAATTCATTGTCATACATTTTCATTCCTACGAACGCCAAAACCAATTGCTAAAATAAAAATACTTTTCGGTTGGAAAGTGGCATGTGAGGCGACCGTTTGTTGGTTACATTTGTACGTAAAATATCAATGGTAAAATGAAGGTTTAAGTTGGCAAGGCAATCAATTAAATACATGTATGTGTTATGTTTTTGATTTAATTCAAAAATTTACATTTACAGGGAATATATTCGAGATATCAGGAGCATACACACAATGTGCTTTCACCACAAAAGACTTGAATTGTTTCTGTAAGTTCTGCCTTGATTGGCCAAATACTTTTTTCTATACTCATTAACTATTTTTAATACATACGAAATCATAGAATTTTTACAATATGTTCTTTCAGTCAACCATCGTAATTAATACACTCTGTGGAAGTGATCAATGCATTTTTCTTATTCAGTTTCAGTAATGTTTATATTGGCACAAAACCTGACATGCTTGCGTACATGGGACCGATCTGATTTTTAATGTGACGCACATTAAAGTGATAAGTGGTTAGTCGAATATTCGGACAGTAGGAAGAAATATACACTAGAAACATTGTACGAATCACAATCTCTACCAGATTAGTTCCTCTGTGTTTGGATTTTTTTTTCGATTTTATACAAATTTTCAAAACCATCACAACCTATTCTCTGTTGAAAGGTTTTCATTTCTTTTTTAGCTGTTGAACAAACCAATTGAAGTTCGTCGGCTTCTATAGTTTTCTCCTATTATAAACTTTCGAGTTAAACTTTCGTCGCCTTTCAACAAAAACCTCGTAACTGCAGCTTTAAACAGGCCGTAGTTACGATGTTTACTAAACAAACATCGTTATATGAACGCCTTTTAGCTCCATTTCATGAGGACGGAGGTTGGTCATCGTGGAGCCAATGGAGTGCCTGTATAGGGTCATGTGACTCTGCTTCAAGGGAGAGAACGAGGTCATGTACCAACCCCAGTCCCCATAACTGTGGTAAACATTGTGACGGAATTAGTAAAGACGTTGACAACAATTGTGTACCTACATACTGCACAACAGGTAACATATGCTGCAAATGATCAATATATCACTGCGTTAGTTCATATAAAAAACGCACCGGCACCGCTATGAAATTACAACCAATTGCGATGTTCCTAGTACCATCTGTTTCAGAAGCAAACTGACACCTGCATGAAGTACTTTAATTTTAAGTTAACATTAGCTATCCTTTTTTTATTCACTCAGTCAAATACTCAAACATGGCTCTAAAATATAGTCTACATATTTAAATATTTTTAAATACTCTTACTGTTATATTTTTCGCATGTTTTTCGTAACAGGAGTCACAAAGACGAAAAATGGAACACTAACAACATCAAATGTTACCTTTACCACTTCACACACGGTATTTAACCCTTTCCCAAAACAAGACCTGGTTTTGACGTCCCTAATGGAGAAGGCTTGGGAAAACATTGAAACAAAAGAAGAAACTGCTGATAACCAGCAGTTTCTCCTTTTGTCTCAATATTTTCTGTGCCATATTTTACACAAATTCTATCTTTAATAACATCCATTTTGTCATTTATGGCAGTTTTTGAAGTGGATCACCCTAAAATCTTGTTGTTTGGGAAAGGGTCAATGAAGTGAAAACTAGTTCTACATTTTCAACCCCGACTTCTTCAGGATTGCCTTCTGCGAATTCGCAGTTTTCACTATCTCCTTCAAAGACATCTCTGTACTTATCGACCGGTCAACCTACTACAGAATCGGCGTCTACAAAATCGCAGTTTTCGTCTTCACCATCGGCGACGCCCCATAACCAGTCTACCATCCAAAGAGCAACTGATTCCACAGTACCTTCACAATCTATCCCTAAATCTTCAGTAGCAAGTGCTTCGCTGCCAATTTCAGTAAAACCTACTGCTCCTTTTGGTAATTTCAATTTTCCGCTCATTTTTGCTGTAAAATATTTGTGAAAGACAGACAAAATTTCGATGTGATTATGATAGACGTCTAGAATTTCGATGTTAGATCTATTGTTCAATACTTTCTACATTATTTATAGTTTAGACATGACGATGAAGCATTCGCTAGATAGAAAGTCATTCAGAAACGGTCATTCTGCTTGCTATACTTTCAAACATATTTACGGTGCGTGTTGGCATAATTAGTCAAATGTCGTTCATTTCGCCTTTAATTCATTCTGCACTATGACGTACGATGGTAAGTTTTTGTATAGATATATCGTCTATGTTATTGCAAAACCTTGTAACACCAGCTTTAATCAAGCCGGAGTTACGAGGTTTTGCAATGACAACGACAATATGTGCATATATGCATACAGTTTTATGCTTATAGCAATAGGTTCCTGTGAATATTACTGCTCTCTGAATGCGCTCATCACACAGGAAAAATTGACCAATACCCGGACAGGCCAATGTCCGGACGGTACATACAGTGGCGGAGATGCCTTACCGATGTCCTGTTGTAACTTGACAGAACCAAAAACCTGGACTACAGGACAAAGTGTAAGTTAACCCTTTTTCATAGGGGAACAAAATAGACTTTCGATGTGAAACCGGCTGTAAACAACAAAATGCGTGATGATGAAGAAGGGGGTCTGTGTACAATAGTCGAAAATATTTAGAAAAACCGAGAAAGTGATGTTTTTTAGCATTTTCCTCTTTGGTATAAAATTCCCCACTGTCTATTTCTTTTGCGTAAAAACAGGCATAGTATTTGAATAGGCAAATAGAACATTATCGAAGTAAAGAACGTTTTGGGCTAGCGAGTTTATCGAGGGTTGTATCCAATTATTTTCAGAGTAGGCCTACTTGGTATGGCTGTGATATTATAGCACATGTTTACATTTAGCTATATTAAGAACACTACATCGAACTTCAAACTACTGCAATTTTGCATGCGATGGTTCGAATTTTATAGGTTTCTTAAACCTGCTAGATTCAAAACAACGCATGAAAATTGTATTGTATTCGTAAACACGTGTCATCATACCGTAACCGGAAAATAAATGAGCCGGGATCTGGAAAAAGTCCCTTATAGCATTTTTCAAAATTGAGTTTCAAGATAAGCCTGTTGTCAGATGGAGTCCAATATACACCAGTGCTGCTCTCTTCAAGTTACTACATGTCACAAAGAAGCTATTAGAGAACAACATGGATCCTGATAAGACTGTGCGTATGCACAGGCTGATCCGGATCTATGTTGGGCTCAAAAGCCTTAAGGGACGTTTTTCCAGATCCCGGCTCAAATGTGTTCGAACAAAAGTCTCTTATTTACCAAAGGTTATACAAAACTGCGACACTCTACGAAAATACAATCCGATAGCCTCCTTTTCAAACGGTGTTCTGGTGAATGACACTTCCGGGATATTTCTGGGATGTTTGGATGAAGGGTATGGTTTCCAGGTGAGTGGTATATGTACATTTAGCTGTTTCCTAAACAAGACCTGAGGTGCGTTCTATAGAGCGAGATTTTTTAAGATTTCTTAAGGTGTTTTGGATAAAGCGTTTTTAAGACTGAGACCTTGACCGCGGTGTTCCGAATGCTCCATATTTATTCAAATGACGTCATCATGACGTCATTTGTATAAAGTATATGGAGCATTCGGAACACCGCGGTTTATGAATCATTGAGCATTCGGAACAACTCGGTTAATTCTCTCCCATATAGATTCTACAGAATTTACCGAGGTGTTCCGAAAGAAGTAAAGAGAGCAATGGCGGCTCCCATTGAGCGGCTTAAAAATCTTGCTCTTAAGAACGCTTTATCTTAAAATATCTTAAGAAATCTCAAGATATCTCAAGAAATCTCGCTCTAAAGAACGCGGCTCAGGTTTAGGTGTTCCTTATAAAAAGGGTTTGTAGAACCAAATTAATGGTAATCACCAAACACCATCAAGGCACAAATTTAATATTTATCTGTTAATCAGGAACAAGATCAATATTTGGTGAATCTGTTATTTGATTTTTATAAATGTATTCACTTCACCACGGTGGAAAATCACGTGATACAATATTTTCAGAAAATCTTCAAAAATTTTGTCAATACTGGATCGATTTTTAATTCAGTTTGAAGCAGAGAATGTGGGCAGACGCTCCGCATAAGATAAATGTGCTGGAGATTTGAAAGGTCAATTGATAAAAAAAGTTATTGAAGATCAACGAACATTTTGGTTGATCTTCAATAACTTTTTTTATCAGTAACAGTTGCTTGTTTAAAAATCCACCACGCCCAGGTTATTTCTGACATTTTTCCACCTTCTCTGCTTCAAACCGAATTCAAATTGGTCAGGTATTGACTTATTGAAGATTATCGGAAATTCGAAGTCACGTGATTATACACCTTGTTCACCGTGTGCAACTTCAGAGAAGCAGATAACAAGGGAAACAAAAAATCATTTTTTATTTGAATCCAAACCTTATATTGTATGTATTTATTTTAGTTATCGCTATGAGAAGATTCTAATGAGTACACACAAGGTATGGTTTGATAAATAGTAAATCATAAAAACAAACTTCGTAACTTTAGCTTGAAACAAGCTGCAGTTACGACGTTTTTGTTGAAAAGCGACGCTATTTTGCTCTTGAAAAGTTGCTAACCTCCTCTTATCTTTAGCTTTGCATTTTGGGTATAAATTTCAGAGCCACCAATGTCAATGTCAAATTGAAGTGCTATATTTTTCAGATGTTACGCCAATCCTGCGACCAGCCTACCCATCTAGTGCGAGTTGTTGATGGAGATTCTGCAAGCCCAGACAGCTACTTTGTTATTAATTCACATTGATCATTCAATTCCTTCCCAAGCAAAACCTGGTTTTGATGTCTAGAAAAGAAAATGTGTTATAATGCTAAATTAGATTTTTTCAGGAAAAGAATTAAATTTTATATAACCAGTTTTCATCTGATTTATATTCTATAAATAGAGTATTTTCAAACGTGATGATTTTGATCGGTTGATATCTGCATTTCGTCGGTGTTATTGCAAAACCTCGCAACTCCAGCTTAAATCAACCTGGAAATACAAGGTTTTGCAATGACATCGACGATTCGTTCTTTTCCTGCATTATTTCTACGTGTAATACATACGTCAAAGGCTGCGACAGTTTGTGAAAGGTGGAACGATAATTTTTTATTTTGAATAAAAGTTCAAAAGAGGTTTACCCGAGTTTCAATTGTCTTGTTTATGGAGCACCGAAAGTTGCCTCAAAGGTTTTAATTATGTAAATGTAATTAACTGTTTATCTATATGTGAACCACCATATGATATACCTCACGATAAATGACCTGGCAGAGCATCCCAGCCTATTGGCTAGGGCTGCTCTGCCAGTTCGATTATCGTGATCTATACAGAGGGTCAACCAAACAATATAACAAACAAATGCGTATCTATAGGTCTCTTAGTAGCTAGATCTACTAAGCAACATCATGTTCATAACATTTGCTTGCCGGTATTCCATATAACAAGGTGTAGACAAAAATGTCACCCCAAACATTTCATTCGCATAACAAATGTTTTCATTTCAAACAAATCAGTCATTTCTCTTAGGAACTTCTATTTGAAGTATAACTTTTCCCCTCTCGACAATGTACGGTTTTTCATTAGGCATGAGATGGGTTTGGCAAAAATGTAAACCTCTCCCAAACGACAAAATTTGAGGATGGTCCAAATTCAAAGATGCTGCAGACGACAATATGATTTGAATGAAATTTCGCACTCTTGGATTTTTTTGGGTAGAAAAAATCTGGGAATTAAAGAAATTGCTTATAACAATGTTTTTCAAAGCCATTATCTTGTAGGGAGTCAGAAAGAGTCATTGTGTGGTAATGGGTTAAACATTTCAACGGGTATTCCAGGGGTAAAATTGATAATTAAAAGTATTTCAATGTCATTATAGGTGAACGCAAACACATTTACATGCAAATGAACATGACTACTCAATCAATGATAAAATGTGACCCGTCACGTTAAAAGGGACCTTATCCAAGTGTGAAAAATATCGACCCTAGTCTGTCTGCGCAGTCCGCGCAGCCAGACTAGGGCCGACACTTTCCACTTTTATGTAATTTTCTAAATCCGGAAAGTTTTCTCTATCTTACTATAATATGCTAATTTTTTGCATACATGATCTGGTTAACATGTGCCGGGTCTGACAAGTTTATCAAAATTTGGATTTCGGAGTTCGGATAAGGTCCCTTTTAGCGTGACGGGTCACATTAAATATTCTGTCACAAAAAGATAAAAAGAGCTCTTATAGCTCACGATAAATGACCTGGTTGAGCAGCCATGCTAATCGATAGAGCTGCTCTGTCAGGTCATTTATCATAAGCAATAAAATAGCACCATCATAACTGGTACAAATACTAATATAAAGAATTCCTCAATATGTACCTTTGAAAACTTTCCCAAAAAGAGGCTTAAAGTGACATTTCAGAATTTTTTGTCATAAATTTTACTTTTATTTTTATCTTAAAGAGTATATTTCCCTATGAAAATTCTGAAAATTTCGAGCCAAAATATTGCGCCGTTTACGAGAAATTTATATTTATTTTTGTGTTAAAATTGAACAAATTGTTGTGGACAACAGTTTAGATTTATATGTAATTTATCGATTATGTCTCAACTTTAAATGCGTGTTTCTCGCTTATTGGCAACAACTTCAAAAAACCAATAGTATTTATACTCATTAGAATAACCAATCTTGGCATCAAGACATACTTAAAAAATTTGAAATTGGAATGAAATGTCCCTTTAAAGTGGCATTTCACATTTATTTCACTTTTTAAAAGTATGTCTTGATGCAAAGATTGTTTGTTCTAATGCGTAGAAATGCTATCAGTTTTTTAAGTTGTTATTTATAAGCGAAAAATACGCATTTAAAGTTTAGACAGAAATGACAAATTCTATATAAATCTTAACTGTTGTCCACAACAATTTGTTTGATTTTAGCACAAAATATGTATTTCTCGTAAACTTTTCAACATTTTGGCTTGAGATTTTCAGAATATTCATAAGAAAACATGCTCTTTCAGAAAGAATAAAAGTAAAATTTATGTAAACATAATTGTGAAATGTCACTTTAACCAAACAGTATCAACTGGATCGCATTTCAGAAGGAGAATTAAATAAACGCTTGAAAACAGTATACATGTAGAATCGTGTAAGAAAATGGCTTGGGTAGTGTCTTGTACACTTCCAAGACTGACCCTTAACCCATTACCAAACGGCAGAATTTTAGACTTGTCCAAATTCAAAGATGATGCAGACGACAATTTCAAGCGAATGGTATTTATAGAATTTTGGGTATTATGGGACAGAAAACATTGTGGAAAATGAAGAAATTGCTTCTCACAAGCAATTTCTTCATTTTCCACAATGTTTTTGAAAGCCATGATCGTGTACGGAGTCAAAAAGAGTCATTGTGTGGTAATGGGTTAAAATGAGAGTGGTCACAAATATAAACCTTTATACAGAAATCTTTTAGACTTTGAATAGTTTATGGACATGATGAAGGTTTACTTTAGAAAGTGCATGAAGGTAGCGGTACATTAGAGGACATGGTTCAGTTTTATCAAGTAAACAGTGACGAAATTTCGGACAAACAATGATATTTTGCTGGTGTAATTCTAAAATTCGCAACTACAGTTGAAGCTGTATTTACGAGATTTTAATACAACACCGACGGCTTGGTAAAACATAGCGGTAAAACCAGTATGTTTTAGCACAAAATATACTCAACAAAAGAGCTAACGCATCACTTTTTAAAATCGCATAACTTCTTTTTTGTCAAAGATTTAGATTTATAATTTGGCATATGTTTATCCCACAAGTTTCTGCACTCATTCATATAACTATTTCTAATTTTCTCTCTTATGTGACCGCGTCATACGAAAAGGGGACCAAACAGTTTTTCGCCTCGTATAACTTGTGATCGTATTCAATCATTTTTGTTTGAATTGATTTTGAAAGCTAGTTTATTGTGGAATTGAAGTCTGAAAAAAATTAATTTCATATATAACATAACAAGGGCTGTTCGCGGACAACGTAGACGCAACTTTTTAAAGAAGAGGTCACTTTTTCAAGGTCAAGGCTGCAAGGTCAAATTTTATGGTCTCAGGTGAAAGATCCTGGTCGGACATGTCTATGTGTGAAATATCAAGACTACATCTCATACAGTTCATAAGATATAGACCGATATGTTTTTGTCTACGTAACCGACGTCGCCGTAGACGCAAACAATGACACCAACGACAATAGTGATGTAACATTACCTCTGCGGGAATGAATTACGCGCCCACAAAAGTGTTGAAGCCTTCGGTTTGTTTAAGGAAGGGTAACTTTTCTACACAGGAACTCTTTCAGCCAATGCAAAAGGTTTGAAAGTTATACGTGAATTTCCCATTATAATAATATTTCAGACTTTATGAATTTTAGAATTAGGGGTGCCCTTACTAAAAGTTCAATATTTCAAAACAGACTGTAGCATTTACTATGAAATTTCATAGGCTTCTTATCAAATGGTGGTAGTCGGCATGTGCAAATTTTAAATGTATTCTATAGATTCGTTAAAAAAAATAACGAAGATGTGAGTGATGCGTTAGCAGTTTTGCCGAGTATATATTGCTGTTGATTAGACATTCGACCAAACGCATTTATGTCTAAACCCCATTCCCCGTTTGGTCGAATGTCTGATCAAATGTCTTATTCTGGGTTAAAGACATTCAATTACGGGTTTGTTCGAATGTCAAATTGATTGTCTTTTTTAGGGGTTTAGACATTCAAAAACGGGTTTGGTCGAGTGTCTAATCAAATGTCTAATTCGTGATTTCAGACATTCAAAAACGATTTGGGCCAAATAAAAAGTCTCCGAAATTTGACCAGAAAATGCCAGTTGTGATCCAGAGAAAAAACATGAAGAGTCAGTGAGCTTTTTGACTTTTGTGATACAAGCTTATCATGTAAAATTGCTTGTTTCACGGACGTAACACAAACGTCTGCTAGAATCATCCCAGCAAAGACGTTCGGGTTTTAGGCGTGAAATGACGAGATAGGTACCCTATTTTCTTATAAAATAAAATGATTATATTTTCTTATATTTTCTTTTATAACATACACGTGCAATAAGCCGCGCGTTTATGACGCGTTCTTGGAAATGTTACGTCACGATTAGTAATGACGTCATAGAGCTACGACCTTCCTTCAAAGAAAATTCAACGAATCTGAAGGACGCCATTTTCGTTTTCTTGTATCATTTTGCACGGACAGAAGAGTGGATAGACCGTATTCATAGAAAGTTTTGAGTGTATTCATGCACACATTAGTTTAAAAGTACGCTATTCGAGTAAAATTTGTGCAAGTTCTACAGTTTCGAAGTAAGTTTCATGATATTTTCTGAATTGAAAACTCGGAGACCAGACGAGTTCATTTTTATCCTTGGTGATCAGTGTTTCAATGGCATTAGAATTCTAGTAGCACTGTAATTGAACGTCTCTGATTGATTGAGCGGGATTGTACATGAACGAAAGATATTTTATTCATTCTTCTGTGTTTAATTCTATAAGATCGGTTTCGGACATGCGAAATCGGCTTTAATACCAGAAAAACCCTTCTCAGGCTTCAAATTGATTTGATTGCCGTTTCAAGACAACTGATTTGTCGATATGAATTATCACTATCACTATTAATTTGATTACCAAATTCAATTAAGGCCATGCGATTAGCACTTTTGTCTTCTTGTTTCGGTTTACTATGAGTATTGTCGTCAGTTATACTTTTCATTGATTTTATAAAGTACGCTACAAAACAATTTATTCAAAATGTAAGCCAACGCGCTACATAAATGAAAGCCGCGATAGCTCACTTAACAGAGCACTCACCTTGTACTCTTTACACATGTTATATCCGGAAGGCCCTGGGTTCGAATTCTACTCAGACATTGTTTTGTTCTTTTTTAATCATCTTTTTTTATACGCCGCCGGAGGCGGACGTATATCGGCGTCATCTTCTCCGTCTGTCCGTCCGTCCGTCCACTTTTCTTGTCAACGCAACTCCACCTAAGTTTCTGGCTGGATCTTCTTTAAACTTGATCAATGTTATCACCTCAATTGGTAGATGTGCATGAAGGAAGGATTTTATGGTTCGTTGATTTTTGCCAGAGTTATGCCCCTTAAAAACTTAGTCTCTGGGGCGTATTGAAATTGCAGCATTGTCAACGCAACTCCTCCTAAGTTTCTGGCTGGATCTTAA
Source organism: Fragum sueziense (assembly GCA_963680895.1). Lineage (NCBI taxonomy): Eukaryota > Metazoa > Mollusca > Bivalvia > Cardiida > Cardiidae > Fragum > Fragum sueziense. Next base: position 12,113,822 of record OY804609.1, on the reverse strand, counting down.
TGAAACTTGGTCAATGTTATCACCTCAATTGGTAGATGTGCATGAAGGAAGGATTTTATGGTTCGTTGATTTTTGCCTGAGTTATGCCCCTTGAAATCTTAGTCTGTGGGGCTTATTGAAATTGCAGCCTTGTCAACACAACTTCTCCTAAGTTTCTGGCTAGATCTTAATGAAACTTGGTCAATGTTATCACCTCAATTGGTAGATGTGCATGAAGGAAGAATTTTATTGATTTTTGCCTGAGTTATGCCCCCTTAAAACTTAGTCTGTGGGGCTTATTGAAATTGCAGCCTTGTCAACGCAAGTCCTCCTACGTTTATGGCTGGATATTAATGACACTTGGTCAATCACCTCAATTGGTAGATTTGCATGAAGGAAGGATTTTATGGTTCATTGATTTTTTTCTAGAGTTATGCCCCCTTAAAACTTAGTCTCTGGGGCTGATTGAAATTGCAGCCTTGTCAACACAACTTCTTCTAAGATTCTGACTGGATCCTTATGAAACTTGGTGGATGTTATTACCTTAATTGGTAGATGTGCATGAAGTAAGGATTTTATGGTTCATTGATTTTTGCCTGAGTTTTGCCCCCTTCAATCTTAGTCTCTAGGGCTTAATGATAGTTCAGCCTCATGAACGCAATTCCTTCCAGGTTTTTGACTGGATATTTATAAAAACCTTTTTTGTGAACACAACTTTTTACAGGTTTTTGTGTGAATATTTATAAATCCTTGTCAATGTCATTTTTTTGTCTCAAGTTTTATAAGTGGCGGCGTATATTGTGACCATGGCACTCTTGTTCGACTTCTATCTCCACCATCGTTGGCGAAAAAAACGACCGCAGTGATTTAGAATCGATCTTAACACAAATTCAACGAAATTAAGTAATGAAACGCCGATCATTTACATACAATTCCGCTCAATCAATGAGAGGCGTCTAAATATAGTGCTCCAAGCACTTTGATTTTCATTCCTGTTTAGAGTAAAAAAAGAAAAAAAACACGGTAGCAGTTTTCCCTGGTTGTGGTTACAAAACAAATTCAATACATACTTTTCCTGAAACAAAATACCAGATGAATTGGAGCACCTAACCATGGATTCCTCATACAAGTACTACCGCAGCATCCTTACATCTACAGATGTGCATAAAAAGAAGAAATTGGGAACGTGCCGTCGGGAAAATGGCAGTGGAGTACAATAAGCAATTTAAATCTTCATATCATTATCAACGAAAATTTGAGAATAGCAATGTCCCTATCTGTAAACATATTCATACGATCATCCAGGTACCATCTGTTGCAGACCCATTGCTTCATCTTCTTAGCTCAATACACGTAAACGGGTCTCTTAAACGAAATAAATACAGATCGCTGTCACTTAGTCTTATACTAGTAATAATCATTGTTGTCATGATCATCGATCAGTATGTAAATATGTCATGATACTGTCGAATATCAGTGATACAGATGCTGGAGAAAAAAAACTCGTAAGAGCAACTATTTTTCTGAATAGGTGGATTTCACTAGTGTCTCATCTGAGGCTGTTCAGATGGAAACCCGATTTGTCATCGAGTCGAACCCGAGTTGCGAAATGAACTCACTCCCCGATAATCATTTTCAAAACCCTGGTTCCAAAGTACGTCTCGTGGAAACCCCGTTCCTTTAAATATGTCAAAGACTTAAAAACAACAATGATCAAAGAAAAGGAACCTATCATATACAATACGTGCATTAAATTGGGTATAATCCATTTTTTTTCACCTGAAAGGGTGTGTCTAAGCAAAGAGGTTATTCGACGAGTTTACTGCTCGATATTTTGGTTGAGATAAGAGAAAAACGTGCGGGACGAGCATGAACACATTTCGAAATTGAAAGAATGTTCAATTGTAAAATGTGTTGTAATAAAACCTCGTAAGTACAGCCTGATACACACTGTAGTTATAAGGTTTTGCAATAATACCGACGATTTACCGCTAAGCGGCAAGGCTGTTTCTCCTCAAGCTAAATGTAATGAACCGTTTATTTGGCTCCGCACTTTCTCCCGAATTAAAACAGAATATAATCATTCTAAAATGTGTGTTTTCAGTAAACACATCAAGAAAAACAAACGTTTTACAGAAGAAATAATCCGAACTGGTTTTGAACCAACGGCGTTCCAAATTTCAAACTGAAAAAAGGTTGCGAGGTTAATCCTTTCCCGTTTGAGCTATCGCTGCTGCTGATGACATAGGGTGTCTGTTTACATTATAACCATAGTGTATGCATGTATCGCTTTCTAAAGATCTTACCCTTTACACAATAAATATTACGAAAGTCAAAAAACTACAAGAAAATGATTAAATCGAAAAAAAAATCGTAAAGTTGGTTAAGACGTGGCATGAATTGAATCGGCCAATGAATCTTATAGTATTTGTTAGAGAACACATAGAAAGTAGGAAAAGATACGACAGTTTTCCTGTATGGTCGCAAAATCTATTTTGAATTTTGGTCAACTGGCAATTGAGTCTGAGAAAGGGTTTTTTGGTAATGAAAACCCATTTCGCCTGTCCAAAAGTGGTTATAAGAATTGTACGTCCTTTCGGACGTCCAATTAAAAATTGAACTACAAATGTTTGAAATAACACAGTTTTAATTGTCTTTGGAAGTTGAATACTTCCTATTTATGGTGAAGGTTGTTTTAATGATACAACTGGTCAAGAAAAATTGTGGGTGTTCGATCAGCGGAAGTTGGAAAGAATCAAAAAGAATTAATCCGCGATTACTGTTGACATTTCGCAAAATTTATTTCCCTTAATTTGTGAAGATTTACAATGTTATAAAAGAAATAATATGTTTTATTACGTCGGTTTATGGTATATTTATGAAATAATAACAGGTTTAGAGGTCTTTATTTGCCAAATAAAACCCGATGTGTGACGGACTACATGTGTAGGTAAAAAAGGAGGCACTCCGCGCCGAGGTATTTGTCTTAACATGTAGTTCAGAGCACAGAGGTTTTTATTTGGCAAATAAAGACCTCTAAACCTGTTATTATCTCCATTATAACACTCTAAATAACAAAACGCACATTTAAAATGTGTTATTTTATGGAAATTCTGTCATGATCTAGTTTTCGGCGTAGGAAACGCATTACCAGTTAAGTGACGTCATTGATGACGTCATTTGACGTAACCTTGACGCTACGTGACGTTTTGGCGCATACACAAAGCATAATTACATAGAGTCTTTATTTATGAAATAATAACAAGTTTGGCGGTCTTTATTGCCAATAAAACCCGATGTGCGACGGACTACATGTGTAGGTAAAAACCGAGGCGCACAGCGCCGAGGTATTTGCCTTATAGTAGGGTGACTTTCAAGGCTTGGTTGAAGGTGGGGTGGTCACAAAAGTACCACATTTTCTAACCTATACTAAAATGTTTGTCGTATCCTGCGGTTTGTCAAACGGTAAATATCAAGTCTTGGATGTTGGTACGAGCTGAGAAATCCAAGATGGCGTCCAAGATGGCCGCCAGAATTGAAAACAAGGGGTTGTTGTATATGATTGCCTGTACTGATTTAATGTATATCTATACATCATACAAACTGGGTTTAATATCATATACTAGGTTTGAACTTTTTCATGATACATTTTACAATGGTCACAATGTCAAGGCCAAGGTCAAATTCAAGGTCAAATGTGAAAAATAGTGAAAAAATACGTCATCTACCAGTTTTCTTTTCTTATTACTCAAACGTTTGCTTAAAAAGCCAGGAATGTTATATACCAAAACAAACTACAATATATAGGCTTTAATAATTTAACATAAAGATTAAGATATCATGTGTTTCCATGGAGATATTCAAGATGGCGTCTACAGACCCCTAGTGAAAAATAATGGAAAACTGTATTTTACCAGTTTCCCCCAATTTTGATATACATTAATGGTCATTAAAATTAATGTCAAAGTGTTATTTTTTATTTTTTTATATTAGTACAATACTCATATTCTAGATAAAGCTGTCATGTAAGACTAGAAAATAATCTTATTTGTTTTAAAATCCAAGATTGCATCCAATATGGCCGCCACAATGAAAACTAAATGGGCTATCATATATGATTGTTTGTTCTGACTTAATGTATATCTGTATATCAAATAATCTAGAATTATTTCATGCAGTGTGTTTGTTCTTTTTAATGATACATTTTAAAGTGAAAAAATTAAAATGGTTTCAAGGTCAAGGTCAAATGTGAAATAAATCTGTAATTATACATATTCTTTTGTTTTTAAAGAAAATCTTGTGCAAAAGATATGAAATATTATATACCACAATAAACAACAATATACAGGCTTTTATGATTAAATGTTAAAAGGGCCAATGCCATGGACCAGAACAACAGGGACACAGTCAGAGTATGCATTGTTATGTGGTGCATTGAATTATCTTGGGCCAAAAGAAAGGAATATACCAAAATTTTCACTATCTATCAAGGTCCAGTTTCCCATAAATATCACTGTAAATATAAAAGGTGGGTCAGTCAATGATATACAGATTTGATCTATAAGGACTAAATGAACTTCATTTGAAATTTCCTTTGACAGAAATAATCTAGCAACATACGATACGCATGATGACCATTCCATATGTTAAAGTTTGGTTTAAAGTCTGTGCTACGAACCGAGAAACGCACTCAACCGACTTTACACTTTAACCCAGGACCACTGAGTCTCAAGTCGGCTGTTATTAATTGTCGCTTTCGACAGCGACAGCAATTTGGGTTTCAACTTTCCTATGTACCCATTTATATACCTGGGTGAAGAGGAGCAACGTGGGGTAACTCTTTTGCTCAGAAAAATTCCTGTGGCACCGGCGGAATTTGAACCCAGGACCCTTCGATTCCAAAGCCCGCGTCCTACCTCTAGACCATGGCGCCCCTGGTAATTTTTTGCATACGTTTTCTTTCACCTCAGACATCCTAGCATGGCTGCGTTAATGATTTGGATATGTCATGTAGCCATGGATATTTTCATGGTGGTGTCTAATCAGAAACCTTGTGAAAACAATTGAAAACCATATTGATTAAACCATGTTTCATATTTAATTTGTGATATGGTCATTACAATAAAAGGTTAAATGTTAAGTAGGGAGTATACTCATATTTTAACTATAACAGCTTGAAAAGTTACTACAAAACAACAGTACTCGTCACTTTTATTCAATATTTTACCATCCGGTTTATGGGAAGTCATAGTTGAACAGTTAACCTGTTTAAAACACATACTTGAATGATCGTTCATGGAAAGACTCATGTGACAATACATAGTAGCAAAATTCTTTAATCGCCATTTATGTCTGTTGCACATGTATAGTACTCCTTCAAAACTCAAAGATAATCAACAAGAGGTACAAAGGGCTTTAATTATGGGCCTCCAGAACAACATGTGCAAATGAGCAGAAAAGCATGTATTTACAGATAAAGTATACTTATAATATCATCCTCACAAGTATATTGAAAGATATACACAGCATGGCCATTTTTAAACAGATTTTATTTTCTTGTACAAACTTTATAGTCCCAAGACTCTAAAAATCAAATATGAATCCAATCCATCAGCCGGTTCACAAGAAGAAGAATTTTTAAGATGTACCATATTAGGCTGCCCCCTTAGTGGCCTATTATGGGGTACCAAGGGGAGGTAACTCTGAAGCTACTTCCTATAAGATTGCATCCTACCAAGTTTGGTTGAAATCTATCCAATGGTTCAAAATAACACTAATACACTAAAACACGCCCCCACCCCACCACCTCAGCAGTGCCAATTCTTGACATATTTTTTTTCTTTTGTACAAACTTTGTAGTCCTTGCCCTTAAGACTCTAAATACCAAATGTGAATCCAATCCAACAGCCGGTTCATGAGAAGAAGATTTTTAAGATGTACCCTATTTACACCCTTTTTGGCCCCTTAAGGGGCCCAAAGGTGAGATAACTCCATGATTAGTACAAATCTGAGGCGGCTTCCCATGGGGGATGCTTCCTGCCAAATATGGTTGAAATCCGTCCAATGCTTCTCAATAAGAAGTCGAAAATGTTAAAAGTTAACACGCGACGGATGACGCACAGCGCACGGTGACAGACAAAAAATGGTGACAATAGGTCACCATGACCTTCGGTCAGGTGACAAAAAAAATGCTGATAAAAATTGGTTGAAATGAAATACAGGTATGAGTTATACAGGTATTTCACAAAGAATCATAACAACTATGAGTCAAATTCAAACAATAATAAACGGATAAACATTTTATATAAACAGGGTTAGATTTAAAAAGATGTAAAGTCGTGTAAACCACTAAATCGACATATCATGAAAACTTAAAAAAATCTCCTTGGGCTTGGCATTTTAAATAGATGTAAACGTCTGGTTTTGAAATAAAAGTGCTCAGACTCCTAGTTTGGTAAACTGGTGCAAAATGATGTAGCAGGAGTATAAAAGATGTCTGTATCTGGACTAAATAATTAGAGTACTTGGGATAAACATGTATTGTACAAAATAACAATTGACTTGTACAATATCTTAATCAAATCCACTTCTGATGAACATGGATTAATAATCTGGCACCAGAGTTAGAGCTTATTTACAGTATTATTTTGTTTAAAGCCTGTTGAGATGACCTTAAGTTCTACGTAAAGCTGGTCAGGAACTTTCTTGGGATATAATTATGACTTTTTCATTTGTTTGTTTTATTTGCTACCATCATTGATGGGTCTCCAAGCTCTCGGTTTGAGTTTAGATTCTGTTCTCAAAATTAGATCGAAGATTACACTTCCACTATTGCATTTAATGTAAGTATATAACATATTGTTAGGATCACAGAATATAGGTTGGAGTGGTGATGCAAGAGACTATAATACATCAGAGACTGCCATCTCGCCTAAGATGATAGGTCAGCCTACACACAATTTCATCAAGATGCAATAAGAGTTTATCGAACAAGTCTCACGTTCTTGTTTGTTACCATTTCGCGAATCTCATCAAACAAGCTAAGTGGTACTTGTGCATTTTCAAATGATATAACTCTTCCTTGTTTCCAGTGGTACCTTTTATAAGCTGTTTATTGCTTACAAACTGATAATAATCTTTTTAATATTGCATTTCAATTTTGGTTTTATGGATCCGATAGTTGCCACTTTACTTTTAAGTATTAAGTAAAGGATCATAGAAGCTTTTCCTTTGTATATGCATTATTTCACCATCTGAAATCACAATACATCCAAGCACCTTACTCCAATCAAGAAGAAGCAGATGCTTGGTACTTGAATGAAACTTCCTACTGACTACATTGGTTGCCAGACTGTGGCCAAAGTAGTCTTGGTTGGTCCATATACAGGTCATGTGCTAAAACTCCTGATGCACATATTTACCGAATAAGGAGAGAGAGAGGCCGTGTGGCTATCAAGAACATTACAAAAAGTGGAACTATCAACAACTTACATACAATAGTAAGGGAAGTGTTAACAAAATGTGTTGGTATTTTATATGGTATCAGTATTTGTAGTTCTTTGAACAAACTTTGAACAGAAAAGGTAAAAAAATTAAACCCTAAAATTCTGCCAGCAAATGACATAATTTTGCTGTATATGCTACAATGCCAGTATCACTTGCTGGTCTGGAGAGGATGCCATCCTGCAATGTAGCAGCTGTCTGACCCACTAAAGTTGGATAAATGATGGACAGTAAGACAGATCAATCAACTCTATAACTCACGAGTCTACCAGTTACTCCACCAGAACTACTCTGTGACTTTGTTTGTGATAGAATAGATATACATGTATATGAGCATCAATGTACACAAAACCTAATGGATATACCATTACCTAAGATCTTTGATAGCACTAACTGTTCATGTAGCTTCTCTTAAGTAACCAGTGTGTTTGTAGGACTATATATGAATCTTGATAATTATCACTTATTCAGATTTTAGTAGGATGTCATGATATATTACAAAAAGAAAAAATCCATCATAATTGGTGGTCTCATAAAGTTTTAAATGGGACGTGGGATTATTATGAATTTAGAAAATAAATGCCTAAACTGGTTAGGACGGCAAACTTGCTCTATACAGTGTATTGTGTGATATAACCACTAAAGAAGTATCGTCATTTTGATTTTTGTTGAAATGAACTGTGTCTCACATTTGTTTTTAAATGAAGAACTAAATTGCATATATACTGTATTTAAAGCACTTATTTTATTCTACATATTTTCTGTTGTCAAATTCTGACATTTCACAGCTCAAAAGGCTACCGTAACCTAAATTTAGATGTTTTTTATCATTTTGCATGGCATATTCAATTCTATATTGGATAATATTATGGTGATACTTCAGATAGCTTTGTACAGAAAATGCCAATTTAGAATATAAGGATGAATGACTTTGACATTATTTAAATTACCATAACACAAATCAAATTTGAAACATGGTAAAAACAAAGATTTTTTCTCTCAAGGTATCCCACAAGGTGTTTGTACGCATCATTTTAAAATCTCCATGACAATGCAATACATCCGAATCTTAATATCAAGTTATTGAAGTTCATTGTTTATTTCAGTATACAGCTTTGTATTCAAGAGTGTGTGTACAATAACAAAACAATACGTAAAATAACAGATATATTCACTATTTTCCACATCTGACCTTGAATTTGACCTTGACCTTCACATTGAAAGCATTTTAATAATGTATCATAAAAAAAGATCAAGCACACTGTATGAAATAAAATTTGCTTTATTTGACATACAGATATACATTAAGTCAGTACAAACAATCATATAAGATAGCCCATTTGGTTTTCATTGAGGCGGCCATATTTGACGCCATCTTGGATTTTGCAACAAATAAGAATATTTTTCTAGTCTTACATGACAGCTTTATTTAGAAATGAGCATTGTGCTAATATAAAAAAATCAAAGTAACACTTTGACATTAATTTTAATGACTATTATGTATATCAAAATTATGGGAAAACTGGTAAAATACAGTTTTCCATTATTTTTCACTAGGGGTCTGTAGACGCCATCTTGAATATCTCCATGGAAACACAAGATATCTTAACCTTAATGTTAAATTATTGAAGCCTATATATTGTAGTTTATTTTGGTATATAACATTCCTGGCTTTTTATGCAAACTTTTGAGTAATAAGAAAAGAAAACTGGTAGATGACGTATTTTTTCACTATTTTTCACATTTGACCTTGAATTTGACCTTGACCTTGACATTATGACCATTGTAAAATGTATCATGAGAAAGTTCAAACCTAGTATATGATATTAAACCTAGTTTGTATGATGTGTAGATATACATTAAATCAGTACAGGCTATCATATACAACAACTACTTGTTTTCAATTCTGGCGGCCATCTTGGACGCCATCTTGGATTTCTTAGCTCGTACCAACATCCAAGCCTTGATGTTGACCGTTTTATAAACTTCAGGATATGACAAACATTTTGGTATAGGTTAGAAAATGTGGTACTTTTGTGACCACCTACCCCATGAAATAGGCCACTTTTTCAGCGAAAGTCACTCCACTATTAACATGTAGTCCAGAGCACAGAGGTTTTTATTTGGCAAATAAAGACCTCTAAACCTGTTATTATCTCCATTATAACACTCTAAATAACAAAACGCACATTTAAAATGTGTTATTTTGTGGAAATTCTGTCATGATCTAGTTTTCGGCGTAGAAAACGCATTACCAGTTAAGTGACGTCATTGATGACGTCATTTGACGTAACCTTGACGCTACGTGACGTTTTGGCGCATACACAAAGCATAATTACATAGAGTCTTTATTGGTCAAATAAAACCCGCTGCAGTTCTTCTTTCGCTATATATGGATTTTACGTTGGAGTGTTATAATTAATTAACCACGGTTCTGAGTTAGGCGGCAAAATGAAAAATCCACTCGGCCTCCGGCCTCGTGGATTATTTATTGTGCCGCCTAACTCAGAACCGTGGTTAAATAAACCATAAACCGAGGTATAAAAGATTATTTCTTAAATAACACATAATTGTTCCGAATGTTGGTACCATGGTAATGATCCATACTTCAGACAAATGACGTCATCATGATGCCATTTGTATGAAATACATGTATTGAGCATTGGGGCATTTGGAACATCTCGGTCACTTTCTAGTTCTTAAAAACGCCTTATCTAAATCATCGTAAGAAATCTTTTTAAAAAATCTCGCTCTAATGAACGCGCCTTTGTTGTCCAAGGTGCAATACTATACGTAGAGGTCTAACATTTCGAAGGGAGTCTTGCAAACGAGAGATTCATGACAATTGCACAATCTGCTAAAGACAGGACTGGAATCGTTGCCCCTAGTTCATAGCAACGCGGTGACACGCGCATCTTAGATTAAAAGTGTCGCCCACCTATTCCACTCTCTAAATCTTGTTCAGACAGACATTTTTGTGTTTATTCAGATGACGAAAAGGCTGGCTGGAAGAAAATATGCATGTCGTAATTGCGTTTGTTCGGCCTTGTGTAAGTGAGTTTAGGAATCACTAACACGGTAAATGAAAATTACAGCCTAACAGTATTTATATAGTGCGCCACTCTGCAATTGACCAACCGCCGACTGTCAATCAAAAACATCGATTAGCCAATGGACGATCATAAAAATGTCATGTCCCACTTTATTTATCGCCTGACAATTAAAACAATCGACATGCCAATGGCAAAGAATTCTTTGCTAACAATAGACTAGGTTAACGTTATGTTTTGATAAACCGTCGGTGTTGGTATAAATCTCGTAACAGTTAAACTACGGCTTTAATCAAGCCGTAGTTACGAGATTTTATAACAACACCTACGAAATACTATTGTGTTTGTCCGAATTTATGTCACGATTAACTGGATAAAATCGTTCCCTATTAACGATCGCATACCCATTGTTTGTCTTAAATTCTATGTTGGGCGGAGCGATCTGTCGATTGGCGTTTGGTCAATACTCTTGTAGACATATACTAGTAGTCCAGGCACGAAATCATGACACATGTTTACAATTTTAACCATTTGAGCCAGGATCTGGAAAAACGTCCCTTACAGCATTTGAGCAAGCCAGGTTTCAAGCTCAGACTGTGCCTAGATGCAGTCTAGCCAGCAGCCATGTTATCCCTAATTGATTTCTACAGACCACGAGGAAGCTATTGGAGAAAAACATGGTTCCTGGTCAGACTGCGTGTATACGCAGGCTGATCTGGAACCATGTTGTTCTCAAATGCTATAAGGGACGTTTTTTTCCAGATTCTGGCTCATTTGTTTGTCTTTCAGCTCAAATATATAATGTCAGAGGTCGTATCTTATCAAGACATAAATAAGCCATGATCTAGAAAAACGGCCCCTACAGAACTTAGACTACGATAATTCAGATGGGTCTGTGTTTAAATGCAGTTTGATCACACTCCATGCCATTCTTACATTTGCTGAAGGTTATTGTGGAGTATATAGAGCGTAACATGAACATTGAAAAGACTGTAAGTTAGTCTATTTGTATTTGAAAACTGCTGCAGCCAATATTCCCAAGAAGGTAATTATTTCGAAAACTCTGTAAAATTGAAGAGATAGCTTATGAAAATCGATTATCTCTTCATTTCCTAAAATGTTTTCTACCATAAAAATCATATAATTAAATGTTATTCACTTAAATGCCAAATCTTTAGATTTAGAACAGTCAAAAATAATGCCATCTGGTTATGGGTCTAGCCATAAGTGTCATATTTCAAGATTCCTAATCGCATATCTGGGACAAGATAAATCGGTCATATGATTTTTATATTCATATTGAACCGTTCCTTGAAGTAACAAGATCTATTAACGGTGGGTAAACAAAAGTGTTTTGATTCATGTTATTGTCCAGCAAGATCAACCCGGGACATCTGCATATGTAATGACCCCACTTCGCCAATGTTTTGTTAAGACGCTCAAATAACGGACTTAGCGCACGAAAATTAAGTTGTCCCGGGTTAACCTTGCTGGACAATAACTCTTTTATTCTTGCATACACAGTCGACACTTGTTGTGTTGAAGTCAAAATACATCGACATAGCAGGAGTTCGACTCTTCCGATTTATTTTCACTGTTTCGGTTAAAATGACATTTATCCATTTTGGTTGGCCATCGAATATGTTTTGTCATGAACAGAAATATAGAAGGGAAAGGAGAGCAATTGCTCGAAGCTAGCAATTTCCTTCCTTTTTCTTTTATATTGCAATTGCTATATTAACACCAAAATAATGTTCTTCTGTATTTATTATACTCATGGATAAGGATGGGACCTTCATTTCGGCTCAAAGAGATTTTCGACTTATCTGATTTTTCTTTAGTTTCGATTAAAATGGTATTTAGCAATTTCCTACTAGTCACCAAGTACAAGTACGTTCATAATTGAAATATTGTAGTAAAATGAAAGAAGCTATTTCCTTCACTTCGATTAAACGAGGAATTTGACTTTATGAGTGTCAGCAGTATACCCGTCTCTTTGGTTGTAAACAATGATGACGCAATCACGATCATGTGGTTACTATATATAGTAACTCATTTGCATATAAGGACTTTGCAATGTTTTTTAAGCGGTCATTTTGAATTGCCTACCTTTTCAGAGTGACATAGCTATATTTCTATTGGACTTTCCTATTTTCAGAGTTTAAAATCTTTTGAATTTCAGTAAGGTTAAAGTATAAATGGTTAAGTCTAAGCTTGTTCAAGTTTCACAGAAACAGTATAATTGTCCCGCTCAATTGCTATTGCTATTGTTTTATAATGTGATAAATACCATCGAAATTGTTCGAAATGTTACGTCACTGTTTACTTGATAATATCGATCGCTATTGTGGTTTTCATTTCAGACTATAAACCATGATGATCGGTTACATTCGAACATATGTTGTGATATGCATTGTTATGCTGTTACCATGGATAATGGAAGCAGGTTATAGTCCATTCACGATATTTGGACACTTGTTTACAATCATATCTATGTAAACAAGGGAACAGGGTTCATAATTTTCAAAACGGTTTTGAATGCGTTGGTTTGAATCTTGCTGGCGTAGACACCTGCATGATTCGAACCATCGCATAATAATATAATAGTTTCTCGTTTGATATTATATTTTACTTGTTAAATTTGTTACCATGTGGCATAATAACGTGATCGGACGAAATGTTTTTCACGGTTTGTTCAAGATTTCTGTATACAGGTATAGTCCAGCAAGATTAACCTGGGAGATCTACATATTTTATGACCCCGCTATGACAATGTTTTCTTTAGACACTTAAGTAACGGACTTCATCGACGAAAATTAAGTTGTCCCGTGTTAATCTTGCTGGAAAAGGCAAAACAATAACAACAATTGCAGAGAATAATTCTATGCATAAGTTTATCAATACGTGACCAATTTGTAAAACGCCAGAATTTGCTGGGTGTAGTAGACTTTTTAAATAGCAGCTGAGTAAATATTGTTTGCTTTATCAGACGCTGTTTAAAGGAACAACCACAATAGCACACCTTGACGTTTTTCATCATCCCCATACTAAACAAATCCCCAAAACAGACAGGTATTGACTCAATTATCAAATTCTTCAATTGTTGTTGTTGTTGTGTAGCGTGTTTCCTGCCGTGATAATGCAAAATATTGTATTACTATCAATGTTAACCACCATTTTTTTTGTTCTACAAGCTGCACTCAATTAGAATTGGTCTTATCGTTTGTTGTTAAGAATATGTTAATCGGCAAATAAACATTTAGACTAATCTATGCATTAACATAATCATTGTGTTGTTGTCACAGAACGCAAAAGACAGTATAGCTTACGACTTATAATCCAGCAGAGCATCCCTAACTTTTGCTCTGCCAGGCCATTTATCGTGAGCAATAAAATGGTAACAGAATGATACATTAATAACGAGTACATTATCGTGAATTGCCCATTCGAAGAAATACGACATTTCGTCAATAGAATTTGATAGCGAGTGCCCTCTATAGTAAAGCCCGGTCACGATTTTGGTATATGTGACCCGTCACGCTAAAAGGGACCTTATCCAAACTCCAAATATCCAAACTCACCACAGGTCAACCAAATCCCGTATGCAAAAAATGAACATAACGTAAGATATGGAAAACATTCCGGATTTAGAAACTTACATAGAAGTGAAAAGTGTCGGCTCTAGTCTGGCTTCGCGGACTGCACAGACTGACTAGGGTAGATATTTTTAACACATGCTATAAGGTCTTATTTTGCGTGACGGGTCACATATGTTAACAAATTTACCAAATATAATTGAGCCAGGATCTGGAAAAACGTCCCTTATAGCATTTGAGAACAACACGGTTCCAGATCAGCCTGCGTATACACTCAGTCTGACCAGGAACCATGTTGATCTCAAATATCTTCGTCATGGTCTGTATCAACCATTTTAGAGTAGCATAGATGCTGGCCAGACTGCATCTAGGCACAGCCTGATCTTGAAACATAGCTGTCTCAAATGCTATAAGGGACGTTTTTCTAGATCCTGCCTCAATTACATGTATGTAAACAACAGCAATGTCGAACTCCAACCAATTTTAATTTACACGAGATGGCTTGAATCTTGCAGATGTCTCACTACAACAAGATTCGCATAAACGCTTTCCAAAATAGTTTTTCAATTTAGAACTTTTCCCATTGCTTGCATAGGTATTATTTGTAAAGATGTGCCATAATGTTATGGGTGGCCTATAGTTTTTCATTTAAGATTGCAACCTTTATCTTGAAAGGGAATGTATATTCTGACCGTATTCTCATATAGAAAGTTTGTTTTGGATTTTAACCCTTTCCCGAACGACAACAAAATTCAACTGTTCCAATTTTAAAGGTGCTTCAGACGACAAAATAGATGTTGAAAAAGATTGAATTTGTGCAAATTGTAGCACAGAAAACATTGCGACAAAAAGAGAAAGTGCTAATTATCAGCACTTTCTTCTTTTGTTTCAATATTTTCCCAAGCCTCATCGATGAAGGACGTCAAAGCCAGGTCTTGTTTGGGAAAGGGTTAATTCGTTCAAAGTTGAACTGAAATAGAACTTTGGTTTTCTGAGATTTTCTTATCTACTAGAACAACAATGTGCCGAGGTCTTGGAAAAGAAGGTTCATTGAAGCTTTTTAGACCACCGCGGTATCATTCGTTGTATATATGCCATGCGCATTTTAGTTTACATGTACCTAAATTGCCCAATGGAAATCCGTAACATTTGTGCAATTTCGTAGGCCTATCTGCTCAGTTCCAAATTCGCTCATGACATTTAGATGTAAATGATTCTACAGATCAAACTTTTCTCCGAATGTTTCGAAATCTTTCTCTGGTGGAGACAACAAAACCAAGTTTCAGGGTTAACATAAATTGAAGACCTTTATATATTACAGCTGAAAGACGTGAAGATGGGGAAGGGGGCGGTCTATATTTCCCGAACTGTCACGACTGTTACTACTGCTATTGTAAACATTCAAATTGTCCGAGTAAGTCAACATTTGATAAGGTATTCCTCCACACATTAGATACCAAACACTTCGTGCAACTTCGGTGTAATCCACTGCAACGGCAATTGATGAGGGTATCCGGATTTTGAAAAATCCGGACACGCTCGTCAAATTCCGTTGTCACGGAAACGGCGACGGCATAGGCGAAATTTCACGATGTGTTTGGTATCTAATGATGGTTTGAATACGTTAATTACAACATGAAATGGATATCGCTTCAATTATATATTCACATATATGAACCCTTTTTGGTTAGGACAATCTGAACATTTCCACAAAAAAAGTATCTTTTGTCCCACATTTTTTTCAATTGCCAGATCTGTCACAATGGTTATGCTTTCAGCAAAAAAAAATTTCAATGTTGGGAAATGGTTAAAGAATAAAACAGCGACCACTTTTAGAATCTTTGGTTCGTGGGCCAATGACCCAACAACACAAAGATTCTTGGTCATAAGCCTGGATACATCATGTATCCTGCTTATAACACAGATTTACTCTTCATATGTCATCCATTGAAAGTTCTTGTTTTGTATTCACCAACTAGTCTACTTCTTAATTTAGCTTTACAATTACACAACAACCCATCCGATTGGTCGAGATATACATCTCGTCCAATCATATGACTTGTAAAGTAATCTGGATTTATACAATCGATTTAGAATCTTTGGTGAACACGGCCCCCGTTTATTCGATTGAGATGGCATGGTACCGTAATTGTAAGATATCGCATGAGTTACATTGTTTATTTGGCAATGACAATGTGTAATCTTATGCACTCAAGACTATGCATGTGGGCCTTTTTGGCCCATAAGTTTTAAATTTAATGGCTTCTGAGAGAAAAAATAGAACCAGCATCCACATTGCCCTTGTCAAAACTATCCTCCCGATTAATCCGAGTTTTCTCTAATGAAATTCGCTTTTTTGATATGTTGATGTCGCTGATTAACAAGTAAATGAGCGACATCAACATAATCAAAGAGCGAATTTCGTCAGAGAAAACTCGGACTACCTCGCAATTTGATATGTGATCCAGAAACGGTAATATAAGGTCCAACAGACATGATTGTATATAAAGTCTGATAGCAAAAACAAAATCATGATTGAATAGTGATATACAAACGTTTTATATCAATTTTTATAGACTTTTTATATCAAATACAGCATAAGTCGATAGGGGCTATATTCACGGTTACATTATTTTAAGGGTTTTTTTCACCGGCAAGATTCAACTGGAACCAAACATGTATGCGAAAGATTTCAAAAATACATTATATAACGCTGCTTTTCAACGAAAACCCCGTAACTGCAGCTTAAAACAAGCTGCAGTTACGAGGTTTTGTTGAAAAGCGACGATGATTTGGTGTGCATTTAAACGTATAATTTCAGGTCATTCAAAAATGTCGAGTATGCACAGTTTCTGTAAACTTCGTGGTCACGTGAACTGCAGTCGTAAGTTTACAGTTTGCCTCATTAAAACCTTTCCAAATAACAATTATTTAGATTCTTCCATTGAAAAGCATTTGAAGACAACGTGCAAAATATATTTATGAATATCAAAAAGGGTGCAAATCGCATCTTACGACCTATAGTGCTCTGCCTGAATAATATGAATTAGATAGAGGCTGTATAGTAGATTCTACGCGAAATAAACATTCCGATGCGCGCAGCGCATTGAATGTTTATATCGCGTAGAATCTACTATACAGACCCTATCTGTTTACCATGTAGAATTAATTTTAACTTGCATGTCAATAACATATTTTAACATCTGATTTGATATACATATCACGTAATTTAAAATAAAGACTTTGTTCCACAATCTCCGCTTCGAACCGAATTCAAAGTGGTCAAATAGCAGCAGAATTGACCAAACGCCGACTGTAAATCAAACACATCGATGAGCCAATTGAAGATCAGAAAAATGTCATGCCCCAATTGTTCTTCGTTCTTCGTTTCACGTGTTATTGTATCGATTTATCGACTGACAATCAAAACAATCGAAATTTTATAACAACACCTACGAAATACTATTCTGTTTGTCCGAATTTACTTGACGATTAACTGGATAAAGTCGTTCCCTATAAACGAACACATGTCCATTGTTTGTATTAAATTCTATGTTGGGCGGAGCGATCTGTCGATTGACAATTTTTGTGTGACGTGATTACCCGCTTTGAACAAAAAACCTCGTAAGTGCAGCACATCGTATTCTTTTACGTTTCAAAGACACCGTAATGACAGATCATTCTAGCTTTAATTACGCCATTTTTAAACGTAACCCACAAAGTACATTGTCGGTGTTTTTGCAAAATCTCGTAACTCCAACTTAGTTAAAACTGTAGTTACGAGATTTTGCAATAACGCCGACGACATTCTACAGAAACCTACGACATAGACGGAGGCTGGAGTGCATGGCAGAGCTGGGGATTATGTACAGGTAGTTGTACACATGGGCACAGAACCAGGTACCGACAGTGTTCGAACCCCGCTCCTGTGAACTGCGGCCACAGCTGTCATGGATCAATTCATGAAACGGACTACCATTGTAAACCCGCACAATGTCTTACTACAGGTTAGATTTCGTCACCTTTCCTCGAATACCTCGTAACTGCAGCGTGTTCTAGAGTGACATTAATTTTCACAGATATTTTTTCATAAATTTTAGATCTACTTTTATTTTTATCTGGAAGAGTACATTTTCTTATGGGTAATCTATGAAAATTTCAAGTTAAACAATAATGCGCCGTTTAAGAGAAATGCATGTATATATTTTTGTGTTAAAATTAAACAAATTGTTAAGGACAGCGGTTCAGATTTATATGACATTTGCCTTTTTTGTCTCAACTTTAAAGGCTTATAAGCAACATTTTCAAAAAACCGATAGCATTTACACGCATTAGAACAACCAAACTTTGCATCAAGACATACTTTAAAAAATGAAATTGGAATGTTATGTCCCATTAAGCTGCAGTTACAAAGTTTTCCAAGAAAAACAATAACATACACCAATCAAAAGCACTAACCTTGATTAACGGTAAAAATAGACTCGCATAATTCGAAAGGAATTGTAGAAGACAAGATAAGTGACTTCCGAAGTAGTAAAATGTGTATTTCATGGCACATACTAGATGTCATGGATCAAATCATGACAGAGGCTATCATGTAGGTGTAAACCTGCACACTGTATTGCTATGTATTAGATAGAGGCTGTATAGTAGATTCTACGCGAAATAAACATTCAAATGCGCGCATCGCATTGAATGTTTATATCGCGTAGAATCTACTTTACAGACTCTATATGACTTAGTGTTCGCTAGCGGTTCATTGGAGACTGGGCGTGGCTATGTATGGACGTCACATAAACTAACCGGCAACCCGATTATGCGAAATATAGCGGCAAAATTTTAAGATATACTTGTACTGCAATTCCATTGGTCCAAAAAGTAGGTCGAACACTAAAGGTAACATCCTTCATTCGAATTTAATATCCGGTCTCCCATCCTCATCAGTGCAAATCAAAAATGTGATCACAAACCATTCCACTTAGCATATGCGAATTTATAAGATATGTCAGCTGATTTCGCAATTCTCTTTTTTGTAATGCCATGATTGTGGCCTAAAATAAGCGTAAGTTTTATCAATATCTCTTCAGATATTTGAATTTTATAATGATTAAACAAAAGAAACCGCAATCAAGACAAAAGATTAAGAATAACTGGAATGGTTAATTTCTTCTACATACAGCTTATCAGCCCGAAAAGCATATAAATGTGCAATTTTAGCAGAATTTTGAATGTATACTATGTTAAGACATGTTTCGATTAAAAATTTTAATTTCTTGTCTAAGTCGGTCATACGATAATGTAACAGTTGAAATTGGTCGTACAAATCTTTACAATATACATGGTGTTATTGAAAAACCGCGTATCTACAGCTTTAATCAAGCTTTACATACGAGGTTTTGCAATAACAACGACAATATTATTCCCGTGATAAAAATCTGTTTTCAGTGACGACATCAACAACACAAAAACCCACGATACCGGCTCCAGGCAAGTCATCACAATTTATTCTCAAATATGAAAATTCTATTGATAAGCCGGGATCTGGAAAAGGGGTCCCTATGTTATTTTGGAAAACAGACTTTCCACATCAGCATGTTCACGGTGTATAATCACGTGATACAATATTTTCAGAAAATCTTCAATAAATTTGTAATTACTGGGCCGATTTGAATTCGGTTTCAAGCAGAGAATGTGGACAGACGTCACGCATTAGATGGACGTGGTTGATTTTTGAAAAAAATTATTTGATAAAAAGTTATTGAAGATAAACCAAAATTTTGGTTTATCTTAAATAACTTTTTTATCAGTTGAATTTTCAAAAATCCAACACGTCCAGCTTACTCGTGGCATTTTCCCACTTTCTCTGCTTCAAACCGAATTCAAATTGGTCAAGTATTAAAAAAAGATAATGAAGATTATCGGAAATTCTGAGTCACGTGATTACAATACACCGTGATGTTTTCAAAAACTGTCCAATATGGATCCATGGTGCTATCTTTAAGGTGTTTCATGTCAAGAAGAAGCTCTCAGATGCCTTGAAGGACGTTTGTCCAGACCTCGGCTCATTTATCTATTTATCAAATCTCAAATGTTTATTCTTACGCTTTTTATTAGCACTTTTTTTTTAAAACAAAGATTCAATTCTCCTTTGTCAAACGAATTTGGATGTTGATTTCACCAAAAAAGTAGATCTACTGAAAAAAAGGAAATATTGAAAAAGAGTTTTATGTAGAATATCGTTATAAATTTACTTTAATTAAAATGCTGATTTCTCCTGCACTATAAATGCTGGATTTGATTTCTCGTTTTTTCCTAAAATGCTGTTCTTGCATATACGAAATCTACGAATATATTGTACTTCGCAATAAATGATATGATTATGCATAATTCATTAGAATAGGTTAATTGTGACCCGTCACGCTAAAAGGGACCTTATAGGAAGTGTGAAAAATATCGACCCTAGTCAGTCTGCGCAGTCCGCGCAGCCAGACTAGGGCCGACACTTTTCACTTTTATGTTATCTTCTAAATCCGGAATGTTTTCACTATCTTACTATATGTTCATTTTTCGCAAACGGTATCTGGTTGGCCTGTGTTGAGTCTGAAAAGTTTGTCAAAATTTGGATTTTTGGAGTTCGGATAAGGTCCCTGTTAGCGTGACGGGTCACAATTATATCTTTTATTATACATGTACATAATGATGTTATTATTTCAATTGCAGTATTTACTCGATGCAGCAAACTCTGTGCAGTAACCGCGGTGGTAGACGAGCGCCCGGTATTAGACGGAAATTCCGGGATATGTCCCGGCGGTATGTCCGGGAGGAGTGAGGCACTCCCGCTCCATTGTTGTAGCCATGTAAACAACAATCTCACACATTACGGAATCAAAGTAAATATCGTCGATTTTCAACAGAAAACCTCGTAACTACAGCTTGTTTAAAGCTGCAGTTACGAGGTTTTTGTTGAAATGCATCGATACACTGTTTTTATTATGTCTCTTTTTATATAACGCATAGAATATTGAATAAGTTATGTATCTGTATGTATAAGAGAAGAACATTGATCTTTGAATCAATTGGCCCTTTCAGGCTAGGTTACGGTGGATCCAGATCAGAGGCATTCCACTTAAGTTAATTATATGTTTTGATACATTTAATGATGCGACTCATCTACACTTTTTTTGTACAAAAGTTCTACATCTACACATTTTTATGAATACGTTCTTCATGACATGTCAATCTGTACAGCGTTCCCGTCGTACAATGCTAGTTGTATCTAATGACGTAATCAGAATAATAATGCCAAAAATGTTGGCCCACTTTTATGTTATCATACAGTCATTTTAAATTAAGCAAGGTTAATTCTTATTTGCATTCCATTTGACTCTTTTTGGCGTCTATAAGGGCTGTGCGTATTCCAGGTGATGTCAGGCTGTACATCGTTCCCGACGTACACAGTCGTCGTATTTGATGACATATTCAGAATGATAATATCCAAGATAACTTTAATGTAATCATACAGTCATTTTAAATTAAGCAAGGTTAGTTCTTATTTGCACTCCATTTGACTCAACATCACATCTATTTGTGTTGTATACGTAATTCAGGTGATGTCAGGCTGTTCGACGTTCCCACCATACACTGCCGTCGCTGCCGTTGACGTCAACGGTAACGTACAATCAGACACGATAGGGATATTTGTGGGATGTTTACCCCACCCGGAGATCGGTTTTCAGGTGCGTGATCCAAAATAGACATGTTTAACCCATTCACAAACATGCCTGGTTCCATGATAGAAAAGGCTAAGAAAAACATAATAATCATCATTTTCACTTTAGGCCTCGACGTTTTCTTTTGAGAGTCGAACACGAATCCCTTCTTTTTCGGTAGCTTTCAAATTGGACAATACTACAATGGACAACACTTAAATTTTGTCGTTTTGGAAAAGGTATCTAGAAAATCTTGATAGCTCTAGCTTTTTCAGCATCTATTCTCGCATAACCAGCCAGTCGCAATTATTGCACGTGGTCAAATGACAGGTTAACTTTCAATTTTTCTATGGCGATAGAATAGAATGGGAAGGAAATGAGTACTGATGAACCTTTAACCCTTTCAGAAAAGAACAAAATTAAGGACGGTTCCAGGATTTTCATGATGGCTTAAAATGTGTTAAATATGTTACGTTACACTATAGGTACATATTCAAAATTCAATTTTCGGCCCATTCCAGAGGGGGGGTCCGGACCCCAGACACCCCCCCCCCCTCTAGATCCACCATTGATCATGATACCGTTTCAATAAGATGGCTGCTGCAAAAAATGGATATTGATAAGAATATGGTGTGTGTACATTATAGAGCAAAAATTAATGCTTCCCAAGCCTTTCCTTCGAGGAGTGTTACTGTTGGATCCAGTGGTGGAAGATTTAATATTGTCGTACAGAAATAGCCTTGTAGATTGTTTCAATGGTAATGAATTTTGTGCTAAAATAGACTTGGTTTACCGTTATGTTTTGATAAACCGTCGGTGTTGTTATAAAATTTCGTAACTACGGCTTGAATCAAGCCGTAGTTACGGGATTTTATAACAACACCCACGAAAAATTTTTTGTTTGTCCGCAAATACGTCATGGGTAACTCGACAAAATCGTTCCCTATTTTTCTTTCCAGCTTATTCGACAAGACTGTCAGATTGTACCAAACCTGGTACACGTGAATACTACCCAGACCAAATATGGAAGTCCATACACATATCATGCCGTCTACTAGACCATTTCCAAAAGACAACATCTGTACACTTGGATTATAGAAGTGGAACGGACGAAAAAATAATAATTGTTACTACTCGTATATTCTGATTTTTTTCGGGAGAAAGGGCGGAGCCTAGTAAACGGTTATTACATTAAAGATTGAGGAGAAACAGCGTTTTCAATTAGCGGTAAATCGTCGGTGTTATTGCAAATTATTGTAACTGCAGCTTGAATCAAGCTGTATTTACGAGGTTTTTTAACAACACGTTTTACAATCGCACAGTCTTTCAATTTCGAAATGTTTTCATGCTCGTGTCGCACGTTTTTTCCCTTATGTTAACCAAGGTATCGAGAAGTAAACTCGTCGAATAACCTTTCGGCTTAGCCACACCCTTTCAGGTGAATAAAAACGCAATATACATATACAATGGAAATTTATATCATTTTTTTTATTTGTTTTGCTGTTTACGTTCAAAACTCTTCATCTACAATTTGTTTTTTTAGATTATTTTAACCAACGATTTAATAACGAAATCCCAAAAGGCGCCGAGAAAAGACGTGAATTTCTTTCGTAATAACAGAGTCCACTTGTGACAAGCAATTTCTTCATTTTCCACAATGGTTTCTATCCGGAAAAATCGGAAATGTACACATTCGTTTACTTTTAATTCTCGTCTGCATCATCTTTGAATTTGGCCACGTCTAGCATGTTACCGCCTGGTAGTAGATTAATCCGAACCTCTGCTGGTGTAATAATTTTAAAATGGACCTTTTACCGAATTCCAGCTCAAACCTAGCTAAAACTTTTGCATGTTTATCTTTTAGCAGTGAGCTCTTTCCCAAACGACAAAACATTTGGACGGTCCTATTCTACAGCTGCTGCAGATGACAAAATAAGTGTTGATATAGATTTGTATACAAATATAGTCAAGAAACTATTTAGGCAAATGGAAAAAAGTATTCTCTAACTCAAACGTCAAAACCAGATCTTGTTCTTGAAAGGGTTAATGACTAACGCTCGAATGTATTTTCTGTGATGGACAAAAACTTCTCTAGCATTCCAGCACATATATCCGCCTCTCATCTTGTCAATTTACACATCATTACTGGAGAAAATAACAACAGAAACAGACAACCCGCTATTCTGGGTTTTTCATGTACTATAAATAGATTGGAAAAACCCAAGTGAAATGTCAATTTTGACAGTTTGCTCGATAAATCACCATTACGGTGCATTACAGTAATATTTACAATATGTACAGAAATTAGGCTACATATATTGTGTTGCTTTAAAATGACAAAAGAGACAATGTAAATAGAATTGTCAAAAATTAGTTGCTTCTAATGGCTGCTTTCGTCCAAAACCTCATAAGCTACGATGACGTCGCTAGATATGTAGACCTGTCCTAAACATCTTATTTCAAGGAATGCTTTGAAATAGTTGCATAAAAGCTTCTAAAATGAGCAATTCTGCAAGTTTTATCACAAAAAAACATGGACGTAAAAGTGCTGATCGTCAACGTTTTCTTCCGTTCCTTCCAATGTTTCCTAATCTAATAACGCGTAGAGTCGAAACAAGGCATAGTTTGAAGAAATGGTTAAGAACCGAATGTCACGACGTAAGAAAGTGTAAACATTGAATCAGATATAGCGTATTTATCAATATCAATACTTGGAAATGAACACTTTCCGAGATAAAGAAAAGAGGGAAAAGATTAGATTGTTACTGTTACATCGAGTCCTACGGATGATAAAATGGATATTAATGATGGATGAATTTAAGAGCATTGCGCTGCTTTTCAACGAAAACCTCGTACGAGGTTTCCGTTGAAAAGCAACGACTGTATGCCTATTTTTTTCTATCACGTTCAGTAGCTATATTTAAAAGTCGCTTTAAAACGCAAACATGAAAAGGAAAACTTGCCGGTCCTTAAAGTGCAGTGACAAAGTACATGTATACCGATGAAAAGTAATTCTTTATTTAACAAGACCTCTTTTGATGTCCCTAATAGATAAAACAATTCGAAATTTTTGAGGCAAAAGAAGAAAAAACTGAAAACCAGCATTTTGTCATTTTCTTCAATAGTTCTTTGCTAAATTCACATGTCGTCGCTTTTCAACGAAACATCGTAACTGCAGTTTGGTATAAGCTGCAGTTACGAGGTTTCGTTGAAAAAGAGTGATATGTTTCATATTCGAAAAAAAAATAAATTATTCATCTGGAAGACCTAGGGCCTGTTTCATCAAAAGATTTAAGACGTATTTTTGACTTACCGATGTCTTAAATGCGGCTTAAAAACAACAATCGCATAACCCATGTTTTGATAGATTGGCAATACGCGTTTCTTGTCATAAACTTGTCGTAAGTCATCGGTAAGACAAAAATACATCTTATAATGTTTTGATGAAACTGGCTCCTGATTTTGACGTAAGAAAATGGTGATTGTTCAGTAGCATTTTTCTTCTTCTGTCTAAAATGTTCTGTGCTATAATTTACCAAACTTTCATTTTAATTGTGTAAAATGTGTTGTCATCAGCAGCTTTTAAATTGGAAGAGTCCAAATAATACAGTTTGGGGAAGGGTTGAAACCATTTGGATGAAAATAACCTTAAAGTGCAGTGGTACGCTATACAGATGCAAAATTATCCTTTCCAAATCCGACAAAATTTTATTTTGATGTCTGTTACCTAATAAATAAAGCTTTGTACCACATTAAGGCTAAAGAAGATAATTGTTTATAACTCTTTTTGTCCAACTACTTCATTAATGCGCTGACAAAAACATACTCTTTATTTATGTGTGGCAGTTTTCAAATCTTGCCTCAATTAAAGCTTGCCATAAGAGTAAAAATTGTGACAGGTTTAACCGTTTTGGTTTTGTAAAGGACCAAAAGATCAAAATTTAATACTTTCCTAAATTGGCAAGATTTTGGACTGTTACAAATTTAAAGTAGCTGAGTACAACAAAATAAATGGTACGAAAACTAGAAACATCTTACATTGTAGCACAGAAAATGTTGAGACAAAGAAGAAAATGATGCTCACCGGCATTTTATTTTTATGCATCCGTGTATTCTCCCCTGGTCATTTTCTATTATGAACTTCATAAAAGCCAACCATGTTTGGTAAAGGATTACCAGCCTTGGTAGACCTCATAAAGTGCAGTGGTACGCGGTGCAGATGAAAACTAAACGGGATGCTTATGATAAATTACAGTTTAGTCTGAACTTTATATGATTCTAATTTGGGCAGTAAATTGTCTTACCGTATTTCGTATTTTAGAAGCGCTTATTTCACATTTCACAATAAATTTGGCAGTAAATTGTGTTGCCCTCCTTCATATTGTACATAATTTACGTTTTATGCTAGAATACAGGGGGATTTCAATGAGCCATAAGATTCCTACATAACTTTCTATATAAATTTCTATTACGTAAAAAGTATTTAGCTGCAACATTGAACAATGTCTATGGACTGAAAAAATGAGATGAGTTTTCGTCTGTGTGTCTTTTAGACTTCAGGAGATGCAAGAATTCCATAAATTTGATATTTCAAACAATTTAATCCACCGAGCCCCAATCAAAATCTTATACTATTCACAATTCCTAATTCTATAGACTAAAATGTATCAAGTTGCAACACTAATATCTTTAGAAATGAGTTAACTACGGTTAAAGTCCTTGTCTGCTACTTTGTTCCACTCCAGGGAGAGCAAAAATGTTTCCAGTTCCAGAAACTAATTTGCTCTCCAACGGTACATTCAGTACTTTGATTTCTCAATGTTTCGTGCGTGTATTAAAGTGTGCATGCGGAATTGGAACGCGAAAAGGCGCCACGCGTAAACACGGCAAATTGGATCTGGCGTCATGTCGCCTTGTCGTGTTACCACCTTTTAGCCCCATCAACCCGCCTTGCGACAACACGTCACATTCAATCTGGCGTCATGTCGCCTTGTCGTGTTACCACCCATTAGCCCCATCAACCCGCCTTGCGACAACACGACACATTGAATCTGGCGTCATGTCGCCTTGTCGTGTTGCTACCCTTTCGCCCCGCTAACCCACCAATCGACAACACGACACATTGAATCTGGCATCATGTCGCTCTGTCGTGTTACTTCCTTCTTTTCACGAAAGGTCGCCATGTGCAAGGACGACAGATTGTCGTGTTGGCGTGTTTTTGTCCTTTGTGTGGCGGGGCGACAAGGCTAAATTAAGACAGATCAAGGACAAAGATACGAAGATAAAGTATGGCGCGTTTTCGGTACAGATCCGTCGCGTGGCGACTTAGGACCAAACTTTCAATCAACACAAGCAAGTTTGCCTCGAGGTAATGCATCAGTCATTAGATACCAAACACTTCGTGTAACTTTTGGCGTCATCCGTACCAACGGAAATTGACGATTGTTTCCGGATTTCAAAATCAGGGTACGCTCGTCAATATCAAGGCGCCATCCGAGACAATGGAAAAATGACGTGGGATACCCTCGTCCATTTCCGCTGCCACGGATAACGCCCGAAGTAGCACGAAGTATCTAATGATGGATGGAGTGCCTTAAAAGATGTCGAGTTAGCAAGTATCACATGTGAAACTCGTACATTTTGCGTGGGCCTAGATGGCGAGTCTACTGTAGGATAAGTACGGTATTTAAATGTTATGAAATAATACGCTATAAAACAAAACATGTTGGGTTTTTGACAAGTTGAAAGTTTGGTGGACTGTCACCCTTAGTGAATGTTGGAATAATCCTGGTATCATTCTGATGTTCTATATTTTAGCGGATTTCTTGTGTATTTTTTTCCTTTTGTAATTATACCCCAATATATAGCCCACCAAAATTAACCCGGGACAACTTAATTTTCGTCTGCAAAGCGTCTTGATAAAATATAGCAAGAGCTGCTCTGCCAAGTCATTTGTCAAGACTTAACCCTTTGCCAAACGGCACAATTTTAGGGTGATTCACTTCAAAAACTGCCACGAATGACAAAATGGGTGTTATTTATGATAGGGTTTGTGTAAAATATGGCATAGAAAATATTGAGACAAAAGGAGAAACTGCTGGTTATCAGCAGTTTCTTCTTTTGTTTCAATGTTTTCCCAAACATTTTCTATTAGGGACGTCAAAACCAGGTCTTGTTTGGGAAAGGGTTAAAATGACTGTTTACATGTACTTGTTCGTATGATTACCGAATATCGATATAAAAAGTTTTCCAGTCGATGTATAATTTATTGAATGGAATTTAACTCCATTTTTAACAGTATTTTAGTTGCAAGAGCACCTATTCAAAAATTAATGGTATCTCTCTTACCAGTGCTACATTTAACTTTGATCCAACTGCTCATCTAATTTTGGTAAACTATAATGTGTCCACCCCTTGGAGACAAATCTCGAGAAAAATATTTCCGCGACCAGGGATCGAACCTTTGATGCTCTTGGTAACTGTCCATTGTGCTATCAAATGCGTTATTGCCACAGACGTCGACGCACAAGTTTTTATGTGAAACATATTTATTCAAAAAGGCCATTGTACAATCCGATCCGGTCGATCTTTTCGCTCGTCCAATCAACCCAGTTTTAAACGTCGCGACAAAATTCCAAGAAGGAAAATTCCACGACTGTAGTTTTTTGACGGATTTATCGACAAAATTCGTCTTCCTTGCTAACACTATATCTCAAACAATACAAATGCATCTAGCATGTAGTGTCAATCCATGGAAACACTGATGAATGGGGACTGGAATTGAATGTGACAAAATGTGCAAATGCTTGGAATATACGTCTATGTGTAAACTGCTAATTTTATGTGGGATTATATATAATGTTGTCGCTGTACATTTCTCGGAATTCGTACGAAAAAGTAAGTTTTTTTGGAACAAGAAAAAAAAATAAGTATTTTTGGAACACACTCAGATGATAGAAATGTTGGTAATATTGTTTGTTTTTTATTTGTGTATTCGCCAGCTGCGTTCGAAAACGTTGTAACGTTGTTACGACATGTTCGATCGTAGCCAACGTATTGTTGTGTTGTTTGGCATTTCGTCTGTGTTGTTGCAAAACCTCGTAACTGCAGCTTTAATTAAGCTGCAGTTACGTGGTTTTGCAATGACACCAACGAATTGTTGTTGTACCATACAATATAGTCCAACACGAAACAACTGTATATGAACCCTTTCATAAAACAAGACCGTTTAAGAAAAATATAGTCAAAAGTAGAAAATGCATCTTATTTGCATACATGTCGTAGCCTCGATGCCTTGCACTTTATAATGTGAATAAATCATGTCTTTAACAACCTCTTTGTTGCCTGCCACAGCTTTTTAAATTGAACATTTTGTCCTTTTAGAATTGGATTATTATTTGTTCTCACACGTCCGTGCGATAATTTCAAACAAACAAAAACTGTCTCTGTCGTATCATATTTATACTTGGAATAATGTCATTAGAAAATATTTCGGGCCTCAATCGCTCCGCAGGCCTGGGTTTCCTGTAATATTCCATCCAAGTTTTGTTTGTTTTGTTTGTTAGATTGTTCAATATTTGTAGTTCTTAGCGCAAAGATGATTCTACTTCTGAAATAAAATCAAACTCTCCATAAACATAAATGGAAAAACACATTTTGTGGACGTGAAAGTGTGTTTGACTAAGCCTTAAACCTTTTCCAAACGGTACCGAATCTTGACATCACCTGTAGAAACGGCTTGAAAAAAGACAAAAGAAGAAGCTGCTGATAAGCAGCAATTTCTCTTTTTGTTTCAATATTTTCTGTGCTAACTCATTCACAATTCTATTTTTAACAGCATCCCTTTTGTCGTAGGTAGCAGCTTTCAAATTAAACGGCCTTAAAACTTTGCCGTTTGGGAAATGGTTAAGAGCGGTGACCTCTGCATGAAGAGTAATTGCTCCGCTGACAGGGTTGGTTAAACCCATTACAAAACAACAAAATCTTAGACGAGTCCAAATTCAAAAATGTTGCAGACGATAATTTCAAGTGAATGAAATTTTACATTTTTCCTCTTTCAGGATAGAAAACATTGTAGAAAATAAAGACGTTGCTTGTCACGAGCAATTTCTTCAATTTCCGCAATGTTTTCCAGACTCTTTATCTTAAAATTAAAAGTGTTTAGACAAAAATGCTTATAAATTGTTTGCATAAAGGCAAAAAAATTCAATATTTAAATATTTTTAAAGATTTATTCGGAAATCGAATATTTTCTTCATAAATCTGTTGAAAAGCACTTTAATAAGCGACATTTTTCCATGTTATGGTACATATATCAAAATGACGTGTCGCTTGTATAAAATGCCAACACTCCCGACCAAATATGCCATTTACGATACTTTTCAACGAAAACCTCGTAACTGCAGCTTGTTTTAAGCTGCAGTTACGAGGTTTTCGTTGAAAAGCAGAATTTATGGTGCGACTTTATTGTTCGTAATTTGCATATGATAATTTTAGATACATTAATTAAAACAGGAAAAGTGTTTTTCGAGCAATTTATATGACATTGTAAATCAAGATCATAATTATGAAAATTGTTAACTTTGCTTCAGTGCATTGAATACCTACCGGTATGTGCATCAATTGATGCATTGCGATAAAACATTTTTACAAGATTTTTCCGTATCATACTAGACTGAGCTTTTAAATAGACTCACTAGTGGTGAACTCGGCCAAAGCGAGGGACGTTTTTTCGCGATCAATGTATTCCGTCGATGTTGTTATAAAACCTCGTAACTACAGCTTAGATAAAGCCGTAGTTACGAGATTTTATAACAACAGCGACGGTTTGTCGATACATAACGGTGAACCCGGTCTATTTTTAGACCAAATTTATTGCAATTAGAGTTAAAAATCTTTAAACTCACATTCAAACGCAAAATATCTATACCTTGTTGTAGCGAAAAACGTCTCTCGCTTTGGCAGAGTTCACCACCAGTGATACTAGACTGAGCTTTTAAATAGACTGGTGTTTTGACATTACTCTTCTACTTTTCATCTATGAGTATACTACTAAAAATTGCTAAGGATCACTTTTTTCTATGCCGACAAATTTTAGTGTACAAATCTGCCAGTTTATTATCTTAGTAAGAGTTGTTTTCTGAATAAGATTCAATGGTGATTTCTCTGTTTTGACCCTCATATCATTAGTTAAGCGGCAGAGAAAAGACCCCTCTCCCCACCCCCACACAAAATGAATAGTTTTTTTTTTCAATTTGAAGTGTAAAATCTTGTGTGCGTCAACAGCATTAATAAGCATTCATGTACAAAATGTAGTCTTCTGCAGCATATAATGCTCTTCGTGGCTTCCTGGACAATTTGTAGCTCCTTGTGTGGGTACAATACACTGATATATAGCAAAATGCTCATGAATTATTCATTTTACAATATGTAGAGTTTGAATTATGACTACTGGTCCATTTCTGATGCCTATTATCAATTTTGCGGTTTTTAAGAACGGTTAATCGGTCCATTAAAGTAATAAAGTTAGTGATATACCGAGGCACGGTCTGTTTCAAAACCATTGTCATCACCATAACTTTTTCCCGGAAGTAATGCTTTGGTGGATGTAAACTGAAAATATACAGGATGAACCACCTGAAAGGTAAAAACACCATTTGCATATTTCCCTGGCCCTTTGTTATTTGGCAACATCCAATGAACGACCATCTGATGAAACTGAACAATGTCAGTAAATCTGATCACAGCTTTTGATCACCATCAAGAACTTAAATTGCAAAAAGACATACGGAAATTCTTTGTAGGCTACATAGAAGACATACAGAAGCAATGCATGCATAGAAAACTTCTGAACATAGCCGTAGCAGATTTGAATGACTTTGAGTCCTTAGCCACTTCTGAAAATAGGATAAGACTGGCCTACACGTTATTAGTAATTCATCTTTGATTGATGAGCAGATGAACAAATGTTTCAAAAAGTGATCCTTAACAAATTTTGAGTAGCATATTTCATATTTGTCATTTTTGTAGAATATTCAATGTTTTATATTCCTTTGCTTCAATATTATGATTATGATTCACTATCAAACGAGAATAAACTAAATGTTGTTTTGATAAAGCAATTCAACTGCAATCATTCTCGTTTAATATACTCTCTTAAAGGGGCTCATTCTATGTTTTTATGCTTCCGAACTGTTCGGGAACTCATATTTGTGCATGGAAAAACAATTAGCAATGGATAAAAACCTGTTTCCTTTGCTATAGATCAATCCTTTACAAGCGTGTTTACACATTCTAGTTTTACTTCAAAACAAGACAAGGTCAAGGTCAACGAGACACACCTCCGCAATATTAACACACCGTACAACCGGCTGTGTGGATGACTGTGACCTTATTTGCGAGGAATACGTGAAAAGGTTTATTTTGTACAAGCAGTGAACATTTATACGCGTATTTATCAACTATAGAATACCAAAGATCCTTTCGTTTATTTATAAAAGTAAATTCATTTGACCTACCATGCACATGACATCAGATGCCGAATCTGTCTTCGCTGACTTTCTACGCAGCCGGTTGTACGGTGTGTTAAATCTCGCTAAGCACACATGACGTATCTCTGACGTAATTGATTTTTGAAGGTTGGGCATATGTAGCCGTTACAAAACAAAAACAAGGACGACCAGCATGTTATTAATTGACTTAGATTTTAATACTTAATAAAGCTCGACGAGTGGTTACAATGGACATAGATCTAAATGATCTACCCCTTCAGGTTGGTAATTTCATACGTTATTTCTGGTTTGTAATTATTGTGCCATTTGCATTTTCGACAGCCTAGCTCGTCCCCCTTTAAGAACAGAGCACATTCTCTCTTCATTCCATTATGATAGAATGATGCTCTGTTCCCGCGGGGTCATTTCTCGTCTAATCTCGGGGCCTTGGCGGGATTTCAGTATCCAATCGTTGGCTATACACAATCAATAGACCTCGGCTTTGGAGAGTACGTTTAATAGTGAATCTATAATAATGATTTATTCTTGTACAGCGTAAATAACTAGAGTTTATATTTTTGAAATTCACGAAAATGATTTTTTTTTATTTTATGAACAATACGTATTTAATCCTAATTGAGGAAGTGTGCTATTATTTCTCCAAACAAAAATTACGCAGAATTGTTGACAGAATTTGACCCTTCCCAATCTACAATATTTTAATTCAAAAGCTGTTACAGATAATAAAACTGATGTTTAAAAGGATTGCTTTTGTGTGCAACATAGCATAGAAAATACTGAAGCAAAAGGAGAAAATGCTGGATATCAGCATTTTCTTCCTTTGCCTCAATGTTTTCCCAAGCCTTTTCTGATATAGCTGTAAAAACCAGGTCTTGTTTGGGAAAGGGTTAACTGTTGACAAGTGCAAATTATTTCAAATTACCTTTTGTTGCCATGAATCATATTACCACAATTCAATTTGTACATACAGTGACGTGATTTATGATGTAACATTCACATTAATTCAGCTTATTAAAATTACGCTATGTAAATAGGAATAGATCGTATAAAACATTGCTCAGATATCTTTAAGGGCCATTCACATGCAATTCCATGCCAATTTCACGGCCACATCACGTCCAAAAATATGCTGCTATGCTGCACGACAATTTTGGACGTGCTCTGGCCGCAATGAGGACGTTGAATTGTTTATGTTACGAGGCCTTTACCCATCCGACCTAGTATCTAAAATATCCGTTCGGCTTTCAAGTCGGTTGGGTCCATTTTTGGCTCAGGTAAGAGCTCAATAATGCTGGTTACATCAAACCTTTTGATAATTGACGCAGATTGACAAATAAAAAAAACTATTGCAATTTATCCCATGATAGACAGTTCCCACCGTATTCACGGTGTATAATCACGTGACTCAGAATTTCCGATAATCTTCAATATCTTTTTCAATACTTGGCCAATTCGAATTCGGTTTAAAGCAGAGATGGTGGGAAAATGCCAGGAATAGGCTGGACGTGTTGGATTTTTGAAAAATCAACTGATAAAAAAGTTATTGAAGATAAACAAACATTTTGGTATATCTTCAATAACTTTTTTATCAGTTGATTTTTCAAAAATCAACCACGTCCATCTAGTGTTTGACGTCTGTCCACATTCTCTGCTTTAAACCGAATTCAAATCGGTCCAGTATTTACAAAACAAGAGATGTTTGTAACACATATATGCCCCCCTCAAGGGCCTACATTTGAAGTAGGTCAAAGTCCAAGGTCAAGTTAACAAGTTCCAATGTCATGGTCAAATATGAAAGGTCTTGGTAGGAGGTGTCTATGTGCGAAATATCAAAGCTGTATATGTAAAAGTAAAATGAAATATAGGCCAGGTTAAAGTTTTTAAAAGTAGGCCAAATGCCAAGGTCAAGGTCAAATGTGAAAGGTCTTGGTTGGAGGTGTCCATATGTGAAATTTCAAGGCTGTAGAAGTAAAAGGACATGATATATATGCCTGGTTTAAGTCTTTTTAAAAGTAGGTCAAACTCCTAGGTCAAGGTTGCAATAGGTCATGGTCAAATGTTAAAGGTCTTGGTCAAATGGTAAAGGTCTTGGTAGGAGGTGTTTATGTATGAAATATCAAGGCTGTAGGTGTAATAGGATATAA
Organism: Fragum sueziense; assembly: GCA_963680895.1. NCBI lineage: Eukaryota > Metazoa > Mollusca > Bivalvia > Cardiida > Cardiidae > Fragum > Fragum sueziense. The sequence continues at coordinate 12,079,330 of OY804609.1, read as the reverse complement.
GATAAAGGCTATGTTAAAGATTTCTAAAAGTATGTAAAATCAAAGGTTAGGTTAAGGTCACACAGGCCAAGGTCATGGTCAAATGTGAAAGGTCTGGGTAGGAGGTGTCCATGTGTAAAATATCGAGACTGTATAGGTAACAGGACATGAGATATAGGCCTAGTTTAAGTTTTTTTAAAAATAGGCCAAACTCCAAGGTCAGGGTCCAAGGTCATGGTCAAAAGTGAAATGTCTTGGTTGGAAGTGACCATGTGTGAAATATCAAGGCTGCATGTGTAAAATGACATGAAATATAGGCCAGGTTCATGTGTTATAAAATTAGGTCAAACACCAAGGTCACAAGGTCCAAGGTCATGGTCAAATGTGAAAGGTCTTGGTCGTAGGTGTCCATGTGTCAAATATCAAGGCTGTATGTGTAATAGGTCATGAGATATATGCCCGGTTTAATTTTTTAAAGTAGGTCAAACTCCAAGGTCAAGGTCACAAGGTCCAAGGTCATGGGCAAATGTGAACGATGTTGATAGGAGGTATCTATGTGTGAGATATCAAGGCCGTATGTGTAAAAAAACATGGGATATAGGCAAGGTTAAGAATTAAGTGTAAAAATTAACAAAGGGCAATAACTCCAAAAATTTGATCGGCAAGTTTATGGTTCTTGTGCACTGCACCTCTCCATAATGAAATCTATATACCTGTAAAGTTTCATGATTCTACCTTACATACTTTTTGAGTTGTGTTCCGGACAAGAATCAAGTTTGAAAATCGACAAAGGGCAATAACTCAAAAAAAATGATCGGTTGAGTTACGGTTATTGTGCACTGCACCTCTCCATAATGAGATCTATTCACCTGTAAAGTTTCATGATTCTACCTCACATACTTTTTGAGTTGTGTTCCGGACAAGAATCAAGTTTGAAAATCGACAAAGGGCAATAACTCGAAAAAAATGATCGGTTGAGTTACGGTTATTGTGCACTGCACCTCTCCATAATGAGATCTATTCACCTGTAAAGTTTCATGATTCTACCTTATATACTTTTCGAGTTGTGCTCCGGACAAGAATCAAATTTGAAAAACAACAAAGGGAAATTTCTCCAAAATTATGATTGACAGAGTTACGGTTCTTGTGCACTGCACCTCTCCATAATGAGATCTATCCACCTGTAAAGTTTCATGATTCTACCTTACATAATTTTTGAGTTATGCTCCGGACAAGAATCAAGTTTGAAAATCAACGAAGGGCAATAACTCCAAGAATTTGATCGGCTGAGTTACGGTTCTTGTGCACTGCACCTCTCCATAATGAGATCTATCCACCTGTAAAGTTTCATGGTTCTACCTTTAATACTTTTTGAGTTATGCTCCGGACAAGGTTTGGTCTACGGACAGATCGACCGACCAACCGACCGACATACCGACCGACATACCGACCGACCGACCGACCGACCTACGACACTTGCAAAACAATATACCCCATTTTCTTCGAAAGGGGGCATAATTATTGAAGATTTTCTGAAAATATTGTATCACGTGATTATCCACCGTGGTATTGTTGGTCTCAAATGCTTCAATGTCTTTGTTTCCAGACCCCGATTCAATTGCTGTTAGCTCCACTGGCCGAAAGCCAGCGAAGATTGTGTCATGGTCCTGTGTCCGTCGTGCATCTATCCGTGCGTGTGTTCTTGCGTCTATTCGCCAACTTTTTCTTTAAACATTTTCTTCTCCAAAAGTACAAGACCAATTTCAACCAAACTTCACAAGTATCTTTCTTACATGAATCTCTTCCAAGTTCCTTAAAAATTTATATAAGTTAAATTTTAGTAAAACCGATTAAATTATGTTTTTCTAAAGAAACGTCTTACTGGATTTCATTGTATTTTAGCCTTAATGTTCAATGTACAGTTCTCCATGAGATTTTTTGAAAAAAATTCGATCGGATGAAAAAACATGGCCGCTGTGGGCTGGGCTTAATTTTTTGTTATATGAAACATAGTGTAATTTTAAGAAAATTTTAATACAATGTAATATTTCTCCTCCATAATCACTTATTGGATTTCAAAGAAGCATGGATCTTCTTTGGATATACCTCAATTGTATTCTTTGAAGAATTTCATAAGTCTAAAGTATAAAAGCCAGTGGAGCGATACAGGGCCATCATGGCCCTCTTGTTGTGGCTGCATCAGTCACTGCTACAGCTTCAATGGTTTTCTGTTCATTTCTTTGCTTTATTTATTTATTTATTTGTTTATTTATTGATTAATTTATTCATGTATTTTTTAATATTTATTTCTCGTTGATCTAGACATCAAGTGTCGACCCTGCACTGACGACCAGTTTTTGTGCAACAACTGCAGATGTGTTATGAAATCTCATTTCTGTGATCACGATAACGATTGTGGGGATTTTAGTGACGAGCCATTGAAATGTAGTAAGTATCATCAATCTGATTAAAGCAGATGTTTCATCTTATTTCATACAATAACATCTGACAGTCACCAGTTTTGAAAGGATTTTTTTAATAACCGGGGGAATTCCGATGTTATCTACCTAAATCTATCTAATCAGAGGCCAGTTTCATCAAAACATTTAAGACGTATTTTTGACGTACCGATGTTTTACTAGTGGGGCGCATAACTCATATAATCGTTCATTTTGTGATACAAGCATGAAATTTGGCATATATATAGTTTCAAGTGTATATTTTCAGAAAAAAAGTGCTAGCCACTTGAAATTCAATATGGCGGCCATTTTCTGAGATGGCCGCCATCTGAGCATTATAGAGCTTTCCTGTGCAATGATATGACGCACTAAAACTAATAGAAACTTGCATTTTTCATTTCAAACACTCAGACATAAATGCCAAATGTAAAAAAGACAATATTTTTGCGTAAGATGGCAACCAAAATCTCATATGGCAGCCATACAATATAAAGTCCTTCATTTCTATATGAAAATTGCGAATTTACCGATGGAAAAAATCTTTGATTTGCTTTTTCGACCTTTAAGCTCTACTGGCTAATTTCATTAATAAATTTAAAAAAAATCAACTAACTTGATAACAGATGGCAGCCAACCAAGCCGGTGTAATCATTATTTTCTTACTCTTTTAATCGATTGCCATAGATATCTGCAAATGTAATATGTAGTGTATATCAGTTTGGTGAGACAATTAATTTAGAGCCACAGAACCTAGTATAATAAGTATATATATAGTTTCAAGTGTACATTTTCAGAAAAAAGTGCTAGCCACTTGAAATTCAATACGGCGGCCATTTTCTGTGATGGCCGCCATCTGGGCATTATAGAGCTTCCCTGTGTAATGATATGATGCACTAAAACGAATATAAACTTGCATTTTTCATTTCAAACACTCAGACATAAATGCCAGATGTAAAAAAGATAATATTTGTGCTTGAGATGGCAACTAAAATCTCATACGGCTGCCATACAATATAAAGTTCTTCATTTTTTATATGAAAATTGCGACTATACCACTGGAAAAAATCTTTGATTTGCTTTTTCGACTTATAAGCCCCACTGGCTTATTTCATTGACGAATTATATAAAATTCGATTGACTTGATAACAGATGGCAGCAAACCAAGTCCGTGTAATCATTATTTTCTTACTCTTTTAATCGATTGCCATAGATATCTGCAAATGTAATATGTAGTGTACATCAGTTTGGCGAGACAATTAATTTAGAGCCACAGAACCTACCATAACAAGTAGACTACAAGATTGGGTCCCTAAACAAAGAGAAATGGTATGTAGAATACAAGTGAGATATAGTGTTTGTGGACCCGAGATGGCAATCATCTGGAACAAGTCCCCAGTGATATAGTTTTCAAATTTGATAAGATCCCCATGAGAGGTGGCAGCCAACCGGCTTTTTTCAAAGGTCTCTAAAATGTAGCAGACGATTTTCAATTTTGACAATATGCCTACAAGAGATGGCAGCCAAACCCACTGAGGCTAATTATTGTTTTAACGCCGTCTCAGTTGATTCCTATTTTCAACATCCCTGTGTCCGGTGTATTCGTTATTTGGCCAGAATAGTTCTGTAAATCAACAGCCTTTACAAGGAAACTAGCCCTTACCCCATATGGGGTCCCTCGACAACAAGAGATGGTATGTCGAATACAAGCAAGGTTTAGTGCTTGTGAACATAGTCATATAAACACTGAAGAAGTTGTACAACATAGATGGCCACCACTGCTTATTTATGATTTTAACTTTCATGTGATATTTCACAGACGCAGATATAGAGTGAAGTGCAGAAAAACCCGGCTTTCTTGAACTTACACCGTCCACTTCAAGTTTTTGCATCCATTCGTAGCCATCTCTCTGCAGCATTACGAAACTGGGTCCAAACAACTCTCCAACATTCATTTTCTTTTGGCAATCCCCATTTCAACCAGCATTAATAATTCGGTTGCTGAAAATTACACAGTCTCTAAATATGGCCAGCTTTGTATGCAGCCTGTTTTGCGCATTGATTTGGTGCTTATACAATAGGACTAAGTCATGAAGTTTGAAAACTGGACTTTCTCAGAAGCCACGAATTCCATGATATACCGGTATATAACAAGTTAAAAAAGCCACATGATACTTGTAAATCTTTTACAAAACTATTGTTGTATCATATTTTGTAAAAACCTCGTCGAGTTATACAACTGTACTAAGCTGTTTGGGTGATACTTTAACTCTTGAACGATAACACGTACAACTTCCCATTGTCCATAGTTTAAACGCATTGATTAAGCTTGTCTCAAATTTTGCGAATCATGCTACGAATGCATAAGAAACGTGGCATCTTTTGCAAATCAGATTCTATAGACCTTTTACAGCTGTCTCCATCTGTAATGGAACCTTGTTTCTGTGCCCGTTTTGGGCTTTATATTGTAGATAAAAGACGGTATCTATTATGATACTTGGCTTATGTAGTGTCAAAGTTTTCTCTTTGCCCTCATTATCATCTAATAGAGCTGGATTGAACGAAGTTGGTATATCATTGAAGGCAAGTTATAAAGGAATGTTTGTTGCAGTATTATTGTACATTTGTATCCACTAAGATCTTGCTCTTTCTGTAAATTACTCAGAAGAGAAATAAACAAATCATAAGATTTGTCCTCTTGGCAGGGATAATATTTACTTTACATATTTTTGTTGATTTGTTTTACAATCATCCATTATTAATGTAAGAAAGACTTCCTTTTACACTATCTTGTTTAGAATGCCTGAGTTTTCTGATATTTGGTATGGACGATTCCAAGGATGATTTGAACACTAGGTTTTGACTTACTTTGCGCAAAGCGACTAATCACACGAAAGTGCTTTAAACCATGTTAATTGAGCTTCTGTTTTTTTTAAAGTAATCGACGATAATCGGTATCTAATTATGGATGCCAATAAGACAGTTAAGATTATACAAAAATGGTCGCCATTTCAATAGCAAAATATATATTCTCTTAGAACAATTTTGTTTGTATCTCATTCATTTTATTAGCTGATACTTAAAGAGAGGGGTTGATATCTTTTTGTTAAAAGTAATAAGATTTCCTTGAAGAAACTATGAACATTTGAATATTTTGGCGGCCATCTTGGAAAAAGGCAGCCATTTTATAAAGACATCAAGTTGGTTTATATTGGTTACAGAAAAGACTATACAGGAAAAGTATATAAAAATCCCGACGAAATTCATCATTTGGGATTCATTTCTATTTGATATTTTCATATATAGGCCTAATTAATACAGGCGAATGGCGGCTTCTTTGAAAGATGGCCACCGGATGCGATTTTCATGTGGCTAAATCGGTTTGTGTTTCATTCCATTATGCTGGTTGAAATTTTATGACAAGGATTGATAATATCTTATTAAAAATAATATCTAATTGAAGAAACGGCCATTTTTGGAGTATTTTGGCGGCCATCTCGGATAAACGACCGCAATGTTGTAAAAAGCCATGCTAGTTTATTAATTAGTTACAAAATTGACTATATTGGGGCGATTTATTAGAAAAATCTCGGCGGATTTCAGCATTTGGAATGTCTTTCTATCTGATATATAGACTACATTTATCCGAATGGCGGCCATCTTGGAAAATGGCCAGCGGATGCGAATTTCAAGTGGCTAGCACTTTTTTCTGATTCAGGAACCCTCAATGACTTACCATACCAAAATTCATGCTTGTATCACAAAATGAACGATTAGGCCAAATTTTCGGAGTTGTGCGCCCCACTATACCACATATTTAGGGGAAGAGTCGCGTATCGCCAATCAAACAAAAGCTAGGTAATGCGATTGTTGTTTTAAGCGTTTTTAAGTCGTCGGTAAGTCAAAAATACATCTTAAATATTTTCATGAAACAGGCCCCAGAACTCGTGTTGTGTATAATTTTCCTTGACAAGAACGTGCAAACACATGGTTCTGTGCTAAAATGATAGGCCAATGTTGGGAAGTTTCCGATGCTAATCCTTTTCATAATCTTGAAAGCGTTTTTTCGATTGGTAAGAGGAGAATGTCATTGAAGATGACCCCTAACGGATGCCTGTCAAATGCTACTTCAAAGATTACATCGTACTTTAATCAGAGTGCAGATCAAAGTAATATTATAATATTGACTTGTTGGCCCACTACGAGGGGCGTTCATTAAATAATGAAAACATATCTGCCAGTCTTTTCATACGGAACATAATTAAGAAATACTTATACATTTACAAAGAACGGCTTTTAAGCTTTCATTGTGAAAATCCAGACTGAACGTTCCATGTGTTACTATGGAAACGCATGACGTCACATTCTCAATGGGTATGGCGTCTGACGTTTTTTCGTGTTATTTTCGCTAAAACAGACTTGCATCATGGGATTATTTAGAATTTGCGAACAGAAAATGTTTATTCAGCATTATTGTCCGATAGTGTTATGTTTTTACTTCAAAACTACATATAAGGTTCTTGTAAGTGGCAATACTGAAATCTTCAACATTGTGATCAAGGGAAATAGGTAAATACAATGATATGAACGGAGGTGTTTACGCGCTTTTTAACCATATATTCCTCTGTAATATGTACTATGCTAATTTCAAACATTGATTTGAAACGTGCAGAGAACTTGTGATTGATCATGCTATGCCCCAACATTAAAGTTCTTTTATTTAAAGTGTCATGACGTCACATTGTTGACCCCCCACGTTTGGGATCAGGGGAAAACGTCAAGATTTTCCAGATACAAAGTATTTGATGATGATTTTTTTTCTATTTTTTTAGAGAGCAAAGTGACTTTTACTGCTACTTTATGTTTGTACATGAGACACAAAATTAATTAGTACAAGGTCAGAATGATTCCATTTTGTTTTCTTGGTTTTTGAGAGGAAAAATTGATGGAAATCGCTGGAATGTCAGAGTGGAAACCTTTGCAACTTTGTGACAGTGTTGCCATGGCAACGGTTGTCATGTACAGTTCTTGTTACTTTGAAAAAAGTTCACATACTTGTTACTTGCATATTAAACATTAACTATATAATTACACATTATTAACATTGAGCTGATAGTGTATTTTCATTATTTAATGAACACCACTCGTACAAAGGAGCTGATAAGATAAGTTAAAATGACTTTTTAAGTCATTCCAACTAATTGACGCTTTTTGACGCTTCACAAGACAGACGTTTGGGAAAACATTGTGGAAATTAAGTAATTGCTTGGGACAATTCTAGTGACAAGCCATTGAAATGTAGTAAGTAACATTATAAATGTGACCCATCTCACTAAAAGGGACCTTGTAGGAAGTGTGAAAAATATCGGCCCTAATCAGTCTGCGCAGTCCGCGCAGCCAGATTAGGGCCTATATTTTTCACTTGTATGTAAATATCTATCTGATTCTGTAATGTTTTCCCTATCTTACTATATGATCTTTTTTCACATACGGTGTCTGGTTGATCTCTACCGAGTCTGACAAGTTTTCCAAAATTTGGATTTTCGGACTTCTGATAAGGCCCCTTACAGCGTGACGGGCCACAAATATGTCTTGTTGGCTCACTACAGAGGTACAGATAATAAGAGTGAATGGCTATTAAACGCAAAATAATATTTATTGTTTATCAAACCCTACATATAGTGCTCCCACGATTTTCAGATTCCCGCCAAGCAATAAAAAATATGTCAATTTACTAATTATAGGTTATACAGATCAAAATGAAATCATATCGATGATAATCAGTAATTTGATGTAATATTGACGAGATGATTTGCACTTGCGTCTCTAAAATAACATGTTTTTATAGGTTAAAGGTTTGTTCATAAACGTCAGATTAGCGTTGGACAACTGTATAATATTGTTTGATCACTCATTGTATCTTGTTCTTTTCGTTTGATCAATTTCTTCCGAGAATAAAAAATGCCCTCGATAGTAATGCTTCTCCCATTGAAGTGTAGTTAGAAACATTATAACCTGTTTTCTCGTTGTTTATCAAACCATGCATTGTTTTTTGTCACCCATAGCTTCTTGTTCTTTACATTCAATTCACATTCTTCCAGAAATATAAATGTATCTAAAAATTATATCGAGTTACTATTTATCTCATGACGTTGTCAACACTTTCTTTCCAGGTCCCACACAATGTAACGGGTCAGATTTTACCTGTAACAACGGTAAATGTGTTCCACATCGCTGGTTGTGTGACGGACGTGACGACTGCACAGACAACTCGGACGAAATACATTGCGGTAGGTATACCTCAAGGTTCTGTATTTAGTTACTGTCTTTATCAGTATGGAAAATGCATAAATTCGTTTACGTGTTATAGAATTCCTTTTCAATAGGGAACGATTTTATCAAGTAAACAGTGACGTAATTTCGGACAAACAAGTAGTATTTCATGGGTGTTTTTATAAAATCTCGTAACTACGGCTTGATTCAAGCCGTAGTTAAGAGATTTTATAACAACACCGAAGGGTTATCAAAATATTACAGGTACCCATTCTATTTTTAGCACAACATTCATTGTCATAAAGCAATTTGTGAGCTTTGTATTCCTTAATTCAAGAGATCATAACTGATACTAAACTTCCTGTTACATAATTTTGCGTTGGTTTTATTAGAATGTCAATGCCGCTTCTTTCTATTTCAGAAAATTTCCAGAAAGAGTGTGGACCTCTAGAGTATAAATGTCCACTCAACAACAAATGCATGTCCCTATCCAAACTTTGTGGTGGCTATAGCTCATGTGGATCGGAGGCCGACCGACCGACTTGTGATACCTTCTTCGGTAAGTAGTACTTAAGCTCTTCCCAAACAAAACCTGATTTTGACGTTCCCGAAAGAAAACGAATTACGACAACATTGAGGGAAAAGAGGAAATTGCTGATTATCAGCAATTTCTTCTTTTGCATCAATATTTTCTGCACTATATTGCACACAAATCCTATCTTTTTTAACACCGATTTTTGTCGTCTGCAACTTTCAAGTTGGACCACGCTAATATTTTGTCATTTGGCAAAGTGTTAATGAATCTCTAAGCAAAATATCTGAAAACAGAATCATTCACCTGCACCGAAGGTTAGCCCTTTTCCAAACGGCAAAAATGTACAATGGTGAAATATAAAGATGAACTTTCAAATGACACAAGGATTCTTGATAAAGTTGACATTTGTTTATGATATAGCACAGTAAATATTGATAAGAACTGAATTGAATAAAGAATTGATAAGTACTGAAAGTACTGTTGGGAAGCAAATTTGTTAATAATGTAGGCATGTCCAAAAGTAGAGTACTTTGATTATGTACTTTGATTGTCCATTTGAATACCTTGAATATTTTGATTCCATGCTGGAGTTATTGTATCTATTTAGCACAACCTTCATGTATATTTATCGTTTGTATAAATTAACTATTTATAGCTTTGAATGTATTTCATAGTTCAGTAAACTTGACTGACCCATTTACAAGGAAGGTCATTGGACTGATCTTTGAACCATAATAGAGCAAATTACTACGTCGGTCTTTTTTTCTCTTAGAGACATGATTAATTGAATGTTTCATTTTCAGTCACACAATTCAATATCTACATGTATAACTTCCGACTTACATATTGAATGACTGTTACCGCATTAATCTTTGCTTTTGATAGAACTATTTAAAGTGAGGAGGACCGGAAGATGTTGTGTGGTATGCAGAGAATGGTAAAGTGCAAAGACAGGTGGCTGCATAGAGAAGCAAATTTTGTAAAATTTGCTTCCCAAAAACGAGAAAATCCTGGTCTTTGGCATTTATGTTCCTGTCTAATGTTTTCCAAGTTTTTATTTATTTATTTATTTATTTTATCTTCTTTGGTGCAGATTTATAAAACGTGATCATTCTTTAGCACCGAAAGTACCTTACGTGAGTTCAAATAGAAAACGAAGTGTATTTGTTCTATAGGAAAATGTGAATAGGATTTCCAAAAGCAAAAAAAAACCTAGCAGACACAACATTGCCAAAAATATTACCAAATATGTAGGAAATACTAAACGGAGTTATGATGAAATGCAAGAAGAACAATATCAATAATACAACAATACCAAATGTATCATATAAACTATGAAATAGCCCCTTAAATGTCGTACAGGCCGTTTCACGTAAGGGTTGGTCTTATGGAATGTTATTTCCATATTTATCATCAATCACCTTTGTGCACCTAGATGGATTAACGCATTACCTATGGCTTATTACATCATTCAAATTCAATTACCATGCATTAGATTAAATATTGCAATCTAATTAACCCTTTCAAAAATAGTGCCTAGATCTAGTCTTATCATTGCAATGTTTGGGGAACACATTCATTGATGCAATTTCAAGAAATGTCGATAATCATTATTTACCCCGTTTCTTAGTTTCTTTGTTACTTTAAGCAACTCTAGGAGAGCATAATGGGTCCGGATATATCTGTTCTTGGGCAAAAGCTGATTTTAAAATATGTTTGGATGTCTCCCATGCTTTGACCGATTACCAGCCGGAAAAAGGTGGAGTGATCCAAATTGAAAGACGTCATCTTCATGTGAATGAATTTCTACATATTTTTCTAGGACCCATGTGTTGAGAGCCATTTTTCTAGGACCTGTATGTTGAGGGCCATTATTCTAGGACCCGTGTGTTGAGGGCCATTTTTCTAGGATCTGTGTGTTGAGGGCCATTTTTCTAGGACTTGTGTGTTGAGTGCCATTTTTCTAGGACCTGTGTGTTGAGGGCCATTTTTCTGGACCCATGTGTTGAGGGCCATTTTTCTGGCCCCATGTGTTGAGGGCCATATTTCTAGGACCCTTGTGTTAATACTAAGGGCCATTATTCTAGAACCCATATGTTAAAGACCATTTTTCTAGGACCCGTGTGTCGAAAGCCATTTTTTCTAGGATCCATGTGTTGAGGGTTATTTTTCTAGGACCCATGTGTTTAGAGCCATTTTTGTAGGACCTGTGTATAGAGGGCCATTATTCTAGGACCTGTGTGTTGAGGGCCATTTTAGTACCCGTGTGTTGAGGGCAATTTTTCTAGGATCCAAGTGTTGAGGGCCATTTTTCTAGGACCCTTTTGTTAATATTAAGGACCATCATTCTAGAACCCATGTGTACAAGACCATTTTTCTGGGACTTGCGTGTCGATGGCCATTTTTTCTAGGATCCATGTTTTGATGGTTATTTTTCTAGGACCAATGTGTTGAGAGCCATTTTTCTAGGACCCGTGTGTTGAGGGCCATTTGTCAAGGACCTGTGTGTTGAGGGCCATTTTTCTAGGACCCATGTGTTGAGGGTCATTTTCTAGGACCCATGTGTTTAGGGCCAAATTTCTAGGACCAATGTGTTGAGTGCCTTTTTTTTCCAGGACCTCTGTGTTGAGGGTCATTTTTCTAGGACCCGTGTGCTGAAGGCCATTTTTCTAGGACCCGTGTTTTGAGGGCCATTTTTCTAGGGAACATGTGTTGAGGGCCATTTCTCTGGGATCCGTGAGTTGAGGGCAGTTTCTCTAGGATCCGTGTTTTGAGGGCCATTTTTTTAGGACCCGTGTTTTTAGGGCCATATTTCTAGGGAACATGTGTTGAGGGCCATTTTTCAAGGAAACGTGTGTTGAGAGCCATTCTCTAGGACCCGTGTATTGAGGGCCATTTCTCTAGGACCCGTGTTTTGAGGGCCATATTTCTAGGGAACATGTGTTGAGGGCCATTTTTCTAGGACTCGTGTGTTGAGGGCCATTTTTCTAGGACCCGTGTGTTGAGGGCCAATTTTCTAGGACCCGTGTGTTGATGGTCACTTTTCTAGGATCCGTGTGTTGAGGGCCATTTCTCTAGGATCCGTGTGTTGAGGGCCAATTTTCTAGGACCCATGGATTTGTTGAGGGCCATTATTCTAGGATCCGTGTGTTGAGGGCAAATATTTTAGGACCCTTGTATGCAGGGCCAATTTTCCAGGACCTGTGTGTTGAGGGGCAATTTTCTAGGACCCGTGTATTGAGGGCCATTTATCTAGGACCCGTGTGTTCAGGGCCAATTTTCGGTATGCAGTCATTTCGTACCATAACCATTTCGTACCATAATATCATTGGTCATTTCGTACCATAATTTGGTCATTTCGTACCATATGTTTGGTAATTTCGTACCATATTTTCGTGTGTTGAGGGCAATTTTTCTAGGGCCTGTGTGTTCAGGACCATATTTCTAGGACTCGTGTGTTGAGGGCCATTTTCTAGAACCCGTGTGTTGAGGGCCATTTTCTATGACCCTTGAGTTGAGGGCCAAATTTCTAGGACACGTGTGTTGGGGGCCAGTTGTCTAGGACCCATGTGTTAAGGGCAATTTGTCTAGAATCCATATGTAGAGGGCCATTTCTCTAGGACCCGTGTGTTGAGGGTCATTTTTCCAGGACCCATGTGCTGATGGTCATTTTTCTAGGACCGGTGTGTTAGGGCTATTTATCTAGGACCCGTCCCTTGAGGGCCATTTCTCTAGGATCCGTGTGTTGAGGGCCCTTTTTAGGACCCGTGTTTTTAAGGTCATATTTCTAGGGAACATGTGTTGAGGGCCATTTCTCTAGGATCCGTGTGTTGAGGGCCATTTTTAGGACCCGTGTTTTGAGGGCCACTTTTCTAGGACCCGTGTTTTGAGGGCCACTTTTCTAGGATCTGTGTGTTGAGGGCCATTTTTCTAGTACCCGTATGTTGGGTACGATTTCTCTAGGACCCATGTGTTGAGGGCCATTTTTCTAGGATCCGTGTTTTGAGGGCCACTTTTCTAGGATCCGTGTGTTGAGAGCCATTTTTCTAGGACCTGTGTGTTCAGGACCATGTTTCAAGAACTCATGTGTTGAGGTCCATTTTCTAGGACCCATGTGTTGAGGTCCATTTTCTAGGATACGTGTGTTGAGGGTCATTTTCTACGACCTGTGTGTTGAGGGCCATTTTTCTAGGACCTGTGTGTTGAAGGCCATTTTCTAGGATCCGTGTGTCGATGGCCATGTATCTACCATCCGTGTGTTGAGGACCTTTTTTCTAGGACCTATGTGTTGAGGGCCATTTTCTAGGATCCGTGTGATGAGGGCCATTTATCTAGGATCCGTGTGTTGACGACCATTTTTCTAGGACCCGTGTGATGAGGGTCATTTCTCTAGGATCCGTGTGTTTAGGGCCATTTCTCTAGGATCCGTGTGTTGAGGTCTATTTTTTAGGACCCGTGTTTTGAGGGCCACTTTTCTAGGATCCGTGTGTTGAAGGCCATTTTTCTAGTACCCGTATGTTGGGGGCTATATCTCTTGGACCCATGTGTTGAGGGCCATTTTTCGAGGATCCGTGTGTTGAGGGCCACTTTTCTAGGATCCGTGTGTTGAGAGCCATTTTTCTAGGACCTGTGTGTTCAGGACCATTTTTCTAAGACTCGTGTGTTGAGGGCCATTTTCTAGGATCCGTGTGTTGAGGGTCATTTTCTACGACCTGTGTGTTGAGGGCCATTTATCCAGGATCCTTGTGTTGAAGACCTTTTTTCTAGGACCTATGTGTTGAGGGCCATTTTCTAGGATCCGTGTGATGAGGGCCATTTATCTAGGATCCGTGTGTTGAGGAACATTTTTCTAGTACTTGTGTGATGAGGGCCATTTCTCTAGGACCCGTGTGTTGAGGACCAATTTTCTGGGACCCGTGTGTTGAGGGCCAAATTTCTAGGACCCGTGTATTGAGGGCCATTTGTCTAGGACCCATGTGCTAAGGGCAATTTGTCTAGGCTCCATGTGTAGTTGGTCATTTCTCTAGGACCCGAGTGTTGAGGGCCATTTTTCCAGGACCCATATGTTGATGGTCATTTTTCTAGGACCGGTGTGTTATGGCCATTTATCTAGGACCCGTCTGTTGAGGGCCATTTCTTTAGGATCCATGTGTTGACGGCCATTTTAGGACCCGTCTTTTGAGGGCCATATTTCTAGGGAACATGTGCTGAGGGCCATTTTTCTAGGATCCGTGTGTTGAGGACCATTTCTCTAGGATCAGTGTGTTGAGGGCCATTTTTAGTACCCGTATGTTGAGGGCCATTTCTCTAGGACCCATTTGTTGGGGGCCATTTTTCTAGGACCCGTGTTTTGAGGGCCACTTTTCTAAGATCCGTGTGTTGAGGGCCATTTCTCTAGGATCCGTGTGTTTAGGGCCATTTTTCTATGACCTGTGTGTTGAGGACCAATTCTCTAGAACCCATGTGTTGAGGGCTATTATTCTAGGATCCGTATGCGGATTGACATATTTCTAGGACCCGTGTGTTAAAGGCCAATTTTCTAGGACCCGTGTGTGGAGGGCCAATTTTCCAGCACCTGTGTGTTGGGGGGGGGGGCATTTTTCTAAGACCTGTGTGTTGAGGGCCATTTTTTAGGACCTGCTTGTTGTGGGCCAATTGTCTAGGATCCGTGTGTTGAGGGCCATTTTTCTAGGATCCATGTGTTGAGGGCCATTTGTCTAGGACCCGCGTGTTGAGGACCACTTTTTAGGGCTTGTGTGCTGCGGGCCATTTGTGTAGGACCTGTGTTGATGTCCATTTTTCTAGGACATTTGTGTTGAGGGCCATTTTTCTGCGACCCGTGTGTTGAGGGCCATTTTTGTAGGACCCGTATGTTGAGTGCCATTTTTCTAGGACCCGTGTGTTGAGTGCCATTTTTCTAGGACCGATGTGTTGAGGGCCATTTGTCTAGGATTCATGTGTTGAGGGCCATTTGTCTAGGATCCATGTGTTGAGGGCCATTTGTCTAGGACCCATGTGTTCAGTGCCATTTTTCTAGGACCCATGTGTTGAGGGCCATTTGTCTAGGATTCATGTGTTGAGGGCCATTTGTCTAGGATTCATGTATTGAGGGCCATTTTTCTAGGACCCATGTGTTGAGTGCCATTTTTCTAGGACCCATGTATTTATTGCCATTTGTCTAGGATTCATGTGTTGAGGGCCATTTGTCTAGGATCCATGTGTTGAGGGCCATTTGTGTAGGACCCATGTGTTGAGTGCCATTTTTCTAGGACCTGTGTGTTGAGGGCCATTTATCTAGGATCTATGTGTTGGGGACCATTTTTCTAGGATCCATGTGTTGAGGGCATTTGTGTAGGACCCGTGTGTTGAGGGCCATTTTTCTACGATCCATGTTTTGAGGGCCATTTTCCTTGGACCCATGTGTTGAGTGCCATTTGTCTATTACCCTTGTGTTCAGTGTAATTTTCTAGGGCTCTTTTGTTAAGGGCCTTTATTCTAGAACCCTTGTATTAAGGGCCATTTTTCTAGGATCCGTTTGTTGAGGGTCAATTTTCTAGGAACTGTTTGTTAAGGTCCAATTTCTAGGAACTGTGTGCTAAGGGCAATATTTCTATGAACCGTGCGTTGAGGGCCATTTATCTAGGAACCATGTGTTAAAGGCCATATTTCTATTAACCCTGCGTAGAGGGCCATTTTTCTAGGAACTGTATGTTAAGGGCCATATTTCTATGAACCGTGCTCTAGTAACTCTGTGTTGAGGGTCAATTGTCTGGGAACTGTCTGTTAATGGCATTATTTCTATGAACTGTGCGTTGAGGGCCATATGTCTATGAACCGTGCGTTGATGACCATTTTTCTAGGAATTGTGTGTTAAGGGCCATTTTTCTAGGAACTATGTGTTAAGGGCCGTGTGTTGTGGACCTTTTTTTCTAGGAACTCTGTGTTGAGGGCCACTTTTCTAGGAACTGTGTGTTGAGGGCAATTTTTCTAGGAACTGTGTGTTGAGGGCAATTTGTCTAGGATCCATGTGGTGAGGGCCAATTTTCTAGGATCAATGTGTTGAGGGCCATTTTTCTAGAACATATGGGTTGAGGGCCATTTTTCTAGTAACTGTGTGTTGAGGACCATTTTTCAAGCATCCATGTCTTTAGGACCATTTTTCTAGGAACTCTGTGTTGGGGGCCATGTTTCTAGGAACTGTGTGTTGAGGGCCATTTTTCTTGGACCCGTGTGTTGAGGGCCATTTTTCTAGGAACTGTGTGTTAAAGGGCCTTTTTTCTAGGACCCGTGTGTTGAGGGCCATTTTTCTAGGATCTGTGTATTGAGGGCCATTTTTCTAGGACCCATGAGTTGAGGGACATATGTCTAGGACCCATTTATTAAGGGCCATTTTTCTAGGATTCATGTGTTGAGGACCATTTTTCTAGGAACCGTGTGTTGAGGACTTTTTTCTAGGACCTATGTGTTGAGGGCCATTTTTCTAGTACCCATGTGTTGAGGGCCATTTTTCTAGGACCTATGTGTTAAGGGCCATTTTTCTAGGATCCTTGTGTTGAGGGCCATTTTTCTAGGACCCGTGTATTGAGGGCCATTTTTCTAGGGCTCATGTGTTGAGGACCATTTTTCTAGCACCCATGTGTTGAGGACCATTTTTCTAGGACCCGTGTGTTCAGGGCCATTTTTCTAGGACCCATGTGTTGAGGGCCATTTTTCTAGGACCCATGTGTTGAGGACCATTTTTCTAGGACCCATGTGTTGAGGACCATTTTTCTAGGACCCGTGTGTTGAGGGCCATTTTTCTAGGATCCATGTGTTGAGGGTCATTTGTCTAGGACCTGTGTGTGGAGGGCCATTTTTCTAGGACCAGTGTGTTGAGGGCAATTTGTCTAGAATCCATGTGTAGTTGGCCATTTGTCTAGGACCCCTTTGTTAAGGGCCATATGTCCAAGACCCGTCTCCTTTCTTTCAGGTAATTTGACGTCCTGTAAATACAAGGACTGCAGACATGACCCCGCCTATATGTGTACACTAGTGGGTACCAGCGATGCACAATGTCGGTGTAGTCAGGGCTATGTTATAGACGAGCAGGATACCAGCAGATGTGTCGGTAAGGCTGTTTATATTTTGTCGCCGAAAACACGAATAATAGTCGAGACGAGCTTTTGAAATTTAAAATTATTTTTTATCATTAGTTATTGACACGACATCCCACAATGGCGTATTGCATTATAAGTGCATTTCAACTTCACTGTGTACGTTTTGGTTAAGATAATAGTAAAATAACGTATTGTTTCTAGTAGGAAACACACTTCTGTACGATTTGTCGATAAAGAAACTGATCATTTAGTTTGTTTCACTGTTCGGTCAATTCACTGATTTATACCTCGAATGTATGTGTGGGAAGAGAAAAATGGAGAAAGGCTACAAATGCCACCTCTTTGATGACGAAAGCAATCTTTGGTGGCGAAATGAGGAAAGAAACCCTTCTAAAATCGAATTATGGAAAAGAATATCTGATGTCCTCGTCATTCCTATCGCCTTGAATCTTTGTGTACGTTACAATGTTTTTAATCTAAAAATAGAACCATGGCAAACATCCGAGGTTTGATTTAATTCTACAATTGATCAAGGTTATTTGAAAGCAGTTATTACATGACATCCGCGCTTTACAACAAAAACCTCGTATCAACAGCTTAAAACAATACGAGGTTTTTGTTGAAAAGCAGCAATATGTTTATTCGTTTCCCATTTCTAGATTACAACGAATGTGAGGATTACGGTCGCTGCGACCAGAAATGTACGAATCTGAAGGGAAACTTTAAATGTTCCTGTAAAGCCTGGTACAAACTTACGGACAACCGGACATGCAAGGCTATTGGGGGTAAGATGGAATGTTCGTCAGTTGTAGATCAAAACCTTGACTTAACACCGACGTTATGATGATGCTGTTTTTTTTTTTTTTTTTTTTTCATACTTCTAAATCAAAACCCAATTCTGCACCAAACTTTGAAATAAGGTAGATCTACCATCTAACATTGAATAAATCATAATTTCTCATAGTGGCAAATGGAAGATAAAAATATCTTAAGTAATGGTGTTGGTACTTGTTTGAACATTTCGGGTAATATTTTTAAGTTAGTCGATACTACGAATTTGAAAATTGTTTGCCCTGGAATTAAAGCAAACACTTTGTATCTCAAATTGGTTTGTTTAATTATAAATAATATTTATGAATACCAGGCGGCCAAGCGGTATTGTATATCGGCACAACATCTAACCTCACCAAGATGAATCTGGACGGAAGTGACGTAGAACACGTGATTTCCGGTCCCATCTATGACTTCACATTCGACTACTCCACACAAACTACATTTTGGATAGACCAAGAAGAAAATAAGGTACATAATGATTGTCTCGCCTCATGAAAATATTCTCATGTTTCCAAAATTAATTGGGTTCCTCTTCAATGTAACCAACTATAATGTTAAAATGGCAATACCAGAAATCCCACATGATGTACCTTATTGTGTAAACTGCATCTTTTCACACCAAACAACCGGATGTGTCGATGACCGCCATATGTCTTTAAAACAGTCTGTTGTACAGTGTGACGTCGCGCAAGGTATTGGGGAACGAAATGTAACGTCAAACTAGCGAACGTCATTATTCTAATAATTGCGGAACGTTGAAGTTATTACGTAGACGGTTGTGTTGTGCTTTTAATGCTTACTCTCTTTACAAACTAATGTGATTTAAAAAGACAACTCCATGTTTTAATAAAATCTCCACTTTTTCTGTCTTTTGCACTTTTAAGCTTTAACGCCACTTTGATTCGTTTTATTTTCGTCTTAAAATGCGCCAAATAGATACTTTTAAGGTAGAAGACCCATAATGAGCACCAAAGAGCCAGAGGCGAAATTTGAAAAATGCTAGTAATTCCGTAAATGTGTTACATTTCCATTCCAAATATAAACATAAGCATTTTGTACGGTTTAGAATTTTGAATTCATGCATACTTATGAAAATATTTGACAAAAATGTTCCAAATTACCTCCCTTGCATATGAATATAGAGTAAAATGATATTTGTAAATAATTTTCTTCTTGAAGCATAATCTTAAAATCCGGCACGGTGAATCAACTTATGTGAAGTGTATTTACAAGTGTGTGTAATTTGATGCATTTCGAATGGCTAGAAAATGGTGTTTTTCATTAGGGGTCTTCTACCTTAAGGCTACGCCAATTAAAAAAAGTTTACGTTTATAAAATTTCTGTCCACACGAACAAATTTGAACATCTTTTTTACGTTTTATTATTTTGCGTTGAAATTTTGATATGACAAACAAGAAAAAAATAATATTTCCACTTTGAAATTAAATCGCTGTATGAATAAGGGAACCGGTATTTTTTAAACTATAAAGGGTAAAAAAGTAGAGTTTTCAACGACCTGAAACAATTTCTGTCCACACGCATTTTATATCATTAATGCTTCGTTTATTATAGTAACTAATTTTCTTGTATATATTATAGAAATAGAGAAAAATAATATTTCTTATATCAAGTTTTGTTGCATTTCAGCCATTAATTCACAAAATATCAAACGAATTTTTCATTTCTTCTGCGACGTAATTCTAATTGTTACACTGCGATTTTTCTTAAAGATTTGACTTATTTGCGTAATCGACATCGAAATTTGATTTCCGTTCGGCAAAACATTCTACAGCATTTCCACTGTCATATAATATACTTTTCAATGTGTTTGACGTTACTTAATCGCAAAGTTGTTAATAAATATCCGTCGCCGTTGAAAATTTATGTTACATGTTACACGCGTTTTTTCGCCGAATTTACGAACAAAAAGTCTTTCTAGCAAATTTATACAAACTAACAACCTGAAAAGAGTATTATCATTGAAAAAGATCATGAGTTTACGGTTATTTTGACATATAACAAAGTTTTAGGAAGGAAAACTGTTCTTGCAAAATTTAGTTATGAATCGCAGAGGGTAGCGTTTTTTGAAAAGTTCCCCAATAGCGTGTGCGACGTCTGTGTATTCATTAACGCATTGATTCTTGATCTTTGTGTTCTAAGGATAAGGAAAATTTTGGAGTAGTGGCGTCTCGAGGACTGTTGTTTGCAATGTAAATTATTGTGGATCGTTGTTGTTTGATTGTTATTATTTATCAATTTAATTTCATTTTATCTAAGAAAAAAGCTTTGTTTTTGATGTCTTGGTATCGTTACAGTTGGAATATACAGGGCTATATTTTTACTGAAACCTTGGAAAAGTCAATTATTGTTGTCTGTAATATTTTTAAGCTGTTACGAGTCAGTACAATTTTATTACATTTTTAATGTTCATGATGACAACAAAATGAATATTGCTAATAACTGGCTTTTTTACTGTAAAATTTGTTCATTTATATATAAACTTTTCGACACCCACTGAATGTTGGTTGTTCATATAACGACAAGTGTATTCCCGAAGTCTTATTCGCTAAAATGTCATTTAGACATAGACACAAAAGACATAGATCTATTTTATTGAAACATAAATAAATAATTGAGCCGGGATCTGGAAAAACGTCCCTTAAAGTAATATAAAAGTAAAATAATTAAAAATAAGTTTCAAGATAAGCATGTTGTCAAATGCAGCCCAATGTGCACCCATGCTGCTCTTTTTAAAATACTACAGGTCACGAAAAAGCTATTAGAGAACAACATGGATCCTGATCATACTGTGCGTATGCACAGGTTGATCTGGATCTATGTTGGGCTCAAAAGCCTTAAGGGACGTTTTTCCAGATCCATATTTTTACACAATGAACAGAGACCAACTAGTGAAATGTTAGAGTCTTGTGAAGAGATTTGTAGAGAGCATGTATGTAAGCAGTATGTACATTATTTACAGGTTTTCAGCACTCCCGGTAGACAACCACTAAACATCAGAAGTAGTCCCAAGCCGTGCACCCTGGCCTATGATTGGATCGGGATGAATCTGTACATAGCAGACTGTCTGGGCAACAAGGTGTTTCTCTATAACACGAAGAGTGGACGACAGACAAGCGTGATTAATGATGGTATACATACAATCAAAGCCATAGCTGTGGATCCCCTCACAGGGTAAGGCCGGGCAGTATTCACCAATATTTTTCAATCAATTGTCGAAATGAATTACATTATAATTCGTCTGACTTGACATGGCGTATTTCAAATATATAAGATTCTGTCAATTTTTTAACCAAATGGGTGCAGATAATTATTATTATATATACTGAGAGGCAAAAGAAAGTATACACTTTTTGATTTTCGATATCTCTCTTAATTTCCATCATATGGACTAATAATTTTGCACTATTTATTCCTACTCATAGACCAATAATGCAGTCATGTTAAATTTTACCTGAAATTGCTTGACTACCTGCACTCTTTCTACATGCCGTTCTTGCAAATTTTGCACGTGCGACTTAGTGGAACATCAAATATTGCTGTTAATCCTTTTTGGAATTCTTTATCGATTATCACAACAAATCACAACGTTAAATTTCCTCTAACATCATAACACAATTTTCGGTGGCTGGTAGAAAACGATCAACATACCCATTATTGCCATTAAGACCCCTTTTTCTATGACGCAGCGTAATACGAAAGAAACGTGACACAATATACACTTATTCATGTAGCATAGGAACATCCTGTGCAAATTTTATCAAAATCCGTCTATAATTTTAGAACGAGTTATGTCAGATAACTTGTTTGCATCAAGCCCCTTTTTGCCATGACGCATCATAAAATGGAAAGCACTAACAATATACGCATGATTCTAAGTAACTAGGGGCTCTTTCTGCGAACAGTTTATCCAAATTCGTTCATAAATGTAAGGTTTGTGTCAACGTGGCTTATTGTGTTAATTCATTTCTTAAATCCCCTTTTTCGATGCCGCTGTATAATAGGAAAAAACAGTCGCCACGGAAGGAAGGACAGATAGACGGGTATGCGAAGAAGTGTACATAAAACAAACGACCTTCATCAGTGGCGTTTAGAAATCGTAATAATCTATACATCGTTTTCTTAGAATACGTGGAAGAACTAGGGTGTATACTTATTTTTGCCTCTCAGTATATTATTATACCGCATTTATATAGCACCCTTTTCATAGTAACACTACGTTCAAAGGTGCTTTACATCGTATATTAAATACATTCAGTAAAACAATTGAAATGATTAGTACACTAAACTTATAAAAAAGAGAAAACTTAAGCTAAAATTAAATTAAAAAACAGAAAAAGATGAGTGAAATTTATATAAGACAGTCTGCAACGATTGCTCAAAATTGATTTGTATCACTGCTGAATGTCCATAAAATCTGATGAATAGGTGGGTTTTAAGACCTTTTTTTAAAAGCAATCAGTGAATCCGTGTCTCTGAGATCCGCTGGTAGATTGTTCCACAACTTTGGAGCTGCACTGATAAAACTTCTGTCACCATACTTGACACGACTTCTTGGAACTTGTAATGTCAAAGAGCTGTGACTCGACCGTAGGTTTCTGGAGGGTTGGTACACGTGGAGAAATTTGTTTATATACACTGGGGCCTGACCATGTAACGCTTTGTGAGTTAAAGTTAAAATTTTATATTCAATTCGGGACTGGATGGGTAACCAATGGAGTTCTTTCAACACTGGGGTAATGTGGCATGTTCGTGATGACCTGTTTATAATTCGGGCTGCTGTATTTTGGACACGTTGGAGTTTATTTAAGACTTTGTCTGGCAGACCGTATAGCAATGAATTACAATAGTCAAGTCTTGATGTTACCAGGGAGTTCACGAGAGATTTTGTTGCGTCTGAAGTCAGATATTTTCTAATGTGGCCGATTTGACGTAACTGAGCATAACACGACCTACATACTGTGTTGATATGTTGCTCCATGTCCATATTCGTGTCTAGCCAAGCACCAAGGTTTCTTACACAAGTAGCTGGTTTGATTTTAGAGTCCCCGATTTTTAGCTGTACGTTCTTTATATACTTGGCATTTTTTCCAGAGGAAAATAATATAACTTCTGTTTTCTCCGTATTTAATTTTAGCATATTGGAATGCATCCACGACACAATATCAGTAAGACAAGATTCTATTCTGCTGATTGTCTCGGATCTTGAAATATTATCCGTCGGCTCAAAAGTCTGATACAACTGAGAACAAGTAAAATATTGCTGTAATGTACAGCAAAATGAATTGTATCGCGCTTAAAAAATTATACCAAAGTAGTGAATAAAATGGTACAAGTGTCAGGTTAAGTCAACATGCAGTGAAAACCGAAATAGGATTGCATGTCTGCATATGCTGGTGCTAGTTTATAATTTCCATTTTTGTGTGTCCAGCCAGATTATACATTAATTAAGGTTTACGAACTGAGAATGAAATGCAGAGCCAGAGGCGAAATTTGAAAAGTGCCAGTAATTCCTAAACTGTGTTACATTTCTGTTTCAAATACAAATATAAGCATTTTGTATGGTTTAGAATTTTAAATTAATGCATAGATCTACTTATGGAAATATTTGACAAAAATGTTCAAAATTACCTCCCTTGCATATGAATATATAGTAAAATAGATCTAATATGTGTTAACTATTTTGTTCTTGAAGCATAATCTTGAAATCCGGCATGGTGAATCAACTTATGTGAAGTGTATTTATAAGTGCGTGTAATTTGATGCCTTTCGTATGGCTAGAAAGTGGTGTTTTCATTCTCAGTTCGTAAACCTTAAACAACATAGGAGGGGGTGTAAGCAAATACAAAAGTGTTAAAAAGGTTTGTTTATTATAGTGTCACCCCTATATAAAGGGCCAGCCAGTTTTGGCTTATGAGACACTCTCTTTCTCAATACGCAGTACCTCCCGATTCCCCACTCATGATGCCGGGCGTCTGGCAGAGATGGGTCTACGGTAACCATTAAATTAACTAGCTGGCGGCTCACCAACCGGTCACATCAGTTCTAATCCGGCAGTCCGGCTTCCATCGGGATTCGAACCTTCGACCTCCCGCTTCCAAGGCGGACGTCCTAACCACTAAGCCACGGAAGCAGTTAAATGTTGCAGTTGAATAAATGGCGATTAAAATTAACTTAAAGAAGAAAGGAAACCGAATATTTCAGCAAGGAATTAGGGCCAAGATGGTCCTGAATCGTTTATCCGTGAAATTATTTTTTGGAAAAAAAAAGAAAGAAAAAAAGACACACACACACACACAAAAATTGAAAGTTCACCATAGTAACCACAGTTCACTATGATTTTTTTTTCGAAAAAATAAAAAACAAAACAAAAACAAAGGAAAACAAAAACAATTCGAAAGAAAGGCTCCATGCAAGGATGATTCCTGTTAGATTCCTGTGTTAAAAGATTCCTGTTTGAATCTTGATTGAAACTGGCCTAGTAATTTTGGAGAAGTTTTCACATGAACGCACACCGGAAACAGGACCGTGGCATAAGCCCCGCTAGCCTTTGGTCAGAATACTAGTATATAAAAATACTTTAATGAAATAGAAAAAAGTACTTGTTTATCCATTAGCCTTCTGAATATAAAAATCGTATCAAGTAAATTTTCCAAACCGGAACATTTTGACCACTATAGCTTATTTGTTCGTATAAACATTCAATAGAGAACAGGCTGTGTTGAATAGATCAGAGTGCATGCTAATCATAGTCTATGGAATCTATAAATGCTTTGATAACAGCAGGAATAGGAAACGTTTATGATAACAGACATAGATGAACGAACGCACAGCAGCCACATGCCACGGATATGATCCTTATTACTTTTGTCCGGCGGAGCAATAAATTAAATGTAAAAAAAAAGAAATACAGAAATGCCATATAGCAGGAATAGGAAACGTTTATGATAACAGACATAGATGAACGAACGCACAGCAGCCACAATGCCACGGATATGATCCTTATTACTTTTGTCCGGCGGAGCATTAAATTAAATGTAAAAAAAAAAGAAATACAGAAATGCCATATAGCAGGAATAGGAAACGTTTATGATAACAGACATAGATGAACGAACGCACAGCAGCCACAATGCCACGGATATGATCCTTATTACTTTTGTGCGGCGGAGCAATAAATTAAATGTAAAAAAAAGAAATACAGAAATGCCATATAAAGTGACAACTACCAGCCGCTTAAATGAAGCCAAATATATAAGGAATGTTTAAAGGGGGAATAACACTTAACATCTTGCAAATTTTCCGAGAACTTCGTACAAAAAAATAAACATATGTTCTTAAAATATGGTCTTTAAATTGCATATATGCCACATCTTAGCTTTCTACCTTGTGTATTGGCTTAGATGTCGACAGATTGAAAACCCCATGATTTTTTGTCCCGGGGATAATATTTACAATAATGGAACATATGGGGTTTTAAATCCGTCGACATCCTAGCGAATACACAAGATAGAAAGCTAAGACTTGGCATAGATGCAATTTAAAGGCCATATTTTCATAATACATATTTATTTTGTACGAAGTTCTCGGAAAATTTGCATGATTTTAAGTGCCATTCCCCCTTTAAGATTTAAGCTGTAACACAATTCAAACAATACCATGAATATGTCTCAATAATTCACCCGGCAGATCATCTCTGCCAGGTCATAAATCGGGACCTGTATTTGTACTTATCGCACACACAAAAAAACACAAAGAACGAGCGACACATACGAGGAGATTTATAGTCTGTAAATATTGACCTGAACCCTCTGAATATGCAATGAGTAATTGTGACACGGAATAATCAATACTTGCCAGCAATCCTCATTGTCGAGCAGCGTCGATAGTTTCCATAAGAATTGGGACTTTGTATTCTGCACGTGGTCCTCGTGTCAATATGCATCGAAGAACGTTTATTTCGCATCACAGTTACTCATTACATATTCAACAGGTTCAGGTCAATATTTACGGAGTATACCAGAGTGTAACAAAAAATACAAGACTAAAGTTTTGATTGTGGCGGCGAATTGATTGAGCATAAAGTATTCTTTTGAACGGTTTTGAAATCCATCCAGTCAAAAACTGTTGAGACATAAAAATTGAGCTGTTCTTTTATGTGAAAACCCCTATCAGTTTGTAATTTTTAGAAAAAAAGTTTGAGAAAACTTATTTGTTTTACTAGTTATACACATGCCTATTTAGTTCAGACGATCCCTTGAAAATATGGAATCTAATCATCCAAAATTGTACATGCAGTGTTCATTCAATACTTAAGTTTTTATCGTGCTTTGATTTCTTAGGAAGCGATGCAGCGAATCGGATAGGCCATGGCCAAACCGAAAGTAGGAATTCACATTGTAATGCAATTTTGAAAAACGCTTGAGAAAACCCATTTGTTCTACTAGCAATACACATATCTAGTCAGATAAGACGATCCCTTGTAACAATGCAAGTTGACCAGTCCAAATTGAACATGTAGCGGTCATTCAATAGTAAGGTACTTCTCGTTCTTTGATTTCTTATTGCGATTCGAAATGGTATGCATAAATGCTTTGCATTTAAACGGATAGGAAAAATACATGTCCACCATGGACAAACCGGATGTAGGGACTTTCCATTTCTATGCAAAGTATAAAACTATGCTAGAATTTTGTTTACACGAATTTTCAGCGTGGTCTGAGATTAAACGAACTTCAATGTATACTTATAGTACTGCTTGAAAAATTATACCGTGTAAACAGTTTATGTGTAGGTTATATATACGACTTTCAAGTACAAATAATTATCCCTCATGACGTAATTTCTAAAATTAGAATATGTATACCACAATACAATCATCCGCGTAAAAGTGGTAATCTAGTCCGTGCCTCTTGCAAATCAACCCAACTGGTTTCGTATACATGGTATAGTACTTTGGCCCCAGCACAGAACCTTGCGGAACACTAAATTCCATGAGTACAGGTTTCGATAGATTTCCGTCTATACTCACAGTCTGATACCGGTCAGTCAGATAAGATGTTATCAATTTGAGGGGTTTGCCAGCAATTCCAAAATGACCCTCTAGGCGTTGAAGCAGTGTTCTATGATCGATCGTATCGAAGGCTGCCGAAAGATCTAATAGGACTAAAACTGTAACTTTGTTCTGATCAAGGGATTGCAGTATGTCACTTTGGACTTTTAACAACGCTGATTCTGTTGAATGACAAGATCGATAAGCAGATTGGTGTTCTTCATGAAGATTGTTGGACGTTAAATGGTTTTCAATTCGTGAGTTTACTACCTTTTCTAACACCTTTGAAACATAAATGGCAAGTTGGATACGGGTCTGTAATTTTTCAATACATTTTGGTCTAAGTTGGGCTTCTTAATAAGTGGTCTAATTCGTGAACTTTTAAAAGAAAGTGGCACACAGGCAGTGTCAAGGGAACTGTTCACGATTTTTGTCACCAGAGGAATGAGCACGTCTATACACGATTTTAACAGCCATGTGGGTATAGGATCCAATTCACACGATTTGTTTGGTGATTTTAGAATAATCTTTCTAACTTCATCTTCAGTTGCTGGTGTGAATTCAACCAATTGTTTTTCAGTTTGAATCACGTCCTCGGCTTCTTCATGTTGTGCACTGGACTTTGTTTGTGTAGCTATATCGTTGCGGATGCCTTCTATTTTGTTTATGAAAAAGTCACTAAAATCTTGAGATAGTTCTGAAGAAGTTTTACCTACAGGAAGGACAGTTTCGCATGGACCTACTAACAGATGATTTGTAATTTTATGTAGACTTTTCTGATCTTGTTCACATGATGTAATTTTCTCTGAATAATATGCTGTTTTTTGGAAAGCAAATTTGCAAAATTTGCTTTTCATTGCAGTCGTGATTCTCTGCACTTTTACATTCTCTGCATACCACACAACATCTCCCGGTCCTCCTCACTATAAATAGTTCTATCAAAAGCAAACATCAATGACAAGAACAACCTTTCGAATATTCAATACTGAATTCTATAGTTGTACATAAGATATTCAATTGTGTGACCGATGATAAAACATTCAATTAAACATGTGTTAAAAGAGGAGAAACGATCACGTAGTAATTTGCTTTCATTACGGTTCAATAGCCAGTCCAATATCTTTCGTTGAAAATGGGTCAGTCAAGTTAACTGAACTATGAAATATGCGACCCACTTCAAGCGCTAAAAATAGGAACTAGGACACGTCTATTTTTAGAATCTTTCTATGCCCAAATTCTTACACGTTTGGATGTCCGAAACTAAACAATGATTTTCGATAAGCCATGCATTTAATCGCGTTCACAATAATTGATTGATCAACTAAGTGGGTATTTTAAGGTTAATGACATAGACATCTTGTCTAATAGGCCTTGCTAGTATTCGCTTGTAGCTAGGCATTTCAAAGCGAAAGTAGAAATCTGGGAAACCAGAATATGTGATGATATGCTCAAAATGCATAGAAATCAGACTAGCAATCCTTTCACCACTTGGTCTAAAAAACGGTGTTAACTTTTTAATATATAGATATAGATCTAGATGAATAGGCATACATAGAATCAAATCAATTTACATTGTTGGTATGTTAACCATTTCCCAAATAGAAACATTTCAGATTGGTCAAAATAAAAAAAGCCGTAGCAGACGACAAAATTGATTATACCTAGATAAAATTAGAACTATTTGTAGATAATACAAAAGACAATGTCGAGGTTAAAGTAGAAAATTCTGATTATCAGCAGTTTCTTCTTTCATCCCAATATTCCCCCCGAACATTTTCTTTACGGGCTGTCAAACCCGGTCTTATTTGGGTAAGGGATAAAGTAGTTACGGAACACATGTTTTAGCAAGTAAGACATGTAGTTTTCAGAGATCAAATGCATTGGGTGCGTTCAGGGTTCTCCCATCGGTAACCGAGTGTTTTTACCATCGGCCACCGATGGTACCATCGGTAGCCGATGGCACCGTCGGCAACCAACAAACTCTGAACGAAAATTGTACCGATCGGTAAAAAAGGCGGATAATCAATTACCAAGAGAGTATTCTCCCCGCAGAGTGATCGTTCGTTTTCAAAAATTATGAATAAAAAGATATTTTCAGAAATAAATGGCTAAATAGAATAACTGTAGCTTCAACTATTACAATAAATTCTATCAAGAAAGCTATTCGCTTGCTATTGAAGAAAATATATGATTAGGATCGCCGTAGTTGGATTGTTATCCGCCATCTTACTGTAATGAAAACGAGGCTACCGATGCTACCCGACTTGTCTACTCTCGGGACAATTGGTTACCAACAAAATATCCATCGGTATGCCGACGGTTACCGATGGCTACCGATGGTTACCAACTGCACCGATGGCTACCGATGGGAGAACCCTGAACGCACCCATTCTAATTAGGGTATAGACTCCTTTCATTTATGTTTTAGTCCGTACTCGCAGAACACTTCCGGTAATCCGAGACTTCTCTGATGAAAATTCGCTCGATGATACTTGGATGTCGCTATTTACAACGGAACGCTGTCCCAGTCAAACACAAAAGAAAATTCCGACACAGCGACATAACCTGTGTCGGAATTTTCTTTTGTTTTTGAATTGGACAGCGCTCTGATGTAAATAGCCACATCCAAAAATCGAAGAGCGAATTTTCATCAGAGAAGACTCTGATTAACTTCCGGAGGCAAACAATGGGTTTATGGGAAATTAACATTGTATACATGTGAATTGTTACTGAAAATAGTAACAAATCGACATTTTCAAAACGAGGCTCCCAAAAAATGCGGAGAAATCGATGACGACGCACGTGCATTCAATATACAGCGATTAAGCGCACGTGCATTCAATATACAGTGATAAAGAGAAGTTTTAAGTGGAACAAAAACTATGAAATTGAATGAATTCGTTGATAGCCGGATAGCCGGTTATTTTATTTGATTTACAGTCAACCGTTCCCAGTTTAAAAATTTCGACTTTTGCCTGTAAGGACGACTTCCGGAGGCTGTTGTGTGTGTGTGGGGGGGGGGGTCGTAGTGGAAACTTGTCCATTGTACCGAATTTTGCAAAAGTTCACGTCAACCTACTTCAGAACATGACATTGGGTATAGGAGAACATATAGAGTGCTAGAATGCCTTATAGTCGTTTTCGGCTGGGAGAATTCGGCCCCCGGATAGGAGGCTCTGCTCTCCCAGTCCCTGTTTGGAGAGGACCCAAGACCACATGCCTTCCAATTTCTTGCTTTCTACATCATTTCCTTATAACAATTTATTGAAAATTAGTGCCCGAAATGAATTAAAACAGCACTATGTTTTCGGCAATTGGATTTTCCATAGAAACTTTATAGAACCTACCATAGTATACTGAACAAAAGTTAAAACTTTACACATACATTGCTTGTCATATTTCTTCTAAATTCAACAAGTAAAGAAATCAAATGAATGTGCTTCGCATCGTTCATTGACTTGGTTGTGCCAAACACTAAACGTTTTGTTGATCTTAATTATGGGGATGAAAAACGGACCCTTTAAGTGTGACAGGGGTCCGTTTTTCAGGTGTGCAATTTATGAATATCAAACATTTTAAATTCCCTATTTGTTTATGTCAAAGGGGGGTAATTCACAAAATTGACAGATTAGACCTTTATTTTAGAGCTTGCTACAAGTGATAAGAGAGATGTTTTGTGGGTTTTTTGGCAACCCGGATTTGACCAATTCCGTAAAAATAATGAATCGTTTATCGCGCGTATGTGGCATCAGATGAAATTAGCTGTAAATGCATTAAGGGCCGTAACTCTGACATTAAAGGAGACAAGGCAATGAAACTTCGACAAAACGATTGCCGAATGCCATGGAAATATTGTAAAAATAAAATCAGGCTTTTAGTTCGATACTTTTTCAGAAACAAGAAATCTTGCAGCGTAAAGTTTTCTCTTTTGTTCAGTATATTGTGCTGATATGGAACAGACATTATCCTTTCATAATTTGTATTTTGTAACTTTCTAAAGAATCAAATTCAATTAATTACTTTTATCCAACTCCGTGTAATTCATATTGCTAACAACTAGAAAGGCCTTTAGACATAACCAGCAAATTTGCTTTCCAACAGTACTTTCAGTACTTTGATTACACTAGTCAAGAGTTTATTTACTTTTGCGCACTGAGTTCTATAGATGCTATGGTCAATTGTTAGCTTAGTTCGGCGCCACTTTCTTTCTAGCTTGCGTCTTCGATGTTTAGCATCATGGAGTTCTTCATTATACCATGGACAAGAAGGCCTCATTGTGATTGTCTTGGTTTTCGTTGGTGCATGATTATCCACGAGTTTCGTTAGTCCACTAATGTATGCAGATACCATACTTTCTGTATCCAAAGACGAGCAGGATTTTAGCACTTCCACGGCCACCAATCCCTCTCATTCATTGCAAAATGCTATGAGCGAAATCTCAGAAGAGGGACTTCCGGCTATGAAGAAACGGGACCCATTTTGAGTAAGTAAACACACGTTGTTACTTTAAATCGGTTATTTTGCTACTTATGGGCTGAATCTCAAAAATCGGGGAATGCTATTCGATGGGGTAATGAATAATGTGTTTTATTGCCAAAGCCCTTTGTTCTAGCTTACCGAGTAAACTTGCAATTACTTTCGAAGTGAGTGCACACACTTATGCTTACAAACAAAACGACACATAAACGACACATAAACGACTCCTACGGCGCTATCATATGCATTTTTCGAATGAGACATGTTCAGTTTACCATTTTATGGTCTCTTTTAGTATTCCGCACGTACGATTTTGAAAACCTTTGTTTATTTATGAGAAAAACAAGTAAGCAATGAAGAAGAGCAGTAAGCTATGAAGAAGCGAGAGTAGCTATGAATAAAGGGGACCAAGCTATGAAGAAGCGCGGACTTCATAATTCTTTCTTGGCACTCACTTATACTGAATGGTTATGCGTTTAGGAAGAATTGAGGACAGGAATTCCAATATTTTTTTTACAAATTTCCATTTGAAAAATCAAATTCTAGACGATAGAACGATATCTATTGTTATACAGCTTAAACATGTATTTAATGCCATCCGGTAACTTACAAGTGCGTAGGACTGGAAACATTTTAATGGGGTGGGGGGCTAAAGCCCCTGTTCTGGCTATTGTCGGAATTTTGGTATTATACACAAATCTTTCAAATTGGACCAGTCTAAATTTTGTCGTGAAATAGGCTAAATGACCTTGACCACACCAAATGACATTCTCCTGTTTTGGAAGCAGATTTTGCCAGTTCTAGTGAAAACATTTTGAGAGACTTTAAGCCATTGGGAGATTTATTACCAAATAGTCTAAAACCTGGAATTTTAGAATCGGTAATAAAAATGTAATCAGAAAAGGATGATGGAACAAGAGGCACAAGAGGGCCTGCATCGTTCTACTGGCTTCAATAAAAGAATTACCCCATAAATGGGGTCTCTAGAATGCATACAAGGTTTTTCTAAGATTTGACCCCGTGACCTGATTTTTTACCCCAGTTAACCCAATTTTATACTCGTCGGAGATTTCATCATTAAAATTATCAATACAAAGTGTCTGGTTAATTGGACAAAAATGTGGCCTCTAAAGAGCATACACGGATTTTATGATATTTGATCCCGTGACCTAGTTTTTTACCAAAGTTGACCCAAATTTGAACTTGTACTATATTTCATTAAGACAATCATTCTGACCACATTTCAGATTGACCAGGCAAAAACGTGGCCTCTACAGTGCATACAATGTTTTTCTAAGATTTGACCCCGTGACCTAGTTTTTGACCCCAGTTGACCAAAATTCAAACTTATCTGATATTTAATCAAGACAACCATTCTGACCAAATTTCAGGTAAATCGGAAAAAATAATGTGGCCTTAAGAAAGCATACAAGTTTTTTTAGACATGTGATCTAATTTATGACCCAGTTGACCCAATTTTAATTATGTACTAAATTTTATCAAGACGACCATTCTGACCGAATTTCAGATTAATCAGACAACAAATGTGGCCTGTAGAGTGCATACAAGGTTTTTTTTGTATAAAATTTGACCTTGTGACCTAATTTTTTACCCCAGTTGATCCAATGCGAACTCGTCTGCATTTTCAACAGAACGATTAAGTCCTTTCAATGTTTAGTCCGTATCCGCAGAAAACTTCCGTTAATCCGAGTCTTCTCTGATGAAAATTCGCTTATTGATATTTGGATGTGGCTATTTCCAAAAGAGCGCTGTCCCACTCAAAAACAAAAGAAAAGTCCGACACAGCGACATAACTTGTGTCGGAATTTTCCTTTGTTTTTAAATGGGACTGCGCTTTGATGTAAATAGCGATATCCAAATATCTAAGAGCGAATTTTCATCAGAGAAGACTCGGATTAACTTCCGGAGGCAAACAACGGGTTTATGGGAAATTAACGTTGTATACATGAGAATTGTTACTAAAAATAGTAACAAATTGACAATAAAAACGAGGCTCCCAAAACATGCGGAGAAAACAATGACGTCGCACGTGCATTCAATATACAGCGATAAAGCGCACGTGCATTCAATATACAGTAATAAAGCCAAGTTTTAAGTGGAACAAAAATAATGAAATTGAATGAATTCGTTAATTAATAGCCGGTAAGATGGTTATTTTATTGGTTTTATTGTCAACCGTTCCCCGTTTAAAAATTTCGCCTTTTGCCTCTAAGGACGACTTCCGGAGGCTGTCGTGTGTTGGGATTCTTAGAGGAAGTAACCTTATTCTGACCAACTTTTAGATTGATCGGACAAAAAATGTGGCCTCTAGAGTGCATACAAGAAAAGAATAACCGACGGACGCATGACGGACACAACGCAATGACAATAGCTCGACTGGCCGCTAAAAACATGTAAATAAGATCTGTTATAATTCAAAATACATGCAATGTATCTTGTGTAGGCTTAAAATTATTAAAATGTAAGGGTTCTTATACGGTTTGCCCAGTTTGCCTAAATAGTTTACAATGACATTGGTGCCCGCATGTGCAGTCCTATGTTATTTACAAAATTATATCATCATTCCAAATATAACCACATTGTATACTGAAAAGTCTTGAAGTAGGCTAATTTGGAAATTAGATTGATCTTACAATCCTAAATGTGAAATAGTATTAACAATAAATTCGTATCACTTTCCGGGCGAAAATTATAGCGAAAAGGCAAAGTTAAGAGTCAAAATCCGACGCTTTGAATATTCGAGCTCTTCTTCATCGCGTATTATATCTTCTTCATATCTAGTCCCGTTTATTCATAGCTGATCTCTCTTCTTCATATCATATTACTTTTTTAGCTTTTTCTCTCTATCATAAAATCAGTCATTGGATTTTAATGGATCTATATATAAGATGAAGCATTCTAAGCTTATGGGACCTGAATAGAAGGGAATAATAGTAGTATTTAAACCATAATTTTTCGATCAATTTTGACATATCTTCAAAACACAGCACTGTGATCGCATGACAAAGCAGTTTGAAACAAACACGGTGAGACCATGCCAAGGAGACATACTCTAAAAGAAGCTTAAATACACTCACCATCGAATAGCATTCCCCGATTTTGGATAATCAGCCAAAAACTGGCAAAATCACCGATTTAAAGTAACAACGTGTGTTTACATTCACAAAATGGGTCCCGTTTCTTCATAGCCGGAAGTCCCTCTTCTGAGATTTCGCTCATAGCATTTTGCAATGAATGAGAGGGATTGGTGGCCGTGACTTCGGATTCTACAATATCTTGTTTAAAAGATTCTATATTTATGGATCGCAGTTTTCTGAAAGACACAGTTTTTCTAATGGGAGGTGGTCTTGAAGCCAATACAGTACACAAAATTGCATAGTGATCTTGTATAATGTTACCATTTCCATCCCCGAGTCCAGGATCAGTTATCACTATATCAGATATAATGTTTTCTGAAACTCTAGTTATGATGACATCAAGGGTATGGCCGGCACAATGTGTTGGTTCATTAATATGTTGAATCATGCCACATGACTGTAACATACTATTAAACTTGATAGTTTCACTTTTAGATTTGTTATCAAGATGTAGATTCAAATCACCTGTAATAATTGTATGTTATAAATTCGGAATACCCCCGTCAATTTTCTCGAATCATACATCGGATGTAGGTTATGAATCTATTTTAAATTTGAAACAACGGTAACAAAATTGTAGCCTTAAACAGGCAAGAACATCAAGAATCGTGATTCGAATGTTCCTTTGCTTTTGTCAGGATGGAAATGTAGCCTTAGGTTGTAGACGCGGAGTTGTGAGTAACCGGCTTTATATTACAGGTTTTTATTCTACACGGACTACGGGCGTAAGCACAATTTACCGAGAATCTGTAGAGCATTCATGGACGGCGGCCATAACGTGGATCTGAAGTTGGGCAAGCTAGTGTCACCCTCAAGTATTAGTGTAGATACCACCAGCCAGTAAGTTCTATATGTGACCCGTCGCGCTTAAAGAGACCTTATCCGAACTCCAAAAATCCAAATTTCGACAAACTTGTCAGACTCAGCACAGGTACACCATATCCCGTATGCGAACAGTGAACATATTGTAAGATAGGGACAACATTTCTGATTTAGAAAATTACATAAAAGTGAAAAGTGTCGGCCCTAGTCTGGCTGCGCGGACTGCGCAGACAGGCTAGGGTCGATATTTCTCACACACCCGATAAGGTCCCATTTAGCGTGACGGGTCACATATGTTTATTTATAAGTTTATACGAGTATTGCTGGATTCATTTGGCATGACATTGACATTTATGAAAAGCATGTCCGTATTTGGCTAATATCAACTATACACAAAAAGTCTTAGAAATCTGAATACACGTACATGATGCAAGAACATGGGAGTGAATTATTTTACGAGACAGCTTAAACGGATAATCTGTGAAAAATAAAAAAGTTGCCATCGAGATCGCTAACGATAATGCTTGTAGCCTGGTCATGCTGGTCAGTAACCTGGGCCGTATTATCCAAGATTTCTCAGTCTACTGGTTATATTACAAGCATCACAATCCCATTTGCGGCCAAAACTACCAATCGGATTTATTGTTGTGTGATATTAAATGTGCACTTGAAATAAGACTCGTTGGTGAATAACACCATCGGTCTTGTTTCTGAAATGCTTTATAAATGGTCAATACGTGATATATTTTTGTTTACAGGCGTATCTACTGGACTGATTACAGACTGGACCAAATCCAGACATCTGATTATAATGGGCTACATGTGTAAGTAGTTGGATTTTTGTGTATGACTGTCCCTTTTCCAAACAGAAAAAATATACCAGTGCGAGTAACTGTTGTAAACCACAAAATATTTGTGTCAAAATGAGTACAAATATGTATGGTATAACAGGGAATAAGAAATAAATTGCATGAATCATGTTATCTTGTCTTAAACAAAAGATATCGCGCACCCTTTGTATTTCCGATTATAAAACATTTAAGGAACAATATTGTTTCTTTTCGAAAAACGAGCAGCCTTTTACGAAATAATATGGGTACAATCTAATACAAAAACCGTTTCAGGTTCACAATCCTATCTGGAGGTCTAAATATTCCCGCACCCGTGAGCTTGACCATGTTTGAGGACCAGCTGTATTGGGCCGACATCACCAAAATGTCAATTATGCGTGTCGGAAAGTTCCGGAAACGGCGTCTGGCGCATGTGTACTCTACAGCGGAAGCGAGGCCTACTTCCGTTAGAATTATGCACGCAGCTTTACAACGATTTACTGGAAGGGGTAATAGTTTTTGCTTATAACTACTGTTAAAGAAAAAGACGTAACATTGGTCTTTTGTATTGGATTTATTCACAAACAAGCTCGTAGGTACAGGGGGCTTTGGGGTGTGTGGGTATAAGCAAAAATGCAAATATAAAATTGCTTCCTACGGGCCTGTCTAATGAACACAATTTTTGATAATCAGCATGTTTTTTTATTCCAACGTTTTTTGTTTTTTTTTTCTTTTTAACTTTTTCAATTGGATATAAGAAGCAGGTCTCTTCTTTATTAAACTGGTTAATAATGAAAACGTATACCGTCACTTTTTTCGAAAACCTCGTAACTACGACTTGTTTGTAGCTGTAGTACGTAAAAAAGTCATTGAAGAAATCGACGATATTGAATATTGTAGCATCAAACCCCTGTGTGATGTCCACGTGTTCCCATATCTGTGTACTGAGTCACGTGACAGATAACAACAGGCTGGGATACAGATGTATGTGTGAAGCCGGGTACAAGATTGCCGCAGATGGAACCTCCTGTCACAGTAAGAAACGTTAATACTAGTCTTTCAAAAAATCCCAAAGGGGAATTAAAGTCAATATTTGTTTTAAAAAAAGTCACCCTGTTGCAATATTTCTATCCGTACCGGGGTCTTTTTTTATAAGAAAACACGGTACTGTTAATTAAACTACATTTTTCTCATCCATGACAAAAATGTAGACCTGTTTAAAAATATTGCCCACGACAATTTCAAGTTTTTTTTGTTTTTTTTTTTTTTTAGATGTCTTTTTTTAGATGTTTTTTTTTAAGATGTCTTTTTTTGTAAGAAAAGAAAAAAAATTAAGACAGTGAAAAAATGCTTGCTACAAGCATATTTTTCATTTTCCACATTGTTTCCAAAAGCCTTTATCTTGTACGGCGTCAAAAATATCGGATTTGTGGGAATGGCCAAATACTTGTTTTCAGAGGTACCCTTTACCCACACGTTTTTCTTCTGATCTCTCATGAAACAAAATATGTATTGGTTCAGCACCAAACATCACTAATTTTGCAAAATTCTTGGTTTATAAACGGGATAAATGATAGGGCAGCACATTGAGAAGGTTTACAGTAATCTAAACTGTCATTTATGGCAATTACTTAGACTCAGAATTGGCAAATAATAAAGCTTTTTGAACTAATCAGTTTGAACTGAAAAAAAAGATTTTGATACAGTAATGACCGAAAATATTAAATACAGGTATTATTGAAGTCAAAGTGACTACTAAACGGTACATAAATTATCGTTTTTTTGTTTTTTTTTTTTTTTTTTTTTTTTTGCATATTCTGGATGTTTTCAATGCAAGGCGTATCTTTTGTCACAATCTAGTAAAACGATTCTGAAGCCATGCAAGAGTATCATGATATAAAACCGCTCTAGACCTCGACCGCGCCGATAGCATCTTATCGTGACGAAACGGGTTAGCATACTGCACAACGTCATTTCATCAGCCCTGCGTTCAGTAAGACAAAACGTTAGCTAACTTTGGCCGTTTCATTCGGAATACTCGGTCAATTCTGTGAAATTTGTGTCAAAGAAGTTGTGACTGTTGCTAACGTTAACTAACGTTTTGTCTACTGAACGCAGGGCAGTTATCATGAATCGTGAAAACTGCATACACTTTATGCGTAAAGAACCGCTTCTGATGCAATTTTGTTAAATATTATGTCGATTCAAGCTCATTTCATGCTCTGAATGATTATTTCCAGAAATAACTGAGTTTCTGTTGTTTGCCACAAAGCACGCTGTACGGGGTATACCGCTGGACGGAACGGACCGCCGCAGTTTGGACGCCATGGCACCAGTACTCGGACAAACCAGTACTCGACAGGGCTATAGCTTTGTGGCTGTGGATTTTGACGCCAAACGAGAAGAAATCTATTTCTCCGATATCTACAATAAAGCTATATTCAAGTCGCCGACCAATGATACAGGTAAAGAAAGTTTAGTTTTTTAACCAGATCTTGACTAAATAAGTACCCGACAGAAAGTAAAGCTGCGTACACGAACAATTTGACCTCTGTACTGGTATTTGGAATCTAAATATATCTAATGGAAATAATAAATGGCATATTTAACGTAATTCGCATTTCATTAGATAACAAACAATACCTGCAACTTCGTTCTGCAAATTTACAAATAGATCTATCTGTAAACAACAAATTGATTAGGTTATATAAATATGGATAAGCAAAATCCATAATAATAAGACTCTGGGTAACCATATTAAATTCCGTTGTCGTGGTAAATCTTTGCACGAAATGCCTGGGTAACTAATAAAGAAGTAATTACATTTATTACAGATGTAACGCCCGCCTTAGCAACCGACAACCGATCTGTGGAGGGACTTAGTTTTGATTGGATATCCCGGAATCTGTATTTTGCGGACTTTTATGCCAAAACACTGTCCGTGATGAACATAGACTTCCCGAATCAAAGACGTATACTACTGAACAATCTTGGAAGTCCTAGATCAGTGGTCGTTCACCCAGCTAGAGGGTAAATAAGCATCAAGTATAGTCCGTATATTGAAAATGTTTAGAAAAAATAATATGTGACCCGTCGCGCTAAAAGGGACCTTATCGGGAGTGTGAAAAATATCGACCCTAGTCTGTCTGCGCAGTCCGCGCAGCCAGACTAGGGCCGACACTTTTCACTTTTATGTAATTTTCTAATTCCGGAAAGATTTCTCTGTCTTACCAAATGTTCATTTTTCGCATACGTGATCTGATTGACCTGTACCGAGTCTGACAAGTTTGTCAAAATTTGGATTTTTGGAGTTCGGATAAGGTCCCTTTTAGCGTGACGGGTCACATATAAGTACAATTTCGAATTTCATATTGTTGTAATTTTACATGTGGTGGTTAGAATCTTGCAGGTGTATCACACTTAAGGACAGATCCTCCAGTTGTTACTGCGCAACTTACTGCGCATATCCTAAATAACGAAAAAAAGCTGTTTCAGTAATTGGCCTTTTCAGAAAATGTATTTATTAACTTTAGTTAATGTTTGGTTGATGAATGGCAAGACCTTATTCGGTTATTTCCATTTTCTCTGTTTGATCAATTAAAGTGTAATAGTACTCGGATGGTACATTTTGCTTTCTGTCACACGTTCCGCATGTGGCGTTAGCGATCAGAAAACGGAGCAACAAAGGCAAAATGGCGTGTTTATGAGCTAGTACGTTTCAGATGGACACAAAAGACGACACTTTTTATTATCTAAAGCTTGTTATAAGGAAGAAAATGGATAAAGGTAGTGAAGTAATTTCGGACAGAGCTGCAAAAAGTAAACCAAATTTTACTTATAACTAAGGAAAACGCTTGGTTTGATATATTTTTCTTTTCTTGCTTTTGCAGGTATGACCAAGCACTATGTCTAT
Source organism: Fragum sueziense (assembly GCA_963680895.1). NCBI lineage: Eukaryota > Metazoa > Mollusca > Bivalvia > Cardiida > Cardiidae > Fragum > Fragum sueziense. Next base: position 12,038,891 of record OY804609.1, on the reverse strand, counting down.
ACCAAAAAAGAAAAAAATTCTTACCGCTGGAATATTTTTTATTATCGGAAACGTTGCGAAAAAAGAGAAATTTTAGTTACTTTTGAGAGAATGTCTTACTAAAAATTTCAAAATCATCACTAAATATTCCCAAATTGATATTCATTTAGACAGAATAAAACATATTGAGCACAACAAAGACTTATTTATGTAATCCTAGTCATTTCGAACACCTTTTTTGTGGGTATTTAAGTGACACCTCATTTCTGCAATTTTAGACAAGAGTAGTCTCCCTTGAAATCCAATAACTTTTTAATTCGCTTAGTGACCTATAGTTTTTAAGTCATTTTTTTACTTCTTGTATATTTAAATATCAGTACAGAAAAAATAAAGAAAATCTTACCGTAGGAAATAAATGGAGGATCTGTCCTTAACAAAAACTATAGGCCTTGTCCTGTCGCGATATTTTGATACATGTTTAGAAAAACAGTAGGTCACTAACAATACAATTTCGATCTACAAATTGTTTTAAATTTTACATGTGATGATTCTAATATTGCAGGTGTCTTTGAGACACCTGCAAGATTCAAACCATCGCATGTAAAATTGTATTGGAAATTAAGAACGCTTTTGCCGTGGTTTATATGCGTTATTACATGGGTAAAAGTAGACATGTGTCGTAATTTATACTGGACTTTATTATCGGCATAAGAACATGTACGGAAACTTTAAATGTCTAGTATGATATGCGCTTATTTATAAAAAAAAAGATGACGACTTGTTGCCGTTGCAACGGTAGTATGAAAAGTTGTCAGACGTATTTACAGTTTCCTAGCAACCATTTCGTCGCTTCGTTTTTGGAGTGCGCTAACTCCATTTTTACAAAAATCCGTATCGTTGTGTTTGTATTTTTATGCTCTATCTCCTGAACACCAGATATCCTCGATTGGCGGGCTGGTTTTGAGAAATCGCGTATGCATATTGCTCTAGCTCCTGATTTTTTTTCTTCAAGTTGATCTGAATTTTATCCTACCGGGGTATGTCCAGGATATAGAGTAATGTAGAGTGCCTGAAAATTTCTCTCATCCAATGAAAATAAGAATAAAAACCACGTGACCTGTTATGTGACACAAACACGAATTCCGATTACAAAATGTGACCAATCAATTTCTATTGAAGATTTTGATAATATGTAAGTACATATATGTTAGCAAGTCAATCGTTAACCATTTCAATGCTATCTTAATCAATGGCCGTTCACAATAACACTATATGCGTGCCGGCATTCTGATTACCAGTCCTCGTTGGATAGAATAGCCAGATAATCTTTAAAAAATGTAATTGAAAATGATTTTGGCACACACGTGCTCCAACAGGTAGGTTTTTTTCAACTACAACTCATGTAGCCATTATAAAAAGCAAAATATATTTCTTTAGAACGGAAATGATATGAATCTGTTGCAGTTTAAATCTATGTAGACTGGAGTCTGTATCCTTCACGATGCCATAAAAAGTTGAAATCCATTTGTACTCGAATATTGTTTTTTTTTTTTTTTTTTTTTTTTTCCTTGCTTTATCTAGAACAAATGCCACCGGTTCATAATACAACCGCAAGCGTTGTCCCATTTCTACGGCAAAACGACATTTTGTCTTTTCTTATGATTAGTAAGGTTATCCTATATAGCAAATAGTGTTTTTCTGTGTTGTTTTTATCTATCTCCTTTAAAAGTGAAAAGTGTGTTCGAAAATGACAAAATTTGCTCCAAACAGAAATAATGATTTTTCTCAAAAAAAAAAGGCTCCATCGTTTCTTATTAAATTGCGCATGTGGATAGATAAGGTTATTTCATACTGCCATGCAAAATTTGGGTCAATTTCAAGCAGAGATAAAAAACAGTTATGAAGGTCTGAATCTTTTAAAAGTCGATTTTCTCGGAAAAGTGTTTTTGGTAGTTAGCGCGGTCTAAAAACGAAGCCACGATTTCTAAGAAACACTTGAAAAAATCAATATGCATACATGTTTTCCGAAATTGTCTGTACTTTTAATGCATGTTGTTATCTGCTAAACGTAAGAGACCCACGGGTAATATGACAGTTCTAGTTTAACACAATCATCTTTTTTACGGAAAATATGTGGGTGGTGAAGAATCATATCCCATTTCTGAATATTGGAAGTATGCATATCTGTAAACACTGATACTTTTTTGAGTGTTTTCTTTATTTTCATAATCTAACGTTAATTTCTATAGATCTATTTGTATTTCATTTCTATCGCCAGTTACGTGTTTTTCGCTGATTGGTTAAAAGACGCCACATCCCATCCGTTTATTGGCCGTTGTGCGGGCGATGGGAGTAACCTAGTTAAGATCCACAGATACGAACTAGGCTGGCCGAATGGTCTGGGTGTAGACTATGCAACGGACAGGGTATACTTCGTAGATGCATTCTTTGATAGGTACATTTTTCCTTGTACAAAATACCTTATTTTATCTATTGTACTCTTGATACCGCTATGCACTTTTAAACAACCGTTTTTCAAACCAAAGGTTGTCTTAATTTGTCGTGCTTGTTGAGGAAGTGTGTTTATCTCTTTCTATAGCAATATCACTGGTGGTGAACTCGGACAAAGCGAGGAACATTTTTCATGAACACAAGGTACAGATACTTCATGTCACATCCGGATTTTTGTAAACAATACACGTGGTATTTTGTTTTACTTCTCTTTTCGTCTTTTTTTTAAAGGATGCACTCAAATGGAAGTTACTAAGGTATGTAGATATGATTTATGATACGCACGAATATATCAGTTTTATCGATCATTATTTTCAAATGTTATAAACGGATTGCAAGTGCACAAAGCGCATATTGAGATCATGTGGGTTGATCTTAATCGCCCGAACGAAATGGTACGATATCACTGTTTATGTTTATCAACTTGCATTGCAAGTAAACAAAAAAGACATATAAATGTACAAATAAAGGCTGTAAATGGCAGTTTTTGGTGTCATGTCAGTGAAAATCATTGTGCGGTTTCTTCGTGACAACGTTACAGCATGTTTGCGATGTTATCTTTTCCAGCTACGGTGTTTTATGACCACATGTTTGATAAATTAATCGATTGCACTGGACTTAACGGCACATTCAAACATTTATTCGGTAATATCGCACTGATTTGAGCATCTAACCATAGATTTTCGGCATCAAATTCGAGCACCAGGTACTTGTTTCATCATCATCATCATCCTCATCATCATCATCATCATCATCATCATCATCATCATCATCATCATCATCATCATCATCATCATCATCATCATCATCATCATCATCATAATCATCATCATTTTTATCGTTACCTTGGAGTTTCACCGGTAAGATTTTCGTTATGCCTTCTTAAATTTGGTACAGGTGGAGAATAAGCTATTAAATGAGAACAAGATGGATCTTGATCAGACAGTGCACATGCAAAGTCTGATCTGGATCCATGTTGGTCGCAAAAGCCTAAATGAACGTTTCCAGATCTATACTGTAATGTTTGTCATTACCATTATCACCATTTGTTCTAAGGAGGATCCACTGTTTCACACATCCCAGGCCCGTACGAACAGGGGAACTCTGGAGCCCTCCCCCCCTCATAGTTGGCAAAAATGCCGAATTTTCATCATTTCACATTTAAAACTTATGGCAAATCTAATTTAGCCCTCCCCCCCCCCCCCCCCCAAATATTAAACACTGGCCCAGACAGGGCCCATATGGAATTGCTTTCTACGGGTATGCATTCTAAAGTATACTAACGGGTAAAGTTAACTGTGTGCATTTCCTTTTTAATTAACACCTTGACTGCATACGGTACATGAATAAAATTTTACAAATGCACATTTAATCTTTTACTTTCAATAATTGTCAATGTATTACTTGTTATTACCGTAACAATTCCTGAAAGTGGATAAGGATAAGATTCGCGTTTACAAGACATTTTCGAGTGTGAACATCGTTGGTATTTATACATGCTATGCAATTGTCCTTAGAAAACAATAGATGCTGTCTAACCCAATGAAGGTAATGTTGTCAATAACATCGTAGCAAGACTATGGGTATCGCAAGACGTCTGAAACGGATGGTCTAATCCGTTAATCAGCCTCTACTGCTGATAGAACTCAACTCAGGAAGCAATCTAGCCTATCTGTAACGTTTGCCTTTTTCTGTCGATTTCACAGGTAGTCGTTCCGATAATGGTTGTCTTGTCGGAATGACGTCACGTGTAGACGTTGGATGTGTTGGAATCGTCTCAAAATTGTAGCATGGCAAGTAAATCGAAAACAGTCTAATTAATGGGGTAATTCGACTGTTTTCGATTTACTTGCCATGCTTTAATATCTTTTAGTATTTATTTCGGTACATTTATGAATAATCCTAAAATTGGCGACCATTTGCATTAGACAAGTGGCTACTTTCTTATGACGGGGAGTAGGCCTATATTTGTGCTACTATAATCAAATCCATTTGTTTCAATATTTTAGATTTCTTAAAGATAAAATGTTAAAAAAAGACGTCTCACTACATTTCTCCTGAAACAAAAGTTAACGCTCATGATCTGTTTTCATGACTTTATAACAATACGACGTCGTTCCCACGTTTTGTGTAATTGACGTTGAAGTGCGTATAGCAAACATTGAATCAAAAAAAGAATAGATCTATACTGAAAATAATTTGGCTCCTTTTTTCTTAATATTTTTCTTTCATATTTTCTTAATTAGTACACACATTTTAACTTCTCAACATATAAATCAATGTATTTTGACATCTGGAGCAGTCAGCTAGACAAATTGGCGGACGGGTAGAAAAACGGACGGACGGGCAAACGAAGCACTATCTTCTATATGGTGGTCATTACTGAAAGCCTTCTAATTGGGGGCTGCAATACCAGATAGGCCTATTGTTTTGGAAATGATTATTGTATACCATTAATTCGTCTTTGAAAAGAATAAATTTTATCTACTACGGTATATATAGACCTAGTGACGTTTTTTCGGACAAACACTAGTGCTTCGTCGGTGTAAATCTAAAACGTCACAAACTCAACTTTATTGAAGCTGTAGTTACGGGATTTTATAACAACACCTACGATTTATCCATATTTAACCGAAAACCCATTCTAATGTTAGGACAAAAGTCATTGCAATTCGAACAGCCATTGAAAATGTTCACGGTATCATGAATAAACCGTACAAGTCCCCTTCAAAAAACGTTAACTACGATTTTCACATCGGAAAAAAACTTCTACTCCAAGAATTGTAATACCAACTTCAGAATCAGTCAGAGAAATAAAATAACAAAACTGACAATAGCCTTTAAGTGTCTCTCCGATTCGTCCATATTGTTTTGGGCGGATAAACACGTGCAAATCGTTGTGTACATGCTCAAACTACTAAAACTGGTTTTTAAACGCGCATTCAAACATGAAGTATCTGTACCTTGTGTTCATGAAAAATGTTCCTCGCTTTGTCCGAGTTCACCACCAGTGAATATGAGGGTTGCGGTTTAAGATTTCTCCAACCCTTTTTGCGTTTTTGTTTTTATCGTTATTTTATTACTCAATTCAGAGTTGGCTTTTAAAGAATGTTCTTTACCTGAATGTCAGCTCTTAAATTGTATAATATATAGCTCTCTTGTTCACTTGCTTGGAAAAAAGTAAAAACTGTTCTCAATTGCTTAAGGTAGAATAATCGTAATTTTGCCATTTTGAAATTCATAAAACATCGGATTTTTTCGAGCCGCGTCGTTGCGTGTCCGAACATATTCGGGCGCGGTCGTAAACATTCGTCGGTGGAAAGTTTCACCGCCGAATGCTTTCGACGTCGCCCGAATAATTCCGACGTCTCGCGAATCTCATTACGGATGTTTTACCTTAAAATCATATCTTAGGTTACAACATTCCAATTTAGACGGAGGTGATCTACAAACTGTAGCAGGATTGAGTCTGGTTCATCCCTTTGGAGTGGCCATATTTAAAGGTAATGTTGCTGTGTTTAGTAAGATGTTTTTTTCAGGGGGAGGGGGGCATATTCTGTTTCTTGGTCGGGTTATATAACGCTGTTAGTAGCGCGATAATAGGGCTTGAATCCCGGCATAAACAATTATGCTTTCCATCATTTCGTCCTCCCCCAATGAGTGGCTGGTTGAACGAGCAGCCAAAGGCTCGGGAAGGATGGTGCAAAAACAAAACTAAATCTGTATGAGCGTATGCCGTGTAAAACATGATGTTTTTCAAATTGTCAACTTGAAATAAAACTTTGGTGGACTGTAAACTGCATTTCTTCGTGTACTTGCATCTGATTCGCAGTATCTGATTCGCATTGCATTAAGTACACTTTCGAAATACTTACAATAAAACCTTTAATTGGGCCAAACCTAGTGGCTGGAAATGTCGGGACTCTACCAAAACAACGAATTACTTCTGAATCTTTGATATGACGAGATCTTAAAAATCATTTTAGCATTTGAGACCAACATGACCAAGATAAGTCTTTTTACTTTGTTTATATTACTAAAGGACTTCATATTTGTGGCTCGATCAACCAGTAAGAGGTGGGTAAAGACGTTCTAAATTTGATATTTCAAATCTGAACACTACGTTATGTGTATTCATTTGAACCGTGTCGATGCTTAATTTATTTACATTTTCCTTTTTTTCACAGATTACATCTACCTGACAGACTGGAAACTACAGACCATCAGTAAAATACACAAAACAAACGGACATGTACAGATACTGGCTAGTGGGGTGGAATTCTTACGTAGTCTTAAAATTTATGCACCGGATTTACAGAAAATACCAGGTATGGCACATCAACATTAACCCTGGACATCTGCATATCGAGGCTTTTCCACATACACCTCGTAACTGCAGCTTGTTCTAAGCTGCAGTTACGATGTTTTTGTTGAAAAGCGACGATATATGGAAATGAACCTGTCACGGGTTAATATTGATGCACTACATGTATATTCTATTTTTAACATATCAATCGATTTGTCCAATTAAATGGTAAAATGGTTTTGTTTTTCATATCAGAAATAAATTATCTAGCATTGTATTTGTAACAATTTATTCGAAAATACTGATTGTGTATCAGTTTCAACATCAGCCGAAATGAGTAGCGCATGAAATATTTTATTTTTTACATGTCAGTACTCCACACTAAATGAGATCAATTTGTGGTACAATGCACACACTCTTTATGTCAGAAACTAGATGGACACTCGGTAATTTAAATTCTATGCTTATCCGTTTCATTTGATTTATTCCGATACGAATAAACGTTGTTTTCTAGAGAATCACCCATGTGCGGAAGATAATGGAGGATGTTCAAATATGTGTTTTCCGGTTCCCGACTTGTCTGGTTTAGACCGGAAGTGTGGATGTCCTTACGGCATGAAGTTGGGAACGAATAATCGCACGTGTATTGATGACCCGGATGAAAAAGGACCGGAAGGTACGTCATTGTCTTTTAGAAAATTAATTTAGAGAGATAAGAATCAATTATCTACATGTCCTTTTTGGAATGTTCACTATTCAATACTTTACGGATTTGTAATAAAAAGTGTCGAATGGTCTGTCCCTCTTGCCAATAAATGAATTGCCGTAAAGCATAAAGATGATATTTACCTTTAACTAACACATTATTAAATCGGTGAGCATATAGCTATCACTGCTTTTCTTCGAAAACATCCTAACTGCAGCTTGAAAAACGCTGCTGTTACGATGTTTGCAAAGGAAAACGATGATATAAACAACGTTTAATAAATTGGTGCCAAGGGCGGATCCGGGGGGGAGGGCTAGCCCAAGATTTTTTTCCAGGGGGGGGGGGGGGGGCTCCAAGCTCAAATTATGGCTTAAAATGTAACAAATATGTAACGTTACACTAAATTTGTATAGTCAAAAGTTGATTTTCGGCTAATGCCAGTAGGGGTCCGGACCCCCGACCCCTTCTAGATCCGTCCATTGGTGCTTTTCGACAAAAACCTCGTATGTTACAGGCTGTGCCCAATCCACGTCATTCCAGTGTACAACAGGGCGATGTATACCTAACCATTACCGATGTAATGGTGATGACGATTGTTTAGATTACAGCGACGAGGCCGACTGTCCGAGAGGTGTGTATAACGCTTTGCTACTACCGATTACCGAGCATGACCTGATTTGGACATTCATGATATGGTCGCTTTTCAAAAAAAAACTCTTAACTGCAGCTTGTTTTAAACTTCAGTTACAAGGTTTTTGTTGAAAATCAGTGATACAATTGATTGATTGAATACAGTTAAATGCCGCCTTCAACATTTTCGACCAAACAACTGCGAGAGATTTGGACCTAAAAGTTTCAGTACCTATATTAGTAAAAAAGTGTTTTCTTCATGATGTGTACAAGGAAGAATAAGCCCCTTACATGCAAATGACAATATTGCTTTAACGATCAAATTCATGGTTCAACTGTTCTTAATATTTTGACAAAATGAAATAGAACTTAGCTGAACCATTTTTATAATGATAATTAAACGTAGTATAGTGGTATCTTAGTGTAAAATTAGAACGACTTTGTCAGTATCGCACCTGCGCGAAAATATATGATGACGTCATTCCTGCGTATGCGCCGTCATGGAGCGAAAGAGACCCATATACTACTACTAATCATACTGATCCTTTCTCTGTATCTCAGACTGTCCATAAACTGTTACATCATAATATATGACAATGACAATAAGATCCCCTATATCGCAATGCAGTTCTTAACATTCTCCAGACTGAAGGTGTAGGTGCTGATCCGTCTAACAGAGAGAGACCAACACAGTGAGTAATCATAAAAACAACAATGATGCTTTTCAACAAAAACCTCTTGCTGCAGCTTGTTTCAAGCTGCATTTACGGGATTTTTGTTGAAAAGCGAAGAATTGCAGCTGGCAGCTCACCAAACGGTTGTGTGGGTGTTTTTTTTATCTTTTATTATATATTTTTATATATTTTCCTACAGAGAATGAGTGTCCGCTGAACAAGTTTCGCTGCGGTAATGGTAAATGTATCAAGTTAAGCTGGAAATGTGACGGGGATAATGATTGTGGAGATATGTCAGATGAGAGACAGTGTCGTGAGTATAATTAACCCTTTCCTAAACAGACAATTTTTAGGGTGATCCACATCAAAAACTGATACAAATGACAAAATGGAAGTTATTAAAGATGGGTTTTGTGTAAAATATGGCACAGAAAAACGTCTCGTCTATATTGAAGAGTTTGTCAGCCAAGCTCCTTCTGCATGCAGGTGACACTGTCATAGAAAAAATTATTTTGAACCCATCTTGCTGCTCTACGTTGTACTTTTTCCACTATGTTGATATAGGTTTTTGTGTAAGGGCTCCAAACAGTTGATGTGTATTCTACCTGGGGTCTGACCAAGGTTTTGTATGTTGTCTCTCTGATCTTCTTATTTTTGGTCTCGATGTTTCTGCGGAGGAAACCTAAAGTTTTATTTGCATTTGATGTTATATCGTCAATGTGCTTGTTCCATGAAAGATCTCCAGATATTGTAACTCCTAGATATTTGGTACTGTCCACAGTCTCTAGCACTTGTCCATGTAGCCTGTTATCAAAGGAAATCTTTTTCTTCTTTTTAGTAATATGAAGGACAATGCATTTGCTGGGGTTAAACTCCATTTTCCACGTTTTCTCCCACTGCGTTAACTTGTCTAGATCTTCTTGAAGAGTGATACAGTATTGCTTGTTGTTTATAGCTAAGTAAACGGCAATGTCATCTGCAAACAAACGAACTTGGGAGGTGATATTATTAGGAAGGTCATTAATATATAAGAGAAACGGGAGAGGACCAAGCACCGATCCCTGAGGTACTCCTGACGTGACTGGAACTTCGGATGAACATCCACCTTCTAAGACTTCTTTTTGTGTTCTAAGAAAATATTTAATCCACAAAAGGATAGCATTGTTTACTCCATGTTCCTGCAGTTTATACAAAAGTTTTAAGTGGCTAACTTTGTCGAAAGCCATGCTGAAGTCTAACAAAACTAAATCAGTTTGTTTTCCTTCGGTAAGGTTTCTGGCAAGATGGTCGGTCAGTTGTAGTAGCTTGGTTTCACATGAACGCCTTTCTCTGAATCCATGCTGTAAATCATAAAGAATGTTATTTTTGTCAAAATGTTATATTTTACAGCTAACAAGCAATGTGCACCACAAGAATTCAAGTGTAACAACACATTGTGTATACATATCAGATATAAATGTACTATTAGAGACATATAATTTTCAGCTAACAAGCAATGTCCGCCTCAAGAATTCAAGTGTAACAACACGTTGTGTAAACAATGTACTATTGTCGACATATTTTCAGCTAACAAACAATGTGTCCCACAAGAATTCAAGTGTAACAACACATTGTGTATACATATGAGATATTAATCGCTGCTTTTCAACAAAATCCTCGCAACTGCAGCTTAAAACAAGCTGCAGTTACGAGGTTTTTTGTTGAAAAGCACGAACATGTAATGTTGTCATGTAATTTTGTGTTATATTTTACAGCCAACAAACAATGTGCACCACAAGAATTCAAGTGTAACAACACATTATGTATACATATAAGATATAAATGTAACACTGACAATGATTGCGGGGACGGCTCGGACGAGGGATTATTTTGTGGTGAGTAGATTGCTTCAGGAACGGTATTTGCTAACATTTCTGAATTTTGATTACATTACAAACCTTCAGGTTTGGGCGAAAAGTATGACTCGACCAACCCGATGGATTTTTGCGTAATATGAAAGTTTAACCCTGATTAAGGCTGGTTCGTGAATACTGTCCCAGGTACCGTATAGTGGTATACTGGTAATAGATATTGTCTTCGGTTTGTACTTATAGAACTCCATTTTTTATTTTACAAAATCGTCAGTCCGACTTAATTTGAATAAGTATTAGAAAGGCTATGTAGACTCAAACAAATACTTATATGTTCTATCTACTCTAACGCCAATATTAATTTACATGTATAGTTTGCAAATCTTCCATGTAAAGCGGTTGTTTCCGCGGAAGTATCACGACTGTATGCTTCTGGCAGTATGATAGATATACAGTTAAAATACATTTCTGAAATACCTTGGACATCACCAGAATAGAATTAACCCATTACCAAACGACAAGAATTTGGGGTGCTCCAACTTGAAAGCTAAGTACTGCAAACGACAATTCAAATATTGAAAAACATTGGATTTTTGTAATATATCGCACAGAAAATATTGAGACAAAAGGAGAAACTGCTGGTTATCAGCAGTTTCTTCTTTTGTCTCTATGTTTTCATAAGCCTTTTCTACCAGGGACGTCAAAACCAGGTCTTGTTTGGGAAAGGGTTAAGTTATCCCTCTTGTAGATCTATGTTATATATTTACAGCGGACCATAAATGTCATCCGGGGTATTTCCAGTGTAACGATAAACGATGTATCCCAGAGAACCTTGTTTGTGACGGGGAGGAACATTGCTATTCAGGGGAGGATGAACAGGGATGTCCGCCATTAAAATGTTCAGGTAATATGGGTCTGTAATGTCTTATCCTGGCTTTTCAACGAAAACCTCGCAACTGCAACTTAGAATAAGCTGCAGTTGAGAGGTTTTTTATGAAAAGCATCGTATCGATAAAAAAGTTTTATGTAGCGCGTCCATGTACATTTTTGTGACGGAGAGGAACATTGTTACTCCAGGGAGGATAAGCAGGGATGTTCACCATTAAAATGTTCAGGTAATAGGTCATAAGCGCCAATTTGAAATTGTTTGTGTTTTCGAGGCGTCAGCCATACACTTTCACTTATTTCTACAATTGGGACGAGATCTATAAAATACTTCCAAAGCTTGACTAGCGCTATTGTGTAGAACTTTCTTTGAAATATTGTTACAAAGCCACAGATATCAAGGGTGATAACTTTTCAATATGCAATATTTCACTTATTGTTCATCAAACCCTAAATTTCATCAAACCATATATTTTGGTATTCATTGGAATCGTCTCGGTGAAACGATTCAAATGAAGACTCAAGCGTTGGGGTTGGATTTGCAATAACAAATTAAGAATGTCTTCACGCTCTCTTATTTGTTGCTGTTTTGTTACGTTGTGAGGTTTACCTCTTCACTGTTTCAGGTGACTCGTACAAATGTTCCACTGTGAGACAGTGTATACCCATACAATATCGCTGTGACGGAGCCGTGGATTGCCAGGATTCATCGGATGAAAAGGAATGTCGTAAGTTGGATAATCAACGGAGCGAGATCTCTTACTGACACCTATAGGCTTATACTTATCATTATAAGAACCAAACTTCTATTTTTATTTATTCATTTATTTATTAACTCTTGAAAGTAGTTAATCTTATTCCAGTAATTTTAGCTTCGCATTAAAATATAAATTTATTGGAAAGCACCATATTTTGCCACTGTCCACGATTTTGTTAGTAAGCCTAATACGCACTTATATCTTAATAAAGAGGTCTTTCAAAATGAAGAAATTTGCTTACTAATAATTTTCTCAAAAAGAAGCTCTGTTTTTAATAATCTGAATTGCCAATGTGTTTTCCACTTCCAGCGGAGCGCCCTGATAACGGCTGTTTTACGCACGAGTTTAAATGCACGACAGGCGGCTGTATACCGTTAACGTGGAAATGTGACAGACATCCGGATTGTGCCGACCATTCAGACGAGAGGAATTGTGGTGGGTAGCAGGTTTTTTTTTTTTTTTTTTTTTTTGTTTTTTTTTGTTTTTTTTTTTTTTTTGTTTTGTTTAAGGCTTTTTCTTAAAAAGGCTTTAGGTAGTTCCCCTAATGAGATTCGTGCGACGTCGATTTTCTTCTTCGGTCGACGTAGTTAATATTCGTTACGTATCTGACCGTATTAGGGCGACGTCGTAAACATTCGGCGGTGGAAGGTTTCCACTGCCGAATGTTTACGACGTCGTCCGAATAATTCTGACGTCGCAGGGGGCGCAAATCCCAAGAATGATAAAGAGAAGATTTCAACACGGATAGACGTACAGACAGACCGTCCGGTAGTCAGACGGACAGATGGACAGTGGACGGTAAATGTCCTTAAAGAGAAGTTGGATGAAGTACCGTTATGGTATTTGGCTCCCTTCTATGATTATCATTCGTGTAACAGGAGAAAATGACTCACTTATGTTTTTAGCTCACCTGAGCACGAAGTGCTCAAGTTGAGCTATTGTGGTCGCTTTTTGTCCGTCGGCGTCTGTCCGTCCGTCCGTCTGTCCGGCTGTCCACAATTTGTTTTTAACACTCTAGCATCCACAAATATTGACCAATCTTAACCAAACTTCAACAAGACATGTATGACCATAAGTTCTCGGATGAGTTCGATTTTGGGTCAGATCTGACCAGGAAGTCAGGAGTTATGTGCACTTGAACGTCAAAAATAGCTACTTTTTAATTTGTTAACACTCTAGCATCTACAAATATTGATCAATCAAAACCAAACTTGGATTTAATGTTTGAGACCATAAGTTCTCGGATGAGTTCGATTTTGGGTCAGATCTGACCAGGAAGTCAGGAGTTATGTACCATTGAACGTCAAAAATAGCTACTTTTTAAGTTGTTAACACTCTAGCATCTACAAATATTAAACAATCAAGACAAATCTTAGACATAATGTTGGAGACCATTAGATCTCGGATGAGTTCGATTTTCAGTCTGATCTGATCAGAAAGACAAGAGTTATATGCCCTTGAATTCGACAAAATTGCCATTTTAGGCTGTTTTCGACCTTGTTTACCCTCTAGAATCTACAACTATAAATCAATCAAGACAAAATTTAGACACAATGTTTAGGACCCTAAGATCTTTGGTGAGTCCGATTTTTAGTCTGATCGGTTTAGAAAGTAAAGAGTTATGTGCCCTTGAATTTGACAAAATTGCCATTTTTGGCTGTTTTCGACCTTGTTTACACTCTAGATTCTACAATTATGAATCAATCAAGACAAAACTTGAACACAATGTTGAAGACCATAAGATCTTAAATGAGTAAGATTTTCAGTCTGATCTTTTTTCAGAAAGTTGAGAGTTACGTGCCCTTGAATTTGATAAAATTGCCATGTTCGGGTGTTTTTGACCTCGTTACACTCTAGAATCTACAAATATAAATAATTCAAAACAAAACTGGGACACAATGTTGGAGATTATAAGATCTTTGATCATTTCGATTTTCAGTCTGATCTGACCAGAAAGTCGAGAGTTACTTGCCCTTGAATTTGACAAAATTGCTTTTTTCGGCTGTTTTCGACCTTGTTTACACACTAAAATTTACAATTATTAATCAATCAAGACAAAACTTGGACACAATGTTGGGCACCATAAGATCTCGGATGAGTTTGATTTTCACAACGTTATTGACCATAAGTTCGTTTTCAGTCTTAAAGTCTTGAATATTAATTTAACTGAACAAAATTGTGGCTCATATCATTTTGGTTCAGGTGAGCGATATAGGACCATCATGGTCCTCTTGTTACATTATCTTATCAGACACACCACAGACGTGTTCACCTCGTCAGTTCCGCTGTACCAATGGCCGGTGTATATCACGTGACTTTGTATGTGACAAACAGAACGATTGTGGGGATAACAGTGACGAGGGGTCTAGTCTAAATTGTCGTGAGTATTTCATTAACGCTTTACCTGCTGACTTTAAATAATGTTGTTTTTTTTTTGTTTGTTTGTTTTTTTTTTTTAAAAGAGACATTTCAACCAATTTTTCCTCAGATTCTGACATAATGGTTGAGTATAAAGTACATAGAGGCAGTTTACGCCTACAAGGTTGATCTGATTGCCTGCCAAAGTTTTGCCCGCAACAAGCATAATGTGAATAACATCATTAGAAAGGTTAACATTCGGCACACCGCGGGAGTTATCATGCACAATATCGTTCGACTGAATTACGTTGGCTACTGGTGAGTTTATTCGATGTGGGTGTTGTTTCTCCCTTTTCAGTTTTTTATCGGATAAACGATTCGTTCAGAATGTCTCGACCAATTCTGTCGAGGTGTTCCCAATGATGTATCCTGCTAGTTCACAGCAAAGAATCGCGCAACAATGATTGCACGCCGTATCACATGATTCCACGCCGTGTATTTTGACATTTTCAGCTCCACCTGTCGTGGAATGCCCGATTGGACAATGGGGTTGTCCTGGTAACGATGTGATTTGCATAAATAGTTCTAAAGTATGTGACGGTACGGAAGACTGTCCCGGGGGTCACGATGAAGGGGTAGGATGTGGTGAGTATAGCTGCAAATGATAGGATGACCCTCTTTGTTATCGCGGTACCTGATTGATGCCGTGGATAAAAACAGCAATAAGAGAATGTATTAATCTCATATATTGTATTTTTCTAGGATAAATATATCGTTGTTATTCTTCCAAAAGCTCGTATCTACAGCTTAAAATCAAGCTGCAGTTACGAGGGTCGACATTATGCGACTGAAGTAACATTACATCGCAGTTTGCCAATGTACGCAGTTGGTACATCGGCGAAAATACAAATACTTGTCCGGAATACCGTGACATTGTTCAAGACACGGTACCAGGAAGTTCTACTGCCATAATTATTCGCAATCTGATACCATATTATATAAATATCACATGACTCACAGGGCAATAGTACATATTATCTACCCGAGACCGGTTATATTGACCGAGGCTTCACACGGGTGGTAAACAGAGAAACTAGCTCCAAAAAGAGTCAACGGTATTTTGTTTCCTCGTGATATCCGGCCTTTACCGAGGTAGTTGCATAGAGCGAAAATCTGTAAACAAAGGTAGGTCACAAACACATTTTTTCTACAATTATTTCTTTTACATCGAGTTATTGAAAAATCCGGCGATGCTGTAATATGAAGAAATGGTCTAAGTTTGTTGTGCACGAGAATATACGGTGTTAGTAAGCAGAGTTTGCATACAATCGTTGAAAAACATTTCAAAATCGAAAGTGCAAAAGTTTTTACTTTCGATTTTGAAATGTTTTTCAACGATTGTATTCAAATTCTGCTTACTAATACCGTATATTCTCGTGCACAACAAACTTCGACCATTTCTTCATATTACAGCATCGCCAGTTTTCTCAAAAACTCGCTTTAAAAGAAAATAATTGTAGAAAATGTGTTCGTGACCTACAAATTTTCGCTCTATGCAAGTACCTCTTTTTGGAGCTAGTTTCTCTGATTACCACCCGTGCTTCAGCCGAGGTCAATATTACTGGTTCGAGGGTAGATGCCCTGAGAGGCATGCGATATTCATTTTATTATACCGAAAAAGAAACAACATCAAAACTTTTAATCTACAATTCATCTAACTTTATAAGTCATTCACCGTTAATCAAAAAATGTTAAAATTAACCGAATGCCTTTTCCATTCGTATTTGTGACATGCACGCAAAGGCAGGCTTGCCATCACTTTTGCCTGGTTAATTCCATGATCTAGATCAGAAAGAGATCAGGCTATTTTAAACAGAGGTAAACTGATTTTGCATTTGGAAAAAAAACACAAAGTAAGATAGAATAAAAAATCTAGTTTCAGTATATTAGGTTAGAATGAAAAATGTCGATTCTAATCAGCATGTGCAGTTCACACAGACTGACTAGGATCCATACTTTTTAACATTTTCCAGATGGTCTCTTTTTGCGTAACAAGCCACGGTATTAAGCGTATTTACGTTAAACTAGCTATGATTCAGCAAATATCGTGTTTTGAAACATTGTGACGTCACGGTTACGTCATAAAAACCCAGAATTTCTATTTATAGTACGCTCAGCGGGTAATATGAAAAATTATAACACTCCACCGTAAAATCCATATATAGCGAAAGAAGAACTGCAGCGGGTTTTATTTGACCAATAAAATCTCTATGTAATTATGCTTTGTGTATGCGCCAACACGTCACGTAGCGCCAAGGTAACGTCAAATGACGTCATCAATGACGTCACTTAACCGGCAATGCGTTTCCTACGCCGAAAACTAGATCATGACAGAATTTCCACAAAATAACACATTTAAAATGTGCGTTTTGTTATTTAGAGTGTTATAATGGAGATAATAACAGGTTTAGAGGTCTTTATTTGCCAAATAAAAACCTCTGTGCTCTGAACTACATGTTAAGACAAATACCTCGGCGCGGAGCGCCTCAGTTTTTACCTACACATGTAGTCCGTCGCACATCGGGTTTTATTTGGCAAATAAAGACCTGTAAACCTGTTATTATTTCATAATTATAACACGTTTCCGTAAAATCCATATATAGCGAAAGAAGAACTGCATCGGGTTTTATTTGCAATAAAGACCCTATGTAATTATGCTTTGTGTATGCGCCAAAACGTCACGTGGCGTCAATGTAACGTCAAATGACGTCACTTAACCGACAATGCGTTTTCTACGACGAAAACTAGTTCATGGCAGAATTTTCACAAAATAACACATTTCTAATGTGCGTTTTTGTTATTTAGAGTGTTATAATGGAGATAATAACAAGTTTAGCGGTCTTTATTGCCAATAAAAACCTCTGTGCTCTGGACTACATGTTAAGGTAAATACCTCGGCGCTGTGCGCCTCGGTTTTTACCTACACATGTAGTCCGTCGCACATCGGGTTTTATTGACAATAAAGACCGCTAAACTTGTTATTATTTAATATGAAAAAAAAGGCAAAGCCTCTGACCGGGGTCAACAGCCGTTATTGATTTTTTTCTTTCAAAAAATAGCAAAGCATGAGAATTACGCTTTTGAATTTGTAAGAAATTGTTTAGTGATTTAAGTCCAACGGTAGAAGTGCCGAGCCCAGATAGCCCAGTCGGTGACGGCGGAGTCTTTCCATCCATGGGCCGCGATTTCGAACCCCGAGTCGGTTAATATACTCGCTGACAACTTACAAAAGTCATAAATCTTTAACCAATGGATGTGAATCATCTTAGAAGTAAGAGGAGCTGGATGATCGGATTTGTGGCTCTACTGGTGAGAAAATATCGATAGGAGCCTAATCTACGGTTAGGAGCTCCAGCCTCAGCGATATTACCATATCAGTTGAAAGGGGCATAGGCCTACTGCATACAAATCACATCTGTATAGGTCCTAAACAAGTATTTTGTCATCAACGGTAACTTTCAAATAGGACAACCATAAAATTTGTCGTTCGGGAAAAGGGTAAGATTGGACCAGTCTATACTCCAGCCACTTTGCAAATCAAATTTTGAAGACCCTAGCGAAGTAAGCTTAAGAAAACGTGGAGACAAAATGAATTGCCAAAAACAAACATCTCCCTTTGTCGCAATACTTTCTTTTCTATTTAGTAATTATACAGGTCCTATCTTTATCAACAGCTTCTTTGTAATCTATATAGACTAGTACCTGTAGAAAATCTATATGTATAGTTTGCTTTTAGACATTCTTTCATCAACTGTTCTAAAATAAGTAGTTTTGCTTACATTTCCCCCAATGTTTCCTTCTAAAAGGTTTTGTTTTTAAAAGTACCATTTCTTTGCAAAAGGACCCGCAAAATAACGTCGCTTGACGTTCTGATAATGCGCGGGAACGTCAACGTCGTGGGAACGCAGAAAATGACGCCATATCGGCTATGACATTACAAATAAAAGAGTAGACTGGTTCACTAAATATGGTATAGTTTGTTGATACGGGGATTCAGATAACGGATGTAATTTAACACTAAACCAAATCACAATCTCAACATCTTGGATAAAGCCCGGCAAAAAGACTACCGAGAAATCCGATTGCCAGAAGAAGCTCAAAACGAGGCTAAGACAGCTTGAGCCAAACTCACAAGTAACAAAATCGCTCAAAACTATACGCCCACAATACCGTAAGCCGTGGTCAATTCCATTGACCTCGGTATGAAATAATAACAAGTTTAGCGGTCTTTATTGCCAATAAAACCCGATGTGCGACGGACTACATGTGTAGGTAAAAACCGAGGCGCACAGCGCCGAGGTATTTGTCTTAACATGTAGTCCAGAGCACAGAGGTTTTTATTGCGCAATAAAGACCGCTAAACTTGTTATTATCTCCATTGTAACACTCTAAATGAAAAACGCTCATTAGAAATGTGTTATTTTGTGAAAATTCTGCCATGAACTAGCTTTCGGCGTAGGAAACGCATTGTCGTTTAAGTGACGTCATTTGACGTTACCTTGACGCCACGTGACGTTTTGGCGCATACACAAAGCATAATTACACAGAGTCTTTATTGTAAATAAAACCCGATGCAGTTCTTCTTTCGCTATATATGGATTTTACGGAAACGTGTTATAATTCATAAATATTAACCGGTTAATATTATCTAAGCGGTGAATATTACGAAATATTAGGTTTGTAATTATTGAATGATTAGGTCACGTGAGGTATAATAAAATAATATATATTATATGGACATGTCAATGACCAACTGAGAGTAAATACAAAGGATGTTATTCTTTTAATTCTATAATCTTTAAACCTGCTTGGAACTACTTGTCTGCCCATATGAGTATAGTTGTCATTTAGTCTGCTAAACGATTTTTTATATGGATATTCATTCATACTAAGAATAGAAGAATAGAAAAAGTCAGCGAGCCGACTTCGTGTAATATGAAAATGTATCATTTTATTTCAGGTAAAACTCCTCTCCCAGCTTCGTCATCTAACATTCCTTTCTTTTATTATTATGTTGCTTTTATTTCCGTTACCCTACAATTTTTATTGGTAATGACATAATTAACTTTACATCACATGACTTTAAGTGGCATTAGACATACAGATCAACATAGAATTCCCCTTTCCAGAAACTAAATAAATGCATTCCACCTATGTCATAATGCATGAGACATTCTTTCACTCTTTCATGTTCAATTCTGTTAATAGTTTAAGAGATTTTTACTTTATTTTAGATTTTTGGTTCTTTTTCCCTTGTGCTATTTTCGTGATCTGCTTGTTGTGTATTGCATTTTGAAATCTCTATTTCTCCCATTTCATTGGCTGTTTGTTACGCCATCTTTATGTTTGCCCCTCCCATTTTCCCATGTTTACGAATCAGAGAGAAGTGAATGTTCCATCAACAATGGCGGATGTAGTTACAAGTGTGTACAAACACCACGTGGTCCAGCCTGTATATGTCCAGATGGTCAACAGTTAAATGGTACAATTCAATGTGTCGGTAAGTGATGTCCCTTTAAATTAGTCAATCCCTAATGAGATTCACGTGGCGTCAGAAGTATTTGCGCGACACCGTAAACAGATACATAACGAATATAAATGATCTCGTCTCAAAAAAAAAATCCGACGCCGCGTTAATCTCATTATAGATTGACAACCTTAAATCGTTTTCATGCTCCCCGAAAAAATTTCGGGGGAGCATATAGTCGCCATGCTGTCCGTCCGTCCGTCCGTCTGTCCGTCCGTGTGTCCGTCAGTCCACAGCCATATCTCAGCAACCCTTGGACCAAATTCAATGAAACTTCGCATGTGAACTCCCTGGGATAATGCCTAGGGACCTTTTTCTCCGTTTCTTAATTTGAGGCTGCGTCATGGAAAAAGGGGCCTTAATGTAAAAACTAGATTTTCTCTAATTTCTCCTCATCCAATGGGCAGAATTTAATGAAATTTTGTGCTTATGTGATAAATGAGATGTTCTAGAACATATTCTATAAATAATGTGTGTACAAAAAATCTGTCATGGGAAAAGGGGGCTTAATTTATGATAGTTTTTATTTTGTGACAAACACTTATCGGGGAGCATAATCCGTCTATGACGGCTCTTGTTATTAATCAAATTGAGAGAAAAAAGTTCAAAACAAAAACATATCTAAAGTCTATGCTCTGATGGTCAGCAGTTAAACAGGATCACAAAATGTGTAGATAAGTGTTATAAACAGTGTTCTTATATAATCATCAAACTATTTCCCATCCATATAATACTTGTTGAATTACATTTTCCTATGAATTGTGATAAGCGTTGAAAAAGTTACAAAATTTTCACATTTTTTCCCAAAAAATTCACTTACTGTTTCGCAAACACATTTTCCATTTATCAAATACATTTTCAAGTTTTCACGTTTCAAGTTTTCATACATTCATATTCTATTCTCGTAAATCTACGCCTTTAAGAAATTGTCATTGCATATCGTCGGTCACGTAAAAAATGCAGTTACAAAAACTCATTAAAGCTGTAGTTACGACTTTTAACGTAACCAACGATTATCCTCCCCTTACAGATGCCAATGAATGCGAGACACCCTGGATATGCAGCCAAAAATGCATCAACATAAAGGGGAAATACAAGTGTTTGTGCGACCAAGGATATACGAAGACGGAAGACGGACATCGGTGTCTAGCAAATAGAGGTGGAGTCTTATTTCTGTCACAAAAAAGACCTGGTTTTGGTAGCCCTAATAGAAAAGGCTTGGGAAAACATTGAGGCAAAAGAAGAAAATGCTGATAATCAGCCATTTTTCCGTTTGTCTCTATATTTTCTGTGCTATATTGTGCATGAGGCCACCGTGGCTATGCAGTCAAAAATGTATCCATATAAAGGGGAAGTATACGTGTCTGTGCGACCAGGGATATACGAAGACGGAGGACGGACAACGGTGTCTAGCAAATAGAGATGGGGTGTAAGTCTAACCCGAGGCGCGTTCTTTATGGCGAGATATCTTTAGACGTATTGAGATTTCTTAAGATGTTTTAGGATAAAGCGTTCTTTAGAGCAAGATTTACAAGACGCTAGATGAGAGGCGTCATTACCCTATACTCCGGTTAATTCTGTCAGAACAATATTTAAGAGAGAATTGACCGAGTTGACCGAGAGAGATCAATGGTATTGCTCCATACTTCATACAAACGATGCCGTCGTGACGTCAGTTGTATGATGTATCGAATAAAATCATTTGGATCACCTCGGTCAGAATATACCGGTAGGTCTGAAAACGCTTTATCTAAACATCTTAAGAAATCTTTTAAAAAATCTCGCTCTAAAGAACGCGCCTCCTGTGTTTAAAAGGAGATGCATAGAGAAATAATTGATACCAATAGTAGAAACTGTGTAGTCTCCGAAAGCTTTTATTTTAGAACAGTCTAGATTCTTGCTGTGTTAGAGAGTGTTAGCAGATGAATTATTTAAAAAAATGAAATATCCAATTCTATTAAAGTCAACAATAAATTAAAAGACATGTCATATATGATTCTGTCCCAATAAAGGTCATATTTACTTATCCATTACCATAATTCTATGCGGAATTGTTAGTTGATTTGAATAGCGTTTAACGCCATTCAAATAGTAGTAGATCTATTTCCGTAATTTTCAGACCTACCGTTCAGTTGGAGCAACTTACCACGTAGATTCCTGTAATTTCTCGATTTCTCTAGCAAGTATTGCCACAACATCCCTTTCGCTTGGGTGTACCATTATGCACCCATTGGTGGTAGACCAATTTTAGAAAAGATTTAGCTGGTATTGATGATAGGCCCCTCTCTTTATTTTACACAGAGAAAAAGGTGGATAAACGTGTCTCTGTTACTTTTGTTATCGATGAATGGGAAAGTTCTCTCTTCAAATCATTTAGATGTCGCCATTTAAGATGGGGCTCGCGTGAAAGCCGATGAATTATATTTTTAAATGACTAGACATCAGATCTTGCCATATGTAAGCCTGTATACGTAGGCATATTATTTATCTTTTTTTATATACTTTTTATTTTCAATTTATTTATTGTTGCAGATGTATACATTCCACAACTTTATGTTTGCGACAAAAACCTGATCACGGTGGCCAGTCTAGACACGTCCAGTATATTAGAGACACTTCCGGTTCCGGGAGCCCGCCAACTTGCTGGCCTTGACATTGACGTGGCAAATAAACGACTGTACGCCTCCGACTCGAAAACGATGACAATATACGGAATGAATCTAGATGGATCAAATACAACCACGGTACAAAGACATGACGTCAGCTACACCTGCCCCTTACACGTTACGTCGACATTTTTTGACAGTTCAATCGCGATTTTTTTATGCTCCCCGAAAAATTTCGGGGGAGCATATAGTCGCCACGCTGTCCGTCCGTCCGTCCGTCTGTCCGTCCGTCCGTCTGTCCGTCCGTCCGTCCGTGTGTCCGTCCGTCCACAGCCAGATCTCTGCAACCCTTGGGCCAAATTCAATGAAACTTCACATGTGGACTCCCTGGGATAATCCCTAGGGACCTTTTTCTCCGTTTCTCAATTTAAGGCTGCGTCATGGAAAAAGGGGCCTTTATGTAAAAATTAGTTTTTCTCTAATTTCTCTTCATCTAATGGGCAGAATTTAATGAAATTTTGTATTTTGTGAGATGTTCTAGATTATATTCTATAAATAATGTGTGTACAATAAATCCGTCATGGGAAAAGGCGGCTTCATGTATGATAGTTTTTATTTTGTGACAAACACTTATTCGGGGAGCATAATCCGTCTGTGACGGCTCTTGTTTTCAAAGTATCAAAGAATTGGTGTAGTAATACAACGTCATTGATATAAATTGCAATAATATTTTATTACTCATTTAGAACTAATAAACTGTGCAAATAAGAATTACATAGAAAACTTTTCCCAAACGACAAAAATTCAGGCTCGTCCAAATAAAACAGTTGCTGACGACAAATAAAGATCTTTTTATCCTTTCCCACGTATTGCATGTAAAGCCCTTTTTGGCGCCACATAAGATGAAGGCTTTGAAAAGCACTGCGAAAAATAAAGAAACCGCTTGTATCAAGCAATTTCTTCATTTACCACAATGATGTCTACATAAAACGACCTATAAATGTAAAATCTTATTCACTTGTAATTGTCGTCTGCAATATCTTTTGATTTTGAAGTCCAAAATTTCGCAATTTTAGGAAATTGGTTAGGCATGGAAAATTTTTAAAGCATAAAGCATTGGGAGAAATACAGATTATCATAGACGCATACATCAAAGCATGCAGGATTTATCTTTGTCTTTACCAATGCTCCAAGACTTGTTTATGAGGACAAAAACCGCGTAGAGCTGAAACAAATTTCCAAAGTGCTAGAAAAATTAACACGTCTTGTCCTAAACGTTTTGTGTGACATTTAAATCCATTCCCACATAATGACGCCTTTTGACGCCCAAGATAAAGATTTTGAAAAACATTGTGGAAAATTGATTGTGAGAAAGAATGTATTTAGGCTATTTTCCACAATGTTTTTAAAAGCCAAAATGGAACTTTATGATGTCATCAACTTGAAAGTATCGTCTGCAAAACTTTTCAAATTGGAAACGTCCAAAAGATTACGTCGTTGATTCTCATCAAATGTTTTGTTGAGACTGGTCCCTGGTTTTCGGCATCTTTATGAATAATTATTCGAAAAAATTCAGGCGCTTATAGTTCAAGGCTCCGGCTGCCGCAAAACAACTGATTTTATAACACGGCGATAAACGTAATTCAATCAATCAATTCATAATACAGGTCGTTTCTAGTGGCGTTAACGTGATAGAGGATATAGCAGTAGACTGGATAGCCGGTAATATTTACTGGACCGACTTTACGCTGGAGACTGTCGAGGTTGCCAGGCTAGATGGAACAAACCGCGTGACGCTGTTTAGTGAGAACATAACTAAACCGCGGGGAATAGAACTCGACCCTAGAGATGGGTTAGTAGGCCTATATTCCATCCATTATTTTAAATATGTGTAATATTTAATAATTCGGAGGTTGAAAGATCATTTGAAAGATATGTTAGAAGAATTCTGCCTGAGACTCCGTATCATTACTGTCAGTTACTAGTCTGAGAAAAAAAATGTCGTAGTAGGCAAATTGTCGAAGTATACTGACGTCAAATAGAAACGCCTCAGCCCTAATAAATGTCCGATCATTCGGTAAATCTGATTTGAAATTACAAATACATGTAAAGTATGCATTTCAACAACATTGTAATGGGCATAAGGAAAATAACGACAGATTTCATTGGAGCGTTTCTATTTGACGTCAGTATATTATAAAAGTATTATACGCCAAAGGACCTCTACGGATAAGGCGAGAATTCTCCCTAAAAGGCTCAGCTCGATGGGTCAATTCTCAAAACTAACAAATTGAGAAACAAAATTAAGCTTTATGGTTAGGTAGACATAGTACCCACCTAAATGGTTTCGTTTTCTTACACTACCGGTATTCAAAGAGGTAAAATGAAGATTCTTTTATTTTAATTGCAATTTATTTTCTACAGATACAGGGATAAATGGTGTTGACATCATATGGCAGCTTTGGTTTTGTCCGTATTGCGCATGCGCACCATTGAAACAACTTTAAACGCGCACTTTCCCGCCAAAAACCGAGGCATAGCCGCATACCTACCTTCCCAAGGCTGGCTAACATCGTCCCTCCCCCCCTTGACCCAGCTTCCCATTGACATATGTTGTGTAACTAGATCATAGGCTTCCTTGGTAAAAAAGATTTGCTGGGTCACGGGGGGGGAACGTACTTTTATACTAAAAATAGTACTCATATACCATATGCCATAATTTTGGCGGGAAGATTTCGCCTTTAAACTCGTTTCAATGATGCGCATGCGCATTAAGGACAAATCGAAAATGGTTTATGATTTCAACACCAATTGTCCTTACATTTACAGAAAAATTTTTGCTTATAAAACTAAAGAAAACTTAAATCTGGTTTAATGAATAACGGTGGGGCAAGAAAATGTAATTTTGGGGGTAGGTACAGAAACCAAGAGTTATCTGTACCTGTCGAATCGTTTTGATCGTACAAAATCAGTTTTCATATGATTTAGATACATATCTAACAATACAGTTCGAAATAATAATCAATTTGCATGTTTTGAAAAGTGACTTTTCCATTTGAGCCTTTTAGGGAGATTTCTCGCCTTATCCGTAGAGGTCCTTTGCACGAGACTTCAATTTCCTTGACCGTCAAGTAAATCGGTTGAAGATTTTTTAAATCTTCCAAAGTTTTGCCATTGCATGTACAATGAATCTCGCGGAAACATGTTTTGATAATATTTTCATATTTGGTCTTGTCAGACGAGTAACGCACGATGTATTACGCAGATTAAAACTGGACTGTATATTTTAAGAATAATGAATAGTTCATGTATTTTACGTTCCTTTTTTCTTCAGGGTTCGTCTGTTATTTTGGACAGACTGGGGACAGAACCCGCGGATTGAGCGGTCTGGTATGGACGGGTCGGGGCGTGTGGTGATAATATCTACTAAATTATACTGGCCTAATGGTCTCTCCCTGGATTATCCCAACAAACGAGTGTATTACGCTGATGCCAAACTGGACTATATAGAATACTGTAACTATGATGGAACGGGCAGACATCGAGTCATAGCTAGTGATCACGTAAATTTATATTGAAATATTCTTCTCTTCTGTTAATTTTTTGAAATTATTATGAGGTACGTCAAAGACATAAAATACTATATTTATTTGGAAGGAGTTGGAATAATTGTACCAATATCTGGACAAAAATGCCTCACGGCGTATGAGATTAACATGAATCCATACCCATGCTATTCTGTGATAACTCCCTTTGTATCTTATACACACTATTTCATATAGAGCGCTATATTTCACATATGGATGCCTCCCGCCAAAACAGTTATTTCATTTGTGGCCTTGGTATTCGATCTCAAGGTTTTAACATTGTTCGGAGTTTGGCCTACTCGTACTGCATAAAAACTTTAATTTAACATGTATACGATTTCATTGAAACGTTCTAAAAGGGATTAGCAATATCATGACATCATTTAAATGTCAGCTAAATTGTTGCGTTTTTTTTTTTCTTTTAATATAATGATAGACTTACACCAAGTAATAATAATCTTCAAACGAATAGTCTAGGGCGTGCGGCGCACATGCATCTATGGATCTGTCTTAGCACTTTATTTTCTCTGATATATAAACAATATTCAAATAATTCAGAAAAGCATGTTTTCAATAGGATAAGCTTGAATGATATTGTGACTTTGACCTTAGCGCTTGACGTTTTGGACAAGCTTCAGTTAGGTCGAGTTTCGTTGTCCGCGGACAACTCATATTATGACTTAAGTTTAAAAAAGTAAGAATGCTCTAGATATACATTTTTGTTACTGTTTATGAATCAATTTCGTTGTCTTTTCTTTATTTTCTAGATTTTCATAATTAGGCCTACTAATTAATGCTATTTAAATATTTTGATGAATCCTGGAATTTGCAGTATTTTTTATCACTTTTACAGTTCCTACAACATATTCATGATCTGGTAGTGTTCGAAGACTATGTCATGTGGACAGATAGAGAAGCCAATAGAATCAGCCGTTGTAACAAGTTCAACTGTACAAGCAGGACTGTGATTGGTTCGCTGCTAGAAAAGCCGATTGGCATTGTGGTCTTCCATCCCGTCAGGCAGCCAACTGGTAATTCTTTATTTACCTTTTGTTTTCTTTCACATAGTGGCTTGCCTAATTGAATTTTGGGAGAAGTTCGCACCGAAAATCATCCGCTTCAAAGTATGTTTTGTTTAATTTCTCAGCTTATACTCTACGGATTTTGGCGAGATAAAGTGCACCGTACGCGCCTTCGAGGGTACCATTCCGGATTTTAACTAACCATGCACCGAATCTCATGGTTTCTTCAAGCATTCAAGCGAAGGCATTTTGAAAGTTTTCATAAAGTCACGTGGGTTATCCACCTTGTTTCATATATACATGTAATTGAGATTTATTGAATCTCAATTGATGAAAGTGAAGAAGACAAAAGAGGCTTGTAAACGTGTGTTGGGGGATACCATGGTACCTTTGTTGTAAATTGTATAAACCTGTAATTAAAGTCTTTTATTGATAAAAAATGTATTGAAAGGGTTCCTCCAATTCTGGTGGGCAAATTTCTCTAAAAAAACAATAAAGTAATCTCAAATACATGGTTCCTGATATATTTGTAAGCATACACTTTTCTTCAAAAACCTTGTAGATCTACCTACAGCTTGAAATATTTTGTAGTTACGCAAATTTAAAATTGCTTACTTCAAGGCCTTGTTAGAAAAATCGGACAGAGAGTATTCACATAATTATATTTCCATTTTTACAGCTACCAACCCGTGTTCGTCTAATCCCTGCAGCCATATTTGTTTACTGTCGCCCGGATCTAAAACCGGGTACCAGTGCGCATGTCCGGCCGGAAAGTCACTCTCAACGACCACGGAAAACACATGTCAGGACGGTACGTCTATTGGCTCTTACTCATCGTGCTTACTCTCTTGAAATTATAGTATTTTGTTACATTAACTCTCTGCTTTTCAACAACAATCTGGTAACTGCAGCTTAAAACAAGCTGCAGTTACGAGGATTTTGCTTAAAAGCGACGAAATATTATATATCGGTTGTAGAGGGTTTCGCCTCATTTGTGAATTTATCTTTGGGTTGATTACCTTAAAATCTACAGAGTAACTTATGATGTCTGTTTAGCGGCATTGAGATTGCCCCCTTATCCTAAAGACTGACAGATAAATACATGTATGTCTTTAACGCTGTACATCTCTTGATTGTTGGGCGCACTTTTCATATTTAGAAAGTCTTTGTTCATTTTGTCGGTTAGAAACGATTATCTTGTGTACAGTTACAACATTTTATCATCATTGTGATTACCGGAGGTGGACTGATACATTTTTACGATGTAGCACTTGATTGTTCAGTACGCTATGTTTCGCTGCTTTTGTGTTTTTGTTTCTAACGTCAGTCGTTTTTTTTTTTTTTTTTTTTTTGTTTTTCAGTTAGAAACGATTATCTCGTATACAGTTATGACGACGGATTATCGGCATTGCGATTACCCGTTAATCCTAGAGACCGACTGGTACCATTGTCGAGTACACGCAATGTGATGGCCATAGACTTCGACAGTAACCATGGTGATATACTGATGGTCCAGCGAAGTAATAATGGCACAGTACGTATCTAACAAACGTTCTCGCTTTTCAACCCAAACCTAGTAACTGCAGCTTGTTTAAAGCTGCAGTTACGAGGTTTTGTTGAAAAGGGAATGATCTAGCGAAGTAATAATGGCACGGTACGTATCTAACACACAATGTTAGATCGCTTTTCAACCAAAAACCTCGTAACTGCAGCTTGTTTAAAGCTGCAGTTACGAGGTTTTGTTGAAAAGGGAATGATCTAGCGAAGTAATAATGGCACAGTAGGTATCTAACACACATGTTCTCGCTTTTCAACCAAAACCTAGTAACTGCAGCTTGCTTAAAAGCTGCAGTTACGAGGTTTTGTTGAAAAGCGAATGATCCAGCGAAGTAATAGTGGCACAGTACGTATCTAACACACATGTTCTCGCTTTTCAACCAAAACCTAGTAACTGCAGCTTGTTTAAAGCTGCAGTTACGAGGTTTTGTTGAAAATCGGATGATCCAGCGAAGTAATAATGGCACAGTACGTATTTCAAACATGATGAGCATTTATAACATTCATCCTTATACCGTACTCTACGGAGAATCAAGTGACATAACAACAATATCATCAAAAACAACAGCTGCAGAAAATCTTACATAATTCAATAAAATTAATTTTGTTGATATGTGACTGGTCATAATTTGATTTGAAGCATTACAAATGCACCATGGATTTCTGATTGTGGTCGGTCTTTCAAACTACACTTGATAAAATATTGTTGTCTGGTAATGGGTTGATAAAGATGACGTTTAGCGTATATCTAGCTTGGTGGACAACGGTGTCTTTAGAAAATATGTGCACGTTTCTGTCCACACCAATTCACTTGTGATGGATTTTTCAAGGACATTCTTTAATCAAAAATGGATGCAATCATAAAATTCCGAACATGAGCTGAAACTTATA
Source organism: Fragum sueziense (assembly GCA_963680895.1). Taxonomy (NCBI): domain Eukaryota; kingdom Metazoa; phylum Mollusca; class Bivalvia; order Cardiida; family Cardiidae; genus Fragum; species Fragum sueziense. The sequence continues at coordinate 12,008,984 of OY804609.1, read as the reverse complement.
TAAGAAAATCTTATATAAGGTTCGGCTCATGTTCGGAATTTAATGATATTTGATCAGAACAAATGAATATAGAGCCTAATATTTTTTTTTATTTTTGAAATACAATACATATCACACGAAAAACCTGAAAACCCGAAAGCTGTTATTCTTTCCTTAGTCGAATAATACATGTTTTATATAAAATATGATATTAGTCAGGACCCGTAGAAGTGCATTTATGGTACCGGTATTTCAGCCTAACATGGATCCAGGGTAGCATATCGCTGGTGGGGAGTCAAAACCTCGTAACTACAGCTTGAATAAGCTGGAGTTACGAGGTTTTGACTCCCCACCGACGATATGTGAAATGTCATTTGATTTCGCAATGTCATGGATCTGGCCAAACTTCACACAAGCATAAGAATATCTTGATCTCTATATTGGTCCCAAGTGCTACATGGACGTCCTTTTTCAAATCCATCTGACCGTATTATCAACGATCGTACGACATGACCATTACTATTTCCCGCCAAACTGTGTGGTAAGATCTTTAATAAAACGGACACCACGTTCATTTATAAATGTGACTCGTCACGCTAAAAGGGACCTTATCAAAATACCCCAAATCCAAATTTTGACAAACTTGTCAGACTCATCACAGGTCAATCAGATCCCGTATGCGAAAAATGAACATATAGTGAGATAGGGAAAACATTCCGGGTTTAGAAAATTACATAAAAGTGAAAAGTGTCGACCCTAGTCTGGCTGCGCGGACTGCGCAGACTGACTAGGGTCGATATTTTTCACACACCCGATAAGGTCCCTTTTAGCGCGACGGGTCACAAATTATAATGCATGTCGCATTGTAACTTTTTTTTTTTTTTTCAAAATTTCCTTTAAGCCTGGTAATACACCCTTTAACGCAATGTTTTACTGCACCAGTTTCCACCCGGAAGCCTTTTAACCTGACGGTAAGCGCATGCGCGAAAATGTTTACGGACAGAAATGGACGGTAATACATAGCATGCAAGTTTTTTTTATTATTCTTATTAATCAGTTTGTTTCGGAATCGTTTGAGATCAATTGATTCATTAAAGTTATTGTAATAATCATAACGGTCAAACTGACTACGATAAACATGGCCAGATCCAAATATCGCCCGATTCTTCTACATAAACGCCGCCATATTGACTCATTCCTGGCCATATTGATATAGCTAGTTGAAGGAGCTCCCGACTTTCCTTGGTCCATGCCTTCTTCATGTTTACTTTTCGGTTCATTGATGCCTGTTTCTGCTGTCCCGTTATATCTACCATTCATAGACTTCATAATACGACGGAAGGATGTGTTTATCACATTTATTTCATCCTGTATATCGTCGTTGTTATTGCAAAACCTCGTAACTCCAGCTTGATTAAAGCTGGAGTTACGAGGTTTTGCAATAACACCGACGATTTCGTCAAGCTCATCGAACTGCCTTCTACATATATCATCCACTGTTCCTGTTGTTGAACCATCATTAGATATATCACTCACATCATCTGTTGCGTTACCCAGAAACTGCTCAACAACGAATGCACTGACGACGGACCAGATGACAGAGACTAGTGCAAACATCAGCATGACTCCGATGTAATGCACTAGAATGGGTTGTTTGTTGGAGGTTTTCGGGAGGCTATCAGTGATGAAAGTCATGAGGACCATGTAGGCGAGGAACACCGTGATACTGTAGCTGATCTTCTCACCTGAGTTACGGGGAAGAAGGAACGAGAAGCATGTCAGAACGGACACAGTCATCACCGGCACTAGTAATGTAAATACATAATACAGAGGCTTACGTTTAAGTGTCAGTTTAAATTCTAAACTGGATCTTTCTCTCGATGAGGATTCAGTTGCTACGGATGTAAGATCCCAATGACCGTTGTCGTTCATCGGTTTGCGACTAAATTCAGGGTTCTGTAGGACAAGAGTAGTAGACGGTAGTACCCATGGTAAAACTGATATGGGACAGATCTGCGTGTCAAATGGGAAGTACTCGGTGTTCACCAAGCATATGGTATCCACTGATGATATTACATTCCATTGTATCATTCCAGACGACTCAACTTTCAGATACAGCTCGGGATCACCGAATTGTTTAAAGTCATTCACAGTATTTCCGATCGTTATGTCTGGCACCCATAGATTCTTTTGTTTGAGAAACGTTCGAATCGAATTGTCATATTTCGATTGATTCCACGCGAGTCTTTCATCCAGCCACGACATTTTAAACAAAACATTGTTATGTAAGACTTCCTCCACTTCGTCAAAGTTACGGAGACTTAGAAGGACCAGAGATATGTTAACTGTGAGTGGATCTCTTCCAGTTTTGGGCACTACTTCGCTGTCGTAGTTTTCCAGAATGTCTGTGTGTAATTTGTTTACTTTGTCGAACCGCTGACCACTGACGTCATCAGAAACGTGGAGCAATGATATCAGGCATACAACAAAGGCCTTTTGTAACAACATCGTGTCCTATAGTCAGGGTGGATCATCACGTGATCAAAATGGGTACATACACGTACACAAGATGGCGGAAAATTAGCGATTTTCGGTATATTTCCCTTAATTGGTAAGTACTGCACAATTCGTTTGACTTACCATATAGCGCAGTCTATGGGCATTTCCGAGTGCTTTTCAGTGATGTCTGTCTCGTCTCTGGGCTTCATGTAGTTTCTTAGATAACCTCGAGGTTTTGAGCCGAATCGGAACGATTTTCGAGGGAAATTGAATATGGTACGTTACACGTTCCCCGGTTTTTTCATCAAAAATAGCATTTTCTCTCAAAAATTCATACTTGTTTCGATTCAATACTAAGGTCCTTCATGTGCAACAACCATACATACTTTGCTTCAGCCTGTTCTTTCTTAGATTCACGAAAAACGGGGAAATTGTAGAAACGGTACGAAACACGTACATGATACGCAACACGTGATGATCATTTGCAATTATGGTACGCACCACGTAAATATTTCAAATCCAACATAACTACAAAACGTACTCTCGGAACACAATTTTACAGTTTACTCATCAGTATTCCTGTGACTATTTTTAATGGGAACCCCTGTCTCCACATTTTTCTCTTCTGCAAAGACTTGAAAACTAAGTAAGTAGGCCTAGATTTATGTAATAAAATACGGCTCAAAAATTCTCCTCATGTAGGCTAATCTAAAAAAGTCTAACCTTACGATGAAATGCAGAAATTCCACACCCAAAGTAAACAAGACTAAACTCAGTCACATTTTACATTGCAAACGTCATCACTTCACCATATGACGTCACTGTGTAAATTTATGAAATACTTGCAGTGACATGCGCAGATTAACCGGATATACAAATAAACATCAACACGAGGGTAGGTAAATTCAGCTGCCTTTGGGAATTTTGCAGAATTTCTGTATTGTCGTGTTTAAAATGATACTCATAAATTTGTTTTTGCTTGTCATTTCTGTGCTTAATTTTTAATCGTGTATTCAATGCCAATGCAAATGGTCGATCTTGTTTCTTAAGTGCGCAGACAGTAAGTATGAATTCAGGGGTTGGACCTAATACTTCTGTTGATCTAACGTTTACAGACTGAGCCCATTGGGACAAATTTGATAAATATATTCAAAAAGAAAGAGCTAGGTCTGCTCAATATTGAAATGGTTTGTTCCGAAGGTAGGCTATATGTATACATTTTTTCACACATTTCTGCAAGCGCAAGCAAAACACTCATACATACGTTTTCAAGAATTTCGGCTTCATAGGATTGCATTAAGACATTTTATGTAAAACTTCATTTCATATTTCAATATTTGCAGAGATACTGATCTTCTTTTGTTTTTACCGGAAGTTCCACATGCGATATAAAGACCAAGGACAACCAAGTCCGTTAGCGATTCGCATGTTAGCTCATTCCCCGTGGGTAAAGCAATTTACTAGAAAAAACAGCTACATCCAGATCTACAGATATTTTATTGGCTGTAACTCGGTTACGAAACGTAGTTTGTCCTTTCAAACACAACAGTGCAATTACTATTTACCCAGTCTTAATTGGGAGTGGCGTAAACCTTTGTTTACTACTTCATAACCAATCATCTGTCTTGATTTGTACCGTTTATATTGTGCACGTGAGTTAATTATTTGAAATAGATTGAAATAGGTAAACTCGTGCCCACGTGACTCCCATTTTAGGCTGATTGAATAATATAAATGCATATCGTCGGTGTAAATGCAAAACCCCGTATGTCGATTGGTGCGATTTTCAAAGTACAAACTTGTGTGCCCTGTGTAGACGATTCTTGCAGTTTTTGAGATATTTTTATTGATCAGTATTATTGACACATTATTTGTGAGCAATATGTCCAAATTTCAAGTAAGACATTTCAGTTTGGGAAAAGTCACTACATTTTTTTCCCTCCCATTTAAAAATTTCCGAAACCGAGATCAATATGAGGTCTTGCATTTACAACGACGATATCTAGAATATCAATAATCTAAATCATATTAGATCTATACACAACCAACGCTGTTGAAAATAACCCCAAATAACCCCTACTTCGATACCAACCCCATACACGTCAACATGCATCCAACGTTACGCTCAATCAAACTGATCAATAATAACCTCGTCTCTCCGAGGGCGGTATAGTTGCGGGGCTTATTACACATAATATTTATTTCTTTCTTATTGTCAACAGTATTGCCTAGATGTATTTGCCTCTTAAAGGACTACAATTATAATAAAATGGCATTCTTGTTTGGACCCATCGGATGACAACAAAGTCAATACAAATACAAAAAATTATTCACCAATACAATTAAGACAAAATCAATATGACAAATGTATCCCTTTCCCAAACAGAACCTGTAAAAAGGCATTGGAAAAACACTGATCCAAAAGAAAATGCAGATAATCACATTTTGTGCTTTTGCTTAGAACGTGTCCTACGCTATATTGCACAAAAGTACATTTTTTTTCAAGGTAAAAAATAACGTAAATAATTTCTCTTGCTAAAAGTGGGTCCGTACATCCTTAATTACAGGCCTGTAGGAAGCAATGTCATATTGGGTGGGCTCAAGCCCTTTTGTCTGAATATTGGGGGGGGGGGCTAAATTGAATTTTCCATAAATTTTCAGAGTAAAAGAAGGATAATTTGAGCACCCCATGTTCCTACGGGCCTGTAATTAATGTAATTTCTACAATTCAATACGAAGTAGATTTCAGTTTCAATTGTTGCATTACAGATTGGATATATTCTCTATACCTTGGGTATTTGAAAATGTTTTTCTTTCTGAATCATTGATTGGCGAGAGCTTTTTCTGGTTCAACTATCATTGATCTTTCTTACAAAATAAAAGGTAATTTATCTAATCAACATAATTTGGTCTAGATAGTGCCCATCTTGTAGACTCTGTTGTTGGAATTATTGTCTGGTTAGCATTGCAGCACATGGACGGCCTTAACTCTCTTCACTGTCCATGGTTTCTTGCCAAGAGAGAGCCTCGACTTTGTTTTCCCCATGGTTCTGTAATGATAAACGAATAACGAATGTTACAATCGTATATATATGTAAAAAATAGGTTATGGGATTCTGTTTCCGCAATCCACTTTTCTACTAATAAAAAAATGAGATGTCGACTAATCTACTTTTCTTGGGGAAAAGTTACCTAGAAAACCAGAAAAGATTATTTTTCTTGAAAGAATTGCCAGAAGTAAGTATGACAAAATTTTATTTTTACTACACTTCTACCTATTTTTTTTTTAGAAAATGTAGTTACAGTTAGATCTATATAAACTTTTCTAGCAAAATTGGGATATAGAAAGTAGAAATGACGAAGCTTGTCACAGTAACTACAGTCAATTGTCAGGGACAATACTTCAACTTTTCTACTTTTCTACCTTACCATTTTGCTAGAGTAGTGGAAGTTAATCACATTGATTTCAACTTTTCTAAACTTGATACATAGAATAATATAACAATTGACGTGAGTCACACAGATTTAGACTTTTCTAGAAAGTTCTTTCGGTAGAAAAGTTGAAGTTTTGCGCCCCACAATTGTCAGAATTAGTGTGACGAAGTTCAGTTTTTCTAGGTCTCAAATTTGCTAGAAGAGTGCCACACTAACTTCGACTTTTCTTGTAGGTAGAAAGGTGGATGGCAGTAACAGGATTTCGTAATAAAGCATGGGAAACAGTTATTGGTCCAAAGGCACATTAAGTTGAAAAATCATCGTGCATTATGAAACATACGGGTGACAGTGAACTCGGCCTGAAAAAAACTCGGCCTCATAAAAACTCGACCTGTATACGAACTCGGCCTGTCGAACTCGGCCTCAATATAGACTGTATAGCATTGTTATATATATTGCTATTATATTGCTATTATATTATAATATTTGATATAATTGGTTTTATTTCATTGTATATCGTCAGAATTATGTGTTATTTAGAATTACTATTATTTAAATTTGTAATTAAAATAATATTTTGAACTTATGCCGTGTTTGTTCTACTATGTTGTTAATTCTAATATATATCCTATAATAAGGCCGAGTTCACCAGGCCGAGTTCGCCAGGCCGAGTTCGTAATAAGGCCGAGTTCACTGGAAACAGAACATACTGCACACTCTTTTTATTTATGAATTAAATCGTTCTGGTTAATGGATAGTATTACGTTCTACCAGTATATTCTTGTATAATTTAACCAAGTATGGATGATACCTTGTACTTCGTCACGATTGGTGTGGGAAATTCATAAAACTTTGTAGCTGTTGGATTTGAAATATTTACGTGGTGCGTACCATAATTGCAAAGGATCATCACGTGTTGCGTATCATGTACGTGTTTCGTACCGTTTCTACATTTCCCCCGTTTTTCTTGAATCTAAGAAAGAACAGGCTGAAGCAAGGTACGTATGATTGTTGCACATGAAGGACCTTAGTATTGAATCGAAACAAGTATGAATTTTTGAGAGAAAACGCTATTTTTGATGAAAAAACCGGGGAACGTGTAACGTACCATATTCAATTTCCCTCGAAAATCGTTCCGATTCGGCTCAAAACCTCAAGGGTATCTCAGAAACTACATGAAGCCCAGAGACGAGACAGACATCACTGAAAAGCACTCAGAAATGCGCATAGACTGCGCTATATGGTAAGTCAAACGAATGGAGCAGTACTTACCAATTAAAGAAAATCTACCGTAAATCGCTAATTTTCCGCCATCTTGCGTCCGTGTATGTACCCATTTTGATCACGTGATGATCCACCCTGATAGTGCAGTCAAGATAAACAAGAAAAAAAGTGTCTTTTAATCAAATTTCTCTCTCTTTTTGCAATTAGACCATAGATCGAATATGACATTCTCAGAGAATTGGTAAAGGCACAATAGCAGGATTTAAAGAACTTGTTTTGGGGGGAGCACTGTCATTTTCACTGAGAAGTGATATTCCAATCGTTTTTTTCTTTGTTTTTCTAAATCAACATTTCGTAACAATAATCCCCTCAAAATATAATTCACGTTTCTATAGAATAGTTGCAAAAACTTCTACGAACTTGGTTTGAAATACAGAATGGTGTATGTGTTTACCGTATAATCCTTACTATTCTCTTTGTGGTATTATTCCAGTGTAAAATGATTCATTGTGAATAATGTATATTTCTAAAGAACTGTTGAAAAAAAATAATGACATCTAGTGACAGTCCAAATATAAATGATATGTAAACTGAACAACCATTACGACTCCCTTTGAAACATTATTCCAGCTATCTGACGCACCAATCCTTTCACAAACAAATCCTGTTCATAATGTCCGTAATTAGGACAGATTTGAAAGGCATAATTATTTAGAAAAGAAGAAAATGGACAAACAGCATTTTCTCCGTTTCTAGTAATGTTTTCCATTCACTCTTTCAAAGATGTTTAACTACATTAATGCCATACTGTGATCTGCGGCTTTCAATTTAGTCTACTATCTCGTGGTTTGGGGAAAAGGGTACAATGCTTTTAGTGACTGTTACTTGTTTATTGTCAATTGACATCTAACTATTTACTTTATCAGTTTGAATAAGAAATGAGTCGAGGTAAACAAAAAGGGGACTTGGAACCAGATCAGCCTTAACTTATGCGCAGTCTGGTCAGGTTTCGTGCTTGCCTCCTAAAGCTTTAAGGGACAACGCATAAGTTACGAAGAAAACAATGAGAAATTCAGCTCCGTAGGAACAGGGGGCTAGGGGGCTTAGCCGAATTTTCCTTATTTTACACTGAAAAATTAGGGAAAATCCAATTTACCCCTCCCTCCCTCCCAAATATTCAGACACAGGGGCTTCAGCCACCCCAATATGAAATTGCTTCCTATGGGCATGTGAATCATGATCAGAACGCCCATCTATAGACGCAATCCTGATGATTTAAATCCGTGATGCCCCTCTTCAATAAAATATTGACCCCTTTTATACACCCCAGCTAGCATATTGTCAATTTTTGCCAACGATCATAATATAAAAACCGGTAGTTGACGGAAACGTCATTTTTAAAAGCGGCTGGCATGAACAATTGTGACATCGATTATACCCAATATCATTTTTATTATAAAGGTACCCCTACGTTAACTAAGGAGCGAATGCCAACCCATACCATGCTAAGTACGTCACGATCTATTAGCTTTTATCGCGAACAGCGCAAAATGTCGATGTCCAAGATTGGGATATAGCCTATATGCCATAACACCTGGAAATTCTCTCTCTATATATATAATTATATAACAAACGATAGATAAAATAATATTGTGCTATCACCAACTGTGTCATAACGTTGTTGCCCAGTATTATCCAATGAAATTCAAATTTGAAAGGTCAAGGTCAAATATCAAGGTCTCATTTTAACCCATTACCAAACGGCAACATTTTAGGGTGATCCAAATTGAAAGATGTTGCAGACAAAAATTTCAAATGAATGATATTGAACATTTTTTGGACTTTTTGAATAGAAAACATTGTGGGAAATAAATAAATTGCTTGTCACAAGCAATTTCTTCATTTTCCACAATTGTTTTCCAAACCTGTTATTTTGTGGAGAGTCCAAAAGAGCCATTGTGTGGTAATGGGTTAATGGGCTAATTCCTATTACGGGTCCGTACTGGTATTGTTGTCTTGAATTCACATATGTTGTCTTTTTTCTTTCTTTCAGGATTCAGTGATAAAAAAGATGAAGTTGTTTACAAATGAAGATATCGACATAGCCGAGGCAGCTTACATTGGCCGACCGTCATCGATCGCATACGACTGGGTTTCTAAGAATCTATTTTTAGCAGATACCCGTAGCGGAAGTATCGAAGTTTTGAGGATTCTGGGAAACGTGACCTATAGAAAGGTCATCTTGACAAATATGGGTCGAGAGGCGGATTGTATCGGTCCTGTAGCGATTGTCATTGCTCCAGAAAAAGGGTATGTTACTCACTTACAGATAATAAGAGTGGGTAGGCCTATTTGCTTTTCATAATGCAATTTGAAAAAAGCCTATACATGTACAGGGTGTCCCAAAATATGTGTCCCCATTTTAAACATCTATAAAATTGGTAAATATTGTCAATGAGTAAAATTAGTTACATAGGTATGAAGGGGACATGATGAAGTTTTGTTTGATATATAGAACATCTATGTTTACTTTGAAATTTTATTCCACATAACGTTTTAAAAAATATGTCATTTTTAACTGTTTTGCCAAATGACGTCAACAACGTCATCTTTTTCATTTAACAAAGTTTCTTTTTCCAAGCTAAGATGATCAAATTGATCCTTTCAATTTTGTCTTCCATGACCATTGTGGCTTAAATAGATGCATTGAGAGTCTTAACATATTGAATTTTGAAGCGGTGAAAATAATCACAAGAACTGAAGTTCCAAATGAGGAAAGATGTTGTTTCACTGATAATTTAGATGCTGGTGCAAATGGTACTGTAAAGGGGGATCGTTTTTGCAGAGACAAACTTTTTCTTAAAGCATGTTGTTGAATATATTAGGAAAGTAACTATGGATGTTTTATATATCAAACAAAACTTTATCATGTCCCCTTCTTACCTATATAACTGAGTTTATCTGATAACAATAGGTTGTCAATTTTATAGATGTTTAAAATGTGTCTCCGTTTAAAGCACCATTTGCACCATCATCCAAATTTTCAGTGAAACAACATCTTTCCTCATTTTGAACTCTAGTTCTTAAGATTATTTTCATCCCTTCAAAATTAAATGATGTTAAGACTTTCACTGCATCTTTTTAAGCCACAATGGTCATGGAATATAAAATTGAAAGGATCAATTTGATCATCTTAGCTTTGAAAAGAAACTTTATTAAATGAAAAAGATGACGTCGTTGACGTCATTTGGCAAAACAGTTAAAAATGACATTTTTTTAAAACGTTATATGGAATAAAATTTCAAAGCAAATATAGATGTTCTATATATCAAACAAAACTTCATCATGTCCCCTTCATACCTGTGTAACTGATTTTACTCTGTGACATCATTTGTCAATTTCATAGATGTTTAAAATGGGGACATATATTTTGTATATATCAATTCACTCAATCATCATCAAACCCCAATGATTTGGGTACTCATAATTCACGGGGTATAACCTGATGTTCGTAACTGCAGTTACGCACATCCAATATGGCGGAGGGACAAACAGGTGAGTTTTACAAGCATCGATTTCAGGCACTATCTCAATGCGTTTGATATATTTTTTGACGAACGTGATCAATGATAACCCTGTAAACAAAGTCACACTCTCTTTATTCTGATATATTTATTTAGTAGGTAATATCTGGGCTAGACAAAAATGACATGATGTACGTAACTAAAATACTGTAACTGACCTATTTTCAAGTAACAGTTACGCACATCTTCGTGATTTTTGAAAGCTTTATTACAGCTTTTATACTAACCTAAAAAGTAATTTTCGATTCAAATTCCTTTTATCATAAACAAACATCGCATTGGTGAAGAAAACTGAACGAATAACACGTCCAGTTTTACAAATAAAGCTTGAAAATTATTCCCCTAATTTTGAAGTCGCCATTTTGGATGTGCGTAACTGCAGTTACGAGCATCAGGTTAGACCTCGTGATGATTGGAATCGTCTCGTCGAGACAATTCCAAGGAGTACCCACAACATAATTATGGTCTTGACTGCATTCACTCAGACGCATCTAAACATTGTTCTATGTTACTAAAAAAGCATATCTTTGTGTATAGATAGGAAGGGAAAAAATTAAGGCCATAAGGGATCCTTTTTATAGACCCCTATCTAGACTCAAATATACGACTCTTATCAACAAAAACCCGGTAACTGCAGATTTTAAAGGCAATCAGCAGTTGCCAGAATTTCGTAAAAAACGAAATTATACAAAAGCGATGAAACCAGGACCAACTTTCTTCTATTCATAGCGAGTTATACTGGGCCGACATCGGTGGGCATGGAAAACGTCCGAAGATAGCCGCCATGTTGATGGATGGTTCCAGTCGCAGAATATTAAATATGCGCCGGGTAGACAGACCTACGTCACTGTGCCGGGATCCAGTCAAGGGTGATTTGTATTGGACGGAGGCTAGGCGCAGGCAGGTAAGCGGAGTCACTCGTGTTTCAAGACACTAAATGATACAAAGTTGAGTTCAAACAAGCCCTCGTTTTGACGTCCATAATAGAAAAAAATGAGAAGTCGTTGAAACAAAACATGGGCGTATCTAGAGGGGGTCGGGGTCCGGACCCCCGCCCCCCGGTATTTGACGGACTTCCTATAGAAATATGGAGAAATCAAATTTCGATTTAAATAAATAAAACAAATTCAAATTCGTGAGTTTTTTCACATGGTTAGAGCTGGTAGATCTAACGTTTGCAATAGCGACTAACATTCACTTATATTGTTCGCCATATGACGCATGTATAGTTGTCATTTGGGCTTGGACCCCCTCCCCCTGGAAAAATCTCTGGATCCGCCCTTGCAAAAGGAGAAAATGCTGGTGACTTAGTATGTCTCGGTAATTATAGCCTAATTGTGCTATACTGTGCACTCGTTGATTGTGAATTGATTCCTTTCCTTTCTCTCAGCAGTTTGACCACAACATCCTTTCTAGCCCCCGGCTGATCATCCCTCATAAATTATAAGAGTACTTCGTCGCTTTTCAACAAAAACCTCGTAGATGCAGCTTAAAACAAGATGCACTTACGAGGTTTTTGTTGAAAAGTAGCGATTTGTAGTTGTTTGGAAACTATATGTTAAAACCGATATTCACCGCTGCGTTGGTCTAACCCTGACTTGTTAAAAAGGATTAAAGAGAGAAATGAGTCATTGTCTGTGCAACTGTGCACGCTCCTCCCCAAAAATATCTGTCCAACTTTGCACCCCCCCCCCCCTCCAAAAAAAAAAATTGTCCAACTGTGCACCTGACCGACTGGGTGAATACATTCTTTTTTAAATTTCAAATTCAAACCATATGTTGTGGATACTCATTTGAATTGTCTCGACGAGTGGATTCTAATGAGTATCCAAAGCATAGTGTTTGAGGTATATGACCCATCATTTAAAACACCACTTTCTAGCTATACGAAATGCGTTAAATTGCACACACATGTAAATACACTTCACATAAGTTTATTCACCGTGCCGGATTTCAAGATTATGTTTCAAGAAGAAAATAATTTACAAATATTATTTTACTCTATAATTTTTAGATTAATTAAACATCGGATTTTTTCGAACGGCGTCGTTATGTATCCAAACCTATTCGGGCGCGTTCGTAAACATTCGGCGGTGGAAAGTTCCACCGCCGAATGTTTTCGACGTCGACCGAATAATTCCGACGTCGTGAGAATCTCATTGGGGTGTACTACCTTTAAGACACTGCTTTTTGCTGCATGAATTTTGCCGTCTTTGACGCCTTCGTTTCGAAACCACATCTATATCCATTGACTAAGCAGCCAGTCTACAATATTTCCAGTCTATTTTTTTTTTATTTTCGGACTGACTCATTTGACGCATCACTTTATCCATTTTTGGATAAAAATCACTACGCGGTGCGCATAACTCCAAAATCCTGTCGCCAAAAAGTAGCAAGCAGAAAATTGCAACTACAAATACATTTGCAACAAAATAAAGTTTGATTTTCGTCTCAATTTCATCTAATAAAATAATTAATTCAAATTAGATTATTCATTTTACTCTATGCAAGCATATGAAGCAAATATGCCGCGTGACAGGAAGTCATGAGGAAGTACCACGTGTATGCATTTTATAAGCGCTGACATCTTGAAAGTAATTAACCCATAATGCCCACCAGAGATAGATGGTAATCGACAGGTGGCGACATCTATTGGTAGATATTGCATCTATATCAAGTACCGCAACGTTTCGTTCGTTGAAAAAATTCTTTCCTATATGGAAAAATGGACTGGTCCTATATTCCAAAATTGCTGCAGATGATATTACAATAGTCAAAACGTTTGACGTTGGGAAAGGGTTCGTTAACGCCGGGTACTCAGTTTTCGCTAGACCCAATTGAGACCTCTTTTCGTCGGTGTTAATACAAAACCTTGTATCTCATTTTGTGGAGATTTTAAAGGGTTAAGAAAAAAATAAAAACTTTTCCGAAACTGAATTGTCTAACCATCAAATTATTATTCTATATAAGGGAATGAAGAGAGCATGTGTTGTGTTTTTAAGAGAGTAGCCTACATTTACACAGACGATTTGTAGATTTGACATTTATAGTGGAATAGTGGTAAATACTAAGAGCCATGAGGAAATTGTTGATAGTCACCAATTCTATCTTTCCCCTCAATATTTTATTGGCTGTAACATACTGACACACGTTGCCGCTTTTTACATGGTCAATCATTTCTGTCGTCTCCATGCACACGGTGGATAATCGCGTGACTCAAAATTTCATATAATCACCAATATTTCTGTTATTATTAGACCAATTTGAATGCTGTTTGAAGCAGAGAATGTGAGAAAATGCCAGGAATAATCTGGACGTTGTGGATTTTTGAAAAAAAAAAAAAGAAAAAAAACCCTGATAAAATAGTTATTGAAGATCAACCAAAATTTTGGTTGATCTTCAATAACTTTTTTATCAGCTAATTTTTCAAAAAATCATTTATCCTCATTTAATGAGTGACGTCTGTCCACCTTCTCTGCTTCAAACCAAATTAAATTAGATCCCGTATTTACAAAATTATTGAAGATATTCTGAAAGTGTTGTAACACGTGATTATCTACCGCGATGCAGCTCCTTTCGTTGGGTCTGCTCTTTCGACTCTGGGAAATCCTGGTTTAACCCTTTCCCAAACAAGACCCAGGTTTTGACGTCCCTAATAGAATAGGCTTGGGAAAACATTGAGACAAAAGAAGAAACTGCTGATAATCAGCAGTTTCTCCTTTTGTCTCAAAATTTTCCTTGCTTTATTACACATAAATTTCATCTTCCACAGCATTTGCTTTGTCGTCTGCAGCAATTATTAAGGAGACTATGGAGAGCGCCCACGTGACTTTTTCGAAATGTTTATTATGCGGCTACCGCTTTTCGTAGACTGGATTTGGTAACTAGGCCAGGTGTCCTAGTCAATGGAAATAAACCGGACATAAAAACAAAATAATGGCGGCCCATTTGACCGACTGAAGAATGTTGACAGTCGATTGTTCTTTATTCTTTGCCTTCGGTTGAAAGATACGAACTTCATAACGCATTTAAATCTTCGGCTATATGGAGTATTATCGCTTGCCATTGTTGAAGGGTCATCAAATATCCAGACTACGACGAGGCGGGCAAAAAACGAGACAGTTTCGACGAGAAAAGTTGCGAGGTTTGCGAGTTAACTGTTACTTCCACTGCCACCAGCTTCTACTACGCAAATACTGTCATCACGGGACTTTTAGACGAGAAAATAGTTAGAAGTCATGGACACGTAAACCATAGATCACGAAGAATACAGCTGATTACGGATTTTTCGATAGGAAACGAAAGTGATTTTGTGTGTGTGTTTTTTTTAATGAACTTTTAGTGTGATCATTACAAAGTGAAACAAGACCTGTTTTTGAGCAAAGGAGATTATTTAAGAGGGATTAAGATATTTATTGCAATCCCCAACCCTATGTTGTGGGTAGTAATTTAAATAATTTTGAGAGACTATTTCAATGGCAATGAGTTTTGTGCTAAAAATAGACTTGGTTTACCGTTATGATTTGGTAAACAGTCGAAATCTCGTACATACGGCTTGAAATCCCCAACCCTATGTTGTGGGTAGTAATTTAAATAATTTTGAGAGACTTTTCCAATGGCAATGAATTTTGTGCTAAAAAATAGACTTGGTTAACTGTAATGTTTTGGTAAACCGTCAGCATTGTTATGAAATCTCGTACCTTAATCCGAGTCTTCTCTGACGTAAATACGCTCTTTGATATTTTGAAAATCAAAATATCAAAGAGCGTATTTACGTCAGAGAAGACTCGGATTACTCGTACCAATGGCTTGAATCAACAAGCCGTAGTTACAAGCTTTTATAACAACATCCACGATTTTCTATTGTTTGTCCGAAATTAAGTCACTGCTTGCTAGATAAACTCATTCCCCATTCATCAGATCATCTACCTACAACACAGGGTTTTATGGAAATTTAATATTTTGTATTTTGAGAATCCAATACCCCTTTTCAGCTCTGCCAAGATGGAAAAAGTCTATAAAGAAACATTGAAAGAGTCTATAAAGAAACATTGAAAGAAAAGAAGTTACTGATTTTCATGAACTTCTCCATTTCTTTCATTTTTTCTATCCTTTGCAGTTATAAATAGTTTTACAGAGATGCAGAATAGAGGCCTCCGGAGCAGAGGTGATATAGGCTTACTTCTTTTAAGATATGGTTTATCATTTATAGTTCAGCAAACGCTATCTTGTTGGTAGTCTTTAAGACCATCTCCTCAAAAATATTTAAATGAGTACACACAACATAGGGCTTGGAGTTGAAATGCCTAAATTGTCCTTTACCCAGAGCAACAGATGAGAGCGTGTGAAGACATTCTAAATTTTCTATTTCAAATCCAAACCCTATGTTGTGGTTACTCGACGAGACGATTCTAATGAGTACCCACAACACAGGGTTTGATGAACATTTAGTGAAATTGTTCATTTTGAAAAGCTATTTACTCTCTTGTATCTATTGCTCTGCTGATATTTACAATAATTTTGATGTTTGCAACTACTTTCTTTCAACTTGTATTCTCAGCCTACTATTCACACTAAAATATTTCAAACTGACTGTCATTGCAAGCTTGCTTGTCATCTATCATTGAGACATCTGTCAGACTCTGTTACAGTCAGCACTAGTTTAAGTTATATATAAATATCAACATTGGAAGAGTTCATTTTGAGCAATTTCTTTCCTTTGCCTACTATATTTTAATTAAGAACACACTAGATGAGCAACAAAAATCTGATTTAAATCAAAACTGAACAAAATCGGATGAGTCAAACTCCGGATATGTCAATTAATTTTGACAGGCCCTATGGCTTCGACACAATGCATGTTGAGTATGTGGACTGTTACATTTAACCCTTTCCCAAACAAGATCTGGTTTTGATGTCCTGTTAGAATTGGCAAAGGAAAACATTGACACAAAAGAAGAAAGTGCTGATAATCAGGGTAGAGACTAAATACTAGTAGGCTCAGGTCGAAATTATGGTACGAAATGGTTGTGGTACGAAATGACTACTAACCGTTACCGCAACCAGGTGGCAGTCATTTTACTATTGAGACATTTCATTGTCATTAGTCGTTGCTCATGGCAACATTTTAGAAGAAAAAAATCAGATTCGTCGTCTTTCGCGGCCCTTAACAGAAAGTGTTGGGTTTTTCCCGTTGTTATATTAATGTGCGCGCATCTTCGACTTGAGCCTACTAGTATTTAGTCTCTACCGATAATCAGCACTTTCTCCTTTTGTCCCAATATTTTCTGAGATATTTGTAGAACAAATCCTCTCTCTGTCAACATCTATTTTGTCGTCTTTGGCAGCTTTTGGATTGGATCACCCTAAAATTTTGCCGTTAGGGAAAGGGTTAGAGCTGTGACCCATAATGCATTATTTTTGCATTATGTTTGCTTGATATTCATTTGCATTGAATTTCCTAGCAAAGGAGCAACTTGCATTTATTCATTGCAATTTGATTGGCCAAGTTGAAATCAAGTCCACATTAGTCTTTTTCATTTGTCACTTTTGTAATCAGTATTATTTTATTAATTTTTGTTTTTGTTATATTTTGTTACCATTGACTGATGATGATTTCCTGAATAAAGTTGTTAAACTGATTTATGACTTGTGTTAGTTGGTACATTCTGTGAACGTTGGTTCAAAGAGTGTAATCAGTGCCTCTAGTTTGTTTGTATGAAAAACAAAGTTGTCTGTATATTATGATTTTGATTGATACCTGCATGTGCAGATCATGGGATGGGGCCTGGTCCCCTCAAACTTGTAAACAAGAGGACCATGATGGTCCTATATCGCTCACCTGAACCAAAATGATATAAGCAACACTTTTCTTCAATTCAAAAAATACTTATGACTTTAAGACTGAAAACGAACTTATGGTCAACAACATTGTGAAAATCGAACTCATCCAAGTTTTCATCGTGCCCAACATTGTGTTCAAGATTTGTCTTGTTTGATAAATAATTGTAGATTCTGGAGTATAAACAAGGTCGAAAAACAGCTGAAAACAGCAATTTTGTCAAATTCAAGGGCACATAACTCTCGACTTTCTAGTCAGATCAGGCTGAAAATCAAACTCATCCGAGATCTTATGATATCCAACATTGTGTCCAAAAAATTGTCTTGATTGGTCAATAATTGTAGATTCTAGAGTGTGAACAAGGTCTAAAGCAGCCGAAAACGGAAATTTGATCAAATTCAAGGGCACATTACTCTCCACTTTTTGATCAAATCGGACTGAAAATCAAACTTATCCAAGATCTTATGGTCTCAAACATTGTGTTCAAGTTTTGTCTTAATTGATAAATAATAGTAGATTATAGAGTGTAAACAATGTCAAAAACAGCCGAAATCGGCAATTTTATCAAATTCAAGGGCACATAACTCTAATATTTCTGGTCAGATCAAACTGAAAATCAAACTCATCCGAGATCTTATGGTCTCCAACCTTGTGTCCAAGATTTGTCATGATTGGTCAAAAATTGTAGATTCTAGAGTGTAAATAAGGTCGAAAACAGTCAAAAACGGCAATTTTGTCAAATTCAAAGGGCTTTTAACTCTCAACTTTCTGATCAGATAAGACTGAAAGTCAAACTCAGCCCAGATCTTATGATCCCCAATATTGTGTCCAAGTTTTGGATTGATTGATCAATAATTGTAGATTCTAGAGTGTAAACATCGTCGAAAACAACCAAAAATGACAATTTTGTCAAATTCAAGGGCAAGTAACTCTCAACTTTCTAATCAGATTAGACTGAAAATCATACTCATCCGAGATCTCATGGTCCCAAATATTGTGTCAAAGTTTTGTCTTGATTGATGAATAATTGTAGATTCTGGAGTGTAAACAAGGTCAAAAACAGCCGAAAATGGCAATTTTGTCAAATTCAAGGGCGCATAACTCTCGTCTTTCTGGTCAGATCAGACTGAAAATCAAACTCATCCGAGATCTTATGGTCTGCAATGTTATGTCCAAGATTTGTCTTGATTGATCAATAATTGTAGATGCTAGAGTGTAAACAATGTCAAAACTAAGTATTTTTCGCATTCAAGGGCAGATAACTCCTGCATTTCTAGTTCGATCTGACCCATAATCGAACTCATCCGAGATCTTATGGCCATACATGTTTTGATCAAGTTTGGTCAAGATTGGCTTATATTTGTAGATGCTAGAGTGTAAACACGAAATTGTGAACGGACGGACAGACAGACGGACAGACAGACGGACGACGGACAAAAAGTGACCACAATAGCTCACCTTGAGCACTTCGTGCTCAGGTGAGCTAAAAAGGCTAATCAAAGTGAATTTCAGGAATTTTTCATGCACCAATGCAGTCAGTCCTTGAAAAGACGACCCCCTCTAGGAAATTTGTCTGGATCCATGCATGGTCTGTTTATGCTACATTCATTCGTGAGGCACTGTATTGACCTGATTTCACCCCCTTAATCTATTCACATGCAATGTCTCTTTTTGACTCCCTACAAGGTAATGGCTTTGGAAAACATTGTGGATAACAATGAAATTGCTTGTGACAAGCAAATTCTTCATTTCCCATTATGTTTTCTTCCTAAAAGCCAAAAACATGCGAGATTTAATTTACTTGAAATTGTCGTCTAGAATATCTTTGAATTTGGACAAGCAATTTTGTTGTTTGGTAAGGGATTAATTGGATGATTGGAAACTGGATGTGTGACCAATTGCATGATCACGGTTCGAGTAGTTCCATTGGATGCTGAATAACGGCAATGATACTCATTAACTCTTTCCCAAAAAAGACCTTGATTTGATTTCCCGTACAGAAAAAGCATGGGAAAAGATTGAGACAAAAGAATAAAATGCTGTTGACCAGAATTTTCTCCTTTTGGCCCAATCTTTTCTGAGTTGTAGTATACACATTTCAACTGCAATACCTGAGGCTTTGAAATTTGAGCATGTTAGAATTTTGCTGTTTGGCAAAGTGTTAATAAGGTAAAAATGTTGTTAAAATGACCAAATCAATGCCCGGATGACAGATGAAATCTATCAAAAGAGCTGCATGGAGAGTATTCCAATTGTTGCAGTCAGCATTTACTCCTTTTGCCTTAACCCATTACCACACAGTGACGCCCTTTGACACCCACAAGATTAAGGCTCAAGAAAAATTTTTGGAAAATGAAGAAATTGCTTGTGACAAGAAATTTCTTCTTCCACAATGTTTTCTACCATGTTAAATTCCATGTATCTGAATAGTGAATAATCTGATATTGTTGTCTGCAACACTTATGAATTTGGAAGTCTATCATTTTGCCATCTGGGTAATAGGTTAACCCTTTCCCAAACAAGACCTGGTGTTGACGGCCCTAAAAGGACATGCTTGGAAAAACATTGAAACAAAAGAAGAAACTGCTGATAACCAGCAGTTTCTCCTTTTGTCCCAATATTTTCTATGCCATATTTTACACAAATCATTTCTTTACTAACTTCCATTTTGTCATTTGTGGCAGTTTTTGAAGTGGATCACCCTAAAATTTTGACGTTCGGGAAAGGGTTAATATTATCTGAGCTTTTACATCTGTAATGGAAAGGGATTGGGAAAATATTGAGACAAAAGAAGAAATTGCTGATGGTCATCATTTTCTCCTAAATTGCCCTATAATATTTCTAAGGAAAATAATATTATAGAAAATTCCTGTCTAGTTTTGTCATCTGCAGCGTCAATTGAATTTGGAACTGCCCAAAATTTTGCCGTTTGGGAATGGGTTTTAAAAATCATTATAGATTTAACCCATTACCAGACGACAAAATTTTAGGGTAGTCCAAATTCAAAGATGTTGCAGACGACAACAAAAAATGAACGAAAAAGTACATTTTTTAATCGTTTAGTATGGAAAATATTGTGGGAAATGAAGAAATTGCTTGTTACAAGCAATTTCTTCATTTTCCACAATGCTTTCCAAAGCATTAACCCATTACCAAACGACAAAATTTTAGGGCGGTCCAAATTGAAAGATCCTGCAGACGACAATTTCAAGTGAATGGAATTTTTAATTTTTAGGTCTTTTTGGATGGAAAACATTGTGGGAAATGAATAAATTGCTTGTTACAAGCAATTTCTTTATTTTCCACGATGTTTTCCATGACCATTTTTTTGTGGGGAGTCAAAAAGAGTCATTGTGTGGTAATGGGTTAATCTTTTGAGGAGTCAAAAAGAGTTCTTGTGTGGTAATGGGTTAATCGCCTGTGCAGCATCTTGACCCTTTCCCAAACGGTCAAAATTTTGTTGTGGTGATAATGCTGATATTAAACATAGGATTTGAGTACATCATTGTAAGAAAATATTGAGGGAATAGAAGGAAATGATGATGATCATCTTTTTCTTCTTTTTTCTCAAACATTCTTCAAAACCAGATCTTGTTTGGGGAAGGGCTAAAGAAGATGAACATTCAAGGATAACATCTCCAGCTAGTTCTAGAAAAACACCCTGGCAGCCCTATTTAGGGGATTAGCAAAACATTAAAGGAAAAGAAGAAAAAGTATATTGCAATCAGATCATTCTTTTAATTTTTTTTATTAGCCATTATAATGTACAAACTTCCTGCTTATACATGTATGTGACTTGTCACGCTAAAAGGGACCTTGGAAGAGTGAACCGTATCGGTCAGTGTCAGTCTGCACAGACTGGTTCTTGTCGGTACTTTTCATTCTAATGTAATTTTCTGAACAGGGTCTAGAATATTTAAATCCTATCTTACATGTCAAATTTTCAAAAGAAAGCATCTGGTTGACCTCTGCTGAGTCTTGTACATAATTTCTCAAAATTTTGTTTTCGGTAAGGGACATATCACTCAGAAGGTCCTTTTTACGTAGGCGGCCTTTCGCCCGGGCACGATCACGTTACATTTTTGGGGGCTCGTCCGGGATACCACCAATCATCAGAGATGGCAGAAGAAGCCGTGCTGTCAGTGAGGGCGATGATTTTTGGTGCAGAGGTCGATTTGTTAAAGGGACTGATTGTGGAACACTCAATCGATGTAGATGACTTGGAGGCCTTAACCGAGCTTCAAGCTGTTACTCTAGTGGATAACTGGTTCCTAACTCAACTCAAGGATAAGGAGGGGGGATTGATGGCCATCCACTCCCTCATGGAGACGTTAGAGAAGAAACCAACTTTAACTTCAGTAACTGTAGATAGTGATGGTGCATCAAAGGTCTCTCCATTCAGAAAAGAATTCAAGATAGCTGGACAAATTGACTGTAGAATGGGAATCTCGTATATGTCCTTGAGGCGACAGATTGAAAATGGGAAGGAAAAGGGTTACAAAGAGATAGATATCATTGACGCAGTGATAAAGGCAATCCCTCCTACTTCTTGTTTACGACACTACCTCGAGGGAAAAGAGAAGCTGTCACTGGGAAGCTGTATCCAAATACTTAGGGCGCATTATAATGAGAAATCAGCAACAGAACTTTACAACCAACTGGGCCAAATGACGCAGAATACCAAAGAAACCTCTGCCGAATTTTTGATGAGGGCGCTTGAATTAAGGCAGAAGGTTGTGTATGCTTCTAAAGAGAGTTCTGAGGACATGAAGTACAGCAATGAACTGGTACACTCTCTGTTTATCAGAACAGTAATCACAGGACTTTCTAACAACACTGTTAAACAGGAATTCAAACCAATCCTAGAACAGAAGGGTATAGAAGATGAAGAATTGATAGAATCGTTAAACAAAATAGTCTCAAGAGAAACAGAAAGACAATCAAAGTTCGGTAAGAGGGTGAACGAAGTAAAAGTGGACGAAGGAAAATCAGACAACGCGGGTATGCAGGCCATTAAGGCAGAGATCTCTGAATTAAGACTGGCAGTCGAACAATTGGCGTTTGTTAAATCCTCTGAATCAGACAAAACAAAGACCAACAAACGATGTCAACAATGTGAAGATAGTAACAGAAATAAGTGTCTCCATTGCTGGAAATGTGGTTCGGAGGAGCACTGGAGCAGGGGTTGTAGAAAACTAGCTGTGAAGGCAAAAGAACAGGGAAACGCGAACAGGTCACATCAGGGGGGCAAGGTGTGACTTTGACAGTTGAAGAGCCCCTTTGTGTTATTTGTCAAAAATATGCTAAGTTTCAATGTACTGGCTGTCATGCTGCTTCATACTGCTCTCCAGATTGCCAGCAGAATCATTGGCGTGATCACAAGGTTATATGCAATTCTGTTGCCAAACTGGAGAAGTCCGAATGTGTTAGGTTGCAAGACAGTAATTTTTCTAATGTATCTCCAAAAGTTAAGAACTACTTTATGAATGTTATAGGAGAACAATGCTTGGTAACCTGTGATTTTAATAAACAATCAGTTGAACTATTATGGGATACAGGTGCACAGGTCTCTTTGATAAATGTTAATTGGTTACAAAGTAGATTTCCAGATATGAATGTTAGGCCTCTATCAGAACTAATTGAGGGTGATCTGAAAATTTTATCTGCAAATGGGATAAGCATAGATTTTGAGGGTTGGGTTCCAATTGATTTGCATTTTGGTACTCCTGGGGATGGGGACAACAACATCTTTCAGGTACCATTTCTGGTGTCCAGCACTGCTGCAAAAGATAGACCCATTTTAGGTTTTAATGTTATTCGTGACATTGGAGATATTTTGGGTAAAGCAACATGTATTAACATGCTTCAGTCTGCTATCCCGTCTGTCAGTAAGGTACATCTTGTTGAAGTTGCAAATTTATTACTAGATGACAGTGGAGAAATAGGCCAGGTCAAATCTGGTGGCAAAAATATTATCATTCCATCAAATTCTTCATGTATAGTTAATGCTATTGTCCGTGGCAAAGTCCGTCAACACTCTGTACATGCTTTATTTATACCAAATGTTGGAATGGAAATGACAGGTCTTACAGTGCAGGAAACTCTGGTACCAGTTAAGCCAGGTAATATTAGTAGGGTTAAGATTCTGGTTAGTAACTGCTCTTCCAAAGATCAGGTTTTACCAAAGGGGTCTCAGCTAGGCACATTGGAAGTAGCTAGGTCTGTAGTTACCCTTGGTCATACATGCTTGAGGAAAGAGGTGGAAGGAGAATCTAACATTGCAGAGGTAAGTTCAGATCAAGAAAGTACCTTAGAGACAGGTGAATGGGAACCCGAAGTTGACCTGAGTTTTTCTGGACTGTCTGTAGAACAAGAGGAAAAGGTAAGGAGTTTGTTGAAGGAAGAATGTAATGCATTTTCTAAGAATGACCAGGATGTAGGTTGTGTTCCTGATTTGCAAATGAAGATAGAACTTACAGACAAGTATCCTGTTCATAGTTCATATAATGCTTGTCCTCGACCTTTGTACCAGGAGGTGAAAGATTATCTACAAGATTTAATAGGTAAGGGTTGGATTAGAAAGTCTAAATCTCCATACTCAAGCCCTATCGTGTGTGTCCGAAAGAAAGATGGCACTCTCAGACTTTGTGTGGACTACCGTAAGTTGAATGATAAGACCATCCAGAATAGGCTACCCCTTCCCCGCATTTCTGATGCGCTTGATGGATTAGGAGGAAGTAAGTGGTTTTCTCTTTTAGATCAGGGAAAAGCGTATCACCAAGGATTCATAGCAGAGGAATGTAGACAATATACAGCTTTTGTTACACCCTGGGGTTTATATGAGTGGAATAGAATTCCATTTGGTTTAAGTGGAGCTGTTGGAACATTTCAGCAATTTATGAATGATTGTGTAGAGGATTTGCGGGATAAAATTTGTTTACCATACTTGGACGACTTGTTAGTCTATAGTTCTTCTTTTGAAGAGCATTTAGAACATGTTAGACTTGTCTTACAGAGGCTTAAGATGAGAGGTATTAAATTAAAGCCGTCAAAGTGTGAGCTTTTTAGGAAGCAAGTCCGCTATTTAGGTCATTTAGTCACATCCGAGGGCCACTGCATAGATCCAAAAGATAAGGAAGCTGTACTTCACATGAAAGAGACGAAACCTAGCAATGTGGGAGAGGTAAGGAAATTGATGGGGTTTATAGGCTATTTCAGGACATACATTCCAGATTTTTCGAGACGGGCCGCTCCACTCTATGAGTTGTTGCAGAAGAAACACGAGACTAACATGCCCCAAGGTCATTCGAAGAAAAGAGGTCGAAACCGTAAAGTCAGAGATGGTCAGCTGCCATCTAGCCAAAAGATAGAATGGACAGGTAAACACCAAAAGGTTTTAGAGGAGCTCATTGATTGTCTAGTGCAATCTCCAGTTATGGTCTATCCAAATTTTGAGGCCCCATTCTCCCTCCATATTGATGCCAGTCACCAGGGTTTGGGGGCAGTTTTATATCAAAAACAGGAAACAGGTAAGCAGGGAGTTGTTGCTTTTGCATCAAGAACTTTAACCCCAGCTGAGAAGAATTATCACATGCATTCGGGAAAACTAGAGTTTTTAGCTCTTAAGTGGGCTATATCAGATAGATTCAGAGATTACTTGCTGAATGCCAAGGAGTTTTCTGTTTATAGTGATAGTAATCCACTTCAGTACATATTCACATGTCCAAAATTAGATGCCACACGTCTGCGCTGGGTATCAGAGTTGGCAGGTTTCAACTTCAAAGTCCACTTTAAACCTGGATTTCGAAATGGAGATGCTGATGGCCTTAGCAGAATGCCTCTAGATTTTGAGGTTGTTCAGGGTGAGTATTCAGCAGAATTACCAAGAGATGCAATAGAAACCACTATCCGAGCCATTGGTGTTCAGGAACAGCCTGATGAGATTGGAGTGATGTCCCTTGGAGTAAATTGGGAAAATGATTCTGAGTCAGAATTTCATATGGCAGGTACAAGTATTGACAGTTCTATTTTAAGTAAGGCGCAAGACGACGATGATGCAATCGGACCAGTAAAAGTGATGGTGCGTCAAAATAGAAGGCCAGTGACTGGAGATTTCAAAAGGTATACTCCTGATAGTAAAGTTTTGTTAAGAGAATGGTCGAAACTTAGTATTGATAGTGATGGACTGCTGAGGAGAGTGATAAGTCAACCTAAAGAAGGTATAGTTAGACAACTGGTTCTGCCGTCAAAATTCCATGGATTGGTTTTGAAGGAATTACATGATGAGATGGGACATTTAGGACATGAACGTGTTTTAGCATTGGCTCGTGATAGATTCTATTGGCCAAGAATGGCTTCCACTATACAGAGATATGTTACACAAGAATGTACTTGTATAATTAATAAGAAGCCAGTGCTAAATTACAAGGCTCCCATGAAGAATATAGAAACATCAGGACCTCTAGAACTAGTGTCAATTGATTTCCTTCACTTAGAAAGATCGAAGGGTGGCTATGAGTATATATTAGTCATTGTTGATCATTTTACTCGATTTGCACAGGCTTATGCTACAACCAACAAGTCTAGTAAGACTGCTGCAGAAAAGCTGTACAATGACTTCATATTAAGGTTTGGGTTGCCTTATCGCATACATCATGACCAAGGCCGTGAGTTTGAAAATGGGTTGTTTGATAAGTTGAACAAGTTCTGTGGTATTTCTAAGTCAAGAACCACACCGTACCACCCCGAAGGAAACGGTCAAGCGGAACGATTTAACCGTAGCCTTCTGGGTATGCTTAAAACTCTGCCGGAAACTTGCAAATCTGATTGGAAGTCTCATTTGAATAAGATGGTACATGCGTACAACTGTACCAAGAATGATGCAACAGGATTCTCTCCCTATTTTTTGTTCTATGGTAGACATCCTAGATTGGCAGTAGATTTGTTGTTCAAAGTAGGTAAGGCAGATCAAACAGAGAAAGTCTCTCCTAGGAGCTATGCTGAAAAATGGGCTAAAAGGATGCAGGAAGCCTATGAGATAGCGTCCCAAAATGCAGGTAAGCTTGGTGAGAAGAACAAAATGCGTCATAATGCTGGTCGGATCAGTCCTGTACTGGTACCAGGAGACAGGGTTTTGGTAAAAAATCATGTGACTGGTGGACCCGGTAAGTTACGTTCATATTGGGAACACAAAGTATACATAGTTCTGCAGAAGTTGGATAATGCACCTGTCTATGAAGTGAAGAGAGAGGATGGCATTGGACCCATGCGAAGGCTTCATAGAAATCTGCTTTATCAGTGTAATAATTTACCTATCCCAACCAAGGTAAAGAAGAGATTGGTCAGTAAAAGGATCAGAAATAAGCAAAATGATAGGAAAGTAATTCCACCCCAGATGGAGAAGAAAGCAAATGCGACAACCTCAAGTGACTCTGATGAGGATTGGTTCCTAGATCCAGTTACTAATACTGACCCAAAGCTGATCAGTAGCAAAAGTACTGATGGTTTAACAGCTTTGACTGTTCCAAAGGTGACTGAGGAAACTAAGATATTGGTGGCAACGGAAGAATCTAGTGAGGATTTTGAAAACTCAGAGGATCACAGCGACTCAGAAGCTACCGAAGAACAAGTTGAATCCGAGGTAAGTTCCGTAGATAGCCAAAGTAGCAGCTCAAAAGACGAGACGGAAGAGATAGGTAGACCGCAGCGAACAATTCGGAAACCAAAGAGGCTTACATATGACTCAGCAGGTAACCCTAGTTATGTACAGAGAGTACAGACAATTTTGCCATGGAAATGTCAGGATAATTTGCCATGGAAGGGCTATGAGTCAATAGCCGTTTGGGTGTAGAGAACAGAATCATTATTATTCTTTCTGTAAATAGTCATGTTGCTATAAGTATATTGCCAGATTTTGCTTGAATGTTATATTCTTTAATATTTTGACTGCTGGAATATATGATGTAATTTCACAGTGGACTTTCTTGATGAGCAGTAGTGTTGGTCATCAGAAATGGTATTGGATGTTGGGTAAATTACAAATTGAGAGAGTCAAAGTAATAATAATCATTGGCTTTAAATATGCAATTATTTTCCTCATTGTGGGGGTAGTAACTAGAACTGGGGTTGGCCACCTTAAGTTCCATGTTAATGTGGGGTAAGGCCTCTGATTTGCAGATTAAAGTTTCATTTATAAACTGATACAAGTTTTGAAATAACATAAGGAATATAACCTAAATATTCATATGTGTAAGTTTTGCAGTAGCTTAACTATAAGATGGACAATTAATACATTTGTTTTGGGATATTTTGGACATGTTACATTATATCCTAAAATTTTGTTGCCTGAATTTTTTTGTCTAGATCTAGCCAATTGAATTCAGATGGAACAGAATGGTTATATCTGTTGAAGAAATGGAAAAGAGTTGTTCATTTACCAAATATGGGACTTTGATTAAGTTCACAAAACTGAACTACAAGGATTGTTAAGTAAATTAGAGACTTAATCTAAATGCTGATAGGAATTACTCTGTGATTAACATGTGCAGTTGATGTTTTGCTGATGGGAATGTTATATTAACAAGGCATATTGTTAATAGGTAAATGGCGGACGCCATTTAACTTTCAGGGGGAGAATGTGAGCAAGTTTACTGACCCGGCATAATTTTTTTTTTAAAAGGAATCGGTTATCATTCGTATGTAGAACTGATCGGTTTTGTTCGGTTCTAATCGATTTTGTCGGATGAGCTAAATCGAGCGTGACCAATTACATCCGGGTATTGGCGTAACTCAATCGCCATTTTGAGTAAACCAAATGCTGTTCAAGAAATATTGTCTTATTTTGTTTTTCTTTTCTTCCCTTGTAGGCGGCCTTTCGCCCGGGCACGATCACGTTACACATGACAGGTCACATGTCTTAAAGGGACTAAAACTAATAAGTCAAAATTGCAAATAGATTAAAGAGTCTGATACTTTTCATGAAATTTCATCATCTTGGAAACGACAAAGCCAAAAATCAAGTTTTGAATTACAAACAAATGCATTGACAGAATAAAAATAAAAATAAACTTGGTGTACAGTACATGTATATTGATATATAGTCAGTGTTTTTATAAAATCTTGTAACTGCAACTTCAATCAAGCTGTAGTTGCAAGTTTTTGAATACGATTACAACCAAGAATTATTGTTGTTTTTCCAAAATTATGCCAAGGTTTACTTGATAAATTCGAGCCCTATTCGCGTTCCTTTTTGCAGATGCATTTGCAGATATCATTGTTTAGAACTAATAAATTTTCACACATGGTCACATTATAAAACAAGTTGCCTCAAATATCATTAACATCTTCCTCAATCCTGTCCATTGATTAGCTGTCGAAGAATGTCTTGAAATACTGCAAGCTGTTTGCCAAGTTGTTTTCAGCATTCAATTGTACACAAACACCATGGGCAGATCTAGAGGGGGTCCAGACCCCCTGGCATTGGCAGAAAATTGAATTTTGACTATATAAATTTAGTGTAACGTTACATAATTACTACATTTTAAGCCATAATTTGGACTTGGATCCCCCTGGAAAAAATATTGGGCTTGGACCCCCCCCTGGATAAAAAAAATCCTGGATCCGCCCTTGAACACTGTACACCACGAGACTGTCAGTCGCCAGATTCAGTTTCTTTCTGTTGGACTAAAATGTACTTCTGTGGATAAAATCACAGAGCCAATAAGGCCTTCCAATGAATCCATCGCTTTAATAATGATAGTGAGTTCTGACGAAAGTCCCATCCTAAATTTCACCATTTTTTTAAAATTACAGCTAATTGAAGACACTCTGGAGCTCATAGAGGACAACGCAGTTCAAAATATTTCATGTTTCCATCATTCTCGTGTGTAGGAATTGATCCCAATCCAAATGTGTGCTCGTCGACTCTCATTTGATTGTTTCTAGTCTACTTTTCCTTGGCGATTTTAACCGAGAACTTGAACTTCACGTGGTCTGCTTAGTCTTTTCTATGTTGAATTGTCTGTCGTCGGCAAATATCGATCTGTTGTATTTGTAGGCTGACCGCTGTAGCAACAACAATCGCGAAATTGTGATCAATGGGTCGAGTTTTGTTGGGGACGAATAATTTTGAAACCGGAAGCCAACCAAGGATGTTTATTTTGCGGAGTCTTTTGCCAAATGTTCGATTTTGACTTTCTGAATTTAACAAGATTACTTTTGTTCATGAAGACGCTTTAATGTTCAGACTTTATTTTTGCATTGAAATTGAAAAATAAATCGTTTTCACAAAAATATAATGATTCAGTGTTAAAAATAAAAGCAATTGCTGGAAAAAAATACAAATTTATTTTTTTAGAAGTACCTCACATAATTAAAAAAAAAGAAACTTAGTGAAATTTACACCACTAAAGTACCTGTTTTTTGAGATTAGAAGTTATTCAAACACTTAACATTGTTTCTAAGAGTATTTCGGTCTAGAAATTTCTGTTAACTTAGAAATCTGATACACAATGGCAGTGGGTGGGTGGGGTAAGATTTCACAGTTCCAGTTGCTGTAAAACGGCAATGCGAAAATCTAATAGTGTCATTTAGACAACTTGGGCTAAATTTTAACGATTGCACCCGTATTACAAGATTTTTTTTAATTACAGTTAAAAATAAAGTACATGTAGCAAAACAGTGATTTTAATGATTTTCACCCAAAATTTGACATTAAATAGCTCTCTTATTTGCTCGATGATGTATGCTGATTTTTTGTCTAAAAATAGCTGTTGGTATCATCTTCAAAATATCCAAAAACAAAAAAAATTCATTGGGTAATTTTTCTGTAATTAAGAAAAAAGTTGCAAAATTTTGACAGAAAAACGTGAAAAAACGCTATTTTTCATTTTTCCCTTTCATTTTTTCATAAAGAATATTTAAAAATAATTCTTTCAATCATATCATCAATTGTGTACATATGTTAGGTCTCTAAATATATATAACACTATAAATAATCCATTCACAAAAACTTGCTACAAGACTTTAAAACACATGGGTAATTTTTCGAAAAATGGCCATTACTAGTCAAGGGCAGATAACTCTGACACAAAAACAAGCTCGATGATGTACCCTGATTTTTTTATATTTTGTTCGGGAAATATTAATTTACAACATATGTTAAAATAAAAAAGATTCATTGGGCGGTTAAAAAGTACCACCCCTCTCCATAGTCACCTTAAATTGGACTAGGCCTACCCTGAAATTTTGTCGTTTGGGAAAGGGTTAAATCATTTAAAGAACATGCTTTTAAATATCGAGGCAAAACAAGGAAATACTGCTAACTAGAATTTTCTCCTTTTTTTCTCAATATTTTCTCTGTTATGTTGTTCAAAAAACATACTGTAAAATAATTTTATGCGGTATGCAGCTGCTGTCAATGCAGTCCAATTCCTTGCTGTTTGGTCAAGGGTTAAAGGTAATTATCGATAAAGGGTGGATGTTGCGCGCGAATTATGACCAATATCTGTGTGAACTTTGCTGTCCTGACCTCTTTTGGGGAATCAAAGTACACGACCGAAAAACGTGCTAAATGAATATCAATACTGAGGCAGTTAACGCAGTTTTACATCATGCAATGAACACCTGGTCGCGGGGATGGTGTGTCGTGTGTTCCGATGATCGCCGTTTATTTTCGGGACCTTTCAGAAAGTGATCGATTTGCAACTACGCATTTCAACGGATAGCATCATCAGTGGAATTCATTATGTGAACAACACTGGAATATCTTTAAGAAGTTGTGTCTAATTTAGATAATAAAATCGTGTCGGAATTATGAAATGATAATTATCAATATTATGTGCAAACTTGTGTAGGCCTAATGTGCAATTTCATACAGCAGTGATTTCTGTTTTACAAGATATGAAGGTCGTGAGTTCTTTTGACCAATGTTACGTGTTATTGTTGACATGTCTACTTAACAGTAGACGAAATGGGAGTAGACCAATTGGGATGTTACCGATTTTGGAAATATTTCTTCGATGGTCGACTAGGCCTATTTTGGTTCAGCAAGATATGGAATAGATCTAATTTGGTATTTGAATAAGAAAGCTCCGACAAGACGTAGATGCTGACGACCATCAGGTTATGAAATGTCCAAGCTTGAGAAAGAGAGCATTGAGAGAGAAGGAGGAAACTGCTGGAAATACGTTTATAAACAGTGACTCTTTTTGAAGCGAAAACATCGTGACAAGCAATGTCTTCATTTCCCACAACATTTTCTAAACAAAACTTTCTAAGAGATAAACTGTTCATGCTCTTAATTAACATGTCTGCAACATCTTTGAATTTAGACAAGTCTAAAATTGTGTCGTCTGCTAATGCATGAACGTCATGAGAGTGCCTTTCCGCGCGCTTTTCCAAACTAGGTCAGTATCCTAACACGACCCGGATGATCAAATGTCAGGTGGGTCCAGCGCGTGAACGAAGCTCCGGGTAACTGTGGTATTTTATGGTAGCGTTTTTATCAACTTTACGAATCGAAATCCTATGTTGTGGGTACTCAATTGAATCGTCTCTCAGAGACGATTCAATTACACACCCGCAACATAGGATTTGTTGGACATTTTATAACGAATTTCCTTGTCAAAACTTCTTAACCTAAGCCATGTAGGTCTATCGCTCGGGTGTATTTCGAGGAATATCGGAATGTCCAGCGTTACGTGTTATGGTGACGTGTTGTGTAATTGAAAACCCTTACTCGGGTAGTTTTACCCTTTATACAAAAAAGGGTAAAAATAACAGTTTTCGGGACTTTGCTTTTTGGAAATGATGGATTAGATCTAAAATTGTGATTGATTGAATTGATGTAGCCTGTTCCGAAGAATAGAAGGCTGACCAATGTTACGTGTTATTGATGACATGTTTTGTAGGCTAATTGTTAACCCTTATCCTTAAAGTTAACCCTTTACACTGAAGTGATAAAATTGGCTGTATCGTGATTTTGCACATGAAAATGGTCCAAATGTTTGTTTGAAATCATGGTAAATCTAAGAATTCAACTAACGCTCACTTTCTATCACCAAAGAAATGTAAATTTGTAAATATTTTGTCAACAGATTTTTGGTTCGAGATGAACGAAATTAAATTCATGACTTCAGGAGGTCTAAGTCGAGGCTTGTGCACGCATATTGTCGTTTTTATTGAGTTGTTAACATTGCAAAATTTATGGTAAATTAAAAAAGAATCCGAATCGAAATTTGAATTTGGATATTTTCTTTGATAAAAGGTCAAAAGTCATTGCCCCGGGTGAGGATCGAACTCACGACCTTCAGATTGCTCTGATTATATGTGATTATGAGACTGACGCGCTACCTACTGCGCTACCGAGGCACATATGTGCTAGGCATATGTGTAACTTTTTATTTTTGTGTGTAGTCCTGACTACAGAATCTCTCAATAAATGTTTTGAATATTCTTTTTTATTGCTAGAAATGTAGCGTTTGCATATATTAAAGGATAATAGGAATATACGAATTGTCGGAATTGTATTATAAATGCAATTCATTTTAAATATAGACTAAGGGAGATAAGTATATTCTCCTTTGCCTTTCTTGCCAATAGTGACCTCCCTTTGATTTTCCCGCGGTCTTTCAAAATGAAGTTTGTTTTGAGAGTAGTTTTGAAGAATGATTGTCATCCATAATCCTGTACACTGATGAAAGATGTTCTTGCCGGTTTATTCATGTAATGTAGCCTACAGGCCCGTATGAACAAATGTCTGGACCTCTGGGGCTAAGCTAGCTGCGATATCGTAGCCACAAACCAATACCCATCATCAAGTGATGGGTATTGGTTTGTGGCTACGAGTCCACCCTATTCCTTCCTGTGGAGCAAGACAAAGGAGTGGAGAACACATTTTCTTGCATAAATTTTTGAATACTAACATATCTAATCAGATGTGTATCCCATAAAAAGATATTCCATGGCACAAATTCAGTTAAAAAGTATCAATACAAATTGTTATCAATTATTTCTTCCAAAGGAAAATTCATGTTTCTGTAGAATAAAACACAGGGAATTTTAGCGATTTTTATGTAGACTCTTTCTATTAAAGACAAGGGGACCAAGTTTTCATGTACAGAAAATAGTACCCATTCTCGCAAAACACCTATTACAACGCCAATTTTGAAGAAAATTACACGGGATCTTCTTTAATAAGCTACTTACATATTTATTTAGCGAAAAATCCGGTGGTCTGTACAGGTAACGATCAGTATTTTTCGTGACAGAGGCCGTTTCTCGGCAAAAGGTTCGAAATTGCCATGTACGACACAAGCGTGATGTCAGCGCGTTCGGTTGTATACTCTGGTGAGTGTTTATGTCACAATGTTCCATTTGACTTTCGAACGAAACAGAACGGTTCATTATTCAATTTCACCATAATTGTCCAAAGCAATGCTTTAATTCTCATTTTTCAAGTTTAATTAAGCATAACCGTCGATGATTTTTTTAGTTTTCACAATAAAAAGAATTACTTGAGTGAGTGTGCTCAACAGCGAGATGAACTCGCCCTCCATCAGTCATACGTTCATTATTACTCGAGTAATTCTTTTTCTTGTTAAAAAAAATAAAATTTGTGTTCAATAAGCGTAAAAAGATACGAATTAAAGCATTGCTTTGGACAATTTTGTTGAAATTTGAAACTGAACCGTTCTGTTTCGTTCGAAAGTCAAGGGGAACATTGTGATAAAAACACTCACCAGAGTGTCCCAAGCGAACGCGCCTAAAATTGCCGAAATCTAAAATCCGTTGAGTCGGCAAAACATTCAACAAATTAAAGCTGAATTCTTTGTGATATTATTCAACAAGGAAGGTTGGTGAAAGATTTTAATTTATTTTATCGTTTTAATGCATGTTTTGGCCACGATCATGCACAAACTAGCAGATTTAGTCCTACAAGCGGGGGTCACACGGTCACGTCGTTCATGGCGTTTTCGAACCTTTCGTCGAGAAACCGGCCTCTGTCACGAAAAACTCTGATCGTTACGCGTACAGACCACCGGATTTTTCGCTAAATAAATATATATGGAGTTAATTAGTGAAGATCTCGTGTAATTATCTTCAAAATTGGCGTCGTAATGGGTGTTTTGCGAGAATGGGTACTATTTTCTATACATGAAAACTTGGTCCCCTTGTCTTTAATAGAAAGAGTCTACATAAAAATCGCTAAAATTCCCTGTGGAATAAAATGGGTGGGTACTCCGCTTCAAAATTGAATTGAGCTTTATTTGAAAGTGATATCAACAATAAAACTTCGCTGGATTGACAGAAAAATAGTTAACCTGTTGTCAGGTAACATTCTTACTACATTCCATAGCTTTATTTTGAAGTTTGACTATGCTTAACTTGCTGGAATGAATCATTCCAGCACCTGCTCCATTGCAACGAATAGGAAGGAATTGTAACCGAAACCCAGATCAAAATTCAAAAAGGTTTCGTTTACATTATTGCAACTAGGGCTAAGCTCTCCCAAAGTTGGGCAAAAATGCTGAATTTTCCTGATTTTCACAGTCACACAGAAAATTCAGGGAAAATCCAATTCTAAAGATCTAGACACTGACTCTACAATTTTCAGATACGGGCAGGGGCTTGAGCAGCCCCTTTCAAAATTGGTTCCAAGGGCGGATCCAGGAATTTTTTCCAGGGGGGGGGTGTCCAAGCCCAATATTTTTTCCGGGGGTGTGGGGGGTCCAAGCTCAAATTATGGCATTAAATGAAATAAATCAGTCATTCTATAGAAAACGTACATCTTATCTCTATCTATCTATATACTGCTTCACAGTGCAGGGATTTTTTTCCTTCTATAACTAGTACCGGTAAAAGGAACCTTTCCCAATGACTACAGGCTCTTCCCAATTTTAGCACATGCCGTTTCCCAATCTCCATATCTACCGTTCCCAATGATCTTATGTGCCGTTCCCAATGGCCAATGCATTTTAATTTGGCTGGAAATGTCTCAATAAATGCTTAATTTCAATTGCCAATACATCCAAACACTGAGAACTTGAAATCTTTTTATCGTAGACTGCCCTGTTTTGGTGACTGCCCTAAATCGGTGACCCTTTCTTTTTGCATGCAATATTCAAAATAAAGAGTTCCATCATGTCAAGAGGTTCAACAGTCATCCATGAAAACAAAAATTTGGTCATTTATTTTGATAAATTTGGAGAAATTCCATTTAAAGACCGATTTACATGCTTGACTTCATTTTCTGTATGAAATTACCTATGATTTTCTAAACAGCCTTTTTGACCATCCATAGAAGTGCCGTACAAATTTCATATTTTCAATTTTGATATCAAATTGACCACATTCTTCATTTTTGGAATAAATTTTGATGTAAGATTTGTGCAGTAGCTACCCGTTAGGATGAAAGTAAAGGGTAACTGATTCTGGTCCTACTTATTTCTAGTGCTAAAATTAAGGGGTCAAGAAAATTCCAGCTATCTCGCAAATTTGATGACTTTAGAAAGCAATATTGTAAGGATTAGAGGAAAATAAGACAAACTAAAGATGTATTGCATTTATCACTCATATTCATGAAAGTTATTGAAAAAATTAGGAAAAGTTCTTATGGTCACCGAAACTGGTCAGTCGACTATAGACTGATCCAAATTAAAAGTTCTAATAGTCCGGCAGATATTCCCCATTTTTCAGCTGAACCTTGCAGTGGAGTATAAAGTTTTTTTCTTTGTTGATTCTTGAAGTAGACATCCTACTGTTAGATTCCGACGGGTGACATCATGTCACCCTTTAGCATTTTGAGAAATTCAAGATGGCCGCCAAGATGTACAGCCTCGATAGCCGAGTGGTGAGAGCACTCGACTTGTAACCCGGAAGACCCGGGTTCGAGTCCCACCCGGGGAGGTGTGTCCTTGGGCAAGACACTTAATTGTCAATGCCCCAGTCTACCCAGCTGTATAAATGGGTAGCAGTGAGATACTTGTAATCAAGGTTCCCACTGCCTCTCTTCTCGAAAGTGTTACTGTAGATGCATTTGTAAATATTGTGGTGGGTTGATGTATCTGCAGTAACGGTAATAGGATTTATATTCGGTGTAGGGTCTTATATATATATTATGTGGTGTAGGGTTTAATATGTTGTACCTAGAGATTTCTAGGGTTCGCCATTAATGGCGGTTAAGATATAAAATAGAATAGAATAGATGGCGGAAATTACTTAAATAATCAATTTAAGGGTTTTAAATTCATATGAGAACTGATATATATTTAGTTAAAATATATTTAATACACTAACTGTTGCTCTAGGAATGAAAATCGATAAAGATAAGACATATATCTACCATTTCAGTTGACATTTTTGTGTAATTTACGTTACATTATGGGACAATTGTTTCATTTATTCACTTATCCACTATTATATGGACATAACTCAGTCAAACACAACAGCGCGTGGTCTTGTTATCAATTCATTCACTTTATATTTGTTGAGAGCCAAATATGGGTTGTATGAATGCATTTCAGTTGATAATTGTGTGTAGCTTACGTTACATTATGGCATAATTGGCTTCATGTATTCACTAGAATACTACCATTTGACCATAAGTCTTTTTAACACAACGGAAAAAGGTGTCTATCAATTTCTTTACTTGACACTTTTTTCAACAGCAATTCCAAGGTTTTATACATGTATTATGTAATTTACGTTACCTTAAATTAATATTAGCACAATACCTTCTTTTATTTACTTGTCTACTATTATGTGGCCATAAATCTGCCATAGATCATTTAAACACAGCAGTGAATAGTTTGCTTATCAATTGTTTTACTAGAAGATTATGTCAAGAGCAAAACAGCAGGTTGTATAAATGTATTATGTAGCTTACATTACATTAATTTCATGTACTGTTACATGTACTTGTTGTAACCACTGATGTACACCCATTATGTTTTATACAGAGCAAAGCAGTGAACTAAGTGCACACAATCGTAAAAAGTAGGTCACGGCTATCTGGTTTTGGTACCATGATACACGACAAAGCTTTGGGTCACGGCGCATCTACACAACAAATTTGGCGTCCCTTACATTAAACAGTACATGAGCTATTGAGCGGAAGACACTTTCTAACTAAGAGCAACCAAAATGAAAAGTATGTGATAGCAACCTACTTTTGGTACGGGACCACATCAAAATTGGTCTCTGTAGGTCAAATTGTGTACGAGATATGGAGTGGACCAGAAGCGGACGGACACGGCAACCTTACGCCCCGCCAATTGACCAAACGCCGGCTGTCAATCAAAACCATCGATAAACCCATGGACGATTAGAGAAATGCCACACACCCATTGTTTGTCTTAATTCTTCATTGGGCGGAGCTATCTATCGATTGGCGTTTTGTTAATCAAGCCTTAGAGTTACACAGCACACCTCCTCGGCATGTGCTTTGTAACATCCCAATCTATCCTTAGTACAACTGCATTTAGTAGAAAAACTAGGTCCGTCTCTTCCACGGTGATACTAGTATGCTACTTAAGCTGTATTGTCACGTTGCACGCAGTACTTAGTTGATAGCATGCCAAAAGCTAGTATCATTCTCTCCAGATACAAGCATTTTAATACAATGATAAGAGGAATCAAGCACAAAATTGGAAACACACTCTTTCACAAGATCAACTAGACGTGGGATCAAGGGATCAAGTGCTAGTACAACTGATTGTCCCCAAGCCGATTGTGTAGCTCTACAGAGCTCCAGATAATTTTTTGAGGCAAGGAGTATTTACCCCTCAATTTTTTTTCTAATGCGTATTTCCAGATATTTTTTGGAGGCAAGGAGTATTAAATTTTATCCTCTTGTTCGGGAAAGGATTAAAATTAACAGGAGCACCACACCGGAACGACCCACTTTCATTTTCGATAGTCGATTTTGAGGACATAGATCTAAGAGTCGGTCGGTGTTAAAAGCTCTTTAGAGCTTATGTTATCTGTTGTACTATGTACTGACTTTGTAAATAAAATTCACTTACTTTACTTTACTTACTTATAGAGCGCTATGTTTCTGACCATCAAGTTTTTTTTCTGAACGAGATTACCACCGTGGGCTATCTTTGTCTGTACTGCAGGGCCTCTTCAGAAATAATATCGGCCAAAATCGCCTTTACGATGTGCTCGAAGGAATGGATTTATTTACTAGTTTCCCAAATAAAAAAGGAAACAAACTTCTTGGAGTTGCGATTTACGAAGTGACGCAATGGCCTGATAATTATCATCCAATGAAAATCGAGGAAACGATTTGCTCCGTATAACAAGTTAACGGAGATCAACGATTGACTGAAATTCGAACAAAATGAACCACTCGGCAGCGTTCGGTAGATCTACGGATTAGCCGATTGTCATCTGCATTAGCTAAGCTGGTGACGTAATCGGTATTCCCCAATAATTCTCGGTTTTGATTGGCTGAGACGTATAAGACACTTCGATAAGCTATTTTTACAGACCAAAACGTTATTTTTAATCATTGGAATTTCCTATTCTATGTGTTTCTTCCGGCGCTCTTCGATCTCGATACGCTAACTGACGATTATCAAATGCGTATTCCTTATTTTGAATGCGTATCTGTACGCATTTTTACGAAAGTAAATGCGTATTTAGACAAAATCAATGCGTATTTTACGCAAATACGCATCCTATCTGGAGCTCTGGCTCTAGCTCCTGGAAATACCGATATCTCGAAAATGATAAAATGTCAGTGAGGAAGTGACGGACCATATTCTTCAACTAGATGTAGTTGCGCTATGCTAGAAAGGGATGTGCATTGCTTAGTAAATGCCAAGGAGGAGTGTTATGCAACAATGAAAGCATAAAAACCTAGCAATACAAATAAACAATAAAGTTTATTGTTTTATATAGAACATGCATGCAATTTTGGTCCCTTAGCAATGTACCACGGGTATTATACAAAACTTTGACGGAGAAAAATATATAATTTATCATCTTTTAATTAGCTTGGTTTTGTTCATTGCAGTTTAACGCTATTTTCAACTGCTATGGTCATATCCCGACGATTGGTGCACATTACCATAGATTCCTGTCGTTTCTCATACCAGTACTATCACAACATCCTAACCAAACCTCCAGATGCTTGCCCATATAGGTTAACGAGAGCAAACCATTGGTGGGAGACATTTTGTTCTGAAAGGATACCGGTATTTGTCACGACCGGGGATCGAACCCTGGACTAATGGAACAATGTAGAGAAGCACCTTACATATTATACACATCACAAAGAATGTTAATTTTGATCAGCTGTTAGGAATTGATATCCAATCTTGCGCAATTATTTAGTTTCTTCAAGTCGTCTAGAAAAAAATGCTGGGGTATTATCATATACTCTTTGTCAGGCGATGGGGCAGCCTACGAAGGTTTCTGTTCCTCTCCATATCTCCTGCACTATTTTACATAGAGAAACCAAATTTAATATATGACGCGTCATAACCAACAGAAGCATTATGTACCAAAACGATGTCACTGTGACCTACTATTCACTTTGAGTCTAACTTACTTAGTTCGAAGTTCCCTTCTGTTTCATTTCTCATGTACTGTTTGATCTACAGATACCAAATATAATGTGCAAATGTTCAATGACTAAAAGCTTTATCATACACCAAAATCAGGATAGAGAGACCTACTTTTTGTGCTTAATTTTGAAAAAAAAAAAACTTTCCATTACAAATCTCGCGCCGTTTGACCTAGAGACACAGAATGTAGTATATGGATGAGTCATGACTCAGGCAAGGTTTGTCATGCACCAAAGGTAGGTCACTATGTACTTCTTTTTATGCTGGTCAAGGGAATTTCATTTGCCAATATTAGTCATTGTGCCCTAATTGGATACGTTTAATTCACTATTCTTTTCTGTCTAGAACATGATGGGTTTGTGAATCACAGACTACAGGTGTGTCTTGTTAAAATTACTGTAAACTTAATTTTAGCCCAATATAACCAGCTGTTGGGGGTATTCTGTTCCATTTATGATAATTATTTTTTATAAATATGTAACAGTACACAAATATAGTGACGTAAATTACATGATTCATTTATACAACTGTTGTTTTGCTATTACCAAAAGCCTCAAGTAAAAAAGTTGGTAGTCAAAATACTTACTATTGTTTTTCGCGACTTATGACTAAATATTAGTAGAAAAATGAATAAATGAAGCTAATATGCTAATATCAAGGTAACGTAAACTACATAATACATTTATACAACCTGCTGTTTTGCTATTACAAAAAGCTTTAAAGGGAATGAATTGATAACCAGACCATACACTGTTGTGTCTAAATGATGTATGGTCAAATAATAGAAGATAAATGAATGAATAAAGCTAATATGCTAATATCAAGGTAACGTAAACTACATAATACTTTTATACAGCTCTTATTTTGCTCTCACCAAAAGATTCAAGTGAATGAATTGATAACATAACCACTTATTGTTGTATTTAAATGACTTATGTCCAAATAATAGGGGATATGTGAATAAATGAAGCAATTTTCCCATAATGTAACGTAAATTACACAAAAATATCAACTGAGATGGTAGAAAAATATCTTATCTTTATTGTTTTTCATTCCTAGAGAAACAGTAAGTGTATTAAAGATATTTTACCTAAAATTTATCAGTTTTCATATGAATTTAAAACCCTTATATTGACTATTTAAATGATTTCCGCCATCTTGGTGGCCATCTTGAATTTCTCAAAATGCTAAAGGGTGACACGATGGCACCCGTCGGAATCTTTAACAGTAGGATGTCTACTCCAGGAATCAGCAAAGAAAAAAACTTTATACTCCACTGCAAGGTATAAGTGGATATCTGCCGGACTATAAGCTTCAGATCACTTATATAATAGCTAGAAAAGATTGAGAACAAAGGAGCTTTAACTTCTAAAATCGTTTTGTATTTTCCTCTCATTTTTCTTTAACCCTTTCCACAATGTAGTTTTGGGATGGTCAAAAATGAAAGGAACTTCAATGCAGACAACAGAATTAATGTTTCTTTAAATGTAAGACAGAATTTGTATATAATTACATCCAAAGTATTGAGAGAATTGAAGTGAATGCTAGATTTCAGCATATGTATATTAAGTCATAATAACAATCATAAGTCTAATAACTCTAAATATATGTTCACCAGTAGCTTCATGTTAAAACCTAGACCTTACAATGGTTTGTTTTGCAGAATATAGCCAGTAATGATAGATAAGATGCACTTAAAAGATTCCTTATTCATTGATTTTGCAAATAAATCTTTTCCCAATTAAAAGATTACGCGACTCGGTTTTCCCAATTTTTAAGATGATAATTCCGCGATGCAAAAAATTCCCAATTGTAGGGGTACAGGTACCTTTCCCAATTGGCCAGAAAAATCGCTGCAGTGACCCTCACTGGTAATTTCGAGCAGGTTCGCGCCTGTGTCTATTAGTATTAGTATAGACAGAAAAGGTTTAAAAGTAAGACAAGGGAAAAAAAGTGATAGTTTGTTAAAAGAATGTGAAATAAGAATAAAAGAAGGTTAAAAACATTTCTTACAGGGTTTATGGTTTGGGGTGGTGGATGCGACTGACCGCGAGCTTAAATGAATCCAGGTCTTGCGACAGAGCGACATCTTCAGGTAGTGCGTTCCACTGTACAATAGCCAAAGGAAAAAAGGAATATTTGTAGTAATTTGCTCCAGTATGTATCTGTCTGTAGGTTACTGAGTGGCAGTATCGGGAAAGTCTGGTTGTGTGTTGAATATAGGTTGGCATTGGGACAGCCACCAGGCCATGAATAATCTTGTAAAATAGGCACAGGCGCGCGTCTGACCTACGCTGCTCAAGTGACCTCCATCCTAGCCTCTCCAACATTGAGGTAACGCTCGAGTGTGGACTGTAGTCGTCTAGGACCCACCTGGCAGAACACCTCTGGACCATTTCATATTTTGATATATTACTTTGGGTGTGGGGGTCCCAGACAGCACTTGCATACTCTACTTGGGGTCTAATGAGAGCTTTGAAGGCACACTCACGGATCTTGGGCGATTTTGTCCTGATATTTCGGCGCAGAAAACCCAGGGTGCGATTAGCTGTGGAGGTAATGCGACTGACATGGGTGTTCCACGAGGAGTTGCCGGAGATGTCCACGCCAAGATATCGAGCGCTGCTCACATTCTCAAGAACTTGTCCATGCAGGGAGTAAGAGGTGGGATATGGGTTTCGAGCCTTAGTAAATTGTATGACCTGGCACTTGGAGGGGTTGAAACTCATATTCCATCTCAAAGACCATGCCTGGAGTCTGTTCAGGTCTGCCTGGAGTGTGTCACTGTCTGTTTGTTTGTCATTTAAGGTCATGTATACGGCTGTGTCGTCTGCAAAAAGCCTTACTTGCGAGGTAATACTTTCGGGCAAATCGTTAATATATACCAGAAACAAGATAGGCCCCAGGACAAATCCTTGGGGTACCCCTGATGTTACTTGTATAGTGTATGAGGTTTCGCCTTCCAGTACTACTGTCTGTTGTCGTCCACTCAGAAAAGCTCGTATCCATGAGAAGGCACCTCCACGAATGCCATATTGATGCAGTTTAAATAACAACTTCTCGTAGGACACCATGTCGAACGCCTTGCTGAAATCGAGTAGTATAAGATCGGTTTGCTTACCTTTGCTCGTGTTTCTTGCAAGGTCTTCCATCAACATAGTCAGCTGAGTCTCGCATGACCTACGTTCCCTTAAGCCGTGTTGTAGGTCATACATGAGGTTGTTTGTGTCCATGTGTTTGACAATATTTGAGGCGACTACATGTTCCAGGACCTTACACAGGATACATGTGAGGGATATGGGGCGATAATTCACTGCTAAAGACTTGTCTCCTTTCTTGTGCAAGGGGGCAACATTTGCTGTCGTCCAGTCGCTTGGTACCTGGCCTGTTTGGAGGGATACTGAAAACTATTACCTTCAAGACTGGTACAATCTGCTCACGGAGCTCCCTCAGCACTAGGGGTGTAATCCTGTCAGGCCCTGCTGCCTTGCCTGGTTTTAGTCCATTCAACAGTTTGAGTAGGCTGTTTGATGATATGTCAATCTCAGGCATGATAGGGGTCATATTTATGTAGGTAGATGGTGTCTTTG
Source organism: Fragum sueziense (assembly GCA_963680895.1). Taxonomy (NCBI): domain Eukaryota; kingdom Metazoa; phylum Mollusca; class Bivalvia; order Cardiida; family Cardiidae; genus Fragum; species Fragum sueziense. Next base: position 11,965,258 of record OY804609.1, on the reverse strand, counting down.
TTACATCGAATTTAGAGTTATCAATGTTATTCTGAATGCTTACCTGGCATAGCTGAGAAAGACTCGGGGGTGATTTCGGTGTAAATACCGACTGAAATTGAGCATTCAGAACATTTGCCTTGTCAGTTGTATCAGTGATCAACCTGTTGCCTTGTTTGAGTGGAGCAATACCTTGGTTGTCCTGTCTGGAGTTTTTCAGGAAAGTGAATAACTTCTTGGTGTCTACCTTTGAGTTGTCTTCGTTGTTGGCACCGATGATGTCCTCCAGATACTTATTGTAAGAAGTTCTTACCTTCTGTCTAACCAGGTGGTGTAGGGTTATGTATTTGTCCCTGTCTGCTTGGATACCCGTTTTCTTGTGCCGGCAGTAGAGTGTGTTCCTTTTGCGGATGGTACGCCGGATGTCCTGAGTTATCCAGGGTAAGGAGGGCTTACTTTTAATTATCTTTGTTGGGACACATTGTTGTATGCTATTGTTAAGCCCAGTGGTGAATTCGTCCCAAAGTGCTTGAACAAACTTGCCCTCACAGGTTAACAAAAAATTTTTCTTTGAATGCCTCCATTTTGGTTCTGAGAAGCTCCCAATTTGCTTTCCTATACAGGGATCTTTGGTCTGGTTTTGATAAAAAAGACACACTAAGGTATTGGACTTCAAATAACTTAACCCTTTCCCAAACCACCAAATTGTGCAGCATTTCAACTTGAAAGCTGCTGAAGACGACAAATTTGATATTAAAGAAGATAAGAATGGTGTGCAATACAGCCATTCCACGAAAATTGACCCATTTACTGAAAATGCATGTCGCCGACCTTCAATGCATTATTTAACACCTTTATCAATTAGGTACAACAAAAAGCAAGATATCTTTTATCACGGGACATAATTTGCAATAAAGTAGTATGATTTTTAAGTTATTCAAACGGTTTTATGAATGTGCTTGGTTGTGTTGAAAATTGCAAAAACGTCAAAATGTTGATGTCGCCGCATAATTTTTTGTTCTAAACTACCGTCCAAATCAGTCGGTTTTTTACTTAGACTTTGTTCTCTTGGACATTATTCTCCCCAAAGCCTACTACAACGACTAAATTAAGTATGATTCCATCATCATACATGAAATAGAATTTAAACGTGTCCGTTTGTATGTCGCCAGATTTGCCTATGTGACCGTAACGAACTTTCAAAGGCATGAAAGAAAGTCAACTTTTCTCTCAAATTGCCAATTTTCAAACTATTTTGGTCCGAGAATGGCTTAGTTTAACTATCAAAGCCCTAAAGTTTATGAATATCTTAGTATTTCTTCACTAAAGCAAAGAACATGGACAAATAGAATTTGTCGCATTTCGTTTACTATGCTTCCGTTACGTCCGTGTAGCCCACAATAATGAACGGACATTCCTAAATCTGTCAAATTTTGACAGACTGGTTGCCAAACTGTTGAAATAGAGGCGAGTTTCAAGTATAATCAAGAGTATAACATATTGAGAGACTTGAAAGTCCTTTGGTCGTTATGCTTCCGTTACGCATGTTTTTCCGTAACGTACTTAAAAGGACGCCCTGAGTTAAACTAACAGGAATATTTCAATACAGTGAACAATATAATACACTGCAGTTATCAAAGATTCATTATATCGGCTACTGCAAGAAGAAAAATGGAATGTTGAATGTGAAATTCGACGTGGAAGTATGTAAATATAGTATTATACAAATTCATTTCCAGATTAGCAATACAAAACTTCTTTATTTATGCTCGATTCTTTTTTTAATTTGACGTGCAAAATCTTGAATCTCAAACAAAAAACAAAGTAATGCGGGATTTACGTATCTACCCTTTTTGTTTTACGGTCAAAATAACTGTTACGGAGCATATATTATTTGGTGGTAGCATGTCCCGGATATTAATGAGATTTATTTTGTTGATTAATTGAGTTTGCATAAATCAAATGGAATTTTACATTTTCGTATAGTTAAAATTTGTCTAAATAGAGCGTATTATATCATTTTTTGCCACATATGCTATAAGAAAATGTTACGGAAGCATATATTTGGGTATACAATTTGTGCGTAAATTACGATATATAAAACATTTTGATGTCAATTGATTATAATTAACTCAGAAAGTATATGAAGTAGGAATACTAACAAAGCCGCTTAATTGTGTTTTTCTGTGAATTCACATAGTAATATCTCGTTACGAAATATAGACTCTTCGTTACGGAAGCATATACTATATTTTATGGAATATTGAGCATACACTGCCATCTGTGGGCGATAGATTAGCAAAGATACCCCTTCAGGTTCTATCTAAGCATGTTACACAACATGTTTGAAACAGTTTGTGGCTTCTCAAGTAGACAGACATGGTTACAACAGCCTATTGATTATTGCGAGCGAAACACATAATTGTCTAGGCCATAAAATATGCCCCTTTTGGTCCTAACATCATTTCCATTTTCTAATTCCACCGTTAGACATTTTTCAGCTTTGTACTGGTTGTTCTTAGAAACCTGCGTACATCACTTTTGTGGCAAATAAAAGAAGACACAAACATTTCCCTTTTCAACTGGGCCAGACGATAATGTTAACAGGAATAATTTTCTGCAAACGTGGCTTGCAACTCACTTGTCACAGTTTAGTCCCTAAGTTTCAGGAGCAGGTATGCAGGGTGCATTTTCCCTTCTTTTTTTTTGTAATGCTGATATTGAAGTAACACACCCCAAGGCTGTGTTGTTGCACATTCTCTTTAGTTTTCATTAATTCTGACATCTTTTTTCCCGAAACTAAACCTAGATATTTGTATTGTCAGGTCTTGAATAGTTTGTGAAGAAAGGGCTTCTCTATATTTCTTTTCCGAAAGCTGGTGTTCCCTTCTACTAGGTAATTGGCTAAGACAAATTACACCGCTCTCTCACCATTGGAATTATAGATACTGATCCTTTGACACAAGTTCACACGCTAAAAGCCTAAACCTTGTGTCAACCATGGCCAATCCAATCAATCACCAGGGGGTATGACAGTCTAAGACGCTGTGATTTTTGATATCAAGCTTTGGATCTAGGCAAAGTGACTGTAACATCCCAACATTTATTCTACTCCCAGTTCGTTTGCTACATTTTTATTGTCAGAATCAACACTCATCTACTTTCAGAATTCGTCTACTTCGACTTGGTCTACAATATGGTATATCATACATTTTTCATTACTAGACCTACACGATTCATTTTGATTTTTATCTCAATATTTTAATATATATGCATTTTTCTTTTATTTCCTGTCAATAAATGGAATAATTTTGCTTGACATCAAATTGTATCAAATGATTCATTTTTATTTTTTCACTTTGTAATTCATATTTTAATTGTATTTTATGGAGTTATTTGTTAACGATTTTTGAGAGCCATATTTTTATTGAGGGATATATGATTCGCATGAATAACCAATTTACTTTAAAATAGTGTGTGTTCTTATATAAATGATTTAATTAGAAATAAAAGAAATTCAGAAGAGAAGGGGACGAGTAATTGCACACTTACCTAAAATTGTTCAATTAAACACACCTTCAAATTGAAATATCCTTACAAATTTACACGACCAATGCACACATGTGTAGCACACCATCGAATTATATATTTCTAGATACCCCCCCCCCCCCCCCCCCGCAATTCATATCTTATAACATGTTCATAAATTAAGAAAAACAACGCATTGTTTTTTTTAACAAAAAAATAAGATATCATACTGAAATACAAAGCAGGCAAATTTAGACGAAATGGAAACGGTATACAAAACCTGAGTAGACAAGGTGGCACTGGTTTTCAAAATAGACGAATTTGGAGTAGTTGTTGTTGGTTGGTTAGTTGTTGTAGATCAATCGAAATTGAATCCTAGAAATTGTCCATGGTGGTACCCGGTTGACGACTTTGTGGTACATATACAAACATATCTGTGCAGACTGTTTTACCCGATGCTTACAATGTAATTGTTACTCTGAGTGTGATATCAAAGAATAGCAAAGGTACCAGTTCGGCAATTTTGCCAATGAGATTAGTAGTTTAAGGGTACTAAAAGAAACGTCTATTGTTTCATTCGTACTATTGAATTTAGTATTTGTTTTATACCAATTTGATGTTTCTTTTTTGTAAGAACCTTTACTTTTAGCGTTTAAAGGTCTTTGAAAGAAATGACATCAATGGTAATAAGGTTATGGAAATTATCTATTTTCCGTAACACAAGGGCCATTTTTTCCACGATCATACATACTAAGAAATAAAAGCTCGAGAGCCAGGTGCACTGGAAAACATAATTTGAAGAGGCATCACTATCGGAATATTTACTTTTAACTTTACTTTGCAAGATGGCTTCAAAAAGAATACAAACGATCACAAACACTTTTAAAATGCTCGAATATTACGTTAAACAGTGAAATACTCGTTTTGATATCACCACATAGGGTTACAGCTGAATTGTTATCATTTTGTCCTTGTAAGTTGTGCAAATGGTTGATGATGGTCAAACAAACAATCTTTTTGATGTTGTGTTATAACATTGTCCACAGCTCACGCTATATGTATCTCAAGTTGCTTTATATGCTCCGTAACAGCTAGGTTATAGTGGTATATTTGAAAATGCGATAACTCAGCAGGACTTAAAATGTTGTGGGTAAAATTTTAACCATACATTGTAGACATGTGACACTTTATTTTAACATAAAAGTTGTGCTCATGCAGAAAAGTTCATTTTTCAACATTTTCGTTTTTGTAAATGAGTCAATTTTCGTGGAATGGCTGAATATAGCTCAGACAATATTGAGACAAAAGGAGACACTGCTGGTTATCAGCAGTTTCTTCTTTTGTCTCAATGTTTTCCCAAGCACATTATTTTTGGGACGTCAAAACCAGGTCTTGTTTGGGAAAGGGTTAAATAAACAGGAAAATATGTAACAAAATCAAAACAAAACATGCTCTGAATTAAGTATTGATATCTCTTGTAAAATTTCATCCATATGATATATCGCATGACAAAAATGACGTTACCGTTACGTATAGAAATTTTGATATTTAACTTCCTGAAAATTGTTTTATTTAATTAAAGAAAAAACACACAAACAATTTTCACTCAGTAGAGGTTTTCGCCAGAATGCATGAACATACCGCTACAGTTGTTCATCTCTTTGAAAAAATCATTTTAACACCTGAAAATCTAAAAAGATATTAAAATATGTATCAAATTTTCTCATAAAATCCGTGATTTTAGTCCAAATTTAAATGCTCAAATGTCAACTTACAATACCACTATCTTCACTTGAATTATTCATAAAATGTTTGAATCTGTCAGAAAAACACTATTCAAAAGCAGTGTAATGGTATGGTTTTTCATCGATTTTAAACATAACCGTTACGGAAAAATAGACCTTACCGTTACGGAAAATGGACCTTACCATTACAAAATGGACCCTACTGTTACAAAATTTGCGTTTGCGTAACGGTATTGTTTGTAACGGTAATGTAAAATTTACACATTTTCTTCTATAATGGTGATAATGTGGGAGGGATATTCATACTTTCTCTTGACACAAACCAGAAGGGTTATACAGAAAATAGCATGGCAAGGTAAACATTTGATTATATCTACCACCATTTGTCTAATCAGATGAATGGTAATGTTAGTGCTTAAAGGAACTTCTTAATACGAACAACTCACCTCGCATTTTGTCTTCAAACGAATCAGACATCATGACCATGTGTTGTCATATTTACAAAATGGCATGGAGGCGTTTTAATATGACGTCATTTGATGACAAAGTCAGGGGTAAACAGCTTGAAAAAGTTGAAAAAATGATCCTGTAAATATACTGTTTCATTTTACAGGGACATTGGTTGAGGGTTAAAAATTTTGTTTATGATATGAGTGTTAAGCTCTATTTGTATTTTATCGACGAGGAAAATATTATGTCTATCAACAACAACAAAAAGTATGTATTTTCTATTTGACAAACCTATCTAATTTTGTAAAAAAAATGTCAGATTAAGCATCGGGACACAATAATATCGCTGAATTTCTTAGGCTCATCAAATTTTATTCAGAAAAAAATTACGATTGACGTTTTTCCAATAAATAAAAGTATTTGATTTTGATTAACATAAGACAAACATACAAAAGACTGTATATAAGTGAACTTTTCACACATAATTACACCGTTATTACACCAGGACATGCGATGTACGTTTTCTATAGAATGACTGAAATATGTAACGTTTCACTAAATTTATATAGTCAAAATTTAATTTTTGGCCAATGCCAGGGGGGTCTGGACCCCAGATCCCCTCTAGATCCGCCCATGGGTTCCTATGGGCCTGTTGACTTGACTAGAATCGCGAAATAATAAGAGTTGTCTTAAGAACTCCTCAAGTCATGTATAATCACATGACTCATGATTTTCGATAATCGTCAATATCTTTTTTAATACTTGACCAATTTGAATTCGATTTGAAGCAGAGAAGGTGGGAAAATGCCAGGAATAAGCTGGACGTGTTGGACTTTCTAAAAATCAACTGATAAAAAAGTTATTGAATATAAACCAAAATTTTTGTTTATATTCAATAACTTTTTAGCTCACCTGAGCACGAAGTGCTCAAGGTGAGCTATTGTGGTCGCTTTTTGTCCGTCGTCCGTCCGTCTGTTCGTCCGTCCGTCCATCTGTCCGTCCGTCCGTCCGTTCACAATTTCTTTCAACATCTTCTCCTCCTAAACCATTGGACCAATTTTGACCAAACTTGGCAGGAATGTTCCTTGTGTGACACTTTCCAAAATTTGTTCGTGAATTTTCGATTTGTCAAACAATGTGGGCGTGGCAGGGAGAAAGGGGCTTATCAGACTAGAAATCATAAGAAAATTCTTTAAAAATCAACCATTGGGCCCAATTGAACCAAACTCGGCAGGAATATTCCTTGAGTCACTCTTTTCAAAATTTGTTCACAAATTTTTATATTTGTCAAAAAATGTGGCCGTGGCAGGGAGAAAGGGGCTTGTTAGACGTAGAGAAATCATAAGAAAATTCTTTAAAAATCAACCATTGGGCCAATTTGAACCATACTTTGCAGGAATGTGCCTTGAGTCATTTTTTTTCAAACTTTATTCACAATTTTTTTCATTTGTCATAAATTGTGGCCGTGGCAGGGAAAAAGGGGCTTATCAGACTTGGAGAAATCAGAAGAAAATTCTTTAAAAATCAACCATTGGGCCAATTTGAACCATACTTGGCAGGAATGTGCCTTAAGTCATTTTTTTCAAAATTTGTTCAGAAATTTTACATTTGAAAAAAAAAAAAACCATGGACGTGGCAGGGATAAAGGGGCTTATTAAACTTAGAGAAATCATAAGAAAATTCTTTAAAAATCAACCATTGGGCCAATTTGAACCAGACCTTGCAGGAATGTGCCTTGAGTCATTCTTTTCAAAATTTGTCCACAAATCTTTTCATTTGTAAAAAATTGTGGCCTTGGCAGGGAGAAAGGGGCTTATCAGACTTGGAGAAATCGTAAGAAAATTCTTTAAAAATCAACCAATGGGCCAATTTTAAGCAGACTTTGCAGGAATGTTCTTTGAGTCTCTCTTTTCAAAGTTTGTTCACAGTTTTTTTCATAAAATTTGTAAAAAACTGTGACTGTGGCAGGGAGAAAGGGGTTTATTAGACTTAGAGAAATCATAAGAAAATTCTTTAAAAATCAACCATTGTGCCCAATTGAAGCAGACTTTGCTAGAAGGTTCCTCGAGTGACCCTTCTCAAAACTTGTTCGCGGATTTTTGATTTGTCAAAAAATGTGGGTGTGGCAGGGAGGAAGGGGCTTATCGGACTTAAAGAAATCATAAGAAAATTCTTTAAAAATCATCCATTGTGCCCAATTGAACCAGACTTTACTGGAATGTTCCTTGAGTTACTCTTTTCAAAATGTGTTCACAAATTTTTCCATTGGTCAAAAAATGTGATCATGGCAGGGAGGAAGGGCTTATCAGACTTAGAGAAATCATAAGAAAATTCTTTAAAAATCAACCATTGGGCCAATTTTTAGCTCACCTTAGCACGAAGTGCTGAGGGTGAGCTATTGTGATCACTCACCGTCCGTCGTCCGTCTGTCCGTCTGTCCGTCCATCCGTCTGTCTGTCCACAATTACTAAAAAATCTTCTCCTCCCAAACTATAAGGTCTAGAGTCTTGAAATTTTGTTTGTAGTATTGTCTCAATGCCCTCTACCAAAATACTTCAAATAATTGTGCTTATAGAAAAATTGGCCCTATGTTGTGGGGTTTAAGGTTTCACACTGAAACACAGTTTTCTCAAGGACTATTTGGCCTAGAGTCTTGAAATTTTGCATGACTTTACATCTCCTAAACCTCTAACAGAATACTAAAAATCATCACATTGCAAGGAAAGAAGCCCTATGTTATGGGTTCTGGAATTTTCAAGTGAGGAATTGTTTTGACCAGGTAGATTTTATCACATATCGTTGGTGGGGAGTCAAATCCTCGTAATACAGCTTGAATAAGCTGGAGTTACGAGGTTTTGACTCCCCCACCGACGATATCATATCCCTATAATCAGATTATGCAGATCATAATACTGATAAAGAATGCATGGAGCAAACAGTGTTTGTTTACTGATCTAGGGATCAACTAAATACTTTAACCCTTTCCTGGAAAGACCTTGTTTTGAAGTCCCTATTAGAAAAGGCTTTGGAAATTAATGAGTCAAATGAAGAAAGTGCTGGTTCTCCTTTTACCTCAATATTTTATTTAATTTTATTCAATATTTTATATGCTAGTTCATTGTAAACGAATCCTATTTGTACCGCTGTCAATTTTGTATTCTGAACTTTCAAATTGGGACAGTCTATTTCCTTTCTTTACCTTTCTGTATGGGAAAGCATTATGCCCTTTCTCTACCATACACAGGTTTGCCTCACCGACAGAAAAGGCTTGTAAATGATATGGTAAAAGAAGAAAATGTTGATAACTTGATAGCCTGTGTTGTCTCATTTTGCCTCATCATTTTCTCTGCATTTTTATACATGAATGCAGTCTTTATCAACACCTGTTTTATCATCTACAGCAGCTTTTAATTATGTCTGCTCTTATGTTATGTTGTTTGGAAAAGGTTTTACCATAACCAAATCCTTACTGTTCAATGAATATTTCCCCTATGTTGTGGGTTCCATATAAATGATAGAGGGCAATGTTTGACAATCTTTTCAAGTTGTTAAGGCCTGAAGATAATTTTTTTTGCCTCGTTTAAGAACTTTTAGAATTATTCCTATGCTTTAGGCTCTTGCATTTTGTACAGAAAAAAGTGCATATAAGTTGTGTGTGTCATATTGTCTTGTTAAACAGATTAGTTCAAGTTATCATTTTGCTTTGAAAATAAGCTCTACCATGAGGTATTCTAGATTTAAAAAAGCGGGAACAGGTTTAAAATTGTCTTAGAATTTCCAAACTTTCTATGATTTCTAAATATTATAGCCCAATGACCTTTTTCCAAGATTAATGCTTCAATTTGTCTATGTGCAATGGAAATTCAGCAATATGTTGTGGATTTTCTGATTTTAAATACAGATATAGTGAAAAATCTTTGACAATCTTTTCCCAAATTGTGCTTTGAAATTAAGTGTGTACCATTGTCGTATGACTCCTTTTCAAAATCCTTTTTTCAAAATCCTCGGAGATTTAAAAGGTTTGTTAAAAAGTATGTCTCAGGGCGCTCTAAGGTGAGCGATATAGGACCATCTTGGTCCTCTTGTCTATTTCCCTTATCTGTTGCTCTCAGGCTGGCCCCATGTTTATCTTATGTAAACAAATAAGGGATTAGCTTTAGCTTATCAGATGGTAATCTTTCACTAAATTCTATCAATCACAGACAAAATCTTGTTAATTGAGCCTATCATAAATGATCAATCATAACAGATCAGTATGCTTTGAAAATTAGCCCTACATTGTATATTGCGAAATCATGAAATAATTGTTGAAAATTAACTAACTCAACAATTGTGCTAATTCATACCCAACCTTACAGGATTGATTGGAACAAAATTATTTCTTAAATGTTTCCAAACAGAAAGTCCTTATAAGATTCATGCCTTTGAAATTTGACAAAATTGCCATTATCACTCTTGTCATCTTGATTCAGGTGAGCGATTTAGGACCATCATGGTCCTCTTGTTTATCAGTTGATTTTTCAAAAATCAACTACATCCATCTAATGCGTGACGTCTGTCCACATTCTCTGCTTCAAACGGAATTCAAATCGGTCTCATATTAACAAAATTATTGAGGATTTTCTGAAAATATTGTATCACGTGATTATCCACCGTGTTATCTTGAACTCTGTTTACAGATAGTGAGATGGAGCTACAGCACACGACGCGTACAGATAATTGTCGAAGATGTCGGGTTACTTCATGGACTTGCTCTACACGGACACAAGCTCTACTTCGGGGATAGGACATACGAGAGAATCTCTGTGATCGATCTTCGGACAGAAAAAATTACGGTCATGAAACAGAACCTGAAGGACATAAATGCTATAACAGTGGTCTTTGATAGGAACATTAAAGGTATTTGTGACCCGTCATGCTAAAAGGGACCTTATCCAAATTCCAAAAATCCAAATTTTGACAAACTTGTCAGACTCAGCATAGGTCAACTAGATCTAGATCCCATACCGTTAAAATGAAAATACATAAAAGTGACATTTCACGACTATTTTTACTTAAATTTTGTTTTCATTCTATCGGAAAGAGCATGTTTTTAGCTCACCTGAGCACGAAGTGCTCAAGGTGAGCTATTGTGGTCGCTTTTTGTCTGTCGTCCGTCTGTCTGTACGTCCGTCCGTCCGTCCATCTGTCCGTCCGTCCGTCTGTTCACAATTTCTTTCAACATCTTCTCCTCCTAAACCATTGGACCAATTTTGACCAAACTTGGCAGGAATGTTCCTTGTGTGATACTTTTCAAAACTTGTTCGTGAATTTTTGATTTGTCAAAAAATGTGGGCGTGGCAGGCAGAAAGGGGCTTATCAGTCTAGAAATCATAAGAAAATTATTTAAAAATCAACCATTGGGCCCAATTGAACCAAACTCGGCAGGAATATTCCTTGAGTCACTCTTTTCAAAATTTGTTCACAAATTTTTATATTTGTCAAAAAATGTGGCCGTGGCAGGGAGAAAGGGGCTTATTAGACTTAGAGAAATCATTAGAAAATTCTTTAAAAATCAACCATTGGGCCAATTTGAACCATACTTTGCAGGAATGTGCCTTGAGTCATTCTTGTCAAAATTTGTTCACAAATTTTTTCATTTGTCAAAATTTGTGGCCGTGGCAGGGGAAAAGGGGCTTATCAGACTTGGAGAAATCAGAAGAAAATTCTTTAAAAATCAACCATTGGGCCAATTTGAACCATACTTGGCAGGAATGTGCCTTAAGTCATTTTTTTCAAAATTTGTTCAGAAATTTTACATTTGAAAAAAAAAAAAAACCATGGACGTGGCAGGGATAAAGGGGCTTATTAGACTTAGAGAAATCATAAGAAAATTCTTTAAAAATCAACCATTGGGCCAATTTGAACCAGACCTTGCAGGAATGTGCCTTGAGTCATTCTTTTCAAAATTTGACCACAAATCTTTTTATTTGTAAAAAATTGTGGCCTTGGCAGGGAGAAAGGGGCTTATCAAACTTGGAGAAATCATAAGAAAATTCTTTAAAAATCAACCAATGGGCCAATTTTAAGCAGACTTTGCAGGAATGTTCTTTGAGTCTCTCTTTTCAAAATTTGTTCACAGTTTTTATACGCCCGTCGAAGACGGGACGTATTATGGGATCACCCGTGATGTCCGGCGTCCGGGCGTCCGGGCGTCTGGCGGCGTCCACTTCTTTGTCCGGAGCATAACTCTGTCACCTTAAATCCGATTGACTTTAAACTTGGCAGTTATATTCTTCTCATCATTACGGAGTGCAGTGCACAAGAACCATAACTCTACCTAGCTTATTTTTTGAGTTATTGCCCTTTGTTGTTTTTCAAACTTGAATCTTGTCCGGAGTATATCTCTAAAAGTATAATAGCTAGGATCATGAAACTTTATGGGTGTATAGATCTCACAAAGGGGGAGTGCAGTGCATAAGAACCATAACTCTACCTGGCTTATTTTTTGAGTTATTGCCCTTTGTTGTTTTTCATACTTGAATCTTGTCCGGAGTATATCTCTAAAAGTATAATAGCTAGGATCATGAAACTTCATGGGTGTATAGATCTCACCAAGGGGGAGTGCAGTGTACAAGAACCATAACTCTACCTGGCTTATTTTTTGAGTTATTGCCCTTTGTTGTTTTTCATACTTGAATCTTGTCCGGAGTATATCTCTAAAAGTATAATAGCTAGGATCATGAAACTTCATGGGTGTATAGATCTCACCAAGGGGGAGTGCAGTGCACAAGAACCATAACTCTACCTAACTTATTTTTTGAGTTATTGCCCTTTGTTGTTTTTATACGCCGCCGGAGGCGGACGTATATTGGCGTCATCTTCTCCGTCTGTCCGTCCGTCCGTCCATCCGTCCATCCGTCCATCCGTCCGTCCGTCCGTACGTACGTCCACTTTTCTTGTCAACGCAACTCCTCCTAAGTTTCTGGCTGGATCTTCTTGAAACTTGGTCAATGTTATCACCTCAATTGGTAGATGTGCATGAAGGAAGGATTTTATGGTTCGTTGATTTTTGCCTGAGTTATGCCCCTTAAAAACTTAGTCTCTGGGGCTTATTGAAATTGCAGCCTTGTCAACGCAACTCCTCCTAAGTTTCTGGCTGGATCTTCTTGAAACTTGGTCAATGTTATCACCTCAATTGGTAGATGTGCATGAAGGAAGGATTTTATGGTTCGTCGATTTTTGCCTGAGTTACGCCCCTTAAAAACTTAGTCTCTGGGGCTTATTGAAATTGCAGGCTTGTCAACGCAACTCCTCCTAAGTTTCTGGCTGGATCTTCTTGAAACTTGGTCAATGTTATCACCTCAATTGGTAGATGTGCATGAAGGAAGGATTTTATGGTTCGTCGATTTTTGCCTGAGTTACGCCCCTTAAAAACTTAGTCTCTGGGGCTTATTGAAATTGCAGGCTTGTCAACACAACTCCTCCTAAGTTTCTGACTGGATCTTAATGAAACTTGGTCAATGTAATCACCTCAATTGGTAGATGTGCATGAAGGAAGGATTTTATGGTTCGTTGATTTTTGCCTGAGTTATGCCCCTTAAAAACTTAGTCTCTGGGGCTTATTGAAATTGCAGGCTTGTCAACACAACTCCTCCTAAGTTTCTGGCTGGATCTTAATGAAACTTGGTGGATGTTATCACCTCAATTGGTAGATGTGCATGAAGGAAGGATTTCATGGTTCATTGATTTTTGTCGAGCCCGCTTGCGGTGAGCTCGACATAGTTGTCACAATGGCGGTTCGGTGTATGTGCGTTAGTGCGTTAGTGCATGCGTGCGTTAGTGCGTGCGTGCGTTAGTGCATGCGTGCGTTAGTGCGTGCGTCCGTCCGGATGGAGCTTGTCCGGGCCATAACTTCACCATGGATGGAGGGATTCAGAAATAACTTGGCACAAATGTCAAGCTCAGTAAGGCGGAGTGTCGCGTGCAAGAACCAGATTCCAAGCTCAAAGGTCAAGGTCAAACTTGGAGGTCAAATGTCAAAAATGAGAAGATTTTTGCTTGTCCGGGCCATAACTTCACCATGGATGGAGGGATTCAGAAATAACTTGGCACAAATGTCAAGCTCAGTAAGGCAGAGTGTCGCGTGCAAGAACCAGATTCCAAGCTCAAAGGTCAAGGTCAAACTTGGAGGTCAAATGTCAAAAATGAGATGATTTTTGCTTGTCCGGGCCATAACTTCACCATGGATGGAGGGATTCAGAAATAACTTGGCACAAATGTCAAGCTCAGTAAGGCAGAGTGTCGCGTGCAAGAACCAGATTCCAAGCTCAAAGGTCAAGGTCAAACTTGGAGGTCAAATGTCAAAAATGAGATGATTTTTGCTTGTCCGGGCCATAACTTCACCATGGATGGAGGGATTCAGAAATAACTTGGCACAAATGTCAAGCTCAGTAAGGCGGAGTGTCGCGTGCAAAAACCAGATTCCAAGCTCAAAGGTCAAGGTCAAACTTGGAGGTCAAATGTCAAAAATGAGATGATTTTTGCTTGTCCGGGTCATAACTTCACCATGGATGGAGGGATTCAGAAATAACTTGGCACAAATGTCAAGCTCAGTAAGATGGAGTGTCGCGTGCAAGAACCAGATTCCAAGATGAAAGGTCAAGGTCAAACTTTGAGGTCAAATGTAAAAAATGAGTTGAACCAGATTCCAAGATGAAAGGTCAAGGTCAAACTTTGAGGTCAAATGTAAAAAATGAGTTGATTTTTTATGTATATAGTCAAACTTTGAAATTCATCTCCTCCAAAACTACAGCCCAGATTTCAAACTAATTTGGCACAAATATTCTTTGGATGGCCCTCTACCAAGATTGTTCAAATTATCTCAATCCGTAAAAAACATGGCCACGTACAGCTACGTGCAGCTAATTTTCGTACTTCTCAGAATGTTCAAATTATTCCGATCCGTACAAAAAATGGGTGCCAGGGGGCATGGCTTATTTTCCTTATATGTGACCCGTCGCGCTAATAGGGACCTTATCGGATTTGTGAAAAGTATCGACCCTAGTCCGTCTGCGCAGTCCGCGCAGCCTGACTAGGGTCGAAACTTTTCACGTTTAAGTATTTTCTGAATCTAGAATGTTTTCTCTACCTTACAATATTTTCGTTTTCCAAATACGACATCGGATGGACTTCTGCTTGGTCTGGTATATTTCTCGGAATTTGGTTTTATGGACTTAGCATAAGGTCCCTTTTAGCGTGACGGGTCACATATGTATACTCAAATTAATCCATTCTGGTATCTCGTTATAAATACATAGACATGTAATATTTTGTGAACAATAAACTGTCTCACCATGATCCCCATCATTCCAACTTATTTTGTCCCCACTTTTACAACGCCATTGTAATGACAGCTGTAGACATAGGTATGGTCTTCTTTCTTCAAAATGAGCGGGCTCGACATGTTGCCCTTCGGCATCTAGTTGCCAGAATTATGCCCCCTTCAATCTTAGTCTCTGGGGCTTAATGATATTTCAGCCTCGTGAATGCAATTCCTTCCAGGTTTTTCACTGGATATTTATAAAAACCTTTTTGTGAACACAATTTTTTAAAGGTTTTTCAGTGAATATTTATAAATCCTTGTCAATGTCATTTTTTTGTCTCAAATTTTATAAGTGGCGGCGTATATTGTGACGATGGCACTCTTGTTCATACTTGAATCTTGTCCGGAGTATATCTCTAAAAGTATAATAGCTAGGATCATGAAACTTCATTGGTGTATAGATCTCACCAAGGGGGAGTGCAGTGTACAAGAACCATAACTCTACCTGGCTTATTTTTTGAGTTATTGCCCTTTGTTGTTTTTCAAACTTGAATCTTGTCCGGAGTATATCTCTAAAAGTATAATAGCTAGGATCATGAAACTTCATGGGTGTATAGATCTCACAAAGGGGGAGTGCAGTGCATAAGAACCATAACTCTACCTGGCTTATTTTTTGAGTTATTGCCCTTTGTTGTTTTTCATACTTGAATCTTGTCCGGAGTATATCTCTAAAAGTATAATAGCTAGGATCATGAAACTTCATGGATGTATAGATCTCACCAAGGGGGAGTGCAGTGTACAAGAACCATAACTCTACCTGGCTTATTTTTTGAGTTATTGCCCTTTGTTGTTTTTCAAACTTGAATCTTGTCCGGAGTATATCTCTAAAAGTATAATAGCTAGGATCATGAAACTTCATGGGTGTATAGATCTCACCAAGGGGGAGTGCAGTGCACAAGAACCATAACTCTACCTGGCTTGTTTTTAGCTCACCTGAGCACGAAGTGCTCAAGGTGAGCTATTGTGGTCGCTTTTTGTCCGTCGGTGTCTGTCCGTCTGTCCGTCCGTCTGTCCGTCCGTCCGTCTGTCCACAATTTGTTGTTACCACTCTAGCACCCACAAATATTGACCAATCTTAACCAAACTTTGTCAAAACATGTATGACGATAAGTTCTTGGATGAGTTCGATTTTGGGTCAGATCGGATCAGGAAGTCCAGAGTTATACGCCCTTGAATATCAAAAATCGCTAGTTTTTGACTTTGTTACCACTCTAGCATCTACAAATATTGACCAATCTTGACCAAACTTGGTCAAAACATGTATGACAATAAGCTCTTGGACGAGTTTGATTTTGAATCAGATCAGATCAGGAAGTCCGGAGTAATGCGCCCTTGAATATCAAAAATAGCTTAGTTTCAACTTTGTTACCACTCTAGCATCTACAAATATTGACCAATCAAGACAAAACTTGGCTAGAATGTTGGTAACTATACAATAATGAAGGAGTTCGATTTTCAGTGTCATTGAAGTAGGAAATTTTGAGTTATGTGCCCTTGAATTTGACAAATTTGCCATTTTCGACTTTGTTTACACTTTAGCATCTACATTTATTGACCGATAAAGACAAAACTTGGCAACAATGATGGTAACCATAAGATGCTGAATGAGTTAAATTTTCAGCTTGATCGGACCAAAAAAACTAGAGTTATTGGCCCTTGAATTTCACAAAATTGCTTTTTTCCACTTTATTTTCACTCTAAAAAAAAACACAAATATTGACCAATCAAGACACAACTTGGTCACAATTTAGGTGACCATGAGATCTGATATGTTTTCATTTTTCATATTGATCAGACTAGAAAAAACAGAGTTTTGTGCCCTTGATGGTGACAAAATTACCGATTTCGTTGTTAATTTCACTCAAACAGTAATTAATAAATATTGACCAATCAAAAAACAACTTGGACATAAGGTTGATGAGAATATCTTTATCAGAACAGAGTTATGTGCCCTGGATTATGACAAAATAGATGTTTTTTATCGACTTGGTTTTCACTTTAACAGCCACAAATATTGATTATTAAAGATTAAGAATGCTGTTTTCAGCTGGATCATAATCTCGCATCTTAAATTTCGTGTTCTTGTCTTAGAGATACCTAGGTCATGTAAAAGGTGGGTCTTGTTCTGCATGGAGCAAGTTTCAAACTTCTATCAGGTGAGCGATCCAGGGCCATCTTGGCCCTCTTGTTTGAGTTATTGCCCTTTGTTGTTTTTCATACTTGAATCTTGTCCGGAGTATATCTCTAAAAGTATAATAGCTAGGATCATGAAACTTCATGGGTGTATAGATCTCACCAAGGGGGAGTGCAGTGCACAAGAACCATAACTCTACCTGGCTTATTTTTTGAGTTATTGCCCTTTGTTGTTTTTCATACTTGAATCTTGTCCGCAGTATATCTCTAAAAGTATAATAGGTAGGATCATGAAACTTCATGGGTGTATAGATCTCACCAAGGGGGAGTGCAGTGCACAAGAACCGTAACTCTACTTAGCTTATTTTTTGAGTTATTGCCCTTTGTTGTTTTTCAAACTTGAATCTTGTCCGGAGTATATCTCTAAAAGTATTATAGCTAGGATCATGAAACGTCATGGGTGTATAGATCTCACTAAGGAGGAGTGCAGTGCACAAGAATTTTAACTCTACCTAGCCTATATTTTGAGTTATTGCCCTTTGTTGTTTTCATACTTGAATCGTCCAGGGCATATCTCGAAAAGTATAATAGCTAGGACCATGAAACTTTTACCAACCCGCTCCCCCTGTTGACATAAAGCAGTGTTACAGGCGTATCTTGTGACAGTTTGACACCTTGTTTCCATTTGTAAAAAACTGTGACTGTGGCAGGGAGAAAGGGGTTTATTAGACTTAGAGAAATCATAAGAAAATTCTTTAAATATCAACCATTGTGCCTAATTGAAGCAGACTTTGCTGGAAGGTTCCTTGAGTGACCCTTCTCAAAACTTTTTCGCGGATTTTTGATTCGTCAAAAAATGTGGGTGTGGCAGGGAGGAAGGGGCTTATCGGACTTAAAGAAATCATTGACGAAGGTATCCTCATAAGAAAATTCTTTATAAATCAACCATTGTGCCCAATTGAACCAGACTTTACTGGAATGCTCTTTGAGTTACTCTTTTCAAAATGTGTTCACAAATTTTTTCATTGGTCAAAAAATGTGGGCATGGCAGGGAGGAAGGGCTTATCAGACTTAGAGAAATCATAAGAAAATTCTTTAAAAATAAACCATTGGGCCAATTTTCTATTTCCCTTATCTGTTGCTCTCAGGCTGGCCCCATGTTTATCTTATGTAAACAAATAAGGGATTAGCTTTAGCTTATCAGATGATAATCTTTCACTAAATTCTATCAATCACAGACAAAATCTTGTTAATTGAGCCTATCATAAATGATCAATCTCTAACAGATCAGTATGCTTTGAAAATTAGCCCTATGTTGTATATTGCAAAATCATGAAATAATTGTTGAAAATTAACTAACTCAACAATTGTGCTAATTCATACCCAACCTTACAGGATCGATTGGAACAAAATTATTTCTTAGTTGTTTCCAAACAGAAAGTCCTTATAAGGCTTATAAGTTTCATGCCTTTGAATTTGACAAAATTGCCATTATCACTCTTGTCATCTTGATTCAGGTGAGCGATTTAGGACCATCATGGTCCTCTTGTCTTATGAAAATTCTGAAAATTTCAAGCCAAAATATTGAACCGTTTACGAGAAATATATATTTTTGTGCTAAAATTAAACAAATTGTTGTGGACAACAGTTCAGATTTATATAGAATTTGTCATTTCTGTCTCAACTTTGAAGGCGTATTTTTCGCTTATAGATAACAACTTAGAAAAACTGATAGAGTTTCTACGCATTAGAATAAACAATATTTGCATAAAGACATACTTTTAAAAAATGAAATAAAATTTAATGTGAAATGTCACTTAAAGATTGTGAAAACATTCCAGATTTTAAAAATTACACAAAAGTGAGAAATGTCGGCCCTAGTCTGGCTGCGTGGACTGCGCAGACTGACTAGGGTCAATATTTTTCACATATCCGATAAAGTCCCTTTTAGAGTGATCATGGGCCACATTTACTATTTATCCCAGTATCAGATTTCCCAAAATTTCAGACTGTTCAAATAGGGGTTTGTCAAGCAAATAACGCGCATGCGCACAAGCCGTAATTCAATTACCTGTTTCCCTCGAGGGGGCAAGTCGATAACAATTCTATAATGGGATAATAAGCGTGACGGATTAATCTGCAATTGTGATTCGTTAAATCGAAAAAATGGGCGGGCACGATCATTGTTGCGTGTATGGGTGTGATCATAGACGGAATAAACTCTCAAATAATTGTAGATTCTTCACTTTTCCAAAAAAATCGGCATTAAAATGCGATGGATTCATGCGTCGGGTAGACATAACTTGAGTTTAAAAACACTTACAAATAACGTGAAAGTTTGTGGATGCCACTTTATTTTGGGAAAGCCAGATAGAACTGATAAAAACAATCCTGACTATGTACCAAATAGAAATATACCAAGTATTTTGACGAAGAAACCCACCAGACAATCTAAAACGAGCAAAAAATCGTCGGAATAGACCAAGACTCTAGAAGCGGCCGAACATAGCTCAACCATAGTTTCTAGGGTTACAAAGAGAAATCGACGACAATTATCACTCTGCGAAATCCCCAGTCCCTCCAATGTGATTGAGATATCTTCCGAAGTAAGTATTATTCATTTGTAACTACATGTATTATGTCCGTCATTCAAAGGCCGAAGAAGATTTTGAGGTACGGAAATAACGAGAAAACTCCACAAAAAATTCTAGATTGACTCCGTATTGGATTAAAATTTTGGAAAAGAAGATATTTAATGGTCTGTTGAAATATTTATATACAAATCAGTTCACCATAAGGATCCTGTTCAAAACTGAATTATCATTTAAAAGTGCAAATATCGTATGGAAAATACTGCATTCCGCATGATTTCGAAATCTTAAGATGCCTACTCTTCGCATTTTCTCGAGCCAAATCCCACTATTCATCCGTGAGCTATAAAATTTCATAATTAGGCTATATAGGCCTAATATATCATATCATCAAAACGGTATCGAAACTTAAGTTGATTTCTGTTCCGGGGTAAAAAAACCTGACTTTTATTAACCCATTACCACACAGTGACTCCTTTTGACTCCCCACAAAATAATGGCTTTGGAAAACATCGTGGGAAATGAAGAAATTGCTTGTGACAAGCAATTTCTTCAATTACCACAATGTTTTATGCATAAATATACCAAAAAAATCACAATTTCATTCACTTTAAATTGTCGTCTGCATCATTTTTGATTTTGGAATAGTCTAAGAATTGCCGTTTGATTATGGGTTAAGACACTATTAAATTCAAAATAAAGGCCAAATGAATACGTTCGTTTCCCTTCTTATTCGAAAAATACGGAACCTGATCAGTAAAATTAATGCTTAAATTGCGCTCCGACTGGGATGTTTAGCATTATTGATCATTATTTGGTTTTGAAATAATGATACCGATGATCTGTCTCACTACCGTATTGCTATTAATTTCGGTTGTTCGATTTTTTTTCCTTCGAATTCCGTTCAATGACAATTTCGTCTGATTTGTCACATATCTTTGATTGGTGTCCAAAATTATCATTTTTACAGCTTGATTAAAGGTAAAAGTACATTTCGATTGCCAATATTGATGGGATCAGTATTGTCTATGCAAAGGGTTTTGCAGATAGGCCTACTGGTATATCACGCGTTTGACAGTCTCGTCGGTACATTACTTAAATATCGCCTTATCAGTATATCACAATCAACGTTATCGGCTTTTCAACAGCAACAAAAAAACCTGTCATTCCAAAACCCTTTCCTCGCCGATATGTTCCAAAGAAACTAGCCAATGCGAATATTAAATCTCGAGGAAAAAAAAAGAAAGAAAAAAGAAGGCTCGTTAGAACAGGGGCCGATCGGTCATCAATCAAACACCATCTTTTATAACGCTGAAGCAAATTAAGGGGAAATGCTTACCATCACCGTTTTATTCTTTTGTCAGAATGTTTTCACGAGTCAGGGACAGGCTTAGCAAATATTATGCATAATACCAAGTGGGGTTTATTCATAGTGGCGGATCCAGAGTCGTTTCGGGGGGATCAAATGCCCCACATCCTGTAGTGTAATTTATTCATTTTTTAAAACTTGTTTAACTATTTCCAAGACAGCAAATATTGAGACTGTTCTGATCGAATGCAGTTGAACACGACATTACTATTACTGACAACAGAAACGGTGTAATAAATAGCCCACGATATACATTTGGGGAGAAAGACAACACTGGTCAGCAACTTTTCCCCCTTTGACATTTAAGTTTTCGTAGGCTATTACTTTCGAGGACGTGATAGCCTTGTCTTTGGGAAAGGTAAATGAACCCCTCGGTGGTGCTATAACATTTCATGTTTTACTTTAGAAATCAACAATTTTATAGCCCGTAACACTTTTTGAAAATTGTGCCAGCCTTCAGTCGTTGGAGAAAGGGTAAAATTTGTCTGCAAAAATCGCCTTTAATGGCAAAAACATCGTAAAAGTTGATTTGATGATTCGTTGTTACAATGTTCTTAATAACGAAATGTCGTTGACTGAATGGTTAAGACTATTATGTTGGAATATGCCAATCGCCGGTGTTATTGCAAAACCTCGTAACTGCAGTTTGATTTAAGCTGTAATAACAAGATTTTAAAATTTATATTTGATATAGGAGTCGACATATACCGACTATTAATCCCATCAAAATGTATGCGCAGACAAGTGAACGGGCTTCGTGGTCATTATGGGAATATGACAATAGGGATAAAAAAGAAACCGATAGAAATGATGAAGTACATCTATTTATTTTCAATTTTGACCAATTTTGACATCTTGGAGTATAAGTGATTCATCTCGCACACAATTCGATGTATAATCATGCTTAAATGTGTCAATAAACTTAGTTTTTAAACATGTATTCTACAAACAAAATAGAGCGATAATTTACCGGGGGTAAATAGTGCCCCCTCAAGAACACTGGAAGTACATTTTTAATTTTCTTTGTGAAGAGTTTCGCAAGGGGAATAACTCTTTGACAAACCTCTATTCAAAAACTGTTGCTGACTAAAAGGCAGATATTGGCAAAGATAAGTTTTTGTACAGTTTCACAGTGCTCATAGAGTCAATGAGGCAAAAGCAGAAAGTTTGTTATCTTAATTTCCATTATATAGGCCTACCACAAAACAGTCAAAATAGGTTATGAAATTTTAAAAAGATATTTTACAATATATGTCCCTATATGCTGCGTTGAGATTCCTATACAAACATTAAAACAATATTATCTGAAAATGCAAGTTAAGGTAAGGCCTGGGTAATCAGTAATGGAATGAAATCTGTATGGTGCGAATCGAGGATTGTAAACAATTCTAAGATGATTTTAAAGGGAAGCAATTTTCATTGCTCTCAAATTTTGAATTTTTGACTTTTGTTGGGGTTTTTGCCTACTCTTCATACAA
Organism: Fragum sueziense; assembly: GCA_963680895.1. Lineage (NCBI taxonomy): Eukaryota > Metazoa > Mollusca > Bivalvia > Cardiida > Cardiidae > Fragum > Fragum sueziense. The sequence continues at coordinate 11,942,621 of OY804609.1, read as the reverse complement.
TTTAGAAACAATTTCACAAAAAATGTTTAAAATATTCACCGGAAATCTGAGCACTCTCAATAATTTCCGTTGTTATGAAAACAGGCGATAGTGCATCTAACAGTACTTTAAAAATGCTCGGACTTACGGATGTCACGGAATTTGAGTATCTACATGAGTTCAGGGTGGCGTTAGTCTTATCATCTGCACCTTGTTTCAATATGAAGTCAGAACCAACCATATTATTTTGTCACTTTGATAAGGGTAAATCTACTTTTTCTTTCTTTCAATCATATGTATCTAATTTCTATTAACAGATATCATCAATGGATGCTCAAACAAAAATGGCGGGTGTTCGCAACTGTGTCTACCAACGGGTCCGATATCTCGGGTATGCATTTGCGCCACAGGATTCGAGGGAGAGACAGTTTGTCAGCGTTCTGACTCCTTCCTGGTTGTGTCTCAGACGTCCAAGATTCGGGGATTTGCTTTAAGCAGAGTAGAGCATGATGAAGCTATTTCTCCTATAGGCGGACATGGTGAGAAAACCCTTTTGTTTTGACGTCCCTAATAAAAAAGACTTGGGAAAACATTGAGGCAAAAGAAGAAATTGCTGATAATCAATAATTTCTCCTTTTGCCTTAATATTTTCTGTATCAAATTGCACACAAATCCTGTGTTTTCAGCATCTATTTTCTTGTCTGGAACAGCTTTTGAATTGAACTATACTAAAATTTTGGCGTTTGGGAAAGGGTAAAAGGGTTAATCCCTTTCCAACTTCCAAAACTTTGGATTCATCTGATTTGAAAGCTGCTACAGACAACAAATAAAAGTCAAATTTGTGTATGATATAGGACAGAAAATAATAAAGCAAAAGAAAAAAAATCTGGTCATCAACTTTCTTCTTTTGCTTCAATAATTTTGCAAGACTCTTTTCTTAGAGATGTCAAAACCAGGGCCCCGTTTTACTAACGAACTTACGATCATATTTTTGTGCAAGCTGTGTAACAAGGCATCTGATTGCACGAAAAATCGGATTAGGCCAATCAGGTGTGTTGTTACAAGTAATTACGCAAAAAATAATCGTACGTTCGTTAGTAAAACGGGGCCCTGGTCTTGTTTGGGAAAGGGTTAAATCCCATTACCAGATTGCAAAATTTTAGACTGGCCGAAATTCAATGATGTTGCAGATGACAATTTCAAGTGAATGGAATTTTACATTTTTTGCCTCGGTGAGATCATTCAAGTGAATACCCACTGTGGCCACAGCATACACAACATAGGGGTTTGATAAAAAATAACCAAGTTAAGAATGCCTTTACCCCCTCTAATCTGGTCCTCGTGATATGTATTAAACTTTTGATACAAAGTTGACGCTTTCAGGTAGGAATGCAGTGTCTGTGGCAGTACACATGTCAGGGAGTCACATTTACTGGTCGGATGCGCGGATGTCAGGCTCTGTGGGTGGTATTTATAGGATAATGGCTGACGGCAGTAATCTGGAGCATGTTGTGTCGGACGGTATTGGTGTGCGCGGGATACTGGGTGTGACTGTCGACTGGATAGCAGGTATAGTTCATGATAAATGACCTGGCAGACCATCCCTAGCTAATAGCTAGAGATGCTCTGCCAGGTCATTTATCATGAGCCAGAGTTACAGATAATAGGGGATGAAGACATTCTAACTTTGTTATTTTAATTCAAAACCCTATGTTGTGGGGACTCTTTTTTAATCGTCTTGACGATCGTCTTGACAAGACGATTATAATGAGTACCCACAACATAGGGTTTGATTAACAATGAAGGAAATATTGCTTTTTGAACAGCCATCACCCACTCTTATCTGTAGCCCTGACAGGTTGTTTATTGGTGTTCCAAGGGTAGTAAGTTTGAACACTGACTTATCCAATATCTTTTCTGACATTCGACAAGTCATTTCTTTCTCGCCAATGGATGTGAATTTCTATTTTAATGAGATAGCAGCTTGAGGCACAGATTGGACATAGTGGTGGTTAGAAATTCAAAGAATCCATGGTTAAGTGCTCCTGCTGCCACAAAAAGAACAGAGAAGTTGACAGTGGCATTAACCCATTACCAGACGACAAAATTTTGGGTTGGTCCAAAATTTAAAGATGATGCAGACGACAATTTCAAGTGGACATGATTTAACATTCATTGGTCTTTTGGGGTAGAAAACATTGTGGGAAATGAAGAAATTGCTTGTGACAAGCAATTTCTTCATTTTCCAGCATGTTTTCCAAAGCCATTTCTTGTGAGGGAGTCAAAAGGCGTCACTGAGCAGTAATGGGTTAATCCCTCAGTCGATGTTTTGGTTTAATGTTTTTACCTAGGTCAGTAAGTTGTAAAGGTCTCACTTCACATTCAAGTAAATCATTCTTTTGTCCTTACACCAGTGTTCTCATGAAAAGGATTCATTATTCGTACATACATTTTAGTGTAATTTTGATCCACTACGACTAAGAAATTCTTGGTTTAAGTTTTGTGTGCAAGTGTAAAGTCCATTGAGTCATTTTAGCAAAATTTTAAAGCTTTTTGTATATGCCACTGTTATAATGTCGCTAGTCATATTTGTGAAAAAGTGTAATTTTGTTTTTCAATCAATTTTTTTAGGCAATATTTACTTTATCAACGGGCTGAGATCTGTCACATGTATTGAAGTCAGCCGTCTCGGAGGTGAATACAGACATGTCCTGATGACAGACAATGTTAATAGACCAACTTCTATAGCTGTGAACCCCTTGAAAAGGTAATAGCAGAGTCACTGTTAAGAGTGGATGATGACTTTTTAAACTGCAATAATTCTGTTATTATTCATCAAACCCTGTATTGTGGGTACTCTTTTGTATCGTCTCGTCGAGACGATTCAAATGAGTACCCGCAATATATGGTTTGGATTTGAAAGAAAAAATCGAGAATTTCTTCACCCCCTATTATCTGTTGCTCTGTAATAGTCCATAGTAGAATTTGACACCAACATTGATTTGAATTAGCCTATATTTATAGCTCTAAAAAGATGATACAGGTCAATGTTCTGGGTCAATGTTTCACCATGTCTGTCTGTCTGTCTATCCATCTGTCTGTCCATCAATCTGTAGACATTTTCTTTGTCTGATTTAGTTCTTATTTGTCCTCTAGAAGAATCTTCAATGCCTGCAGTTACTGTAAGATAGCAGTATGGAGCCTGATCAGTCTGACTGCAACAAGGCATCTAGGCTGATTAAACTCCCCACCTACGAAGTAGAGGGGGGTATATTGGTTTCACCATGTCTGTCCGTCTGTAGACTTTTTCATTTCCGTGCTTTAAGTCATGAACCAGTTGACCTAGGATCATGAAACTTTACACAGTTGTTGCCCATGACCCAAGGAGGTGCCCTATTGTTTTTGGGTAACAAAGGTCAAAGGTCAAGGTCACAATTGGACTTTGTTTAAAATCTGTTCCCGTGCTCTAAGTCATGAACCAGTTGACCAAGGATCATGAAACTTTACACAGTTGTTGCCCATGACCTAAGGAGGTGCCCTATTGTTTTGGGGTCACAAAGGTCAAAGGTCAAGGTCCCAATCGGACTTTGTTTAAAATCTGTTTCCTTGCTCTAAGTCATGAACCGGTTGACTTAGGATCGTGAAACTTTTCACAGTTGTTGCCCATGACCCAAGGAGGTGCCCTATTGTTTTTGGGTCACAAAGGTCAAAGGTCAAGGTCACAATCAGACTTTGTTTAAAATCCCTTTTCGTGCTCTAAGTCCTGAACCAGTTGACTTAGGATCGTGAAACTTTTCACAGTTGTTGCCCATGACCCAAGGACATGCCCTATTGTTTTTGGTACACGAAGGTCAAAGGTCAAGGTCACAATTGGACTTTGTTTAAAATCCCTTTCCGTGCTCCAACTAAAGAACCTTTTGACCTATAGCACTTTTTCAGTGACAAGGCGCTAGTGGGGGGTATTTGTCCGCTTTGCGACAGTTCTAGTTTGGAAATATGTTTGTCGCAAATGCCATAAAGGCCCTTTTGAAGGAGTTTTTCAACTTGAGAACATTGTTTTGTAATAGGTTAACACTATTCCAAACAAAGCTGGTTTTTACATCATAATAGATAGGATTGTGAAAGATTTAAGGCTTAAGGAGAAAATGCAAATGCTAATAAATAGCATTCTCTCTTTTTGACTCAATGTTTTCCAATGCCTCCACTGTCAGGGATATAAGATCCAGAGCCTGTTAAGGAAGTCAGATCAGTTGGAAGCATGTCTATGTTTCATGTCAAGTCATTTTGCACTGTAAGGAAAGGGCTATTCAAAATTTATATATTTAGGTACTTATACTGGATAGACTCTGGACAGTTCCCAAAGATAGAGATGTCATTTCTGGATGGTTCAAACCGCACAACTCTTGTTGGAAGTGGAATACTAAATGCGACAGGGATCACAATAGATTTTCTAACACATGATGTATACTGGGCAGATAATAAGATTGATGCAATACAGGTTAGTCATATAGCCACATATAAGAGGGGGTGATGGCTTTTCAAAATGATGTATTTCATTTATTGTTCATGAAATCCTATGTTGTGGTACTCATTGGAATTGTCTCATTGAGAAGATTCAAATGAGTATCCGGCCGAGGCCATGGGGCAGTTGGTAGCGCATCTGCCTCTCATTTTAGAGGTCCCGGGTTCTATACCCAGCCGCGGAAAACACCCTTTCTGACAAAAATGTCACCCATCAATGGTTTGATATAGTAAACCTATTTAGGGGAGAAGTTGGAGGCTCGGTTAGGGTGTTGTGGTAGTACTGGTATGAGAAAGGACAGGAATCCATAGTTAGGTGCTCCAGCCGTGCGATATGACCATAGTTGAAAACGGCGTAAAAACCCCATTAAACCAGACCAAATGAGTGCCCACAACATAGGGTTTGGATTTGAAATAACAAAATTATTATCCGTTTACTCCTGTTTGCCTTTTGCTCTGATAGTGAGTCGTATAGTGTAGTTGTAAGCACATCAGACTCACTCATTAGGTTCTGGGTTTGATACCTTATCACAGCAACTTTTTTTCAGACATTTTTCTCTTACCAATGGTTGGATTTGGGTGAGCAGCCAGAGGTTAAGATAGAATTTGTGACAAATGTCAAATGATGTTGCCGTGGCCTAGAATGAATCCAGGACCTCATGGCCAATTCCGGGACCAATGTTCTACCAGCTGGGCTATGGCAGAGGTCATTATTAATTATGCCCCCTTTCAAAGAAAAGGAGGATATATTATGTTGGTTTGTACGTCGTTCCGTAGACCAATCTTGTCTGGAGCATAACTCAAAATGTATTTAAGGAAGAATTATGAAACTTCCTAGGTGGTTAGATTTTTATGCTGTTAAGTTTTGCTTTTTCCCCGCAGAAAGTGAGCTACGATGGAGGACAGAGACAGTTTATACAGACCAATCTTCCCAACCCATTTGGACTCGTCGTGTTCAAACAATCCCTCTACTGGATAGACAGAAACCTAAACACCCTGTTTAAATCACCAAAGAAAGGGGCGATGGAGGAGACACCCAAGGTTTTAAGGAATGGTTTAAAATCTCTGGCAGCCATTTCTGTGTTTGATGAGTATGCTCAACCGAATGGTGAGTAAAATTTGATCAAATTTGAGCCGTCATGTTAACCCATTACCACTGTAAACAGTAACACAGTAACACCTTTTGACCCTAAACAACACATGTATAGGCTTAGGAAAACATTGTGAAAAATGAAGAAATTGCTTCTGACAAGCAATTTCTTCATTTCTCACAATGCTTTCTGCCCAAAAAGACAGAAAACTGTTAAGTTTCATTCACTTAAAATTGTTGTCTGCAACAAATTGTTGTCTGCAACATCTTTGAATTTGGACAAATCTAAAATTTGCCAACTGGTCATTTTCTTGTGAGTCCATCAAACCAAATTTTGAGAAACATGTCAGACTTGGTAGAGGTCAAGCAGATGTTGAATTTGGTAAATGAACATTTAGTAAGATAGGAAAAACGTTTCAGTGAAAAGTTTTGACAATAGTCAGTCTCGTTCGAATATCCTCGGATTATGTCGATCAAAGATCGAATCATTGACTCGGAATTGTGTGTATGAAGAAATGTTAAAAAAATCACATTTCTTAAGCTACGCTTCATTAAATAGTTTTCGAGGTCATCCAATTGAACAACCATGGCAGCTTACGGGACTTGCAGGGTGAAATCATTCTAAAAAGAGAGGACACTGCAACTGCATACAATGCATTTCAGTATCATTGTCGATTTATTGTTGACATTAATTACGGACAAACGTTTTTAGCTCCACTGGCCGAAGGCCAGCGGGGCTTATGTCATGGCCCTGTGTCCGTCGTCCGTCCGTCCGTGCGTCCGTGCGTCCGTCCGTCCATGCGTAAACTTTTTCTTTAAACATCTTCTTCTCCAAAACTACAGGACCAATTTCAACCAAACTTCACATGAATCATCCTTGCATGAATCTCTACCAAATTCCTTCAAAAGAATAAAGTCTATGCAGAACTTGAATTTTAATTAATTTAATTAAATTAAATTTTCGAAAAATCTTTAAAAATTCTTCTTCTCCAAAACTATTGGACCAATTTCAACAAAACTTCACAGAAATCTTCCTTGCATGAGTCGCTACCAAATTCCTTAAAAAGAATAAAATCCGCGCAGAACTTGAATTTTAAATAATATAATTGATTTAAATTTTCGAAAAATCTTTAAAAATTCTTCTTCTCCAAAACTACCAGACCAATTTCAACCAAACTTCACACAAATCATCCTTGCATGAATCTCTACCAAATTCCTTCAAAAGAATAAAATCTATGCAGAACTTGAATCTAAATTAATTTTATTGAATTAAATTTTCGAAAAATCTTTAAAATTTCTTCTTCTCCAAAACTACTCGACCAATTTCAATCAAACTTCACAGAAATCTTCCTTGCATGAATCTCTACCAAATTCCTTCAAAAGAATAAAATCCGCGCAGAACTTGAATTTTAAATAATTTAATTGATTTAAATTTTCGAAAAATCTTTAAAAAAAATTCTTCTCCAAAACAACTGAACCAATTTCAAGCAAACTTTACAGAAATGTTCCTTGCATTAATCTCTTCTTAATTCATTCAAAAAAATAAATTCTATGTAGAACTTAAATTTTAATTAATTTAATTAAATCAAATTTTGAAAAATCTTTAAAAATTCTTCTTCTCCAAAACTACTGGATCAATTTCAACCAAATTTTACAGAAATGTTCCTTGCATTAATCTCTTTTACATTCCTTAGAAAAAATAAATTCTATGTAGAACTTAAATTTTGATTAATTATTAAATTAAATTAAATTTTTGAAAAATCTTCTTTTCCAAAACTACTGGACCAATTTTAAACAAACTTTACACAAATCTTCCTTGCATTTATATCCTATAAATTCCTTAATAAAATAATTTCTGTGAAGAACTTAAATTTTAATGAATTTAATTAAATTGAATTTTCGAAAAATTGTTAAACAATCTTCTCCAAAACTACAGGACCAATTTCAACTGAATTTCACAGGAACCTTCCTTGCATGAATCTCTTCCAAATTCCTTCACGATCGGATGAAAAGCATGGCCCTTGTGGGCTAGGATTTTTTCTCGCTATATGAAACAGTGTGATTTTAAGAAAATTTTAAAAACATTTCTGCTCCTTAATCACTTATTGGATTTCATTCTGGTGTAGTATGAATCTTCTTTGAATAGACCTCTATTATATTCCTTGAAGAAGTTAGTAGTCTAAATGTCTAAAAGCCAGTGGAGCGATACAGGGCGATCTTGGCCCTCTTGTTTGTTGTTGTTCTATTCTATTCTATTCATAATCTGAAAGTAGATCCCAGATTTACATCCAAGGTAGGAATCGACAGAATTGTCCGTGGTGTTCCAATTGTAGTCAGTCTGTGTGGATTGTGACCTCTGACTAGGATTAATACTTTCACTCATCCCAGAAGACCACTTTTAGTGTGACAAGTCACATTTTAAATATTTAGTTGATGCAAAACTATTCTATGTGCATACAATTTTATGCCCCCTATTGAAAGATTGGGGGGAGGGTCTATTGTCTTAAAATTGTGTTATTTTGTCTACATTTTCTGATTATTTTCTTATTCTATCAATGTTTTGTATCAATATTTTCAGTGAGTAATCCATGCTCGTTATCCAACAGTGGTTGTGAACACCTGTGTTTTGCTATACCAAATGTTGTGGAAGCCAAATGTGCCTGTTCTGTAGGAAATCTTGGCAAAGATGGGAAAACTTGTAAAGGTATAGACCTATTCTTGTTAATCCTTTCACAAATAGCAAATTTTCCAACTAGTCAAATTCGCAAGTTTCTGAAGAAAAGATAATGAATGTTGATAAAGATAGCATTTGTGTACAATATAGCAAAGAAAATATTGAATCAAAAGAAGAAAATGCTGTTTAAAAGCATTTTCTTCTTTTGTCTAAATATTTTTCTGAGTCTTTCCTATAGAGATGTCAAAACTATGTCTTGCTTGGGAAAGGGTAAAGACTAATAAGTCAAAAATGAAAATAAGTAAAAAATATACACATGAAATGTCACATGAATTGGACAACCTGTAAATGTACAGATTGTTTCTGTCTAGCTAAAATCGGCATCAAATTCATTTAAGTCTTTAAGTTGGTACACCACCAAAGTGGTCATATCATGAGATCATGCAGCTAGATAGCCCAATTCGAATCCGCTCTTGCTAATCGGAATTTTTCCATTTGCAAATCTGTGCTGATAAAAAACAAACGGGACATCAATTAGAATTTGTACAAGACGAAACATACATAAAAAGGCATATTTAATCAGGAAATGTATATGTATAGAAACTCAATATAGGCTTTGAGTCTTACTTTAATTGCCAGAATCCAGTGATTTCCTCCTGTTTGCCGCCGAGACAGACATTTTGAGTGCATCGCTGAACATGCAGGATACCAGCTCTCCTATACAGCCAATCAGAAAGCTCGCTGGAGCAGTGGGCGTGGATTTTAATTATGAAGAGAGAATCGTGTACCTGTCACAGATCACGGAGAAACAGCTGGGCATTGTGCATATCAACTCATCTAAAGTTGAAAATATGACTGAAATTATCAATGGTTAGTATAGTCCTATCATGGTAATATGACACATGTTTGTTGCAAGGAAATGTCAGTCTTATCAATTCTAACATATTTATAGCTTCTCTTACAACCGGTCGTACATGCTCCTGCGTGCGGTCTGCTTCTAAAACTTAGGCATAGTCGTGCGATGCTCGCATGTGCAACATACGATTTTGGTGGACGCAACCACAACGCAGACAGCACATAGCAAAGAACTGACCGGACAATTCTTCAAGTCTCTCTTACAACCCGTCGTACGTCTTTATGAATCATATGTTTTAAAACATACGATTTATAAAGACGCATGGCGGGTTTTAAGAGAAGCTTAACTGATGTTTAATTTCAGGTAGTAGTATCCAAAATTAAATCTCTTCAATCGCTCTATTGAAGACAAAGCATGTTTATAGAGACAACTAATGCCATAAAACAAAACCTTGGTTGCGGACAACCGGGGAAAAAAACTCAAATATTTTATATAGTAAATTTACAGGGTTCTCCGTTGAATAATTGTATAGGTATTGGTAAAACTTTAAAGTTAAGAAATTAAGCTGTTTGGTACTTTTAAAGCTGAAGGGTGTTACATTTATTAATTTAAGGCGTAGTGGGGCCCCTATAGCTTATTGGGCTAGGGAGAAAACTGATTTATCTATTCTAGGATCTCGTGTAACAATGCAGCCAACTGTAGGTGAGGGTATAGCCTATGACTGGGTAAACAAGAGATTGTATTGGGCAGACTCCAGTACTAACCATATATACAGTATAAAGTCAGATGGCACAGATAGGGTTGTCGTGGCAACAGTACATTCTCCTCGTGCGGTCGCTGTTAATCCTTGTAGAGGGTAAGCCAGAGCTGTAAAATCTGTTTCAATGCTCTAAATCAAGAATCCCAGATAAGAGTGATTCATTAATTTTCGAAATACAGTAAATTTCATTTGTTATTCATCAAACCCTATGTTGTGGGTACCAATTTGAATCTTCTCATTGAGATGAATCAAATGAGTACCCACAATATAGGGTTTGGATTTAAAATAACAAATATAATGTCTTTACTGCAATCTTCTTTGTTGCACTGTAAGTGTTATAATCCTTGCTCAAATGGCAGATTTCAACCTTGTTTACACTCTAGAATCTACAATTATTGACAAATCAAGACTAAATTTGAACACAATGTATGGGACCATAAGATCTTGGATGAGTTCAATTTTCAGTCTGATCTGAACAGAAAATCCAGAGTTACATGCCCTTGAAATTGACAAAATTGCAATTTTCAGCTGGTTTCGACCTTGTTAACATTCTAGAATCTACAATTATTTATCAATGAAGACAAAACTTGGACACAATGTTTAGGATCATAAGATCTGGGATGAGTATAATTTTCAGTCTGATCTTATCAGAAAGTCTAGAGTTATGTGCCCTTGAATTTGACAAAATTGCCGTTTTTGACTGTTTTCGACCTTGTTTACGCTCTAGAATCTACAATTATTGACCAATTAAGACCAATTTTGGACACAATGTTGGAGACTATTATATCTCGGATGAGTAAGATTTTCAGTCTGATCTTACCAGAAAGTCTAGAGTTATGTGCCCTTGAATTTGATAAAATTGCCATTTTGATCTGGTTTTGACCTTGTTTACGCTCTAGAATCTGTAATTGTTGACCAATCAAGACCAATTTTGGACACAATGTTGGAGACCATAATATCTCGGATGACTAAGATTTTCAGTCTGATCTGGCCAGGAAGTCCAGAGTTATATGCCTTGAATTTGATAGAATTGCCATTTTCGGCTGTTTCCGACCTTGTTTACGCTCTAGAATCTACAATTATTAATCAATAAAGATAAAACTTGGACACAATGTTCGGGACCATAAGATATCAGATGAGTTTGATTTTCAGTTTGATCTGATCAGGAAGTCGAGAGTTATGTGCCCTTGAATTTGAAAAAACTGCTGTTTGCGGCTGCGTTCGACCTTGTTTATACTCTAGAATCTACAATTTTTTATCAATCAAAACAAAACTTGGACAACAATGATCACAGTTGGGCACCATTAGATCTTGTATAAGTTGGATATTCACACGTTATTGACCATAAGTTCGTTCTCTGTCTTAAAGTCATAAATATTAAGTGAATTGAACAAAAGTATTGCTCATATCATTTTGGTTCAGGTGAGCGATATAGGACCATCATGGTCCTCTTGTTTTGTAACTTTGTAATAAAAAAAAGTTTCTGATCTAAGTAGAACTACGTTGGGTTGTATGTTTTCAAATGCCTTAAATAGCATCCTTCAATTGACATATTCACATGAACTTTTTTTTTAGAAAATTTTACAATCGTGTTAACCTTAGATAAAATGTTTTACTTCATATAGATATTTATTCTGGTCGCAGTGGGGTATTGTACAACAGATTGAGAGGTCGGCCTTGTCTGGAAGCCAGCGTAAATCTATAATCAATGTGGAGCTGGGATGGCCAAATGGACTGGCCATTGACTATGACGAAAATATGCTCTACTGGGTGGATGCCATGAGGTGAGTCACGCTTATTCCATTTACCAGACTTTGACAGAAAATTATGTAAGTGACCCAAATCAAAAGATATTTAAGGTGAAAATTTCAAGTTATTTTTTTGTCTTTCATTATGTGGTAATGGGTTAAACATCAGAGGTAAAAATAAAAAGGGGTAATGAAATTTATTACCCTTTGATGTTTTCCTGGAGTTGAATTTTGTCCTGAGCTTATCTCTGAAAATATTATCTCGAAACAATTTGCCTCTCTCATTTTCTTCTTTTATTTTGCAAGCATTTTCTATCAGGTTTATCAAAACGTGATTGTTTGTGAAAGGTATAATACTGTATTTCAGGGACAAGATTGAGCGTAGTGATTTTGATGGTAGATACAGAGAGGTTGTTGTACGATCAACTGTGCATCCTTTCTCTCTGGCTGTTCATGGACAATTTGTGTACTGGACTGACTGGAACTTGTGTAAGTTTGTGTGTAAGTCTGTATGTATGTCTTGTTTGTATGTTTGTGTGTATTCATGTGTAGCTGTGTGTGTTGATGTACAGTCAACAGTGCATCGGTTCTCACTGGCCGTCCATGGACAATTTGTGTATTGGACTGACTGGAACTTATTTAAGTTTGTGTATGTATGTCTGTTTGAAAGTCTATAGGTATGTCTTGTTTGTATGTTTGTGTGTATTCATGTGTAACTGTGTGTGTTGATGTACAGTCTACAGTGCATCCGTGCTCACTGGCCGTCCATGGACAATTTGTGTATTGGACTGACTGGAACTTGTGTAAGCTTTGTGTATATGTCTTATGTATGTCTGTATGTATTTATGTATCTATGTCTGTGCATATATGACATTGTGTGTGTATGTCTTTGTGTCTTCTTGTATGTTCAATGTTGCATCCTTTCTCGTTTGCGGTCCATGGACAATATGTCTGTGTGTATTTATGTGCATCTGCTCTTCTTTGGACAATTGAGGAGAGGAAGACAGAGAAAGCGTTTGGAAGATAATATCACAGAATGGACCGGAGTGAAAATGAGTGAGGCGGTCACGCTATCAAAGTACAGAGAGGGATGGAGAGAGCTGGTTGGCAGATCATCTACAGTGCCCCAATGGCAACTGCCACAGGATAGGTGAGGTGAGGTGAGGCTCTTGTTTGTGATACACAGACAAAAGTTTGTGTAATGGATTGACAGGAACTTGTGAAAGTTTTTATGTATGTTTATTTGTGGGTCTGTGTTTATGTGTGTATGTATGTGTTGTTGTAAGGTCAAACATGTATCCATCCTTGTTGGCCATCCATGGACAATTTGAGTACAGGACTGAATAGAACTTGTGTAAGTTTGTGCGTGTGTATGGATGCCTATCTGTGATGTAATGTGGTCAATAGTGCATCTGTTCTCATTGGCTGTCCATGGACATATTATGTAATGCACTGGCTAGAACCTGTGTTTTTGTCTGTTGTTGTTTGTCTGTGTAGTTTATGAATGGTGAATGGTAATTGATTATCAAATATTGCTCCTTCCAGTCTAATTTTCATAACCTAAGAAGTTGTTTTCATTGACCAAAGTACAAACATACTTGTGCATTAATGATAGGCATTTGATTTGTAAGCCTTCCTATCTATCTTCTATTATACAAACAAATAGAATGAAAGATGTCTAACTTATTTGCATGGGTGAAAGTTTTCCGTATTATTACAGATTTCCGTACTTTGGACGGCCGCCAAATCGCGTAAATCCGTTGAGAAAAGTTGGGGGGGGGGGTAACGCCTTTCTCTTGTTGATCTGAAGATACCTGGAGATCATATCTTTTAATTCAATACCGGGAAGACCAGAACAGAAACATTTTATTACACATCTAGTCAGCTTATCAATGGGAAACCCCACGGGATCTCATCAAAGAAACGAGCTCATTCGAAAAATTACTCGTAAATACTCGGCTAATTCCGTGATGACGATCCCGAAATATGCATTCGACGATTACCAAACAAAGAGTTTTCCGTCGCCGAAGATCGATCCACGGAAATAAATTAAAATTGTTGATTTGCTTGTCTGAATCTAGCGACCGGTAGGCGATCATAGACGGCACAAAGTCATGGGCATTTTCTTACCTTCGTTTCAAACCAAAATAATTTTTTCAGCACTCACGTTTTGATTCTTGTGCATTGTGTAATCATTAGCCCTAAATGTGTAATTCATGGATACTCATATACATTCGTGTTCAATTTTCGTCATTTTGTTTACCCCCTTCCCAAACAGAATCATTTTAGACTGCTCCATTTTTAAAGGTGTTGCAGACTAACTTACTTTAAAAAGAAATCGATTGAATTATAGCATGGAAAGTATTTATCGTGGGGACGGAGAAATGGCTCATTATCGACAATTTCTTCTTTTCTCTCAATGTTTCCTTAACCATTTATTCCAATGACGTCGAAATCAAGGCTTGTTTGTGAAAAGATTTAAAAGAGAGGTTGGCGAACGTCGGCAAGTGTAAGCTCGAGTCAGGTAGATCTGCATCGACATTTTTCTTTTCACTAAAAAGTCGACCTTTTCTTTTGAAAACTCTTCATGAAATTAATTTTCTATTTACTCTATCAAATGTAAGTCACCGTTCTAATTGATATTCTTTTAGAGCGGTAAAGGGTGACATATTTAGAAGGAGACTCGGGACGATTGACTTCTAGATATTTTACTAAACAATGATTGTAAAACACAGATTGGTTGAAAAAGAGGATTGTCCCCGCCCATTCATTGACTTGCAAGTTGATTGACATGCTTCTCGGATGAATAAGCACGTGATACAGTCGGATCTCTCGTGTTAATAAAATGAATATGACATCATGATGACGTAGTGTCTACTCAATCTGTCCTTGAATAGTGACTTCAAAAACACCGCCAACACCTGCTCAGTTATTTCGGGGACCGTTTCATAGTGTGTTGATTGGATTATTACCGTTGAAATTTTGGATAATAAACTAATAAGGTATCATTTTCTTCGTATCATAATGACATTATCGCTTGCCGACCGAAATCTAAATAACCTAGATCTATAATTTTGCTTTAGCTGCAACAAATCGGCATGATTTAGCTTTCAAATTAATCATCGAGTGACCGTCGATGCAGTGGACATTTCTGCGATGAAATCTCTTATTATTTATCACCGAAAAATTTACGTGGAATAAAAATAATCTTTCGGAGAGGGAAAGGGAGTTGATTCGTGGAAAATAGTTCTTGGAGATTCAGATTCTTGATTTATCATGAATTTGTGTAATTACGAGCTTAAATAGACTAAAGTTACACAAACATAAACAGTCCTATAGCCTGGTTATCTTTGTGACTTGAATTTTACGTACATTTCTGAACTGAAATGATACCGCAAGGACGGATTGAGGATTCGGGGGGGGGGGGGGGTCGTATCACCCTTTAATAAGATAATTTGAGATAGTAAACTTTCAATAGTTATTCAAATATAGCTAAGTGCAGTTGCATTGATGTATCCGAAAAAAAATATCCAAACTTGATTTTCATAAATCAAGAAGACTGATCTGCCAATGGTAGCAAAACCCTGATATGCGCATATTTTGAAAATTGATGCCATGTCATACTAGAATCTAACAATTCTTATTTCAAAATAGAAAGAAAAAAATAAAACAGTGCATCATATTGAGTTATAATTTGAAACTTAATTTAGAATTACTGATAAATGATTTGGAAAACTTGCACTAAAAGATGGTAGTATAGCGTTGTTACAACCTGAATTGTAATAAAACCGGAATTGTAATAAAATTATTACAAAACCGGTTGGGATGCAAGATTTTTGTTACATTTGGAAGACAACCGGTTTTGTAATAAAACCGGTTTTGTAATAAACTTTTTTCTACCTATCCACGGCACTCAAACAGGCTTATCTATACTCAAAATGATATCTACGTGTATATCCAGTCTATCAATGATCAGTTCTTGCACTAATTACTCACTTTTTTTTAAACTTTGCATTTTTGTCACAAACATATTTACCCAACTATACAATGTCGAAACTGCTGTGGGGTGTTATTTTCGCCGTAATTGGGGTTCTCTAACATTTTACCACGATTTCATCATGGAACAATTCTAATATTCCACAATTAATTTTTTATTACAAAACCGGTTGGAATGCAATATTTTTGTTACATTTGGAAGATAACCGGTTTTGTAATAAAACCGGTTTTGTAATAAACTTTTTTTCTACCTATCCACGGTACTCAAACAAGCTTATGACGCAATCCCAGTTAAAGTGGTCAATTGACTAAATTTTTTTCGAAATTTTTCATTATACCATACACTCATTCTGGACAAATTTTCTTCGTGGATCACATCTTCTGCGCAAATTTCTCTAGTTTTGTCAACTGGGCTTGCTTAGTTTTGGATTTATAGACTGTTAAATGATCAAATGTGTGCATCAAAAACTACGTGTTTTAAATAGACCCCTTTGTGAAATGTGTGTCTTATTTCACATTAAGTAATGCCTAAAGAATAACAAAACCGATACATTTTGATAAGTATTTGTGTGTAAAATGTGAATCAATTGACAATATGAGTGAAAATGGCGAATTGTACCAATGAGAATGAAAATAGAAAACGGCCATCCTGGTACGATTCCTTTATTTTAGAATGTTGACTACTTCCAACTCTTCTAAAATGCACCAAGCAACCTTTAATTTTCTCTCGAAATGATAAACAAAACCAACAACTTATTCCCTTAATCGATATACGGAAATGGAAAGTCAATGACTTATTACAAATCAACAATAGTTTAAAAACTGGTCTGTCCCGAACGTAACTAGAGCTTGTCCCGTACGTAATATGTTTTCTTTTCTTTAACATCCAAGCCGCTGTATAATAACCTTTTCAATGAAATAACAATATTATAAGGCAATATCCATTTGCCAGACACTTTGTCAAAAAAAAATATTATGAAATGAATAAATGAAAATAAATACAAGCCTATAAGCCATCTTGGTGTATTGTTTTACCAATTAAAACTTCCTAGCCAAATTAATTTCAATTTATAAAAGTTAAGATGTTAGTATTGTTATGACACATGAGTTATGTGTAATAACTTCTTAATTAAAGTGAAATGTTATCCAAAATTTGCTGGACATCTGTAACTCTGATGGATCCAAAGTACGAAAACGTAGGGGACATTTTTCATGAAGGTAAGAAACGATGAAATAAACTATTTTAATGCACCAATCTAGTGTAATGTATATGGGTATAAATATACTCCTATATATCAACAAAACACAGGCATATTTTGAGGAACTTTCCTCACTATTGTAAAAAAAGGATCAATTAAGCGTAATTATAATACCATAACGTACGAGACTAGTACGAGTACGTGTACAATCTATTATGTGCATTAAAAGTCTATTTTGCTTAAACTGGAGTCCTTTAGGAACCCAAAACACATAAATAAAGCAAAGAAACCGTTCCATTTCAGCAATTTAAAAACTGAAAACTAAAAATTGTCTCGAACATTACGGACTCATACGTCACTTCTTAATGTGTACTCAACTTTATTTGGCCTGCTGTATCAATGCTATTATAGTAATCGGCATAATTCTTTTTATCATATTTGAAGACACTTCGAATAGTGATGTTACTTGAAGAATTAAACTATTTATAGTTACCCAATTTTTACTACAGCTACTTTAGTTCATGCCTCGTACGTTACGGGGCTAAAATTACGGTAAATTGTTTAAGAATGATGTTGATTTTTTAAAAATATTGACAAAGGTATATCAAAAAACGACTTTATTTTGATAATATATATTTATACTAATGCACATTACGCTAGATTAATGCATTAAATGTAGATTTGTGTCAGTGTTTCTTACCTTTAAAGAAAGTGTCCCGTACGTTTTTGAATTTTGGAGACAGCTACTCGAGGCTGTTCAAAAAATTTTGGATTACATTTTTAGCTCACCTGAGCAACATGCTCAAGGTGAGCTTTTGTGATCACCCTGTGTCCGGCGTGCGTCGTGCGTCGTGCGTTGTGCGTCGGAAGTCGTCAACAATTTCTTTAAACATCTTCTCCTCCTTAACCACTGGGCCAATCCTAACCAAACTTGGCAGGCATGTTCCCTGGGTGACCCTTTTCAAAACTTGTTTTCAGATTTTTGATTCGTCAAAAAATGTGGGCGTGGCAGGGCGGGGCTTATCAGGCTTAGAGAAATTGTTAAATAATTCTTCAAAAATCTTCTTCTCCTTAACCATTGAGTCAATTTCTACCAAAGTTGGCAGAAATGTTCCTTGGGTGACCCTTTTCAAAACATGTTTTCAGATTTTTGATTCGTCAAAAAATGTGGGCGTGGCAGGGCGGGGCTTATCAGACTTAGAGAAATTGTTAAATGATTCTTCAAAAATCTTCTTCTCCTTAACCATTGAGTCAATTTCTACCAAAGTTGGCAGAAATGTTCCTTGGGTGACCCTTTTCAAAACTTGTTTTCAAATTTTTGATTCGTCAAAAAATGTGGGCGTGGCACGGCGGGGCTTATCAGACTTAGAGAAATTGTTAAATAATTCTTCAAAAATCTTCTTCTCCTTAACCATTGAGTCAATTTCTACCAAAGTTGGCAGAAATGTTCATTGGGTGACCCTTTTCGAAACTTGTTTTCAAATTTTTGATTAGTCAAAAAATGTGGGTGTGGCAGGGCGTGGCTTATCAGACTTAGAGAAATTGTTAAATAATTCTTCAAAAATCTTCTTCTCCTTAACCATTGAGTAGAGTTTTACCAAAATTGGCAGAGATGTTCCTTTGGTGACCCTTTTCAAAACTTGTTTTCAAATTTTTGATTTGTCAAAAAATGTGGGCGTGGCAGGGCGGGGCTTATCAGACTTAGAGAAATTATTAAATAATTCTTCAAAAATCTTCTTCTCCTTAACCATTATGTCAATTTTTACCAAAGTTGGCAGAAATGTTCCTTGGGTGACCCTTTTCAAAACTTGTTTTCAAATTTTTGATTCGTCAAAAAATGTGGGCGTGGCAGAGCGGGGCTTATCAGAATTTGAGAAATTGTTAAATAATTCTTTAAAAATCAAATGTTTATCCAATTTGTACCAATATTGGCTGGAATGTTTCTTGAGTGACTGTCTTCACTGTGTGTCGAGAAATTTTTGATTCGTCAAAAAATGAGGGCATGGCAGGGCGGGGCTTATCAGACTTTGAGAAATTGTTACATAATTCTTCAAAAATCTTCTTTTCCTTAACCAATGAGTCAATTTTTACCAAACTTGGCAGAAATGTTCCTTTGGTGACATTTTGCAAAACTTGTTTTCAAATTTTTGATTTGTCAAAAAATGTGGGCAGGCAGGGCGGGGCTTATCAGACTTAGAGAAATCATGAAAAAAATCTTTAAAAATCAACCATTGGTCAAATTTGAAGTAAACTTGGCAGATCTGTTTCTTGAGTGACTGTTTTCAATGTGTGTTCATGAATTTTTTTATTTGTCAAAAAATGTAGGCATGGCAGGGCGGGGCTTATCAGACTTGGAGAAATCATTAAACAATTCTTTGAAAATTTTCTTCTCCTTAACCGTTGGACCAAATTATACCAAATTATTCAGGAATGTTCCTTAAGTACCCCTTTTTATTTTTATTACAAATTTCTGATTCTTAAAAGATGTGGACATGGCAGGGTGGGACTTATTCGACTAGGAGAAATGATAAGAAAAATCAACTGTTGGGCCAATTTGTACCAGGGATGTTGCTTGAGTGACTCTTTGTAACAATAATATTGTTTGTGAATTTTTGATTTGTTAAAAAAAATGAGTGTGGCAGGGTAGGGCTTATCAGACTTAAAAAAGTTGTACAGAAATTCTTCAAAAATCAATTATGGGGCCAATTTAAACCAAGTATAGCAAAATGCTCATTGAGTTACTCTTTTCAAACACTTTGTTGTAAATTTTTGACAGGTTAATAAATGTTGATGAGGCAAGGAGGGGGTTAAAATATTAAGCATAATAATGCTTGTAATGTATCATTCTGATGTTTCAAAATTTAATTGTAAAAGTTAAATCTTGGTTATAAAAATCAAACTGGAACAGCACATGGTATTCAATATTTAAGATGTCACTACATGCAATATGATTGAATACTAATGTGACTTCATTGCATTCATTGGAAATTATGAAACTTTATTAACAATAATTTGATACGACTTATATATTTGTTCACAACAAAATTTATATCATACACAATCAGATACAGGAAGAACTCAGGTGAGCGATATCAGTGCCTTTCAGGCACTCTTGTTTATATAAACCTTTGTATCGTTTTGGAGCTCTATGTTTTTTGTACAAGATTTTGGCAGTTCTGTTAGGATAATTTATTGTTAAAATTGACATTTTTGGTTTGAAAGTTAGAATTTTTACACGGAGACATCGGTTTTTCGTACCCCCTAGTTTGGTTGTGACATGATTTTCATAAGAAATGGAGGTCTTACGAACGTAAATTATAGATAAATATTTTAGTTATAGGTGTTGGATGAAAATAAATGTTGTGGGCATTTACATAATGTTGACTATTTGCAGCTAGTACATATTAAAGGCCGGAGACATCAATTGTCCCATTTAACTGGGATTGCGTCTTATATGTACTGCAAATGATATCTACGTGTATATGCATTCTATCAATGATCAGTACTTGCACTAATCACTCACTTTTTTTTTAAACTTTGCATTTTTGTCACAAACATGTTGACCTATTCATACAATCTTGGAACTGCTCTGGGGTGTCATTTTCGCCGTAATTGGGGTTCTCTAACGTTTACCCCGATTTAAACATGGAACAATTCTAATATTCCACAATTGAATTTTTATTACAAAACCGGTTGGAATGCAATATTTTTGTTACATTTGGAAGACAACCGGTTTTGTAATAAAACCGGTTTTGTAATAAACCTTTTCTACCTATCCACGATACTCAAACAGGCTTATCTGTACTCCAAATGATATCTTCGTGTATATTCACTCTATCAATGATCAGTACTTGCACTAATCACTCACTTTTTTTGAAAGTTTGCATTTTTGTGACAAACATATTGACCCAACTATACAATGTCGAAACTGCTGTGGGGTGTTATTTTCGCCGTAATTGGGGTTCTCTAACGTTTTACCACGATTTCATCATGGAACAATTCTAATATTCCACAATTGAATTTTTATTACAAAACCGGTTGGAATGCAATATTTTTGTTACATTTGGAAGACAACCGGTTTTGTAATAAAACCGGTTTTGTAATAAACCTTTTCCACCTATCCACGATACTCAAACAGGCTTATATGTACTGCAAATGATATCTACGTGTATATATATTCTATCAATGATCAGTACTTGCACTAATCACTCACTTTTTTTAAAAAACTTTGCATTTTTGTCACAAACATGTTGACCTATTCATACAATGTCGAAACTGCTGTGGGGTGTTATTTTCGCCGTAATTGGGGTTCTCTAACGTTTTACCACGATTTCATCATGGAACAATTCTAATATTAGACAATTATTTTTTTATTACAAAACCGGTTGGAATGCAATATTTTTGTTACATTTGGAAGATAACCGGTTTTGTAATAAAACCTGTTTTGTAATAAACTTTTTTTCTACCTATCCACGGTACTCAAACAGGCTTATCTATACTCAAAATGATATCTACGTGTATTTTCACTCTATCAAGGATCAGTACTTGCACTAATCACTCACCTTTTTTGAAACTTTCCATTTTTGTCACAAACATGTTTACCCAACTATACAATGTCGAAACTGCTGTGGGGTGTTATTTTCGCCGTAATTGGGGTTCTCTAACGTTTTACCACGATTTCATCATGGAACAATTCTAATATTCCACAACTAAATTTTTATTACAAAACCGGTTGGGATACAAGATTTTTGTTACATTTGGAAGACAACCGGTTTTGTAATAAAACCGGTTTTGTAATAAACTTTTTTCTACCTATCCACTGCACTCAAACAGACTTGTCTGTACTCCAATTGATATCTACGTGTATATTTACTCTATCAATGATCAGTACTTGCACTAATCACTCACTTTTTTTTGAAACTTCGCATTTTTGTCACAAACATATTGACCCAACTGTACAATGTCGAAACTGCTGTGGGGTGTTATTTTCGCAGTAATTGGGGTTCTCTATAGTTTTACCACGATTGCATCATGGAACAATTCTAATATTCCACAACAAAATTTTTATTACAAAACCGGTTGGAATGCAATATTTTTGTTACGTTTGGAAGACAACCGGTTTTGTAATAAAACCGGTTTTGTTATAAACTTTTTTCTACCTATCCACGATACTCAAACAGGCTTATCTGTACTCCAAATGATATCTACGTGTATATTCATTCTATCAATGATCAGTACTTGCACTAATCACTCACTTTTTTTAAAAAAAAAAACTTAGCATTTTTGTCACAAACATGTTGACCTATTCATACAATGTTGGAACTGTTTTGGGTGTTATTTTCGCCGTAATTGGGGTTCTCTAACGTCTTACCCCGATTTTAACATGGAACAATTCTAATATTCCACAATTGAATTTTTATTACAAAACCGGTTGGAATGCAATATTTTTGTTACATTTGGAAGACAACCGGTTTTGTAATAAAACCGGTTTTGTAATAAACTTTTTCTGCCTATCCACGGTACTCAACCAGGCTTAACGGTACTCTAAATGATACCTACGTGTATATTCACCCTATCCATGATCAGTAGTTGCACTAATCACTCACTTTTTTGAAACTTTGCATTTTTGTCACAAACATGTTAACTATACAATGTCGAAACTGCTGTGGGGTGTTATTTTCGCGGTAATTGGGGTTCTCTATCGTCTAAGCACGATTTCATCATGGAACAATTCTAATATTCCATAATTAAATTTTTATCACAAAACCGGTTGGAATGCAATATTTTTGTTACATTTGGAAGACAACCGGTTTTGAAATAAATCCGATTTTGTAATAAACTTTTTTCTCTTTATCCATGGTACTCAACCAGGCTTAACTGTACTCCAAATGATATCTACGTGTATATTCACTCTATCAATGATCAGCACTTGCACTAATCACTCACTTTTTTTAAACTTTGCATCTTTGTCACGAAGATGAGGACCCAACTATACAATGTTGAAACTGCTCTGGGGCGTTATTTTCGCCGTAATTGTTTTTTTTTTTGTTTCCTTTCAAAAGTTTAAGTACAATTTTCCTATCTTATTTTGAAATAAAATGCAATACGACTAATGAGTTAAAATAATTTTTATATGCTCACCCCAACAATTGAACGAAGTATGCAAGTCCGTAAGACAAGAAAATTATAAAATAAAAGCGATTCTCTCATTATTCAAGTTATAGATAATAAAATAATCCTTTAGTTAATTTCAACTTCACCTGTTTATATGAAATATTACGTAACTATACTAACGGAAAAAAGTAACTGTGTACATTTCCTTTCTATATAACATTTTAAATACATAAGTTAAATGAATCAATTTTTACAATTTTGGAAAAAGAACGTTCAACCTTTAAATTTCAATGAGTGTCAGATTGCTACCCCTCTGGTTATCATTGTAACAAGCATGGAAAGTGAGCAGGGGTAAAATTCAAATTCACAAGCCATGTTCGAGTGTGAACACTATTGACACCGATTATGCTCTGCAGCAACGAGACAGCTAACCTGTCACAAACGGCTCTTTAAAGGTTCTTCTTGAGGTGTTGACCAATAGCGGAGCCAACTAGTCAAGCGCTGACGTTGAATAAAACATGACTCCATATGACGTTCCCCAACGCGTTTATGAATGCGAGCTCGAACATGGGACTGTACAAATGTAATCGAGGCGCGCCAATAAGCAATACCGTATTCAAATCGACCTTACCAAAGGATAGATGTTGTTTAAGCCACTGTAAACGATGTCATCGACGACGTCGTAGCAAGACTAGACGTATCGGAATACGTCTAAGACAGATGTAGCGTTCCATTTACCGATTTCTTACAATCCTTCTGCTGATAGAAATAAACTCTGGAATCAACCTAGCTGTAACGTTTGCCGACAACAATCGATTTCACTGGCGGTTGTTCCGATTATGGTTGACTTGACGGAATGACGTCAGGCATCGACGTTTCGAATGTGACAAGTTTCTCAAAAGCGCCTAAATGATGTTTCTGTGCAAACCAAAACGCTTGGCGACCTATTGCTTTGGCATTAGGGGGCTACTGTCTAAAGCATGCATTAACGTGCATCTTTGGGTAAACGTATCGCGTTGTTTTCTGTTCAATTAAACAAATTTACATTTTTTTCTGAACAAAAAGCATGTTAACGACAGTTACGCCATAAAAACAAATTTCTACCTCACTTAGGAATAACGCAGTGCAACAAGACACTCAAACGAAAAGGACGTTAACGTCGAACGTCTGTGCATGTGCAGTTGGTAGCATTCGACATTTCGTTAACAAGCGCCTCTTTTGGACAATTGCGAGAGATGTTTCTTTTCAATAGGTCTTATATTTACATAATGAATAAGTAAATAAGCATGCACAGTTACTTTTTTCCATAAGTATATTTAGCATTTTCTTAGTTAAAAAGCTATCTCAAAGCAACAAATATACTTAATTTTATGGAACGGAACATTTTTATCTAGTTTTTACAGAAGATATACCCATACTAAAACCGGAAATTAGATAGTAAATGACATTCAAGCCACCCTTGCATTTACTATGACAAGAATTAGATGCATGTGTTTGTGTGTGTTTGGGGGGGGGGGGGGGGAAGAAATTTACGCAGAACATTTTCCCGAATTTTACTGAGAGTTTGTGTGAAAAAGCGGATAGAAATATTACGTACGCAATAGCCGAACATCTTGCGCGACTTCTCTTGATCTTCACCAACCTCCGTCATTATTGCACGAATCCAGACGTTTTCGCTAGAGGGGCCGTTTTCCCCGCAGGTGCACTGCATTAACCACGTAAAATTCACCAAATATCACTTTGATAAGCCTTTTTTACAAATTCGATCGGGGGAGGGGGTGGTGGCTGATCCCATCTCTGGATCTGTGCATTTTTTTAAAAAAAAAGTTTAGATTTTTATGGCCTGTAACTTTTGCAACAGAGCATGAGGACCCTGATTAGCCTGCACTTATGCACAGTCTGACCTTGAAAAATGAATTAAATGCTATAAGGGTCACTTTCCATATATCGGCTCGAATACGTACACCAATCCACTGTCTGTTAACCCTTTTAAGGAGTAACCCCTTCCTCCAAAAAAACTGGTTTTGACGCCTCTTATTGAAAAGGCTTCGGAAAACATGAGACAAAAGAAGAAAATGTTACTGAAAAAGCATTGTATTTTAAATGCTTAACATTTCATGTGCTATACTGCGAACATACCCTATCTTTAACAACATCCATTTTGTCGTCTGCGTCAGGGAATAAATTGGACCACCCTATTTGATAGGATGGAAATGGTTAATATTCAAGTTTGGACTTTTTTGTCATTCATATAATCATGGTGGAGATTGTGCATCAAGGGATGGATAACGAATACGGACAAAATAATCTCGATTCTGGTAAGATATTTTGCAATAACTTCCTTATTTGTGCGTCAATCTTCAAAAGGTGTGTTGCATGTACCCCGCCTTACCGAGCTCTTTAATCGGATGTATGACATATTAGATAACTCATTGTACTTTTTCCGAAATGTTGTTTCAACCGACCAGAAAGCGAAATGGTAACGACTACGGCCAAATTAGGCCTAACCACGCTTCAGGTAAGAATTTCTGCAATAACTTTCTTATTTCTGCGTCGATTTTCATGTGGTTTGTTGCATGTACTCCGTCTTACTGAGCCCTTTTCTCAGATGTATTACTTATCTGGAAACTCCTTGTACTTTTCGCAAAAACCGATTCCAACAGACTAGAAAAAGGGCCTGATTTTTTGTCGTTTTTCTGGTCGGTTGGGATCAATGTTTGGACAAAGTACAAAGATTCTACAAACAAGTCATATATCTGAGGAAAGAGCTCAGTAATGCGGGGTACATACAACAAACCGCTTGAAAATTGACGCAGAAACAAGAGAATTATTGCACAATTTCTTACCTGAAGCGAGGCAAATTTGTCCGTATTCGTTATCCATCCCATCATGCACAATCTCCACCGTGATTATCAAATTAAGATAAATCTACTCTGAGATATGAAAAGGGGGTATTTCTCACATTTCTGACCAACATGAATCCAGGTTACATGTAGCCTTAGAATATGCGCATTCTGGTTGATATTCACATTGTTCTTCTAGGATTCCCATTATCTAATTGAATTGAACTGTCAGCGTTAAAAGCTAGCCCCTGATCACAATGCAAACGTGCTGAAATTAAGCCATGGTATGTCCAATGCCCATACTCATTCATTTTGAGAAACATTGCAAGAAATGAAGGTAGCGCTGATTTTCAGCATTTTTTAATTTTCTTTCAGCCTTTTTTCACGCCATGACATTGATATTTTACGCATTTAAATTGTTTTCATTAATTTAGTCGTTTTATATTTTTGCGTCTACTATTTTTGAAATTGTTGTCTGCATGCATAATCATATTTGAGTTTGTGCAAATCAAGGTTTAATAATTATTTAGTCCAGGATTAGATTGATTTTACAACGTCCTTACCTGATTTCGACTTCACTATCACGAAAGAATTGGGAAATCATTTCTCATTTTGTCTCAATATTTTCTAAGATACATGTATATTGCCCACGAATTATTTCCCTTTCAATATTTATTTTGTCGTCTGCATCAGCTTTCAACTTGGACTTCCCTAGAATGTTGTTCGCAAAATATTTAACACTCTCACAAATACAACCCGGTTTTGAAGTCCCCTGTAATCTAAGTTTTACAAGATATTACGAGAAAAAATGATGATAAGAAATAAGAACATGCTGATAATTAAATCAGTATTTCGTCCTTTTTCTCAAGGATTTTATGTTAAAACATACCGTACAAAAATCAGCTTATCTTAGAATACATTCTGTAACATGCAATTGCTCTCAATAAGACTAAGACTAAAATTTTGTTTGAGAAACGATTAAGATAGAATAATGAAATTGTTGTTAAACGTTAGAGAACCTCAATTAAGGCTAAAGTAACACCCTAAAGCAGTTCCAATACTGTACACTTGGGTCAAAATGTTTGTGATAAAAGTGCGTATCTAAAAAATAAAAATCACTGTAATCGTTTTTTCTTATAATCCCCTTTTTTAATAATAGAAGTTATATAGGAAATTATGCATTTCTATATCCGATAGTGCGCTATGTGTGTTTTAGGTTATTTATCTTCGGTTGCCGGACATTTCCATATGACCGAGTAGTAGACTGGGCGTGCCCAGGAAGGAACTCCCTTCTTTTGACCTGTTTCCAGCTGTGAATGGTGGAGGAAGACCCCAAGTGAGCACCGGGGTAGAACCACCGACGTTCCGCAAGCCAGCTGGATAGCTTCCTCACATGAAAGTTCATATGTCCCTGGTGGGATTCGAACCCACAGAGGTGAGGGGCAAGTGATCCTGAGTCAGCGACTCTAACCACTCGGCCACGGGCGGCCTAATGTGCGCTATGTGATATAATGTAATAATGCCAATTCCTTCATATAGGATATTGGATCTTGATTAGCTCGCACATTTGTGCAAACTGATCTTGGTCTAATTACCAGTATGCTTTGGACAAAAACTGTTTTACGTAATGTTTTTAGCTCACCTGAGCACAAAGTGCTCAAGGTGAGCTATTGTGGTCACTCAATGTCCGTCGTCCGTCTGTCCGTCCGTCCGTCTGTCCGTCCGTCTGTCCGTCCGTCCGTCCGTCTGTCTGTCAACAATTTGGTGTTAACACTCTAGCATCCACAAAAGTTGACCAATCTTGATCAAACTTGGTCAAAGCAAGTATGGTCATAAGTTCTCGGATGAGTTCGATTATGGGCCAGATCGGACCTGGAAGTCTAGAGTTATTTGCCCTTGAACGTAAAAAATAGCTAGTTTTGACATTGTTAACACTCTATCATCTACAATTATTGATCAACCAAGACAAAACTTTGACATAATGTTGGAGAACAAAAGATCTTGCATGAGTTCGATTTTCAGTTTGATCTCATCAGAAAGACAAGAGTTATGTGCCCTTGAATTCGACAAAATTGCCATTTTCGGCAGTTTTCAACCTTGTTTACACTCTAGAATCTACAATTATTGACAAATCAAGACAAAATTGGAACACAATGTTTTGGACCATAAGGATTTTGGTGAGTTTAATTTTCAGTCTAATTTGATCAGAAAGTCCAGAGTTACATGCCCTTAAATTTGACAAAATTGCCATTTTCAGCTGGTTTCGACCTTGTTAACACTCTAGAATCTCTAATTATTAATCAATTAATACAAAACTTGGACGCAATGTTGGGGACCATAAGATCTCAGATTAGTTTGATTTTCAGTCTGATCTGAACAGAA
The DNA here is from genome assembly GCA_963680895.1 of Fragum sueziense. NCBI lineage: Eukaryota > Metazoa > Mollusca > Bivalvia > Cardiida > Cardiidae > Fragum > Fragum sueziense. Next base: position 11,914,459 of record OY804609.1, on the reverse strand, counting down.
AGTCCAGAGTTACATGCCCTTGAATTTGATCAAATTGCCATTTTCGGCTTGTTTCGACCTTGTTAACATTTTAGAATCTACAATTATTAATCAATGAAGACAACACTTGGACACAATGTTTGGGATCATAAGATCTCGGATGAGTTTCATTTTCAGTCTGATCTGATCAGAAAGTCGATAGTTATGTGCCCTTGAATTTGACAAAATTGCCGTTTTTGACTGTTTTCGACCTTGTTTACACTCTAGAATCTACAATTATTGACCAATTAAAACCAATTTTGGACACAATGTTGGAGATCATAATATCTTGGATGATTTAGATTTTCAGTCTGATTTGACAAGAAAGTCCAGAGTTATGTGCCCTTGAATTTGATAAAATTGCCATTGTCGGCTGTTTTCGACCTTGTTTACACTCTAGAATTTACAACTATCAATCAATAAAGATAAAACTTGGACACAATGTTCGGGACCATAAGATCTCAGATGAGATAGATTTTCAGTCTGATCTGATCAGGAAGTCGAGAGTTATGTGCCCTTGAATTTGAAAAAAACTGCTGTTTGCGGCTGCATTCGACCTTGTTTATACTCTAGAATCTACAATTATTTATCGATCAAGACAAAACTTGGACAGTAATGTTCACAGTTGGGCACCATTAGATCTCGTATAAGTTGGATTTTCACATGTTATTGACCATAATTTCGTTCTCAGTCTTAAAGTCATAAATATTAATTGAATTGAACAAAAGTGTTGCTCATATCATTTTGGTTCAGGTGAGCGATATAGGACCATCATGGTCCTCTTGTTACACAGTCTCTTACGTCATTTATTTATATACTACATGCCTGTACATTATTGTCTGTTTTTTTTTTTTTGTTTTGTTTTTTTCCCACCGAATTGTAAATCAATGTAAAGTACATGACGTCACGTTTGTTTACGTTGATTCAATAATTTTATTTCCTGAAGAAGGCATACGCCGAAACGTTGGAAAAATACGTGATGATGTCGTTTTTACGTTAATATTAAAAAGTGATGAGTTATTACTGCTAGTACGGGAATCTCCTACATCTAAATACCATTCGGAGTATAGATAAGCCTGGTTGAGTACCATGGAAAGGAAGAAAACAGTTTATTATAATTTCGGCTTTATTACAAAACCGGTTGTCTTTCAAATGTAACAAAATTCTTGCATTACAACCGGTTTTGTAATAAAAAATAATTGTTGTTATGTTAAAGTTCTTTGGTGATAAGATTATGGTTAGAGTGTAGGGAAGCTCAACTACGGCGAAAATAACACTCAGAGCAGTTCCAACATTGTATAGTTTTGTCAATATGTTTGCGACAAAAATGCAAAGTTTAAAAAAACGTGAGTGATCAGTGCAAGTACTGATCATTGATAGAGTGAATATACACGTAGGTATCATTTGGAGTACAGATAAGCATGGTTGAGTATCTTGGATAGGTAGAAAAAAAGTTTATTACAAAACCGGTTTAATTACAAAACCGGTTGCCTTCCAAATGTAACAAAAATATTGCATTCCAACCGGTTTTGTAATAAAAATTTAATTATGGAATATTAGAATTGTTCCATAATGAAATCGTGCTAAGACGACAGAGAACCCCAATAATGGCGAAAATAACACCCCAGAGCAGTTCCAACATCGTATAGTTAGGTCAATATGTTTGTGACAAAAATGCAAAGTTTAAAAAAAGGTGAGTGATTAATAGAAGTACTGATCATTGATAGAGTGAAAATACACGTAGATATCATTTGGAGTACAGATAAGCATAGTTGAGTATCTTGGATAGGAAGAAAAAAGTTTATTACAAAACCGGTTTTATTACAAAACCGGTTGTCTTCCAAATGTAACAAAATATTGCATTCCGACCGGTTTTGTAATAAAAATTTAATTATGGAATATTAGAATTGTTCTATGTTAAAATCGGGGTAAAACGTTAGAGAACCCAAATTACGGCGAATATAACACCCCACAGCAGTTCCAACATTGTATAAAAAAGTCAACATGTTTGTGACAAAAAAGCAAAATTTTTTTTTTTTTTTAAAAAGTGAGTGATTAGTGAAAGTACTGATCATAGATAGAATGAATATACACGTAGATATCATTTGCAGTACAGACAAGCTTGTTTGAGTACCATGGATAGGTAGAAAAAAGAAGAATTATTACAAAACCGGTTTTATTACAAAACCGGTTATCTTCCAAATGTAACAAAAATATTGCATTCCAACCGGTTTTGTAATAAAAATTAATTGTGGAATATTGGAATTGTTCCATAAAGAAATCGTGGTAAAACGTTAGAGAACCCCAATTACGGCGAAAATAACACCCCACAGCAGTTTCGACATTGTATAGTTGGGTCCAAATGTTTGTGACAAAAATGCAAAGTTTAAAAAAAGTGAGTGATTAGTGCAAGTACTGATCATCGATAGAGTGAAAATACACGTAGATATCATTTTGAGTATAGATAAGCCTGTTTGAGTGCCGTGGATTGGTAGAAAAAAAGTTTATTACAAAACCGGTTTTATTACAAAACCGGTTGTCTTCCAAATGTAACAAAAATCTTGCATTCCAACCGGTTTTGTAATAAAAAAATAATTGTGGAATATTAGATTTGTTCCATGTTAAAATCGAGGTAAAACGTTAGAGAACCCCAATTACGGCAAAAATAACACCCACAGCAGTTTCGACATTGTATAGTTGGGTAAACATGTTTGTGACAAAAATGGAAAGTTTAAAAAAAAAGTGAGTGATTAGTGCAAGTACTGGTCATTGATAGAGTGAAAATAAACGTAGATATCATTTTGAGTATAGATAAGCCTGTTTGAGTACCGTGGATAGGTAGAAAAAAAGTTTATTACAAAACCGGTTTTATTACAAAACCGGTTGTCTTCCAAATGTAACAAAAATATTGCATTCCAACCGGTTTTGTAATGAAAAAATAATTGTGGAATATTAGAATTTTTCCACGATGAAATCGTGGTAAAACGTTAGTGAACCCCAATTACGGCGAAACTAACACCCCACAGCAGTTTCGACATTGTATAGTTGGGTCCAGATGTTTGTGACAAAAATGCAAAGGTTAAAAAAAAGTGAGTGATTAGTGCAAGTACTGATCATTGATATAGTGAAAATACACGTAGATATCATTTTGAGTATAGATAAGCCTGTTTGAGTACCGTTGATAGGCAGAAAAAAAGTTTATTACAAAACCGGTTTTATTACAAAACCGGTTGTCTTCCAAATGTAACAAAAATATTGCATTTCAACCGGTTTTGTAATAAAAAAATAACTGTGGAATATTAGAATTGTTCCATGATGAAATTGTGGTAAAACGTTAGAGAACCCCAATTACGGCGAAAATTACACCCCACAGCAGTTTCGACATTGTATAGTTGGGTAAACATGTTTGTGACAAAAATGCAAAGTTTCAAAAAAAGTGAGTGATTAGTGCAAGTACTGGTCATTAATAGAGTGAAAATACACGTAGATATCATTTTGAGTATAGATAAGCCTGTTTGAGTACCGTTGACAGACAGAAAAAAAGTTTATTACAAAACCGGTTGTCTTCCAAATGTAACAAAAATATTGCATTCCAACCGGTTTTGTAATGAAAAAATAATTGTGGAATATTAGAATTTTTCCATGATGAAATCGTGGTAAAACGTTAGAGAACCCCAATTACGGCGAAAATAACACCCCACAGCAGTTTCGACATTGTATAGTTGGGTAAACATGTTTGTGACAAAAATGCAAAGTTTAAAAAAAAGTGAGTAATTAGTGAAAGAACAGATCATTGATAGACTGAATATATACATAGATATCATTTTGAGTATAGATAAGCCTGTTTGAGTGCCGTGGATAGGTAGAAAAAAAGTTTATTACAAAACCGGTTTTATTACAAAAGCGGTTGTCTTCCAAATGTAACAAAAATCTTGCATCCCAACCGGTTTTGTAATAATTTTATTACAATTCCGGTTTTATTACAATTCAGGTTGTAACATAGCGTCATGAACACATTCCTGGGGTTTTTTAAAACGCTATTTCTCGAGAGCTCCTGGGGGCCTCCGGCCTCCTGGACCCCTGGGCAGGGCGTTGCCCTGGACCCACCGGGGGCCTTGCGGCCCCCTGGCCCCCAGCTCAAACGTTCAGTATTTTGAAATTTTCTAACTTTCACCCATGTAACAAATAATTTGTTACAGATGGTGTCTTTCGAGCAGAGAAGCATACAGGCTCTAACCTGACAGTGGTCACTTCTGGACTTACCAATAGACCTATGGGTATTGTAGTCTATCAGAACAGATCTCAACTGTGTAAGTAAATATTATGGCATACTATGGAATTTTAGGATTCAAGCATAAAGCAGACATTACTTATTGTGAGTGAATATAAAATAACAAACCGAATGATAAAATGATTTTACATGTTATGGACCCTCGACAGAATTGATTGCTTTGTCTGTAGCCCGATTATAGAATTATAAGAATACAAATCTCATGATTGATTGAAAAAATAAGAACTAAGAATTGGTTTGTAAGTTTGTTGTTGATATAAAAAAATGCCCAGTGAAATAGCTTTCAGCTTTTACCCTAATTCTTTTTCGATATCAAATAAATAAGCTTATATACAAATATTGCAGGTTCAAACCGTCCATGTAGTTTATATAACGGTGGATGTGTTGATATTTGTGATGGCAGTGATGGGGTTAGTGTGTGTAGCTGCTCTAATACCTCAATGATTCTTGATCGCAACAAAAAGTCATGTATACCAGCCAACCATTCATGTTCAGAGGATGATTTTGTTTGTGGAGATGGCCAGTGTTTAAGGTATTTATCCTCTATTGGTCAAAGATATATTTCTGAAGTATCGTTTAATTACTTCTTTGTTAACAAAGGTCATTATTTACTACTTAACTGTTGCTATCTGACCCCAGTTCCCTATTTCCCAGCTATAAACATGATCAATTGCCTGTGTCTCAGGATTATCTGTCCCCTGACTAACATGTCCCCAAAATGTTTTAATCCAAAATGTTAATCTTTAATGCATACGCTTTTCAGCGAGCCAGGACTTTATAGCCGGGAAGCTAATGTCACAGCCCTAGCGTTATGTCGCATCTCCCCTAAAAACTTTAACCTGGTCTATATCTCAGGCACTATTAGTGATGTATACAGCCTTGATATTTCACACAAAGATACTTCCCACCAAGACCTTTCATTTGGGACCATAACCTTTGACCTAGTGACCTTGACTTTGGAGTTTGACCTACTTTTAAAAAACTGTAACCTGACCTATATCTCATGCACTCTGATTGATATAGACTTTATATTTCACACAGATACCTCTTGCCAAGACATTTCATTTGGGACCATGACCCTTGACCTTGTGACCTTGACCTGGAGATTGACCTACTCTAAAAAACTGATTTCACATTTTTCAAACATTTGAATTTGACTGCTACATTTTAGGCGCAGATGGGTTTGTGACCTGACAGTGGACTGTGGTGATGAAAGTGATGAAAACAAAAACATGTGCTGTAAGTAGGACTTTTATCTTCTGTGACAAAAATAAAAACATGTGCTGTAAGTAGGGATTTTATCTTCTGTGACAAAAATAAAAAAAACATGTGCTGTAAGTAGGGATTTCATCTTCTGTGACAAAAATAAAAAACATGCTGTAAGTAGGGATTTTATCTTCTGTGACAAAAATAAAAAACATGTGCTGTAAGTAGGGATTTTATCTTCTGTGACAAAAATAAAAAAAACATGCTGTAAGTAGGGATTTTATCTTCTGTGACAAAAATAAAAACATGTGCTGTAAGTAGGGATGTTATCTTCTGTGACGAAAATAAAAACATGTGCTGTAAGTAAGAATTTTACCTTCTGTGATGAAAACAAAAACATGTGCTGTAAGTAGGGATTTAATCTTCTGTGACGAAAATAAAAACATGTGCTGTAATTGTGCTGTGCTGTTGTTTCCCATGTCCCAAGGAGGTGCCCTGTAGGTTTTGGGTCTCATAAGTTAAAGGTCAACACAGTTGGACTTTGTTTAAAAGCCAATTTCAGAGCTCCAATGAAGAACCGTTTAACCTTAAACCGGTTAACCGTTTAAACACTGTTTCAGTGACAAGGCACTAGTTTGTGTGTTTGTGTTGTATTTGTCCGCTTTGTGACAGTTCTAGTTTATAATGTCTTATTTACAGACTCACACACCTGTGAAGCGGGCTACTATCAATGTACAAATGGACGCTGTATCCCACACAAGTTTAGATGCGATCATGATGATTTATGTATATTTTCTACATTGTTTACAGACTCACACACCTGTGAAGCTGGCTACTATCAATGTACAAATGGACGCTGTATCCCACACAAGTTTAGATGCGATCATGATGATGACTGCATGGACAACTCGGATGAACTCGGATGTTGTGAGCAATCTTGTATTCATTTTGTACATATAGCGCATCAATATCAGCGTTCTCCCCAGCCCAATTAGCTGTATCGGCCCCACTACAGCTTCATGTAAATTAATGTAATGCCTCTACAGCTTCAAAACTACCCCACAGCATGTTTTTTTTCAAAATGGTCACCAAATACAGGGATTTTGGAGTATTTCATGTCAAAAACTGACAAATAATGCATTATTATCATTGTTAATGTAATGATTGATTATAAAAACATGATGGGAAAAAACAAAATTGCTCAAAATGAGCAATTTCTTCTTTCCCCATTATGTTTTTATTCATAATTATTTGATTAAACACTTTGTTTCAACTTTCAAGATTTACCAATAGTTACTAATATAATATGCTACTGCAGCTTCAAATTATTCTGCAGAGAACCCTGAATATTAACTCTTGACAACTTTATTGTTGTTGGTTAAATCTGTTAGTTGAGTTCTAAATTGTGATAATTTCATATGCAGATGTCCCGCGTTAATCTTGGAGCACTATCAAATAAAACAGGGCCTATATACTTTGCTGATTTTTACACTTATTTCTTTTTCGATTTGTTCAAAGAATTTGGCTACTTTCTGCAGAAATAAGGGGAAGATACCTAAATCTTTGAGAAAAAAATATCAGAAACTTATTGGCTAGTGTTTTTGACTTTTTGCTAGATTTGTATTAAATGCAAATAAATATTATTTCTACAATGGCAAAAACAAGTTTGGTGCAGAATGAGTTAGAATCAGGAATGGTCCATTCAAAGACATGTAAGGTGCACTTTATCTCGTCAAAATCCATAGAGTATAAGCTGAGAAATTAAACAAAACATACTTAAAGTGGATAACGTCTCCCCAAAAGTATGTGGGTTATCCCGTGATATAGGCTTGCTACATTGTTTGAGAACAACTCTCATTATGTTTCAGTTTATCCAATCTGTGGCCTAGGACAGTTTACATGTGCTAACTTCCGATGTATAGACATCAGTCTGAAGTGTAATGGTATTGATAATTGTAGAGATGGAAGAAAGTCGGATGAGCTCAACTGTCGTAAGTTTACAAGCATATCTAACGCAGCTCTACACTAAGATTCAAACTAAGGAAAATGAACTGATAAGGTCCACAGAAGCTATGAGAAGCTTTTGCAACTGGATCAACAGGTCTCTACAAAATCTATGAAGTCTAATTCAGATATCACATAATTTCTACAAATATGGTTGGGAGCTCCATACTGCTATCCAACGAAAACAGTTGAAATTGACGTTAAAAGCGCAATTAATCAATCTGATTTATGTTAATATTTATTTTTATCCTGGCCTATTTGATTTGTCAAAAAATGTCAGTGTATTTTTAAAATTTGAGTGACTGTCAAATGCAACAGTTACGTAAAATATCCAAACAAGAACATATGTTTTCCATGAAGATATTTATGTTCCTTTGTAAGCTGATGTCAGAGATATTTGATTTGTCCAATAATGTCTGTGTACATCATTACAGCTCCTGTGAAATGCGAGAAAGGTTACGTGAAATGTCCGAACACCAACATTTGTTTACCACGACGATATTTATGTGACGGAGATAATGATTGTGGAAATAATGAAGACGAGAGTTTGCTGTTTTGTCAGAACCTCGCTTGTTCAGAAGGTAACATAACTTTAAATACAGGCTTTATTCTTTAACCCTTTCCCAAACAAGACCTGGTTTTGATGACCCTAATAGAAAAGGTTTGAGAAAACATTGAAACAAAAGAAGAAACTGCTGATAATCAGCAGTTTCTCTTTTTGTCTCAAAACTTTCTGTGCCATATTTCACACAGATTCTATCTTTAATAGCATCTATTTAGTCATTTGTGGCAGTTTTTGAAGTGGATCACCCTGAAATTTTGTCGTTTGGGAAAGGGATAAACGTTTTGCAAACAAGACTTGGTTTTGAAAGCTTTAATGGGAATGGCTTAGGCAAAAAACGAGAGCATAGTTTGTCTATAGCAACTATTCTACAAATTTGATTCAGTACTACAGTTTCAAGATTTCTCTCTACTGCTAAAATTGAACTGAAATTATTCTATTCATAGGTCATTAACAGTGTCCCATGGACCACTAATGTGCAAAGCAACAAATTGCGATGTTACATCATTGTAAAATTCTGACTGAAAATTTATTTCATTTTCTGTTTGTAGGAGCTTTTCAGTGTCCTGCAGACCACAAATGTATACTAGACATATGGCAATGTCAAATTGGTACAACATTATGGTTGGAAATCTGTATTTTGTGTGTCTACAAAATTTTTAGTATTCTGTGGACCCATCCTTTATTATTCATGAAACCCTTAGTTGTGGACATAATGTTTGGAATGGAAATAAATTATAATGTATTCACTACCACTTATCTTTTGCTCTGATTATGTCACAGAATACGAAATATATTTTGTGTTTGTAGGAGATTTTCGGTGTCCTGCTGACCACAAATGCATACCAGATATATGGCAATGTGACGGTGACAGAGATTGTTTGGACGGAGCAGATGAAGCTAATAACTGCTGTAAGTATGTTCAAAGATGATTGTCCATCACTGTTTAAGACCAATAGACTTAAAAAGGGGTAGACATTTTGAATTTGTTACTTCAAATCCAAACACCATGTTGTTTACTGAGATGATTCAAACAAGTGCACACATTTATGGTTGGATGAAATATTAAAGATATTTTGCATTTTGAAACCCCCACTCGCCCTTTCTATCTGTCCTTTTTCTTTTGTGTTTTTTATACAGAACTGCATGTAACAGTGGATTATGGCTTTCCAGAATGCAAAATATCTTTCATCAAACTGTAGGTAATGGAAACTCTTCGGAATTGTCTCCTAGAACATGTATGCTTCATAGGTGGATAGAAGTCATTATGGAAAAGTGCAGTGGACAAGAACAGTAACTCTGCTGATGATATTTATGGAGTTATTGACATTTGTTGATTTTCATTCTTGATAAATACTACCACTAGACTACTTCAAATGTTCAAAGTAGGCCCTTGAGGGGGCATGTGTCCTTTACAATTATCCCTTTCTTTATATATTACAGCCATGGGAAGAACCAGTTGTTCATCAGAACAGTTTCAATGTAATAATGGGAAGTGTATCTCTAACCTCTGGGTTTGTGATCATACGGACGATTGTGGAGACAGCAGTGATGAGAAACTCGAACTTAACTGTGGTAAGAGGAGAAATATTGATAAAGCGAATATTGTGTAATCTTGAAAAACTCGAAGGAAAAGGAGAAAATGTTTATTGTAATAATGGAAAGTGTATCTCTAATCTCTGAGTTTGTGATCATACTGACGATTGGGGGAACAGCAGTGATGAAAAACTGGAACTTAATTATGGTAAGAGGAGAAATATTAAACTTAATTGTGGTAAGAGGAGAAAAATTAAACTAAATTGTGGTAAGAGGAGAAAAATTAGACTTAACTGTGGTAAGAGGAGAAAAATTAATGAAATTTGAGAAAAAAATATAGAAAATTGGTGGAATGTAGAAAATGTTGAAGGAAAAGGAGAAAATGCTTATTGTAATAACAGCTAACATGTCTCTAACCTCTGGGTTTGTGATCATACAGACGTTTGTGGGGACAGCAGCGATGAAAAACTCGAACTTAATTGTGGTAAGAGGAGAAAAATTACTTAAATTTGAGGAAAAATATAGCAAAAGGGGTGAAATGTAGAAACATGAGGGAAAAGAAAATGCTGATTACCAGCATTGTTTAGTCACCTGATCGAAGGTCATTGTGACCTGTTGTGTTTCGTTGGTCATCATGTGTTAATGTAATATTTTGGAATTCTTCATAAGAACCATTGGACAGATTCAAAGCAAACTTGTCAGAAAGCAGATTTGCACAAATCGTGGAGTTGTAACCCAATGGGGATCGATAGTGAGTGAAAAAGGGGTAAATAGGGTACATCTTAAAAAATCTTCTTCTCACGAATCAACTGTTATTAATTTCACACAATGTACTCTAACCCTGAATGGAAAGATTTTTAGAATTTCAACAACTTCTGGAACACATTCCACTTGGAACAGTCCAAACTTTTGTTGTCTGGTAATAGGTTAAAATGTTTAAACTGTTTAAGGAAGGGCTAAATTGTATACATTGTTTTTGTTCTGTTTTACTTTTCAGATGCCAGAGTTTGTCCATTCAACACACTGACATGTCTCTCAAACCATGTGACTGGAGGCTTTCAATGCTTGGAAAACGACAAGGTAGGTTGTTTAACCATTTCTCAAACGGCAAAATTTTAGACTCTTCCATTTTGAAAGGTGTTGCAGACGACAATATCAAGTTGATGAAATTTTAAAATTATTGCCATTTGGGGTTAGAAAATATTGTGGAAAGTGAAGAAATTGCTTGTCACAAGCAATTTCTTCATTTTCCACAATGTTTTCCCAAGCCTTTTCTTGTAAGGGAGTCAAAAGGCGTCACTGTGCAGTAATGGGTTAACCATTTATCAAACAGCAAAATTCTATGGTAGTCCATTTTGAACTCTTCTTGAGATGACAAAATTGATGTTAATAGAGATAGAATTTGCATACATTTTAAAAATAAAGATGGTATTTTTGGTTCAGCATTATAAAACTGAATTTCAACAATCGGGCAATATAGAATAAGGTCAGTCTGCATGTATATAACACAGGTGGCAGCTAACACAGTTTTGACTGTATTACAGATTTGTGATGGTACCAAAGATTGTGAGAGTGGGGTGGATGAAAGAGACTGTCCTGTTACACAGTGTGATATTGGACAGTTTACATGTGAGAATAAAGAATGTATTTTTGGTTTACAGAATTATACAATATTACAGATTTGTGATAGTACCAAAGATTGTGAGAGGGGGATGAGAGAGACTGTCTTGTTACACAGTGTGATGTTGGACAGTTTACATGTGAGAATAAAGAATGTATTTTTGGTTTACAGAATTATACAATATTACAGATTTGTGATAGTACCAAAGATTGTGAGAGTGGGGAGGATGAGAGAGACTGTCCTGTTACACAGTGTGATGTTGGACAGTTTACATGTGAGAATAAAGAATGTATTTTTGGTTTACAGAATTATACAATATTACAGATTTGTGATGGTACCAAAGATTGTGAGAGTGGGGTGGATGAGGGAGACTGTCCTATTACACAGTGTGATGTTGGACAGTTTACATGTGAGAATAAAGAATGTATTTTTGGTTTACAGAATTATACAATATTACAGATTTGTGATGGTACCAAAGATTGTGAGAGTGGGGTGGATGAGGGAGACTGTCCTATTACACAGTGTGATGTTGGACAGTTTACATGTGAGAATAAAGATAGTGTTTTTGGTTTACAGAATTATACAATATTACAGATTTGTGATGGTACCAAAGATTGTGAGAGTGGGGTGGATGAGGGAGACTGTCCTATTACACAGTGTGATGTTGGACAGTTTACATGTGAGAATAAAGAATGTATTTTTGGTTTACAGAATTATACAATATTACAGATTTGTGATGGTACCAAAGATTGTGAGAGTGGGGTGGATGAGGGAGACTGTCCTATTACACAGTGTGTTGTTGGACAGTTTACATGTGAGAATAAAGAATGTATTTTTGGGTTTACAGAATTATACAATATTACAGATTTGTGATGGTACCAAAGATTGTGAGAGTGGGGTGGATGAGGGAGCCTGTCCTATTACACAGTGTGATGTTGGACAGTTTACATGCCAGAATAAAGGATGTATTTTTGGTTTACAGAATTATACAATATTACAGATTTGTGATGGTACCATAGATTGTTAGAGCGGAGAGGATGAGGGAGACTGTCCTATTACACAGTGTGTTGTTGGACAGTTTACATGTGAGAATAAAGAATGTATTTTTGGTTTACATAATTATACAATATTACAGATTTGTGATGGTACCAAAGATTGTGAGAGTGGGGTGGATGAGAGAGACTGTCCTGTTACACAGTGTGATATTGGACAGTTTACATGTGAGAATAAAGATTGTATTTTTGGTTTACAGAATTATACAATATTACAGATTTGTGATGGTACTAAAGATTGTGAGAGTGGGGAGGATGAGAGAGACTGTCCTATTACACAGTGTGATATTGGACAGTTTACATGTCAGAATAAAGAATGTATTTTTGGTTTACATAATTATACAATATTACAGATTTGTGATGGTACCAAAGATTGTGAGAGTGGGGTGGATGAGGGAGACTGTCCTGTTACACAGTGTGATGTTAGACAGTTTACATGTGAGAATAAAGAATGTATTTTTGGTTTACATACTTATACAATATTACAGATTTGTGATGGTACCAAAGATTGTGAGAGTGGGGTGGATGAGGGAGACTGTCCTGTTACACAGTGTGATGTTAGACAGTTTATATGTGAGAATAAAGAATGTATTTTTGGTTTACATAATTATACAATATTACAGATTTGTGATGGTACCAAAGATTGTGAGAGTGGGGTGGATGAGGGAGACTGTCCTATTACACAGTGTGATGTTGGACAGTTTACATGTGAGAATAAAGAATGTATTTTTGGTTTACATAATTAGCTCACCTGAGCACGAAGTGCTCAAGGTGAGCTATTGTGGTCACTTTTTGTCCGTCGTCCGTCTGTCTGTCCGTCTGTCCGTCTGTCCGTCCGTTCACAATTTCGTGTTTACACTCTAGCATCGACAAATATAAGCCAATCTTGACCAAACTTGGTCAAAACATGTATGGCCATAAGATCTCGGATGAGTTCGATTATGGGTCAGATCGAACAAGAAAGACAGGAGTTATCTGCCCTTGAATGCGAAAAATACTTAGTTTTGACATTGTTTACACTCTAGCATCTACAATTATTGATCAATCAAGACAAATCTTGGACATAACATTGCAGACTACAAGATCTCGGATGAGTTCGATTTTCAGTCTGATCTGACCAGAAAGACGAGAGTTATGTGCCCTTGAATTTGACAAAATTGCCATTTTCGGCTGTTTTTGACCTTGTTTACACTCTAGAATCTACAATTATTCATCAATCAAGACAAACCTTTGACACATTGTTTGTGACCATGAGATCTCGGATGAGTATGATTTTCAGTCTGATCTGATCAGAAAGTCGAGAGTTACTTGCCCTTGAATTTGACAAAATTGTCATTTTTGGCTGTTTTCGACGATGTTTACACTCTAGAATCTACATTTATTGATCAATCAATCCAAAACTTGGACACAATATTGGGGATCATAAGATCTGGGATGAGTTTGATTTTCAGTCATATCTGATCAGAAAGTTAAGAGTTATGAGCCCTTGAATTTGACAAAATTGCCGTTTTTGACTGTTTTCGACCTTATTTACACTCTAGAATCTACAATTTTTGACCAATCAAGACAAATTTTGGACACAAAGTTGGAGACCATAAGATCTCATATTAGTTTGATTTTCAGTCTGATCTGACCAGAAAGATGAGAGTTATGTGCCCTTGAATTTGATAAAATTGCCGATTTTCGGCTGTTTTTGACATTGTTTACACTCTATAATCTACTATTATTTATCAATTAAGACAAAACTTGAACACAATGTTTGAGACCATGAGATCTTGGATAAGTTTGATTTTCAGTCCAATCTGATAAAAAAGTGGAGAGTTATGTGCCCTTGAATTTGATCAAATTGCCATTTTCGGCTGCTTTAGACCTTGTTTACACTCTAGAATCTACAATTATAGACCAATCAAGACAAATCTTGGACAAAATGTTGGATATCATAAGATCTCGGATGAGTTTGATTTTCAGCCTGATCTGACTAGAAGGTCGAGAGTTAAGTGCCCTTGAATGACAAAATTGCTGTGTTTTCGACCTTGTTTATACTCCAGAATCTACAATTATCTATCAAACAAGACAAATCTTGGACACAATGTTGGGCACGATGAAATCTTGGATGAGTTCGATTTTCACAATGTTATTGACCATAAGTTCGTTTTCAGTCTTAAAGTCATAAATATTTTTTGAATTAAAGAAAAGTGTTGATTATATCATTTTGGTTCAGGTGAGCGATATAGGACCATCATGGTCCTCTTGTTATACAATATTACAGATTTGTGATGGTACTAAAGATTGTGAGAGTGGGGTGGATGAGGGAGACTGTCCTATTACACAGTGTGATGTTGGACAGTTTACATGTGAGAATAAAGAATGTATTTTTGGTTCACAGAATTATACAATATTACAGATTTGTGATGGTACCAAAGATTGTGAGAGTGGGGTGGATGAGGGAGACTGTCCTATTACACAGTGTGATGTTGGACAGTTTACATGTGAGAATAAAGATAGTGTTTTTGGTATACATAATTATACAATATTACAGATTTGTGATGGTACCAAAGATTGTGAGAGTGGGGAGGATGAGAGAGACTGTCCTATTACACAGTGTGATGTCGGACAGTTTACATGTGAGAATAAAGAATGTGTTCCAGGTAATCTGAGATGCGACCATGTGGATGACTGCGGGGACAACTCAGATGAAGGAGAGGCTTGTGGTAATTATATGTGACCCGTCACACTAAAAGGGACCTTATCCAAACTCCAAAAATCCAAATTTTGACAAACTTGTCAGACTCGGTACAGGTCAACCAGATCCCGTATGCGAAAAATGAATATATACAGTCGTGACGCGTTAATCCGGCCACTTTCGTTTCCCACAGGGTTGTCCGGATTAGCCGTTTTTCCGGATAAACAAATTTTGACAGACGCCGCGGATTTTCTGTTGTTGTTGTTGTTGTATTATTAGGCGCGTCGTTAGAGTCACAGTTGCGTGAATTCTCGTAATCTCAGGGGCGAAAATGGTAGAAACAGATATTTTGAAATATTTTGCAAAGGAATTGGAAATCAATTAATAATTTTGTGTTTAATGTATGTACAGTTTATAAATGTTGGAAGTTTGTTTGGTCCTATAATTTTCGCATACCGACCAACCGAAATCAAGAATGTTCATTTACGTCATCCATATTTCAAGCACTTGCTCACACGCGCTGTTTTTGTAAACATTGCATAATATGTGTTACCAAATTTGGAAAGCACGCTCTCGCGAGAAAAAATCAGGTGATTTGGTTGGGAGAATAAATTGTAATTTTCCGACTTTAGCACTAGATTATTGGTAACCGAGACAATAATTCTTGGGAATTAATAGATCTTGTTATAACACTCGTAAGTATCCACATCTTAACTCAAGATTGTTTTCCCCTCAAACTAAACAAAATTTAATGTCGATATGCATTGTTACGTGTTTGTACGCACGCGTGTGTAATATGTATTGGAAAGTTGAGTGCAATCAAGCGTCGCCAGTTAGACTCTAGCGTCAAACAGTTAATTGATGCGTTAAATCTAATCAAACGAGGTGACAATAGATAGTAATTATCGTGTGCTTCATCCGGATGGCCAACCCTTGATTCGGATTATCGGAGCATATTTGAACAGTTTTACGGTTTTCGTTCTCGATTTTTTCTGTTCGGTTCTGGAACGCGAATTTCCGGATTAAAGTGTACAATTTATGAATAAAAAATCCGTTCCCAAGAAATTATTTCCGGATATTGAATATTCCGGATTAATGACGTCCGGATAAACGCGGCCCGACTGTAGTAAGATAGGGAAACAATTCCGGATTTAGAAATTTACATGAAAGTGTCGGCCCTAGTCTGGCTGCGCGAACTGTGCAGACTGACTAGGGTCAATATTTTTCACACACCTGATAAGGTTCCTTTTAGCGCGACGGGTCACATATGTTTATGATGGGGAATCAAGGGACACAAGATTTTCAATAGCTTCAAATAATCCAGTTAATTATTGAAAAAAATTGAAATCCAGAAGGCGGGATAACACCAGGGCCCCGTTTTACTAACGAACTTACGAACATTTTTAAAACAACAACACATTTGATTGGCCGAATAATTACTGTTATGATTTCTCGTTCAATCAGATGTGTTGTTACAAGGTTTTTGCAAAAATCTATGTTAGTAAAACGTGGCCCAGGGACTTGATGATTGGGCAAGATTTTTAAACAGCACCAGTCCTGATGAGAATGTTACTGATGACCAACCAAAAATTTCATTGGGTGTTGTTTAACCCTTTCCCAAACGAGAAAATTTTAGGGTGGTCCACTTCAAAAATTGCCACAAATGACAAAATGGATGTAATTAAAGATAAGATTTGTGTAAAATATGGCACAGAAAATATTGAGACAAAAGGAGAAACTGCTGGTTATCAGCAGTTTCTTCTTTTGTTTCAATGTTTTCCCAAGCCTTTTCTATTAGGGACGTCAAAACCAGGTCTTGTTTGGGAAAGGGTTAAAAGATTGACCATATCTATAAATTCAAATCGGTCATATAATAACAGTAAGTATCGAAAATTATCAAAAATGTTGTGTAACATGATTTCAAGCTGTGATACTGTCCATTTAATCCTCTCCACTTGCATTATGCAAGTTCATCTCCTACATTTATGTAAGGATTGGAAGCGGATGGAATTTTTGTAGAATATTCCTTAGTTGTATACTATCTTTGGTCATACTATCAGAATTTTGTCATTTTATGCTGTGCCATAGGAAAATGGGGACCATTTTTTTTTAAAAAAAAAAAATGTATATTGTTAAAGAACAGGGCTCCGTTTTGTCAACGAACTTACGCAAGAATTTTTCGTAGATTTGAACGTAAGTTCAAATTATTTGCGTAAGTGCTTTTTACTAAATATGTTCGCAGCTAAGAATTTCTTAAGTTTTTGCGTAACTTTAGGATAAAAAAAAAGTTGACATAAGTATTTTCGTAACTAATGCCAGTGCCTCAATTTACCTTAAAAAGCCTTGTAAACTAAAGAATTACCGAAAAAATCAAAATATATATCAAAAGAAAGGTTGAAGTTCAAAAATCTACGGAAAATGTATGTTTATTTCGTTGTATTTTCTGACTTTGTTTTGTGTTTTTATTTATAGAACAGAACAACAACAACATGACAGCTAGTATTTTTCACGTTTACTCGATTCTAACCCTTATTATGCTGAATTAATTTTGACTAGTACACCTCCATACCACTGAATTAATTCACTGTGCACAGCGTATAAATGGGGTGCACCTATTCCGACACTATAAATTGAATATATGAGGCATTTTAGCAATATAAACCCTATGTTTTTGATAGGAGACTACATACCGTGTAGGATCATCGAGAATTTCGTGTTGTTGATTCACTTTGACCCACTTAAATTGCATCATAACAAATCCGTTGTCAATCAAGCCCGACCCACTAAAAGTGACTGTTGGTTCGTTCCGCTATCGGGGCGATTATTCCATCGGTATTTAACACACAAAGTCCAAATCTATGATATTTTGTTCCAAATATATTTCTAAAAATCACTACTATAGTCACTTTCCGTTTAAAAGTCACTATCATCAAAAATTCACGCACAACTTCATCAACATGCTTGCCTTCTGTGCGCCGCCATTTTGGATTAGGGTTTTCCTAATTTAACTCTTGAATATTCAGTGCATCATTATGACATCTAAGGATTTTGGTTGGCTGATATTTTTACAGAATTGACCTTCACTGAGAGTGTCCTACTAAATATAGCCCAAAACTTGCATGAAACGTGATCAGTTCGTGAATATGAGGCTCATATTGGGGGAACCCCTTTAGCGCGACCTAGAGTCGCGCTTAGCGGTGGCGAATGGGGTAGGGCAGCGAGACCTGCGGTCGCGCTTAGCATGATAAGGGCTAATGGACACTTTCGAGCGTTTGGAACCGTATGTGTGTTCAGCACAATAATAGTTCAGCAATTCGCCTAAAATATCCAATTTCTGTAATTTTTAATAGCAGAATTACCTTTATCAATGCTAAAAAGCACAGTTTAAAACTAGTACACAACTAGTATTCTTTTATATTTACGAGAAACTTAACCGGGATAAGAGCACATTGTTGATTTATTTTTAGCCACTGTTGATCTATTTTTAGAGTTACAATATTTTTTTTCTTACGTTCAAAATTTTCTTACGATCGTTTTGTAAAACGCACTTAAGAATTTGCGTAAGAATTTTTAAGACGTAAAGTTACGCAAAAACTTACGCAAATCTTAGTAAAACGGGCCCCAGGGGCATATCAATTGACCTTTGTCCTTCTGTCTGTCAGTATAGCCTTACTTTCCCAAACATGACCAAGTTTGGGTGCCCTCAGTGAATGTGAGCGAGGACATTGAGGCAAATGAACAGAAATGCTGATTATTGCAACATAGGGTTTGGATTTTAGATTACAAATTTTGAATAGTTTTAGCCCCTCCTGTTTTTTTCTCTGTTATTATTATGCAGACTATTGCCAACTCTGTATATTGCAGATTACAGTAAATGTGCGGACAATGAGTTCACCTGTACTAATCAGAGATGTATTCCTAACTCATGGACATGTGATGAGGTAGATGATTGTGGGGATCTGACAGACGAACACACAGACTTATGTGGTATTTATGTGATTTCTATAGTAGAACACACAGACTTATGTGGTATTTATGTGATTGCTATACTAGAACACACAGACTTATGTGGTATTTATGTGATTGCTATAGTAGAACACACAGACTTATGTGGTATTTATGTCATTGCTATAGTAGAACACACAGACTTATGTGGTATTTATGTGATTGCTATACTAGAACACACAGACTTATGTGGTATTTATGTGATTGCTATAGTAGAACACACAGACTTATGTGGTATTTATGTGATTGCTATAGTAGAACACACAGACTTATGTGGTACTTATGTCATTTCTATAGTAGAACACACAGACTTATGTGGTATTTATGTGATTGCTATACTAGAACACACAGACTTATGTGGTATTTATGTGATTGCTATAGTAGAACACACAGACTTATGTGGTATTTATGTGATTGCTATAGTAGAACACACAGACTTATGTGGTACTTATGTCATTTCTATAGTAGAACACACAGACTTATGTGGTACTTATGTCATTTCTATAGTAGAACACACAGACTTATGTGGTATTTATGTGATTGCTATAGTAGAACACACAGACTTATGTGGTATTTATGTGATTGCTATACTAGAACACACAGACTTATGTGGTATTTATGTCATTGCTATAGTAGAACACACAGACTTATGTGGTACTTATGTCATTTCTATAGTAGAACACACAGACTTATGTGGTATTTATGTCATTGCTATAGTAGAACACACAGACTTATGTGGTACTTATGTCATTTCTATAGTAGAACACACAGACTTATGTGGTATTTATGTGATTGCTATACTAGAACACAGAGACTTATGTGGTATTTATGTGATTGCTATAGTAGAACACACAGACTTATGTGGTACTTATGTGATTGCTATACTAGAACACACAGACTTATGTGGTATTTATGTCATTGCTATAGTAGAACACAGAGACTTATGTGGTACTTATGTCATTTCTATAGTAGAACACACAGACTTATGTGGTACTTATGTGATTGCTATACTAGAACACACAGACTTATGTGGTATTTATGTGATTGCTATACTAGAACACACAGACTTATGTGGTATTTATGTCATTGCTATAGTAGAACACAGAGACTTATGTGGTACTTATGTCATTTCTATTGTAGAACACACAGACTTATGTGGTACTTATGTGATTGCTATACTAGAACACACAGACTTATGTGGTATTTATGTCATTGCTATAGTAGAACACAGAGACTCATGTGGTATTTATGTGATTGCTATACTAGAACACACAGACTTATGTGGTATTTATGTCATTTCTATAGTAGAACACACAGACTTACATGTATGTGGTACTTATGTGATTGCTATAGTAGAACACACAGACTTATGTGGTATTTATGTGATTGCTATAGTAGAACACACAGACTTATGTGGTACTTATGTGATTGCTATACTAGAACACACAGACTTATGTGGTACTTATGTGATTGCTATACTAGAACACACAGACTTATGTGGTATTTATGTCATTTCTATAGTAGAACACACAGACTTATGTGGTACTTATGTGATTGCTATACTAGAACACACAGACTTATGTGGTATTTATGTCATTGCTATAGTAGAACACAGAGACTTATGTGGTATTTATGTGATTGCTATAGTAGAACACACAGACTTATGTGGTATTTATGTCATTGCTATACTAGAACACACAGACTTATGTGGTATTTATGTGATTGCTATACTACAACACACAGACTTATGTGGTATTTATGTGATTGCTATACTAGAACACACAGACTTATGTGGTATTTATGTCATTGCTATAGTAGAACACATTACCGTATGTGGTGTTTATGTAGTTGTTTTAGTAGAACAAAGTGACTTTTGTGATATTCATCTGTACAAAGTTCAAATATTCTATAGGATTCATACAGGTTGTCTGTAGACCGATATTTATGTGAGTGTTGTATTTAAGAAAAAATCCAAAATGAGATTGTTGGTTCCAATCCTTGCTTTGGCAATATCTTTTCTGACATTTGATATATCAATGCGTTGATTAAGTGAGAGCAGCATGTGGCTGGAATTGAAAGTTGTTTGTACTTTTGTATGAACCAATACCATAAACATTTGACAGGTTTATCTTAACAAGTCAAAATTTATAGTTGTTGTCTGCAACATCTTTGAATTCAGACCAGCCTGAAATTTCGCCTTCAAGTAATGGTTTAGTATTTGAATTTCAGGTACAACAAAACTGGGCTGTCACAATGAAACATTTGAATGCTTGAATGGACAATGTATCAACCAATCAGATGTGTGCAACAAGGAAAACAACTGTGGTGATTGGTCAGATGAAAAGTCATGTGGTTTGTAAATTTTTTTTGTTGATCATATGTGACCCGTCACGATAAAAGGGACCTTATCCGAACTCAAAAAATCCGAATTTTGACAAACTTGTCACACTCAGCACAGGTAAAGCAGATCCCGTATGCGAAAAATGAACACATAGTAAGAAAGGAAAAACATTCCGGATTTAAAAAATTACATAAAAGTGAAAAGTGTTGGCCCTAATCTGGCTGCGCGGACTGCGCAGACTGACTAGGGTTGATATTTTTCACACACCCGATAAGGTCCCTTTTAGCGCGACGGGTCACATATAAAAAACAATATGAATCAAAATTTTATTAAAAGTATTAACCATTGTCCTGCTGATATCATTCCCTATTTTAGACCTGAATGAATGTGAGAACAATACTCTTAACTCATGTGGGGACACCTTAGCTATTAAGGTAGAATATCTGTAATGTGGCCATTATGAGATTGATCATTCATAATTCTGAATTTTTCAGTCAATGTCATAAAGGTTTGGTGTTATTGGGTCTAATTGGATAAATCATGAGGAGGAAAATATTGTGAATTTCTTCTGCAGAATGATTATGATGTTTTCTGAAAAATGATGATGTCAAATGAGAATCTCATTCAAGGGTGTTTTACCTTAATTAAAATGGCTTTATTTCCTGTTATAGGTGTGAATGAATGTAAAAACAGCACACTTAACTCCTGTGAGCAGATTTGTGTGGATCTACAGTCCGGGTACCGATGTGGATGTAATGCAGGGTACCAGATAGCCAAAAATAACATATCTTGTCTAGGTAAATACATTTTTATTGCAACCAAATTTTTGCCATTTGACAAAGGGTTAAGCCATTACCAGGCAGCTAAATTTTAGACTGGTCCAAATTCAAAGATGTAGATGACAACAATTTTAATTGACTTAAATTTTACATATCTTGGACTGCCTTGGTGTAAAACATTGTAGAAAATGAAGAAATTGCTTTTCACAAGCAATTTCTTCATTTTCCACAATGTTTTCCAGTCTGTTTTTTGTGAGTTATCAAAGAGAGTCATAATGTGGGAATGGTATAAAAACTCCTTTGTGGATCTACAGTCCGGGTACTGATGTGGATGTAATGCAGGGTACCAGAGAGCCAAAAACAACATATCTTGTCTAGGTAAATACATTTTCACTGCAACCAAATTTTTGCCATTTGACAAAGGGTTAAGTCATTATCAGGAAGGAAAATTTTAGACTGGTCTTAATTCAAAGAGGTTGTAGATGACAATTTTAATTGACTGAAATTTTACATATTTTGGTCTGCCTTGGTAGGAAACATTGTGGAAAATTAAGAAATTGCTTTTCACAAGCAATTTCTTCATTTTCCACATTGCTTTCCAAAGTCTTAACTTTGTGAGTTATCAAAGATAGTCATAATGTGGGAATGGTATAAAAACTCCTTTGTAGATCTGCAGTACGGGTACCAATGTGGATGCAATACAGGGTACCAGATAGCCATAGACAGCATATCTTGTCTTGATAAAATGAAAATAATAATCTAAATTTACTTGTAACTAAATTTTTCTCATTCAGGAAAGGATTAATGCAGGCTTGAAATGTTTTGCTATTACTTAAGAATCTTCTCCCAGACATGTGGTCAGTTCTTGTATCTTCTCAAAATTTGAGAAATGATGTTTGGGAGAAAATCCTCTCCCAAAATTGTTTAAAAAAATTTCCTTCAAAAATGTCTGTGTTGATTCTTAGTATGTTGACCTATGATTTAACTCTGTTTTGTTTGTAGTCTTTTGAATTCTCTCCATTCTGTTTCAATGTAAAAGATGATGCATCCAGCAATATTGATATTAGTGAAAATGAAATTCATGTAGATCTATATGTTAACATTGAAAACATTGAGACAAAAGACAAATGACCTTCTCAATGCTTGATGCTTGATACTTTGTTTTATGCTACACAGATGTAAATGAGTGTGTAAAGACAGCAGGTGTGTGTAGTCAGAATTGTGTAAACACAGCTGGGAGCTATATGTGTAAATGTGGAGATGGCTACCTCAAACAGACCGACGGAAAATCGTGTAAACGGATTGATAGTGAGTATAGTATATTTTCATATGCCACTTATGCCCTCTTTTGACAGTTACAAAGATATGATAGTGAGTATAGTATATTTTCATATGCCACTTATGCCCTCTTTTGACAGTTACAAAGATATGATAGTGAGTATAGTATATTTTCATATGCCACTTATGCCCTCTTTTGATAGTTACAAAGATATGGGTTTAAAAACCCTGTCAGGAAAAAAAATGCTGATAACCAGTTATTTCTCTTTTTTCCTCAAGATCTTCTATGCTAAAACTTATACATTCCTTACTTATAATATCATCTATCTTGTCTTTTGCAGTAGTTTATAAATTTGAACAACCCAAATGTTCACTGTTTGGGAAAGCATTAAGGTGATTCAACAGTGACTGATCCACAATTTCTTAAAATGTTGTTGATCTTTCTTCAAGGGGGGATTGAGTGAATATGATTGGTCAATCGAAGGGGTTAATGTTTATACCGAGGTGTAGATAAGTGGAGGTGAAGACATTCTTACTATGTTATGTCAATTCCATACCCTAGGTTGTGGATACTCATTTGAATTGTCTCGTATAGACAATTCAAATGAGTACCCACAACAAAGGGTTTGGGGAACAACAAATGAGATAATGCATTATAAAAAGCCATCACCCCTCTCACTGGTGGTGAACTAAAACAATTTTCGCTACAACAAGGTATAGATATTTTGTGTTTAAATGTGAGTTCATAGATTTTTTTCTTATGACAATGAACTTGTTCTAAAAACAGACTGTGTTTACCGTTTAGTATTGACAAACTTTCGGTGTTGTTATATAATCTCGTAACTACGGCTTCGATAAAGCCGTAGTTACAATATTTTATAACAACACCGACGGAATACATTGATCGCGAAAAAACGTTCCACGCTTTGGCCGAGTTGCCAACCAGTGCCTCTTATCTATAGCTTTGGTTTATAAATATTTCAGACATCAAGCCGTGGGTAATCTTCTCCAACAGATACTATATCAGAGAGATTACAACGGACGGCAAAAACTACCAGATGATATCCAGCAATTATAGTAATGCAGTCGCCCTGGATTTCCTCATCTCAGATCACATGTTGTACTTCACGGACGTAATGGCGAAGAGGATTTACCGTATGGCGCTTAACGGCACAAAACGTGAAAAGATTGTTGATAATCATGTTGAAGCTCCTGAAGGACTGGCTGTTGACTGGATTGGAAGGTGTTTGTTAACATTTAGCCCCTGCTGATAACCAGCATTTCTTATTCGACCCCAATATTTTCTCGTTTACACTGAAAGCAAATCATATCTTTGTTGCCACCTGTTTTGTCATTTGAAGGATCTTTCAAATTGGACCAATCTACAATTTTTAGCTCACCTGAGCACGAAGTGCTCGAGGTGAGTTATTGTGGTCACTTTTTGTCTGGCGTCCGTCCGTCCGTCAACATTTGGGGTGTTTACACTCTAGCATCCACAAAAGTTAGGCAATCTTGATCAAACTTGGCCAAAACAAGTATGATCATAAGTTCTCGGACAAGTTGGATTATGGGCCTGATCGGACCAGAAAGTGCGGAGTTATCTGCCCTTGAATGTAAAAAAATGTTGTTTTTAAGGTTGTTTACACTCTAGCATCTACAATTATTCATCAATCAAGACAAAACTTGGACAAATTGTTTGGGACCATAAGATCTCGGATGAGTTCGATTTTCAGTCTGATCTTACCAGAAAGATGAGAGTTATGTGCCCTTGAATTGGGCAAAATTGCCATTTTCGGCTGTTTTCGACCTTGTTTACACTCGAATCTACAATTATATATAAATCAAGACAAAACTTGGACATAATGTTGGGGGGCCATAAGATCTTGGATGAGTACGATTTTCAGTCTGATCTGATGAGAAAGTCGAGAGTTATGTGCCCTTGAATTTGACAAAATTGCCATTTTTGGCTGTTTTCGACCTTGTTTACACTCTTGAATCTACAATTATGAATCAATCAAGACAAAACTTTGACACAATGTTGGGGACCATGAGATCTTGGATGAGTTTGATTTTCAGTCTGATCTTACCAGAAAGATGAGAGTTATGCGCCCTTGAATTGGGCAAAATTGCCATTTTTGGCTGTTTTCGACCTTGTTCACGCTCTAGAATCTACAATTATTCATCAATCAAGACAAAACTTGGACACAATGTTGGGGACCATAAGATCTTGGATTAGATTGATTTTCAGTCTAATCTGATCAGAAAGTTGAGAGTTATGTGCCCTTGAATTTGTCAAAATTGCCGTTTTCGGCTGTTTTTGACCTTGTTTTCTTTCTAGAATCTACAATTATTTATCAATCAAAACAAAACTTGAACACAATGTTGGGGACCATAAGCTCTTGTATGAGTTTGATTTTCAGTCTGATCTGATTAGAAAGATGAGAGGTATGCGCCCTTGAATTGAGCAAAATTGCCACTTTTGGCTGTTTTCGACCTTGTTCACACTCTAGAATCTACAATTATTGACCAATCAAGACAAATCTTGTACACAATGTTGGAGATCATAAGATCTCATATGAGTTTGATTTTCAGTCTGATTTGACCAGAAAGACGAGAGTTATGTGCCCTTGAATTTGATAAAATTGCCATTTTTGGCTGTTTTCGACCTTGTTTACACTCTAGAATCTACAATTATTACTCAATCTTCTTGGACACAATGTTGGAGAATATAAGATCTCGGATGAGTTTGATTTTCAGTCTGATATGACCAGAAAAACGAGAGTTATGTGCCCTTGAATTCGATAAAATTACCATATTGGCTTCTTTCTACCTTGTTTACACTCTAGAATCTACAATTATTTAAAAAAAAAATGTTGGGCACCATAAGAGCTTGGATGAATTTGATTTTCACAACGTTATTGACCATAAATTCATATTCAGTCTTAAAGTCATAGATATCAATTGAATTGAACATAAGTGTTGCTCATATCATTTGGTTCAGGTGAGCGATATAGGACCATCATGGTCCTCTTGTTTGATTTAGAAAAGGGTTAAACCCCATGTTAATCAATAAATCAAAATTTCAGAAAGCTGTATTGGGTTGATGCTAAGCTTGTCAGTATTCTGGTATCAGAGTTGAATGGTACGAGTATAAAAACTGTGCAAACTGGAGAAATTCTGAGGCGACCCAGAGCTTTGGTTGTGAATCCGTTCACAGGGTAAGTATGATTACAGTAAATTTCCTAAATTTTCATATACCCCAATTACAAAAATTTCCGAAAATTTTTATTATATGAAATTTCTCCTGAATCTTGATGAATTTTCACATCATAAGGTCATTACTTTATTGCTCCAAAATTTTGTACAAGGGCATACGTTTATTTTGATGAAGACCTTATTCCATTAATTTGTAGTGGTAAATCTGAAATTATTTTTCTAGATACAAAATTTTTGGAAAATTATTGTATGTTTAAATCATTGCTAATGTCTGAATTTCCCCTGAAAGTTTGAATGGAATTAACTGGGAATTATGTTAATTTAAAACTTAGACAAAAGGCAGGGAATAAAAAATAAGCTAAAGATGCAAAGCCATATACTCAATTTTAACATCACCTTTTGAAATTCCTTGAAGATATCAAGAGTAAATATGAAAAGGCCAAAAGTATCTCACAATGCAACATGTCAGAAGAATCTGAAGGTCTTTGGTTCGAGACCAGCTCAATCACTTCTCATATTGGATAGGCCTTTGACAATGCATATAATTGCTGCAGTCTAGTAATGATTATACTCAGGGATACACTTGCATTGTTGAAGTTAGAAGGTTTTTATCTTATTAGATATTCGAATATATTCGAATATTCATTTTGGGATTTGACTTAAAATACATTGACAGTTAATCAGTTATACAGTATGTCCGGGAAGAAACCTTTATACAAACTTGTTTAAATTGCGAACTTAGCTAGACGTTCATATATTCTTAGTGTGTCACATAAATCTGTTTGATTTCAATTTTCAATTGCTGTAAGAGAACAAATTCTTTAAAACACACTATTCACTTTTTAATGACGAACAATTTCCCTTCGTGGCTTCAAAATCAAAGTGCAAAATGTTGCTTGTAAACGGAAAGGGTTAAAGAAGAAAACTGGGATTTGCTACCTGATTGCAACCCTTCTTTCTTTAATTCTTAGATTGTGTTTCCTTTATTCGCCTTTATTCGACAGAATCTTATATTTTTATTTGGTTTTGATGTTAAATGGTAATTTAAAGAACATGGTTGTTTAGGAGAAATCTAGATTCTGATTTGCTAATACAACTGAACCAACGAAATATAATGTTAATTCTTCGAGGTGCTAGAATTATCGGGTTTTGGGTGATGCATATCTGTCACAAAAGGATAAGCCAAGTACATAATTATATCGTCTTGACACGTGTCAAAACGAGTGCAATGACTGCAAATAAGAGGCAGTCATCTCCAAATTCGAAGGATTGCTATTTTTTCCATAAAGTCTTTTTCTTATTTATAACAAAAATCAAAATAGATAATTTTTCACTATGAATAACGAATATTCGAACACCAGATTTGCATTCGAATATTCGCAGGAAAAACGAATACTGTAAAAGTCTTTATTTTCGCGAGCTCAACATTTCGCGATTTCGTTGTCTGGGATTTATTCGCGAGTTTATAAATTCGCGCGTGTTTGATGTAAAGCTCGGGTATTTCCGTTGTTTTCCGGAAATATTCGCTTCGTTATATTCCGTACATGTCCGTTTAACCCCGATAAATACACAAGCGATGGTAAGACAAAATGTTTATCACACCAGTCCTGTCTTCTCTTTATAATTGTTTTCACACCTTTTCATATGTAACTGTTAAAAGGACAATACATGTATTGTCCCTGCATGTATGACAAAAAAGTGAATAACATAAGAACGTAACTGCTTCATTTTTCCATTAAATGTATTGTACTTCTGAATTGTAAACAATAAAGAGATCACCCTTTTACGACCATATTCTAGGAAAACACATGTAACATTTATACTTTGTATACATCATAATAATATAACATTATGACGTTAATTGCATTGTTCATACAGGTGGGTAACGATCAAAATTTCCGATTTGAAGTGTTTTAATGAACATATAAAATTTCGGAATGTTCCGGATTCCGAAGAACTATCGGCAATCTCCGGCATTCTGAGACTGATATATTCACGAAATTGATGAATTCGCGAGATAGCCTACTCGCGAAAAATAGCGAAAATTAAGTCCTAGCGAATAAATAGACTTTTACAGTATTCGAATATTCGGATATTCGT
Source organism: Fragum sueziense (assembly GCA_963680895.1). Lineage (NCBI taxonomy): Eukaryota > Metazoa > Mollusca > Bivalvia > Cardiida > Cardiidae > Fragum > Fragum sueziense. The sequence goes on along the minus strand of OY804609.1, from coordinate 11,885,767 downwards.
TCCCATCCCTAATAATAAGCCATCTGATTGGATGAGATGTATGTCTCGGCCAATCAGATGGATTGTTGTGTAATTCTAATGGTAAACTTGGAATTAGACTGGTTGGTGAATACCATACCTGATACAAAATTTTGTTAACCACATACTTAAATACTACCATTGGAATGCTTCAATTTACTAAGTTAGGCCCTTAAGAGGGCATACATCGTCGATGGGGGATCCAATCCTTGTAACTACAGCTTGAAAAAGCTGGAGTTACAAGGTTTAGTCCCCCACTGTTGATGTTTTACAAACATCTCTTAATTAGCTCACCTGAGCACGAAGTGCTCAAGGTGAGCTATTGTGGTCACTTTTTGTCCGTCGTCCGTCTGTCCGTCCGTCCGTCCACAATTTTGTGTTTACACTCTAGCATCTACAAATATAAGCCAATCTTGACCAAACTTGGTCAAAACATGTATGGCCATAAGATCTCGGATGAGTTCGATTATGGGTCAGATCGAACTAGAAATGCAGGAGTTATCTGCCTTTGAATGCGAAAAATAATTAGTTTTGACATTGTTTACACTATAGCATCTACAATTATTGATCAATCAAGACAAATCTTGGACATAACATTGCGGACCATAAGATCTCGGATGAGTTCGATTTTCAGTCTGATCTGACCAGAAAGAGGAGAGTTATGTGCCCTTGAATTTGACAAAATTGCCATTTTCGGCTGTTTTGGACCTTGTTTACACTCTAGAATCTACAATTAATCATCAACCAAGACAAAACTTTGACACAATGTTTGGGACCATGAGATCTTGGATGAGTATGATTTTCAGTCTGATCTGATTAGAAAGTCGAGAGTTACTTGCCCTTGAATTTGACAAAATTGTCATTTTTGGCTGTTTTCGACGATGTTTACACTCTAGAATCTACAATTATTGATCAATAAATCCAAAACTTGGACACAATATTAGGGATCATAAGATCTGGGATGAGTGTGATTTTCAGTCTTATCTGATCAGAAAGTTTAGAGTTATTAGCCCTTGAATTTGACAAAATTGCCATTTTTGACTGTTTTCGACCTTATTTACACTCTAGAATCTACAATTTTTGACCAATCAAGACAAATCTTGGACACAAGGTTGGAGACCATAAGATCTCAGATGAGTTTGACTTTCAGTCTGATCTGACCAGAAAAATGAGAGTTATGTGCCCTTGAATTTGATAAAATTGCCAATTTCGACTGTTTTTGACATTGTTTACACTCTATAATCTACTATTATTTATCAATTAAGACAAAACTTGAACACAATGTTTGAGACCATAAGATCTTGGATAAGTTCGATTTTCAGTCCGATCTGATAAAAAAGTGGAGAGTTATGTGCCCTTGAATTTGATCAAATTGCCGTTTTCGGCTGCTATAGGACTTGTTTACACTCTAGAATCTACAATTATTGACCAATCAAGACAAATCTTGGACACAATGTTGGATATCATAAGATCTCGGTCTCGGATGAGTTTGATTTTCAGCCTGATCTGACTAGTAGAAAGTCGAGAGTTATGTGCCCTTGAATTTGACAAAATTGCTGTTTTCGGCTGTTTTCGACCTTGTTTATACTCCAGAATCTACAATTATTTATCAAACAAGACAAATCTTGGACACGATGTTGGGCACGATGAAATCTTGGATGAGTTTGATTTTCACAATGTTATTGACCATAAGTTCGTTTTCAGTCTTAAAGTCATAAATATTTTTTTTAAATTGAAGAAAAGTGTTGCTTATATCATTTTGGTTCAGGTGAGCGATATAGGACCATCATGGTCCTCTTGTTTATTATGCTCCCCGAAAAAATTTCGAGGGAGCATATAGTCGCCACGCTGTCCGTCCGTCTGAGTGTCCGTCCGTCCACAGCCATATCTCAGCAACCCTTGGACCAAATTCAATGAAATATCACATGTGGACTCCCTGGGTCAATACCTAGGGACCTTTTTCTCCGTTTGTAAATTTAAGGCTGCGTCATGGAAAAAGAGGCCTTAGTGTAAAATTTAGTTTTTCTCTTATTTCTCTTCATCTAATGGGCAGAATTCAATGAAATATTGTGCTCATGTAATAAATAGGATGTTCTAGACCATATTCTATAAATAATGTGTGTACAAAAAAGCTGTCGTGGGAAAAGGGGGCTAAATGTATGATAGTTTTTATTTTGTGACAAACACTTATTTGGGGAGCATAATCCGTCTGTGACGGCTCTTGTTCACGACAGGTATGCCTACTGGACAGACTGGGATCGTAATTCGTATATTGGTCGGATAGGCATGGATGGATCAGAACCAAAGAAAGTGATCACGAAGAAGATTGGCTGGCCGAATGCTCTCACTATAGACTTTGATACAAATAGACTGTGGTGGGCCGATGCTCATCTAGACTGGATTGAGTAAGTTGTTATTTTAGTTCAATAACAGTTATCTTTTTATACACCTGACAAAGGCGGAACATATGGGATCACCTTTAGCATCCCATGGGCGTGCAGCATCCACTTCTTTGTCCGAAATATGATTGTCACCTTATGTACTTCAAACTTGGCAGTTATACTTCTCTCATGGTCACAGAGTGCAGTGCTCAAGAACAATTACTCTGCCTACCTCACTTTTATAGTTACTGGCCTCTGATACGAATGTATTTTGTGATAGTTTGACATCTTGTATCTATTGAATAACAAGTCCTTCAAACTTTTTTTAGATAAAATAAAATCACCCTAGATTTTGTTTCTTGGAAATTGAACCAATATTCATACGGAATTATCAATATTCTGGTCAAGAAAAGGTCAAGAAAAGCTTTTGCTACTTGAGATCAAACTTGAAACCTCTTGATTACATGGCCCAGGCTCTACCTCTGCACAATGGACCAGAGATAAAGATAAGTGAGGGTAAAGACATTCTAACTTTTTAAATCAATTCTCAACCCTATGTTGTGTGTACTCATTTATCATCTTAATGAGACAATTCCAATGAGTACCCACAATTTAAGGTTTAATGAACAATAAATTATGATTGATTTGAGAAAAAATATATAAACATCTACTATGTTGTCTGCGGGAGCTTCCAAATTGTGGTCGTCAAAAACTTCATTGAGAAATTGATAAATTTTATATTAAACTTTTGGGGGAAATGGATATATATTTCTGTTATTGGATGTTGCAGATTTGCTGATGTGGACGGCAGCAATAGACATGTGGTGAGACGGGGCATACCCCACCCATTTGCCATCACTGTGTTTGAAGATTGGGTATATTGGACAGATTGGAACCATCTCACTATAGAGAAATGTAATAAATACACAGGCAGTAATTACACAGTTATTCTCAACACAACGCATAGACCCATGGATCTACATGTGTATCATCCTTTGAGGCAGAGAAACGGTAAGTTTGGTTATTTTGAAAACAGTGCAGGTTTTAAAGCAATCTTATTGAAGGTATTGAAAGGAACTATGCATTGACTTTCCAATATAATCTGTTCAGAAACATGGATTTTCTCACTTTTTGTAAAGGGTTTACCTCAACTGTTTATGATCACTCTGTTTAACTCTTTCCCTAGCAATGAATTTTGAAACTGACCCTTTCTAAAAAATGTTGCAGATGGCAGAATGAATTATACCAGATGACTTGAATGTGTATATAATTTCCTGTAAATATAGCATGAAAATAATGGAAAGAAAATTTCAGTTTTCCTAATTTAACTGTTGTAGGTCTGAACCCCTGTGAAGGTGATAATAGGGGTTGCAGCCATCTTTGTTTGATTGCCCCAGAGGGCAGATATTTCATGGATGCCTATCCTTCAAGAGACCAACATGATAGACCCTGAGCTAGAAACATGTTTGCTCCCCCCCCCCCCCCCCCCCCCCAGAGGGAATTTTGTAGACATGTTTTTTCTTAAAGTATATTATCTTACAAACGTTTTGAGCGTTGTTTGCACTCTGGCCGTTGGGGCTTTTGGCTGTAACCCTTATCTAAAACCCTTAACCCTATCATTTTTTTCATAAAAAATTACATTACTTATTTGGTCATATTTTCATCAAATATTGACCTACATATGTCAAAGTGGTATCAAATGAAAGCCTATGACTTGCTCTTCATTTTGAAGTTATTTTATGCAAATTAGCTCATTTGCATATGCATGAATATTAATGATTTCCCTTAAAATTTGCATTTTTGGGCGAATATTTGATAAATAACTTCTAAAACAAGGCATTTCTGTCCAGGGGGAATTTTGTAAACATGATTTATCTTAAAGTATATTTTATTAGAAACATTTTGAGCCTTGTTTGCACTCTGGCGGTCGGGGCTTTTCGCCGTAACCCTTATCCAAACCCTTAACCCTACCAAATTGTTCATTTAAATTTTGAAAATGACTTTTCTCATATCTTGCTTGAATATTGACACACAGGTGTCAGAATGGTATCAAATGAAAGCTTATGACTTGCTCTTTCATTTTCAGTTATGTTATGCAAATTAGCTCATTTGCATATTCATGAATATTTATGATTTTTCCTAAAATTGCGATTTTCGACAAAAATGGGGTAAATACTTTCCAAAATGAGGCGTTTTCGTGCAGGGGAATTATGTAAACATAGCAAATCTTAAAGAAAATTATACAAGAGACATTTTGAGCGATGTTTGCACTTTGACCGTTGGGGCTTTTGGCCAAAACCCTTATCTAAACCCTTAACCCTATAAATTATTAAATCATTTAAAAACGTTTTGGTCATATCTTGGTTGAATATTGACTTATAGATGTTATAATGGTATCAAATGAAAGGTTTTGACTCGCTCAATAATTTGCTATAAATTTTATGCAAATTAGCTCATTTGCATATTCATGAATATTAATGATTTTACTTAAAATTGTGACCTTTTTGCTAATATTTGGTAAATAGTTTCAAAAACATTGTTTTTCTGTTCTGGGGGAATCATGTAAACATGGTTTATCTTAAAGAACATTTTATTAGAAACATTTTGAGAGATATTTGCACTCCGGCGCTTGGGGCCTTTGGTCCTTATCCTTATCCAAACCCTTAACCCTATAAAAATGTTCACTCAAATTTTCAAAACATGCTTGGTCATATCTTGATTGAATATTGACCTACTGATGTAAGAATGGTATCAAATGAAAGCCAATGACTTATTTTTTAACCCTATCGCACTCAGACCGGCCAAAACCGTACCTATTGGAATTTCCTCAGACCGGCCAAAACCGTACCTATTATAATTATCTTTGACCGGCCAAAACCAGCCGTTTTATAGGTGCTCCATTTATGCCGTTTTAGAAGTTAATTTTCAATCAAATCACAAATTATCCAACATCAGTTGAATAAATACAAGTCAAAGTATCTTCTAGCGAAAAAAAAATCAAGAAAATATTCAAAATTAGCGGAGATATTACAGTTTAAAAAGCGATGACGATATTTCCCCTGCACATTTATTTTGCTATGAACAGTCGATATAAATCACCGAAATTCCAGTATACTAACTAATATTTCAACACAAATAGGTAAAAGTATTTCTTTTAGCTTCATCTTTCAATTTGGATTAAACAATTTTCATATGTAGGGTTTCCTGTGCGATTCATATTACACGCGTGATTGAGTCTGCTGACCTATCTTTCATGAGTCATGACTACACAAAAATATAATTATGTGCAGACAGGCAAATCATAAGTGCATTGTGGGTAAAAGAAATTTTAGTTAGGAGAAAAATATGCACGCATCGCAAAACGGCAGGTCTAGAAATCACAGATCTAGATCTATTTGAAAAATAGAATCTAGATCTGCAATGGTAAAAAACAAAACATCAGCCCTGTAATTTCCAAGCCTGAAGACTAAAAAATTGTATACGTAACCCACCACGGGAATTATCCCATTTACTATTCTACATACAAATTCTCCTACATTATGTTAATTTATTCACAAGTCTTTGTTTGTCAGTAGAATCTAAGTCCATGGTAAAAATCGTACATCAAATAATTACTTACCCTCAAAGAGTTTTACATCCATTGACAAAGAAAGTCACATATTACTTTTTATCCTTTTTCATAAACAGGGTAAGAAATAAATTCGAATTCTATAAACAAAACTGGATTTTTCATTTCTAATCATTAAATATCCACGGGATTTAAAAACAGTCCAGATATGATTAATCAATCAGCTGTTGATCTATTTTTAGCACATAAATTTAGCTTAGGACTCTGTTCTACATTCCAGACAGACAGTGTGACGTCACACTACGTCACTCACTTTTTGTAGGTCAGATTTTCTCCAGTTGATAACAAGAAACCCTTTCCTGATTAAACTATTCAGTGAATATTGACAAATCTTCGTATATTATCATTGGAATTAATAAAAGGAAGATAGATCTATGCTGTCAAGGTAAATACATCAGATTTAGCATTTGCATTATGTTGACAACTTTTTAGTTTCTTTGTTTCTAAATATTGGAATGGACTGGTCCAATTAGTATGAGCAATTTGCATTCTCTTTTGTATTCGCCATCACTTGAATTTTAACCATTTCACAAAGACAAAATTTTAAGATCTGAACACAGGCAGTAAAGAATACAGAAGGGACTGGGAGCGCAGAATATTTTGATAATCAGCATTTTCTTTACCTGATTGGCGAAGCACTCAAGTGCTATTTTCTACAACAATTACTGATAGAGTTATCATATCATTTATGATAATGGTTGTCTAAAGCCAAGGTTTGTTTGGAAAGGGTGTAGATCTAATTATGAGATTGACATACATGTATTTGCATTCGCGTGTCAATCATTATCGTCTGTTATTTATGGTAGCAGTCTGTTTCACTTCTTATCAAAAGGTTACGTAATCGGATTTAAATTGATATTACTATATCCAATATAACACCAGTTTACCGATATGCTTCCAAAAGGCAGTATCAACCAATATTGAACAAGTTAAGTTAGGGTGTTTTGATCGCCATTTTTTAAAAAGTGAGATCGCATTTCTTTTGAAAATCAGGGATTAACAAAGGGATCCCTTAGCGATTATTCTAACGTCACAACTCTTCTTTTGTTTTTCAAATCTGAATGTAACACATGATAGGGATCCCTTTTTCCAGCAGAGGAGATTTACACTATAAGATCTAGATTGAATTTAAAAAAATCAAGAGAGTGTCTATGAAATTTAGACGAGATTATGATAAACTAAAACCCTTTACTAAACAACATTTGTAGACTGGTCAAAATGAGAGACTTGCATTTAATTATCAAGATTTTCTCAATGTTTTAACAGATAAATTACCTGACTGAAAGGTTTCCTTTTTAACTCTATGATAATAAATGCATTAATATTAACCCTTGCCTAAACAAGACCTAGTTTTGTGGTCCCATCAGCATAAAAAGTTTGCAAAACTATTGAGAGGAAAGAAGAAATAATTGATGATCAACCAACAATGTCTAAGATGAATATATAATATGAATTAAGTTGAGAGCCTACAACCGGAATTAGAATAGCCTTTTCCAAACAAGACTTGTTTTTATGTGCCAGATAGAAATGCTTGGGAAAACATCACATCAAGGCAAAAGAAGAAAATGCTACTAATTAGTAAACAAGTAATGTAAATCATCCTTTAATTTCAAAATTTTACAAAGAATGATCATCTCCATCTTCTTCATCTTTACTACATCACAAAGGGAATTCATTTACCTACAAAATGTAAAAAAAAACAATAAAATTCATTCATAAATAATGAAAATATTCACATTTATATCCACATACCCTGAAAGAAAAAGATGTAGCAGACAATAAAATATGTGATTTTCAACAAATGATCCCTTTATTTCCATATTTAACATAGCAAGATCAAAATATTATTTCATCTTTTTATACCATCAGAAAGGAAATTTATTTACCTGTAAAATTAAGAAAAAATTATTAAAATCAATTCATAAATAAAGAAGATATTCATATTTATATCTACATACCCTTAAAAAAAACAGGTTTAAATCTAATATTGGGTAAAATTGCATGAGGACAGGTAGATAAAAAAAACCAGTATCTGATAAGGAAATAAAGGCTTATCAGTTTAAGTTGCATGAGTGCAATAGGGTTAATATGCAGATATTTTATGCAAATTAGCTCATTTGCATAAGCATGCATATTAATGATTTGTCTAAAATTTTGATTGTTTTGCAAGTTTTTTTTTTTTTAAATACGTACCAAAAGGTCCGATTGTTTCTTTCTCGTGAGTTTTCAACCATTTAATATCCATGTTCACTCTTTTAACAACATCTAAACCTTGTTTGAAATCTATTTGATGTTTTGTTTGGAAGTAACAGTAATTTTAAAGTGTGCAGCCCATTATATTTTGTTCCTATAAATCTTATTTTCAATGTATATATTTAGTTTCCATTTGATCTTTTTAATCTTTATTGTTTTAAGTGCAAATAAGTTAAATTGATTTCTTTATTGTATTGGTGTTCTTGCTTATATCTAGTTTAGTTGACAGAATGTTATCCTTTGTAAAACTGCTACATGAATCCAAATTGATGCAAAATAGGACTTTAAACATAAACATTTTATCATATGCCATAGAATGATACAAAATGTGGGACTTTATTCTAATTCACATGTAAAATTAATCATTCCAATTATTTTTTTAAGTTTTATGGATGAACAGAGATCCTGGAATGTAGACAAATTGCATACATATAGCAAAATAACATTGTTAAGCAATTATCAAGGCCTTACTTTTGCCATTCACATGGAGAAAACAGCATGGTTTTTCTCCATCTGGAGAGCACTTCCTTATGTTTTCCTCATAGACAAGTCAATTTGTTGGCCTTAAGTGTATTTGATATGTGGCTGACAGATCAGGGATACTGGTGTTACCATTCCTTTATGCTCTATTAAGGCATTTTCAATTCAGATAAACTAAGCTTGGGATGCCATATGTAAAGCCTATGTATCAGATACATAAAATCAAGAGATGTACGCGATGTATGTAGCTAGAGTACAGACAATTACTGGTTGTGATCAAAAGATAATTGCATTTATTACGATGCATTTATTTATCTGTATCAGATCAGAACAGATGTGAACTGATCCATACTACCGACAGCCCATGCTGAATGTATATTCATATTCTTCCTTATCTACACATATTTCTTATATGTGCTTTCAGCATAGTACCACCTCACAATAAATTGAAAATAGTTCCCTTGCGATACACAATCTCTTTCAATATGGCATATGTTTTCCAGGATGGCATTCGATGGCCATAGATATCTTCAGATCAATATTTTCCTGATATTTAAATGCTACAACTATGCTACCAGGTTTAGATCAGCATGTGAAATTCCATATTAAGACACTTACTTATTGCACTGTTCTAGAACAATTTGACCAAAAATGATTCACATCGCACTTGGTGGCAATCTTGGAATTACTCAAACTGTGGGAGTTGGGCAAGTTTATCATGATGGAAACCGACATAGATCAATTACTTAACATAACAGGGTTACTATGTACATAACATAACAGGATTCAGTGGCGTCGCGTGCGGGGCGGCAGGGGCGGCGGCCGCCGCCCCAATAATTCGGCAAGTAAAAAGGCATCCCAATAATTTGGCAAGTAAAAAGGCATTTGTTTTGTCGTTTGGGGCGGCGAAAAGGCAATAGCTTGGTTTCCCTTCTTATCGGTTTCCAGAGAAACGGTCACACTTTAAAGGCAATAAAATAAGTGTGAAAGCGTGCGGTACCCGTCGAATATACATTCAGTGCTTATCGCAGGTGCATGTAAAATTTATAGCACTTACAATAGTTTCGCGATTAACCTTTTACCTTGCTTAGACGTAATTATTGACTGAATGGGTCAGATTATGTAATAATTACCCGAAAGCAAACTGATTTTGCGTTATCTAGAACTTTTTGAACACAAAATCATTACATGCATAATGTTTTTGTGATTAAATAAACAATAATAATAATAACAAAAAAAAAAAAAAAAAAAAAAAAAAAAAAAGAAAAAAAAAAATCGGCGACTTTCAGATGACTTACTTCATAAAAGAATTGTTTTGTTTGAGGCCATAATCAAAACTAAGAATTAAGTCCACTTTCTTCTTTACCTTCTAACGCCATTCCTTACTATATTATTGTCTGAAAGTAAACATGCCTAAAGCTACTCAGCCCGTTAATCTTATCTTCCCAAAACGTTCCTTTAGGAATTTGGTAAGAAGACACAAGAATCGCAATTATCTATCGCACTTTGGTCCAAACAATACTCATTGTTCCATAGATGTAACAACGAGGTACGCGGAACATCTTTTTTTTTCAATTTCACACATTAATTCGACAAGACTGAAATAATTTGGATTGATACTATCAACATTGCAGGACAAAGCATCTATCTTATCGCTTTACATTCTTTATTCTTATGTTACACAAATATTTAAAAGGTTTAAAGATCACGGTGGAGATTTTGCATCATGGGATGGGTACCGAAAACGGACAAATTTGCCCCCGCTTCAGGTAAGAAAAATGTGCAATCACTTTCTTATTTCTTTGTCAATTTCCAAGCGGTTTGTTGCATGGGTTCCCCGTTGCATGTACCCCGCCTTATTGAAATATATGACTTGTTTGTGGAATCCTAGTATTTTTCTAGTATTTTTCTTTTTCAAAAATTGATCCCAAACGACCAGAAAAACGACAAAAAATCCAGATTGTTTTTGTGGTGAATCAAATTTTGGGAAAAGTACGAGTTCCCAAATAAGTCACACATCAGAGGAAAGAGCTCAGTACTTAAGGCATGGTATAGGCTAAAACCGCTTGAAAATTGACGCAGAATTAAGAATATTTTTTTTGCAAAAATTCTTACCTGAAGCGGGGCTTATTTTGCCGTAGTTTTTACCATTTCGCTGTCTAGTCGGTTGGGACAATATTTTGGAAAACTTACTTATAATTTTCTATGAGGCATATATCCGATGAAATACCTGAATAATGCGGGGTACATGCAACAAACTGCTTGAAAATTGGAGCAGAAATAAGAAAGTTATTGCAAAATATCTTACCAGAATCAAGATTATTTTGTCGGTAATCGTTATCCATCCCATGATGCACAATTATTGATATCCACCGAGAAAATGGACAGATCGAAAAACTCGGGGTAAACAAAGTGCATACGTTATATAAAAGGGATTTTTTTTTTTAAATTCCTACATTGAAGTCGTATTTTAGCCTATTTTGTTTGTGCTTTCATAAATCGTCTGACCGATTCTTTCGACTGTGGAAAAATAGATAATGATGATAACATTTAATTGTATGTCGATTTTATTTATATCAGACAAACGATGTTTGCTTCTGCTTTGTATGTATGTCGGCGGCGAAAAACGGCAAGATCTCCAACACGAAAGCTGAGAAGACTTTCACTTTCGGGTTCTGCAACTGGGAAGACGAAAAATTTTATACGAATAGATAATTTTTCACTGTATTATACTCGATTCTACATCGTTGAAATAAGTCAGATATGGGATTTAAAGTCCTGGAAATGGCGCCATTTCGTTTGCTCCTAGACAAAATTTTCTTACTAACGGGAGGGGACACCCCTCCCAAACCCTCCCCGTCCGCCGCCCCAATGTTGAAAACCACGCGACGCGCCTGGGATTACTATATAACATATAGCACTGTCAAATGGAATACATTTTGTGGATTTTCCACAATAAATGTGTTTTGTCCCAAACATTTAAGAATCAATAGTATTTATGAGTATGTAAATGAGCAAATCAACAAGAAGTAATTATAAAATATACAAGCAATTAGCTTTCATTTGATACCATTTTGACGTTTGTAGATCAATATTTAATCAAGATATGACCAAAGACGTTTTGAAAATTTGAATAAACAATTTGATAGGGTTGAGGGTTTAGATAAGGGGTTTTGGTAAAAGACCCAAATGCCACAGTGTGAACATTGCTTAAAGTATTATTCATGTAATGTTCTTCAAGACAAATTATGTTTGCATAATGCCTTTGAACAGAAACACCTTGTTTTTGATAGTATTTAACACATTTTCGCTGAAAAATCACAATTTTAAGGAAATTCATTAATATATATGACAATGCAACTGAACTAATATGCATGAAAAATAATAGCACATGGAAGAGCCAGCCATAAGCTTTAATTTGATACCATTCTGATACCAGTAGGTCAATACATAATCAAGATATGACCAAAAACGTTTCGAAAATTTGAATGAACAATTTGATGAGGTTAAGGATTTAGATAAGGGCCACCACCAAAAGACCCCATCGCCAGAGTGCAAACATTGCTCAAATGTTTCTTATAAACTGTTCTTTAATTTAAACCATGTTTACATGATTCCCCCTGAGAAGAAACACAATGTTTTTGAAAGTGTTTACCAAATATTCGGAAAAAAGGTGGCAGTTTTAAGTAATGTCATTAATATTCATAAATATGCAAATGAGCTAATTTGCATGAAATTTATAGCACATTATTAAGCAAGTCATAAGCTTTCATTTGATACCATTTTTAGCTCACCTGAGCACGAAGTGCTCAAGGTGAGCTATTGTGGTCGCTTTTTGTCCGTCGGCGTCTGTCCGTCTGTCCGTCCGTCCGTCCGTCTGTCCGTCCGTCCGTCTGTCCACAATTTGTTGTTACCACTCTAGCACCCACAAATATTTACCAATCTTAATCAAACTTGGTCAAAACATGTATGACCATAAGTTCTCGGATGAGTTCAATTTTGAGTCAGATCGGACCAGGAAGTCCAGAGTTATGTGCCCTTGAACGTCAAAAATGACTAGTTTTGACTTTGTTACCACTCTAGCATCTACAAATATTGACCAATCTTAACCAAACTTTGTCAAAACATGTATGACAATATGTTCTTGGATGAGTTCGATTTTGGGTCAGATCGGATGTGGAAGTCCGGAGTTATGCGCCCTTGAATATCAAAAATCGCTAGTTTTTGACTTTGTTACCACTCTAGCATCTACAAATATTGACCAATCTTGACCAAACTTGGTCAAAACATGTATGACAATAAGCTCTTGGCCGAGTTTGATTTTGGATCAGATCAGATCAGGAAGTCCGGAGTTATGCGCCCTTGAATATCAAAAATCGCTAGTTTTTGACTTTGTTACCACTCTAGCATCTACAAATATTGACCAATCTTGACCAAACTTGGTCAAAACATGTATGACAATAAGCTCTTGGACGAGTTTGATTTTGGATCAGATCAGATCAGGAAGTCCGGAGTTATGCGCCCTTGAATATCAAAAATAGCTTAGTTTCAACTTTGTTACCACTCTAGCATCTACAAATATTGAACAATCAAGACAAAACTTGGCTAGAATGTTGGTAACCATACAATTATGAATGAGTTCGATTTTCAGTGTCATTGAAGTAGGAAATTTTGAGTTATGTGCCCTTGAATTTGACAAATTTGCCATTTTCGACTTTGTTTACACTTTAGCATCTACATTTATTGACCGATAAAGACAAAACTTGGCAACAATGATGGTAAGCATAAGATGCTGAATGAGTTAAATTTTCAGCTTGATCGGACCAAATACCAGAGTTATTGGCCCTTGAATTTCACAAAATTGCTTTTTTCCACTTTATTTTCACTCTAAAAAAAAACACAAATATTGACCAATCAAGACACAACTTGGTCACAATTTAGGTGACCATGAGATCTTATATGTTTTCATTTTTCATATTGATCAGACTAGAAAAAACAGAGTTTTGTGCCCTTGATGGTGACAAAATTACCGATTTCGTTGTTAATTTCACTCAAACAGTAATTAATAAATATTGACCAATCAAAAAACAACTTGGACGTAAGGTTGATGAGAATATCTTTATCAGAACAGAGTTATGTGCCCTGGATTATGACAAAATAGATGTTTTTTATCGACTTGGTTTTCACTTTAACAGCCACAAATATTGATTATTAAAGATTAAGAATGCTGTTTTCAGCTGGATCATAATCTCGCATCTTAAATTTTGTGTTCTTGTCTTAGAGATACCTAGGTCATGTAAAAGGTGGGTCTTCTTCTGCATGGAGCAAGTTTCAAACTTCTATCAGGTGAGCGATCCAGGGCCATCTTGGCCCTCTTGTAACATCTGTAGGTCAATATTCATCCAAGATATGACCAAAAACATTTTGAAATGAATGAACAATTTTATAGGGTTAAGGGTTTAGATAAGGGATTTGGCCAAAAGCCCAAATGGTCAAAGTGCAAACATCGCTCAAAATGTTTCTTATATAATTTTCTTGAAGATTTACTATGTTTACATAATTCCCCTGCACAAAAATGCTCTGTTTTGGAAAGTATTTACCACATTTTTAGCTCACCTGAGCACGAAGTGCTCAAGGTGAGCTATTGTGGTCGCTTTTTGTCCGTCGGCGTCCGTCTGTCTGTCTGTCCGTCCGTCCGTCCGTCCGTCTGTTCACATTTTGTTGTTACCACTCTAGCACCCACAAATATTGACCAATCTTAACCAAACTTGGTCAAAACATGTTTGACCATAAGTTCTCGGATGAGTTCGATTTTGAGTCAGATCGGACTAGGAAGTTCAGAGTTATGTGCCCTTGAACATCAAAAATGGCTAGTTTTGACTTTGTTACCACTCTAGCATCTACAAATATTGATCAATCTTAATCAAACTTGGTCAAAACATGTATGACAATAAGCTCTTGGATGAGTTCGATTTTGAATCAGATCGGATCAGGAAGTCGGGAGTTATGCGCCCTTGAATATCAAAAATTGCTAGTTTTGACTTTGTTACCACTCTAGCATCTACAAATATTGACCAATCTTAACCAAACTTGGTCAAAACGTGTATGACCATAAGTTCTCGGATGAGTTCAATTTTGAGTCAGATCGGACTAGGAAGTCCAGAGTTATGTGCCCTTGAACGTCAAAAATGGCTAGTTTTGACTTTGTTACCACTCTAGCATCTACAAATATTGATCAATCTTAACCAAACTTGGTCAAAACATGTATGACAATAAGCTCTTAGACGAGTTTGATTTTGGGTCAGATCGGATCAGGAAGTCCGGAGTTATGCGCCCTTGAATATCAAAAATTGTTAGTTTTGACTTTGTTACCACTCTAGCATCTACAAATATTGACCAATCAAGACAAAACTTGGCTAGAATGTTGGTAACCATACAATAATGAATGAGTTCGATTTTCAGTGTCATCGAAGTAGGAAGTGTGGAGTTATGTGCCCTTGAATTTGACAAATTTGCCGTTTTCGACTTTGTTTACACTTTAGCATCTACATTTATAGACCAATCAAGACAAAACTTGGCAACAATGTTGGTAACCATAAGATGCTGAATGACTTTAATTTTCAGCTTGATCCAACCAGAAAACTAGAGTTATTGGCCCTTGAATTTAACAAAATTGCCGTTTTCGACTTTATTTTCACTCTAAAAAACACAAATATTGACCAATCAAGACACAACTTGTTCACAATGTTGGTGACCATGAGATCTTATATGATTCCATTTTTCATATTGATAGGACTAGAAAAACCAGAGTTGTGTGCCCTTGATGGTGACAAAATTGCCGATTTCATTTTTAATTTCACTCAAACAGCAATAAATATTGACCAATCAAAAAAACAACTTGGACATAAGGTTGATGAGAATATCTTCATCAGAACAGAGTTATGTGCCCTGGATTATGACAAAATTGATGTGTTTTTGTATCGACTTGGTTTTCACTTTAACAGCCACAAATATTGATCATTAAAGATTAAGAATGCTGTTTTCAATTGGATCATAATCTCGCATCTTAAGTTTCATGTTTTTGTCTTAGAGATACCTAGGTCATGTAAAAGGTGGGTCTTGTTCTGCATGGAGAAAGTTTCAAACTTCTATCAGGTGAACGATCCAGGGCCATCTTGGCCCTCTTGTTGTCGAAAATCGCAATTTTACGGAGAATCATTAATATTCATGAATATGCAAATGAGCTAATTTGCATAACATAACTGAAAAGGAAAGAGCGAGTCATAAGCTTTCATTTGATACCATTCACACACCTGTGTGTCAATATTCAATCAAGATATGACCAAATTCATTTTCAAAATTTATATGAACAATTTGGCGGGGTTAAGGGTTTGGATAAGGGTTACGGCAAAAAGCCCCAACCGCCAGAGTGCAAACAAGGATCAAAATGTTTCTAATAAAATGTACTTTAAGATAAACCATGATTACAAAATTCCCCCTGGACAGAAACGCCTTCATTTGGAAAGTATTAACCAAATTTTCATCAAAAATTAGCAATTTTAAGGAAAATCATTAATATTCATGAATATGCAAATGAGCTAATTTGCACAAAATAGCTACAAATTGAAGAGCAAGTCATAAGCTTTCATTTGATACCATTTTGACATATGTAGATTAAATTTCAATCAAGATATGACCAAATAATTGTCTGTATATTTAAATGAAAAATTTGAAAGGGTTAAGGGTTTTAGATAAGGGTTACAGCCAAAAGCCCCAACGGCCAAAGTGCAAACAACGCTCATCTTGTAGCATTTGTTATAAGCTTTCAGAAAATCATACCCTTCAAAATTCCCTCTGGGGGGGGAGCAGGGGTTATTGGTGGCTCAAGGTCTATGAATCTTGATTAGACTGATCATTATCCAGTTTGGTCTCCAAAGGCATTAAAGCCCTTATTTAATTGTTGTAGGTCAAAACCCTTGTGGAGATAACAATGGAGGCTGCAGCCATCTTTGTCTAATTACCCCAGGGGGAGATAATTTCACTTGTGCCTGTCCTGATAGTTTCTACCTCAATGATGACAACAAAACCTGTACTGCTAATTGTTCTGCTGCTGAATTTAATTGCGGATCATCAGATGAAAGGTAAAATCTCAGTTACTGTAAGTAATAGGGTTCCTATGTGGCATATGTTTATCTGCTGATTAGTCATTTTACTGTCAAAAAAAGGCCATTTGTCAAGGTCAATTCTAAGAGTCGCTTTGCCATTACTGATAATGGTAATTGGTATTTCTAAACGAGGGCTTGTTTAAGTCTTAACCCCTTTCCAAACTTTGAAGACTTTAAATGCACCAACATGTTACTCAATGGAAAATATTGAAGAAAAGGTTGAAATCTGATTACAAAAATGTACTCGCTTTTACTAACTGTTTCCACTCTATGAAAAAGAATGTTCCTTGTGACAATTTAATGTATTTGATTTTGGCACCCCCCCCCCCCCTTGAATTTAGACAAGTCTTTATCCTTTGGCAATGGTTATGACATACTGATCATAATCCACCTTGTTTTTGGTTTGCAGATGTATCCCAAGAATCTGGTATTGTGATGGGACGAGAGATTGTAAAAATGGTGCAGATGAGCCTAACACTTGTAGTAAGATATTTATTCAAATGAAGTCACTCCTTCTTTTAATCTTTTCTGACGAAGACCTGTTTTGATACCCCCCTTTTACCCTAATTAGAAAAGCTTGAGATATGCCCTATAAGCACAGTACTCACAAAAAAGGGTTATATAAAATTTTGCATTTTGAAAAGCCAATATATCTGTTACTTAAGTAAAGTAAAGAAACCATGAGAAAGCAAATGAAGAAAAAAAAATGCTAATGATATTCATTTTCTCCTTTTCCAATTTGTATATTTTCACAGCCACACCAATGTGTTCACCTGGCCAGTTTCGCTGTAAGAACGGTAACTGCACCTACGGGTTTCAGACCTGTGACCTTAAGGACCAGTGTGGGGACGGATCAGATGAGGAAGGCTGCTCGAGCCATTCTTGTGAACCATGGCAGTTTCAATGTGATAACCATAAATGTATCCCTGAAGGTTTGTAGTGATCTGTAGTTTGTTAACCCTTTCCCAAACAAGACATAGAAATTTCTTCTCCATGTTTTTCTTAAACTATTTCTTATAGGGTCAAAACCAGAGGTGTGTTCTTTAGAGCGAGATTTTTTGAGATATCTTGAGATTTCTATAGATATTTTAGGATAAAGCATTCTTTAGAGCAAGATTTTTAAGATGCTCAATGGGAGGCGCCATTATCCTATACTTCGTGCGGAACCCTTCGGTCATCTCTGTACAAACAATATAAAAGAGATTTGACCAAGTTGTTCCGAACACTCCATAATTCATAAACCGGGGTGTTCCGAATGTTCCATACTTTATACAAATGACGTCATCATGACGTCATTTGTATAAGTATGGAGCAATTGGAACAGCTCGGTCAAAGTCTCGGTCTTAAAAACGCTTTATTCAAAACACCTTAAGAAATCTTAAAAAATCTCGCTCTAAAGAACGCGCCTCATGTCTTGAGAAGGTTGTATGAGCCATTCTTGTGAACAGTTTCAATGTGATAACCACAAATGTATCCCTGAAGGTTTGTGTGTAAAAGAATTGTTTCAAGAAAAGTATTTACTGTAACAATCATCTTCACAAACAAAGTTTTTAATCCCACGTGAAACAAAATTGTTATAGGGTGAATACTGGAATCAGCCTGTCCGTCTGCCCATCTGTCCGTCTGTCTGTCCATATACAAAATTTTTGTTTTTAGCATATCTCTGAGAGTAAAGTAGCTATGATCATGAAACTTCAAGGGTAGTTAAGAGTTACTAAGGAGAATTGCGATGTACATGGAGCATAACTCTACCTTGCTTATTTTGTGAGTTATTGCCCTTTGTTTTCAACAAAATTGGTTGTCCTAACAAAGGTAAGGGCAGCAGTGTTATTTCACCTTTAGTGATAGATTTCTAGTTATACCCCCCACAACAAAGTTATGGGGGGGGTATACTGGAATCAGGTTGTCCGTCTGTCCGTCCGTCCCTATCATATGAAGTTGTGCACCTGCAATTTTCATCTTGATCCAGTTATTAGTTTCAGAGTTATGCCACTTTGAAGTTTTTAGCTCCACTGGCCTTCAGGCCAGCGGGCTATTGTCATGGCGCTGTGTCCGTCATGCTTGCGTGCGTCCGTCCATGCGTCCGGTCGTCAACTTTTTCTTTAAAAATCTTCTCCTCAGAAACTGCTGGATGGATTTCAATCAAACTTCACAGCAATGATCCTTGGGTGGTCCTCTATCAGATTCCTTCAATTAAAGCGGATTGAACCAGAAAGTCTGGAGTTATCTGCCCTTGAATTAAAAATTGGCTGTTTTGACTTTGTTTTCACTCTAGCACTTACAAATATTGACCAATCAAGACAAAACTTGGTCAAAATGTTGGTTACAATAAGATCTTGACTGTTTGCAATTTTCAGCTTGATCTGAAATTTATATCATGAGTTATGTGCCCTTGAAATTGACAAAATTGTCATTTTCGGCTCAATTTTTACTTTTTTTCACTCTAGCAATTACAAATATTTACCAATCAAGACAAAAATTAAATAGAATGCAGAGCTTCAAATTGACGGTGCGCCCGCGCCAATCCCGCATATTTTCAAAATATGACGCACGAAATTATGTAGTGGTGCGCCAGCCGGGCGCACAAATTTCAGTAAAAGTATGATCATGAAATAGTAGATTGACCTTCGCATAAAGCACGCGTAATCTGCTATTCATTTACATCAAGCTAAGTGACCTATTTGATAAACTTATTTTTAGATTATTATAATGACCTTACTTGATCAACCAATCATATCCCATATTTCAAACAGTAAACAAGCAGTCGGCCAATCTCGGGCGATCTCCGTAGCCTTCGCCTTCGATTCGTTAACCTTCAACACTTACTTCTTTATTTAATTCGAAGGATCCGATAGATTGGCTGTCTAAATGGTCGAGTAAGCACACCAGTTTAATATGTACAAATAACTGTTACAGAATCCTTTGTGTAATAGCGAGTCAGCATAACAGAAAGAGACAACGCGTCAGTGTTAAAACCACCTAACGTCAGGGTATTTACTTCGCAGATAGCGTTTTGTTTTCATTGCTTCATCCCATTTTCCCGCTTTTACCGGCACGCGCGACTTTTATAAACAAATCGTAGTAAAACGTAACCTTATTTGGCAGTGGAAAAATCACATGATTATATTGAAACTGGAATGACTACGTCATCAGTTGACTGTGTTTGCGGCGTCTTTGATCTCGCTTTACTCATTGCATATGAGTAACACAGATTTACTCTAGTTTCTTTGTTTAGTTTCACTTTCGGGATTGTTGATATAGATCTAATAATTACTGGCATCTGCGATCAGCATTCAGAAAAATAAAAGTTAATTCTGCCGTTTGTTGAGAAATGAATGTTACTAGCGAGTGTGAATTTAGTACAAAGCAGACAGCATGCACATTTCGTTTATCAAAAAGGTAAAATTCGAGTGTTCCAATTCGCTTAACTTTGGCCCATTGTTTTGGAAAATGACTCCTCAAAATCCTGTGTGGTGGGCCCTGTGACCCACAGGTCTCTGAAACAATCTGAAGCTCTGTAGAATGTTGATGACAATAAGATCTTGCTTCCGTGTAATTTTCAGCTTGATCTGAATTTTATATCATGAGTTATGTGCCCTTGAAATTGACAATATTGTCATTTTCGGCTTTATTTTGACTTTGTTTTCACTCTAGCAACTACAAATACTGACCTATCAAGACAGGACGTTGACACAATATTTGTGAACATAAGTTCTTGCCAGAGTGTACTTTTCAGCTTAATCTGAATTTTACATCATGAGTTATGTCCCCTTGAAATTGACAAAATTACCATTTTTGACCTTATTTTTACTCAAACAGCCATAAATATCTCCCAATCAATATAAAACTTTCACATAATCTTACCGGCCAAAAGATCTTGCATGGATATAATTTTCAGCATCATCTGAATCTTAAATCCTGTTTTATGTGCCCTAAAATTTGACAAAATTGCTGTTTTCATCTTTGGTTTTAATCTCTGTATATCTACAAATATTGAACAAGCACTTCAAAACTTAAACATGATGTAGACAAAGTTAAGATCTTGCATTAGTGTGATTCTTAGCTTGATAGGAAGATAAATCCTCAGGTATATGCCTTTCAATTTGAAAAAAATGCTAATTGTGACTTTGTTTTCACTATCTAATCAATACTTAAATTAAATATTAAAAGAATCTCAGGCCTGTGGAGCGATTCAAGACCTTCAGGTCTTCTAGTTAATGAGGGGGGGGGGGGGGACATAATCTTGTGTCCTCTTCTCCTCTCACAGTTTTTGACCAATTTTTCTGAAATTTTATCAGGATGTTTCCTATCATATGAAGTTGTGCACCTGCAATTTTCATCTTGATCCAGTCTTTGGTTTCAGAGTTATGCCACTTTGAAGTTTTTAATGAGGGGGGGGGGGGGGGGGGGGGGGTAGTCAAAATTTACAATTTCATGTCTGTGTTCTAACTTGAGAACCATTTGACCTAGGATCATGAAACTTTACACAGTTGTTGCCCATGACCAATGGAGGTGCCCTATTGTTTTGGGGTCACCAAGGTCAAAGGTCAAGGTCACAGTTGGACTTTGTTTAAAATCCGTTTTCCATGCTCTAAGGCAAGAACATTTTGACCGATAGCACTTTTTCAGTGGACAAGGCCCTAGTGGGGGGTATTCGTCCGCTTTGCGACAGTTCTAGTTTCATACTGGTCAATTTTGAAAGCTGCTGTAGTTGAATTGCAGATTGACATTGAACATTTGCCATTACTTTGAGCCATGTGGGAAAAGGCTTACATTTCTCTTGTATTTAATACTTGGGGCAAAACATTTTCTTCTATACCAATGTCATCGAGCCCCAATAGCTCAGCCGGTTACGTTGGAGTCTGTCAATCCAGTTGACAAAAGTCATTTGTCTCTCACCAATGGGTGTGAATCATCTATGTGAGAGAGCAGCTGGAGGCTCGGATTGGATATTGTGGTGGTACTGGTGTGAAAATACCAGGAAACCACATTTAGGTGCTCTATCCGCTGCAATATGACCATAGCAGTTAATAACGGTGTAAAACCGCAATAAATCAAATCTATACCAATGTCAAGGTGATTGGGGCATTGTTGTTTCATAAAGCCATGTTATTACTACAGGTTGGAAGTGTGATGGGACTGACGATTGTCATGATAACAGTGACGAATCAAACAATATTTGTCCACTCTTTGAAATTCAAAGATGTTGCAGATGACATAAGAAGTGCATGGAATTCTACATTTCTTTGTCTTTGAGTGTAGAAAACATTGTGGGAAATGAAGAAATTGCCTGTCACAAGCAATTTCTTCATTTTCCACAATGTTTTCCAAAGCCTTTCTTTTGCAGGGCATCAAATTGGGTCACCGTTTTAGGAATAGATTAAAGATATTTTATGCTGCTTTTGAGCTCATATTTCATGGTGATTGGGGCATTGTTGTTTGATAAAGCCATGTTATTGCAGGTTGGAAGTGTGACGGGACGGATGATTGTAGTGATAACAGTGACGAATCAACCAATATTTGTCGTAAGTATTGTACATTTCTTTAAATAATTACCCTCAATATTGACTTGGATTTGAAGTTACACAGTTAGAATGTCATTATGCCCTCAGTAATGATCAACCAATATATGTCGTGAGTATTGTACGTTTGTTTATATGAGTACCGACAATATTGGCCTGGATTTGGAGTAAGAATGTCATTTTGCCCTCAGTGTTGAATCTACAAATATATGTCGTGAGTATTGTACATTTGTGATTTGTCCTGCATAAAGGGCTAATATCAGGTTCTTTGGTGACCGATTTGAATTGGGTTTGAAATAGGGAATGTGGAAATTTTAAGCCACCAGGTGTTTGCTGGATTTGGGGGCTGTTGTACACAAGCAATTTCTGAATTTCCCTTATTTTTATGCTCCCCGAAAAAATTTCGGGGGAGCATTTAGTCGCCACGCTGTCCGTCCGTGTGTCCGTCCGTGTGTCCGTCCGTGTGTCCGTCCGTCCACAGCCAGATCTCGACAACCCTTGGGCCAAATTCAATGAAACTTCACATGTGGACTCCCTGGGATAATCCCTAGGGACTTTTTTCTCTGTTTTTATACGCCCGAAGGGTCGTATTATGTTATGGCCCCGCTCGTCCGTCCGTCCGTCTGTCCGTCCGTCTGTCCGTCCGTCCGTTAGCAATTTCTTGTGTGCGCAACTCCTCCTACAGTTTTGATCGGAATTTGATCAAACTTGCCACAATTGATCTCCATAGTGTCTAGTTGTGCACCGCGCTTACGGAATTTGGATAACTATTTTCGTTCTTGAATTATCTGCCCTTGAATTAAAAAATGCCCATTTTCTTGTGTGCGCAACTCCTCCTACAGTTTTGATCAGAATTTGATCAAACTTGCCACAATAAATCTCCATGGTGTCTAGTTGTGCACATCACTTACAGAATTTAGATAACTGTTTTCGTTCTTGAATTATCTGCCCTTGAATTTAAGGAAAAATGCCCATTTTCTCAAAAATGCCCATTTTCTCCTGTGTGTTACTTCTACAGTTTCAACCAGAATTTAATCCAACTAGCCACAATGAATCTCTTTGGTGTCTTGTTGTGCAAACAAAATTTTGATTACTTTTCATGTTTAAATTATCTGCCCTTGAATTGAAAAAATGGCGAATTTTTACTGACAAGCCCCTCTCGGGCGTATATGCGCCGCTCTGCGAAGCTCTTGTTCAATTTGAGGCTGCGTCGTGGAAAAAGGGGCCTTAATGTAAAAATTAGTTTTTCTCTAATTTCTCTTTATCTAATGGGCAGCATTTAATGAAATTTAGTAATTTTGTATTTTGTGAGATGTTCTAGACCATATTCTATAAATAATGTGTGTACAAAACATCTGTCATGGGAAAAGGGGGCTTAATGTATATTTTTTATTTTGTGACAAACACTTATTCGGGGAGCATAATCCGCCTGTGACGGCTCTTGTCTTTACCTGGAGTGTCCCAAGCTATCAATGTAGCTATCTATGTTAAGCTATCAATGTTCATGTTGTATATCATCTGTGTTATTGCAAAATCTGGTAATCCAGCTTGATTAAAGCTGGAGTTACAAGGTTTGCAATAACACTGATGATATCTTAAATTCACAGATATGAGGCAGTGTGAGGCTGACAAGTTTAAATGTGATATTGGACATTGCAACCCCTCAGACTAGCAGTGATTTTGAGAATGACTATAAAACTATGCATTGTTTGAAAAAGGGTTTAGCTGCTCATGTTCATGTTGTATATTTGAAATTTAACAGATATGAGGCAATGCGAGGCTGACAATAAAACTAGGCATTGTTTGCAGAAGAGTTAAGCTATAATCCATGTTCATGTAGTACATATGAATTTTACAGATATAAGACAATGTGAAGCTGACAAGTTTAAATGTGATAATGGGCGCTGTATACCGTCAGACTGGCAATGTGATTTTGATAATGATAATAAAACATGTTAAATTGTCAAAAAATGTTAAACTGTCTTATGTTTATGTTGAACGAGGGGTGATCCAAAAGTTCGTGAAATGGACCCATAACTTCCTTATCACATGCTTGGTCAGTATATAATTTGGTAATAACGTAGTTCATTATCTATAGACGGCATAAAAAATTATAAGATTAACAAAACAGTTATAGCGGCCGTAAACTACGTTACCATAGTAACGTGTGTACGCCTAGGCGGGGGAGCAACGAAAAAATTATACATGAACGTTAAATTAATCAAATTTTCTTAAATTTCTGAGGGAATCTTTTGGTGAAAACTGTTATTACGCTAGTTTTACGTAGTGACACCAAGTTGCATACGTTGATGTAAAAGTTGTTATGAAGATACCACATTTTTATAAGATAGAACAAATTAGTGAAAAGGCGATATGACATCAACAACGAAATTTGAATGTGGGTCAATTATAAAATTCTGTCACAATCTTGATCATACACGAACGAAGACATTTAAAATGTTAAAGAGAACAAGAATATGGCGCTGTAGAGAAATTATGTTTATGTGACACCCAAGATTCAGACTTCAATAGAGGAAAATGAATACCAAGATAGTCCTGCAAAGGGCCACAACCCGGTTCACGACGTCAGAACTGGGGTACACAGTGATAGGCTCCGCTTTGATAGTTTATCGAATTTAAAACATCCAGACAGAGAAACATTCATCATTTCGATTCCACAATTGTATTATAACACTTTCAGCATATTCATACCTCGGACACAGAATTGCATGATAGTAAATAAGCACTTTGAATAGAAGGGTTCATAATCACGTTAAATTGACGTCGCTTTTGACGTTCTTGCTCCCCCGCCCCGCGCATGGTCTGTGTCTAAAATTTATCACTGAGCAATAACTATTATATGTAAACAATTGAAATTTTCCACATTTATTGTACAGATGTCACACTTAAAAACTGTATGACTTTTGTTTTGATAGTGAACACTCCTGAAGTTTTATTAACCCAGTTTACAAACTTTTGGATCACCCCTCGTACTTGTATATTGCTACTTTTCAACAAAAACCTCGTAACTGCAGCTTTAAACAAGCAGTAACAAGGTTTTTGTTGAAAAGGGGTGATATTTGAACTTTACAGATATGAGACAATGCGAAGCTGACAAATTTAAATGTGATAATGGGCGCTGTATACCATCAGACTGGCAGTGTGATTTTGATAATGATTGTGGGGACAATTTTGAAGAGTCTAACTTTATGTGGTCTATAAATTGGTAAAATATTTACAGATATGAGACAATGCGAAGCTGACAAGTTTAAATGTGACAATGGGCGCTGTATACCGTCAGACTGGCAGTGTGATTTTGATAATGATTGTGGAGACAATAGTGACGAAAAACTAGATCTCAATTGTCGTAAGTACACTTATACTGTTAACTCTCTTAACTCTCTCCCAAATGGGGAAAAATTAAGATGGTCCAATTTGAAAACATTTAGGCAAAAGGAAAAACTGCCTTCTCTTACCTAGAGCTCTGGCAATTTATATTGTCACTTGCATTTCTTGTTATACGCCCTCAAGCAAAATTTGTCAGTTCGGTGGTCATTTTGTCAGTTGGTTGGTCAGGCAGTTAGCAAATTTCTACATTTAGCCCCTGATTTGATTCCTACTTGGTACAAGCATGCATTATGACACGTAAATCTTCAAGAAGCAAATTTCATGAAAATCTGATCAATAATTTATGAGTTCCAGCCCCTGATTTGACAAAAAAACCCGATTGTTTTGACAAATTGTAGGGGCAATTATATTTTTATCATCGTTGGTGATAAATTCCTTGTTTGTTCTGCTGTATTTTAAGAGAACCGTACATGTAAGAAGGGATGGTGGAAGTGTGAGTCTAACTATCGTTGTATCCCAGACTGGCAGCGATGTAACGGGAAGGACGATTGTCGGGACAACTCGGACGAACAGACGGACAACTGTCCAACATGTCATCCCACAGGAGACTTTCAGTGTAAAAATAAAAGGTAAGAAAAAAATTGCGACATCTCGGACAGATAAATGGACAACTGTTGAACATGTCATCTCGCATGAGACTATCAGTATATAAAAAAAAGTAACTTCATCTTCAATGTCACTGAAAATTGCAGGAATACTATTTAAAGGACAGGAATTTTGTCAATGTTAAAAGAGGAAATGTTGATTATCAGTATTTTGTTTTCTGTCAAAGGTTTCGAATCAATCTCCTAACGTGGTTGTCTAAAACAGGTCTTGTTTTTGAAAGAGTTAAAAAGAAGTTCTATAACAAATTGACCAGAGTAAATGAAAATAGTGGGAAAAGAAATTTTGCATTTGCTATTTCAAATCAGGGACAAAATTCCAACAAGTACCCAAACATTGGGTTAATTTCTTTACAGATGTATACTTTTGAAAAGTTAAAAGGAAATATGACACCCTTTTATTTATCTACAGATGTGTTCCCAAGAGATGGCGTTGTGATTTTGACAATGATTGTGGAGACAACAGTGATGAAGACCCCGTCATGTGTGGTAGGTATTGTACAGCTGGCAGGTTTTTTACCCCAAACACTTGCCCAACATGTTAAAAACAAATTTCGAGTGGAAGTAGCCATCATAATTTACCACCCAAAACCACCAGAAATCTAATCTTGAGATGGGTGGAAATAGGCAAAAATTACGCTAGCTGTATTGTAGTTACTGTACTGTTTATATCAAATGACATCACAGAGGTACAGATAGTAAAGTGTAATCGATTTTTTTCAAAGCATGAAATATACTTTATTGCAGGGGTAAAAGTTTTCAGGCATATGCCTGAAGTTCAGGTTTTTGAGTATTCCAAAATACCCCATTTTCTCGATTTTTACTATATAAATACAGACTTTTCCAGGTTTTCAGGTTTTTCAAAATTTTCAACTTTTACCCCTGTTATTGTTCATCAAACCTTTTTTCCCCCATCAATATAATGCTAATGAATACCTGTATTATAGTGGTAATGCCGTTTGAAAGCACCTGTAGTGGGATGAAGATAAAAATAAGACACATTTTGATACACCTTGATTCTGTCTAAGTTTTAAACAATGATGCCTTTTGATGTACCTTCTAGAAAGGGCTTGGGAAAACAATGGTGAAATGAAAGAATGATTGCGCTTACATCATTACCTCAATACTTTCTGTGACTTTTTTTACACATCTTTTGTCAACATTCATTACAGCTCCCCATTACAGAAACTGTTCCGAGTCAGAGGTGCGTTGTAAGAACCAGCGATGTATACGTAAAATCTGGCAGTGTGACCATGATAATGATTGTGGTGATAATTCAGATGAAGATCCAAATGCATGTACAGGTATTATTCATGTAAAATAAGAAACTATTCCCAAACTACAAAATTTTAGATCAGTCAAATTTTTAAAGCTGCTGAAGATGAAAAAACAATGGGCGATCACCACAATTTTTGACTCTAAACTTATTTTTTGCTGTGGTGGTCGAGTGTTTTAGGCAAAAAGCATGTTAGCTGTACTGTTGATTATGAAACTTCATTGGTGTAAATCTCGACTCTTTCCCAAACATCAGAATTTTAGTGTGCTCCAAATTCAAAGCTGCTGCAGAGGACAAAATCAGTGTTGCTAAAGAAGGTATTGTGTGAAAAAAAGCTAAGAAAATATTGAACACTTTCTACTTTTGCCTCAATGTTTTCCCAAGTATTTTCTATCAGGGATGTCAAAACCAGGTCTTGTTTGGGAAAGTGTTAATGAGGAGAGGTGCAGTGCATAACAAAAATAATTTTGTGGGCCATATGTTTAGAGCTATTGCCCTTTGTTGTTTGTCAGACTTGAATTTGTTTGGATCATAGCTGTGAAAGTGACAAGCATATCATGTGCCAATTTGCTGCTCTTTTATCCCAATACTTTCCATGCTGTTCATATACATTTTTTCCACTAAATATTGCTTCTGCAACCTTTTTCAATTTTGAGTGGTCTTTATTTGCAGTGTTCTTGAAAGGTATAATGTATATTGCAGAGTACAGAAAATGTTTGACTGTTCAGTTCACCTGCTCAAGTGGTCAGTGTTTAAATGGCCTGTATGTGTGTGATGGAACATCAGACTGTCCAGATCACAGTGATGAACAAGACTGTCAACCTAGATATCCTGGTTATAGACATTGTCCACAGTCACAGTTTCAGTGTCTTAATAAGGTAAGGGGCCATAAATGTCAATGTTTAAATAGAAGCCATAGATGTCCATGTTTAACCCTTTCCCAAACAAGACCTGGTTTTGACGTCCCTAATATAAAAGGCTTGGGAAAACATTGAAACAAAAGAAGAAACTGCTGATAACCAGCAGTTTCTCCTTTTGTCTCAATATTTTCTTGGCCATATTTTACACAAATTTTGTCTTCAATAACTGCCATTTTGTCATTTTTGTCAGTTTTTAAAGTTGATCACCCTAAAATTTTGCCGTTTGGGAAAGGGTTAAATAGCTTGTTTGTATGTGATGGACTCTCAGACTGTCCACAGTCACATTCTTAGTGTCTTCTTAAGGTAGGGGGCCATAAATGTCCGTCCAAATAACATAGGGGCCATAAATGTCCGTCCTAATAACATAGGGGCCATAAATGTCCGTCCTAATAAGGTAAAGGGCCAGAAATGTCTGTCTAAGGTGGGGTTCATAAATGTCCATGTTTAAATAGTCTGTTTGTATGTGATGGAGTACCAGACTGTCCAGACCACAGACAGTGATTAACATGGCTTTCAGCCTAGATATCATGGTTATATACATTGTCCTCAGTCACAGTTTCAGTGTCTTAATAAGGTAGGGGGCCATAAATGTTCATAAGGTGGTGGGCAATAAATATCAGTGTTTTAAATAGCCTGTTTGTGTGTGATGGGATATCAGACTGTCCAAAGTCTCAGTTTCAGTGTCTTTAAAAGGTAGGATGCCATAAATGTCTGTTTTACTTAGATAAGGGCCATACATGTCCATAAGGTAGGGTGGGGCATATATGTCCAAAAGGTAGAGGCCATAAATGTCCATGTTAAAATAGCATGTTTGTATGTGATTGAATATCAGACTGTCCAGTCAGTCTTAGTGTGTCATTAAGGTAGTGGGCCATAAATGTCTGTCCAAATAAGGTAGGGGGCATAAATGTGGTCCAAATAAGGTAGAGCGCCAGAAATGTCCATCTAAATAAGGTAGGGATCCAAGAATGTCTGTTTAAATGACCTGTTTGTATGTGACGAAATATCAGACTGTCCATATCACAGTGGTCAACAAGACTGTCACCCTAGATGGTTACAGACATTGTCTACAGTCACAGTTTTGGTGTGTCACAAGGTAGGGTATTATTGGTTAAACCTTTCCTAGATATAAACAATGTCCATGAATTTTCAGTGTTTAGCAAGGAATAGTCAATTTCCAAATCAATCCAGCTTTTGATATCCATTATAGTAAGGGATTGGGAAAACATTGAGTGAAAGAAAATGATTATAAACTTATGACTGGCTGTGACACTCTTGATAATGTTTTGGCTGATTGTATAGAAGTTTCACTAGATATAAACAGTCACCATACAAACTGCAGACTCTGTTCTCATCCATAGATACAATAATTTTCTAAGGGATACATGGAAAATAATTGTTTCTGTATTTTACACAGCGGTGTATACCCCATGACTGGATGTGTGACACGGTAGATGATTGTGGCGACAATTCGGATGAAAGTTTGACCACATGTGAACAATTTGTATGTAAACCACTAACACAGTTTACATGTGCCAACAACAAGTGTATACCATCATGGCAGAAATGTGATAATGTGTCACAGTGTAGGGACGGGTCGGATGAAAATAACAGTCTATGTAAGTATTCTAACATATTGTTAGTAACAAAAACCTTGTATCTACAGCTTTAAACAAGCTGTAGATACGAGGTATTTGGTTGAAATACATTGATATATCCCCACCCACTACATGTGAATGGTACATATGTAAACCTCAAACTTACTGGTAATTTACATGTATGAACAACAAATGTATACCATCATGTCACCTTAATAGGCAAAATAGAACAAGACCAGCCTGCACATACATGCAGTCTGGCCTTATTCTATACTTCCTGCTTCTGTAAACTAACAGTGTGCAAGTATTCTAACATATTACCCAACCACGTGTGAATGGTACACATGTACACCACAAACACAATTCAGGTGTAACAAGAACAAATGTATACCATCATGGCAGAAATGTGATAATGTGTCACAGTGTGGGGATGGGTCGGATGAAAGTCTGTGTAAGTATTTTAACATATCATCGCTTTTCAACAAAAACCTTGTATCTACAGCGTTAAGCAAGACTGTAGATACGAGGTTTTGGTTGAAAATCATTGATATATCCCCATCCATTACATGTGAGTAGTACACTTGTAAACCACAAACATAGTTTTGCATGTGTGAACAACAAATGTATACCATCATGGCAGAAATGTGATAATGTGTCACAGTGTGGGGATGGGTCGGATGAAAATAACAGTCTATGTAAGTATTTTAACATATTACCCAACCATGTGTGAATGGTACACATGTACACCACAAACACAATTCAGATGTAACAACAACAAATGTATACCATCATGGCAGAAATGTGATAATGTGTCACAGATGTGTCACAGTGTGGGGATTGACCAAACGCCGACTGTCAATCAAAAACATCGATTAGCCAATGGACGATCAGAAAAATGTCATGCCCCAATTGTTCTTCGCTGCACGTGTTATTGTATCGATTTATCGACTGACAATCAAAACAATCGACATGCCAATGGCAAAGAATTTTGTGCTAACAATAGACTAGGTTTACTGTTATGTTTTGATAAACCGTAGGTGTTGTTATAAAATCTCGTAACTACGGCTTATATCAAGCCGTAGTTACGAGATTTTATAACAACACCTACTAAATACTATTTTGTTTGTCCGAATTTACGTCACGATTAACTGGATAAAATCGTTCCCTATAAACGACCACATGTCCATTGTTTGCCTTAAATTCTATGTTGGGCGGAGCGATCTGTCGATTGGCGTTTGGTCAATTGGCCATATGAAATTTACAGTCAATGTAAGCAATGTACTTCCTGGTTGCTTTTATTAACCCTTTCCCCAACGGCAAAATTTTTTGGTGGTCCAATTCGAAAGCAAACTAACGAGCAAAAGCTACAGAGATGTTCCTACATTAACCCATTACAGAATGGTAAGATTTTAGACTGCTCGAAATTTAAACCTGTAGCAGACAACAATTTGAAATGAATGAAACTTTACATTTTTTGCCATTTTTTATAGAAACATTGTGGGAAATGAAGAAATTGCTTGTCACAAGCAATTTCTTCATTTTCCATGATGTTTTCCATGGCCATTATTTCGTGGGGAGTGAAAAAGAGTCATCGGGTGGTAATGGCTTTAAGTAGATTCTATCAGAAGCATCTAACAAAGATATTGTCATTTAAAATTTTTGTGACAAATTTAGGTGTAGTTATTCAAACTCATCCTATGTAAGGAATAGATTGTTACATGTTGAAATTAAATGATCCTTATAATAGTTCTAGATTGATCATTTACAGGTGAAACTTACACATTATGTAATACCACACAATTTAAATGTACCAATAAACATTGTGTTGAGCTTAAAGCTGTTTGTGACAATGTAAATAGCTGTTTTTCAACGAAAACCTCTACACTGCAGCTTGTTATACCCCAACAATGAAGTAATGGGGGGGGGATACTGGAATCAGGTTTTCTGTCTGTCCGTGGACATAATTTTGTGTCCTCTTCTCCCACAGTTTTTGACCAATTTTGCTGAAATTTTATGAGGTTGTCTCCTATCATATGGAGTTGTGCACCTGCAATTTTCATCTTGATCCAGTCATTAGTTTTAGAGTTATGCCACTTTAAACTTTTTAATGGGAATGGGGGGGAAGGGGGGGGGGGGGAGTAGTCAAAATTTAAAATTTCGTTTCCGTGCTCTAACTCAAGAACCATTTGACCTAGGATAGTGAAACATTACGCAGTTGTTGCCTATGACCCAAGGAAGTGCCCTATTGTTTTTGGGTCACCAAGGTCAAAGGTCAAGGTCACAATTGGACTTTGTTTAAAATCCGTTTCCGTGCTCTAAGTCAAGAACGTTTTTCAGTGACAAGGCCCTAGTGGGGGGTATTCGTCCGCTTCGAGACAGTTCTAGTTTTAAGCTGCAGTTACAAGGTTTTTGTTGAATAGCGAAGAAATAATCCTTGTGAAACTTTGGTGATAGTTCGTTTTTGGTCATTTGCAGGTGAAACTCACACACCATGCAACACCACACAATTTAAGTGCACCAACAAACATTGTGTAGAACCAGAAGCTGTTTGTGACAATGTAAATAATTGTGGGGATGCGTCAGATGAAATAGGCTGTTGTAAGTACAATTTCTTATTATTGACCCTTTCCAAACTGACATATTTTGACACTAGCCAAATTTGGAAAAAGAAATGATTAGTCATTACTCCATTTTCAATAATGTTTTTCCATGCATTTCTATTCAGTAGGCAACAAAAGGTGTTGCTAAGTGGGAATTGGTTGAAAGCACAGCAACTATTCATATCATAGTCCATACCACCAATACTATCATAATTTCCCATCTGAAAATCCGTCTGCACTTTCACTTTGATGATTTACACGCATTGGTTTCAGGCAAAATAACTTTAACCAAGAGTTTTAAAGGATATTGTTCAAGTTGGGTTTGAACCCATAGCCCCTTGAAAGATTCTAGCTGATGTTGTGGACTGAACTAGCCCAACTTGGTTGTACAAATACAATTCTATTGTTTTCCAAAGTTGAGAGTTATAATCCATATATTCTGTACTTTATTTAAATAGATAAATATATAAATGATCCTTGATCTGGAAAAAGATCCTTAAGGCATTTGAGCCTGACATGGATCTAGATCAGCCTATGCATACACACAGCCTGACCAGGATCCAGGATGGTCTGTTAAAGCTTTTTCATGACCTCTATTAACTTACAGATAGCAACATGTATCTTTATTGGACTACATTTGACCAGGGTTAGATCTAGAAACCAAGTTTTCAAATATGATATAAGGGACCTTTTTCCAGATCCCAGTTAGTTAATGTAATATTTTCAGATAAACAAGAGGGATATGCCAACTGTTCTGTCAATAACGGTGGTTGTGAACACAAGTGTACTGATGTGAAGGGAGGATTCTATTGTACATGTAATAATGGCTTTACCATTAGCCAGACAGACAAGAAATCATGTGAAGGTAGGTCAAATTTATTAAACCCTTTCTGAAACCCTATCTTGTTGGTACTTAAACCTCAAACTTTTGTCCGCAGCTCTGTCAAAATGTTAAGGGTTCATATTTAGACTCTAGAAATTTAATGTATGAAATTTGTATTGCTTTTGGATGGGAAGAAATTGATGGATTTTGGAAAGATCTAGGGCATAATGTTTTACCATTGTCTGTCTGTCCAACCATCCGTCAGTCCGAAACGGAACATGAAAACTTAACATTGGCATTTTATGGGGGCATTAGCGTTTCACAAACACATCTTGTTTTCTTTTATTGTGTGACAGTGTCCCAATGCTGTATTTAGATCTAGACCTTTCCCAAGAGTCCAGATTTAAAATTGCTCAAATGTGAAGCTATTGAAGACAAAAAGATAGATTTTGATTAAAGTATGATTTATGTACAATATATCATAGACAATATTGAGGCAAAAGGAGCATCAACGTTTTCAGGGGATGTATTCACCCACGTCTTTAAATCAAATAGTAAAATTATAAACAAGCAATTGGATTGTTTTGTGATTGTGGGATTCAGACTATTTGGTGAAAAACTTGTTTTGGAATGTTTTAAGACTAAAAAAATGATTATTAATTCTTTATTTTTTTTGCAGACATTAATGAATGTTTAGGGACCACAAATCATTGTCCACAACTCTGTCAGAATGTTAAGGGTTCATACAAATGTCAGTGTGCCAAGGGGTTCTCAGATCATAAAGGAGAAGGGAAGGACTGTAAATCTATTGGTAAGAACAACAACCCATTTCCACACAGTGACACCTTTATGACTCCACTCAAGAAAATTCTTGGGAAAACATGGTTTTTACAAGCATTTTCTTCATTATACACGATGTTTTTTTAACCAAAAATGCAAAGATTTTTAAATTTTTCTCAACTTGAAATTGTCGTCTGCAACATCTCTCAAAATTTGAACAGTCCAATATTTTGCAGTCAGGTAATGAGTTTATTTTACTCTTTCCCAATCAATAAATCTTCTTACAGCTCTTTTTCTCATAAAGTATGAAACATATTTCTTTGAACCTGTACAGCTAGCCCACTATCAAATAGAGATATCGTTAGTGTAAATGCAAAACCTTGTATGTCGATTCTTGCGATTTTCAAAGTACAAACTTGTGTGCCAAGTTAAAGACCATTCTTGCAGGTTTTGGGATATTTTTACTGATCAATATTAATGACAAATCCTTTGTGAACAATATGTCCAAATTTGTTTTTGCCATGTCCGTCCGTCCGTCCGTCCGTCTGTCCGTCCGTCCGACATTCGTTTCCGCGCTATTTCTTGGAAACTATAGACCGGATTTCGATGAAACTTGGCACACAGCTTCACTACAAAGAGGACATGCGCATATCGTCGGGGTTACCTGGTTCGACCATTGAATTTAGAGTTACTGCCCCTGACTGTTTAAGCCATATACATACAGAGTGATATTCGTTTCCGCGCTATTTCAACTTTGTAGTGAATCTGTGTGCCAAGTTTCATCGAAATCCGGTCTACAGTTTTCAAGAAATAGCGCGGAAACGAATATCACTCTGTATGTATATGGCTTTAACAGTCAGGGGCAGTAACTCGGTAACCCCGCGCTATTTCTTGAAAACTGTAGACTGTATTTCGATGAAACTAGGCACACAGCTTCACTACAAAGTGGACATGGGCATATCTTCGGGGTTACCCGGTTCAATCGCCAAATTTAGAGTTACTGCCCCTGACTGTTTTAGCCATATACATACAGTGATATTTGTTTCCGAGCTATTTCTTGGAAACTATAAACCGGATTTCGATGAAACTTGGCACACAGCTTTACTACAATGAGGACATGCGCATATCGTCGGGGTTACCCGGTTCGACCGTCGAATTCAGAGTTACTGCCCCTGACTGTTTAAGCCATATACATACAGAGTGATATTCGTTTCCGCGCTATTTCTTGAAAACTGTAGACCGGATTTAGATGAAACTTGGCACACTGCTTCACTACAAAGTGGACATGCGCATATCGTCGGGGTTACCCGGTTCAACCGCCGAATTTAGAGTTACTGCCCCTGACTGTTTTAGCCATATACAGACAGAGTGATATTCGTTTCGGCGCTATTTCTTGAAAACTATAAACCTGATTTCGATGAAACTTGGCACACAGTTTCACTACAAAGTGGACATGCGCATATCGTCGGGGTTAACCGGTTCGACCTCCGAATTTAGAGTTACTGCCCCTGACTGTTTTAGCCATATACATACAGAGTGATATTCGTTTCCGCGCTATTTCTTGAAAAGTATAGACTTGATTTCAATGAAACTTGGCTCACAGCTTCACTAAAATGAGGACATGAGCATATCGTCGGGGTTACCGAGTTACTGCCCCTGACTGTTTTAGCCATATACATACAGAGTGATATTCGTTTCCGCGCTATTTCTTGAAAACTGTAGACGGGATTTCGATGAAACTTGGCACACAGATTCACTACAAAGTTGACATGCGCATATCGTCGGGGTTACCCAGTTCGACCGCCGAATTTAGAGTTACTGCCCCTGACTGTTTAAGCCATATACATACAGAGTGATATTCGTTTCCGCGCTATTTCTTGAAAACTATAGATCGGATTTCAATGAAACTTGGCTCACAGCTTCACTACAATGTGGACATGCGCATATCGTCGGGGTTACTTGGTTCAACCGTCAAATTTAGAGTTACTGCCCCTGACTGTTTTAGCCATATACATACAGAGTGATATTCGTTTCCGCGCTATTTCTTGAAAACTATAGACCCGATTACAATGAAACTTGGCACACAGCTTTACTACAATGAGGACATGCGCATATCATCGGGGTTACCCGGTTCGGCCGCCAAATTTAGAGTTACTGCCCCTGACTGTTTAAGCCATATACATACAGTGATATTCGTTTCCGCGCTATTTCTTGAAAACTATACTTTGGATTTCAATGAAACTTGGCACACAGCTTTACTACAATGAGGACATGCGCATATCGTCGGGGTTACTCGGTTCGACTGCCGAATTTAGAGTTACTGCCCTGACTGTTTTAGCCATATACATACAGAGTGATATTCGTTCTGTTGAAGCCATAGACATACAGAGTGATATTCGTTCTGTTGAAGCCATAAACATACAGAGTTATATTCGTTTCCGCGCTACTTTATTGACAATGAAAATATGTTCGGCGGGGGATATCAATTCAACGAATTTGCTTGTTACACTTATTTCCTTCCCCTTTAAAATTTTCCAAAAACGAGATACAAGGTTTTGCATTTCCAACGACGATATGCTTATCTTAAACAAAATTTGAGTACTGGTAATTGGTTCATTATACCCCCACAACAAAGTTATGGGGGGGTATACTGGATTCAGGTTGTCCGTCCGTCCGTCTGTCCGTCGTCCGTGGACATAATTTTGTGTCCTCTTCTCCTCCCACAGTTTTTGACCGATTTTGCTGAAATTTTAGCAGGTTGTTTCCTATCATATGAAGTTGTGCACCTGCAATTTTCATCTTGATCCAGGTTGTAGTTTTAGAGTTATGCCACTTTGAACTTTAGCACTTTTTCAGTGACAACGTGCTAGTGGGGGGTATTTGTCCGCTTTGCGACAGTTCTAGTTTTCACAGGATAATGGCCTTTTTTATACGCCCGAAGGGTCGTATTATGTTATGGCCCCGCTCGTCTGTCTGTCCATCCGTCCGTCTGTCCGTCCGTCTGTCCGTCCGTCTGTCCGTCCGTCCGTCCGTTAGCAATTTCTTGTGTGCGCAACTCCTCCTACAGTTTTGATCGGAATTTGATCAAACTTGCCACAATGAATCTCCATGGTGTCTAGTTGTGCATCCCGCTTACGGAATTTAATTAACTCTTTTCGTTCTTGAATTATCTGCCCTTGAATTAAAAAAATGCCCATTTTCTTGTGTGCGCAACCCCTCCTACAGTTTTGATCAGAATTTGATCAAACTTGCCACAATGAATCTCCATGGTGTCTAGTTGTGCACACCACTTACGGAATTTAGATAACTGTTTTCGTTCTTGAATTATCTGCCCTTGAATTTAAGAAAAAATGCCCATTTTCTCAAAAATGTCCATTTTCTCCTGTGTGCAACTCCTATAGTTTCAACCAGAATTTAATCAAACTAGCCACAATGAATCTCTATGGTGTCTTGTTGTGCAAACAAAAGCTTTTGATAACTTTTCATGTTTGAATTAACTGCCCTTGAATCGAAAAAATGGCCAATTTTACTGACAAGCCCCTCTCGGGCGTATATGCGCCGCTTTGCGAAGCTCTTGTTGATGTTTTTGTTTGCCCCATTTCATATTAAATAATAGATGGACTTCATTGAGACTTGGTATCAAGAATCAATGATTATGTGAGCATCCAGCTACAAAAAAGTCAGAAACCCCACAAAAATTATATCAAATCAAATTCCAGCTTGGTATCGTATCTACCTATTTTCCACATTGAATGAGATCCGACAGTTTCGACCGGACAAGAAAGATTACTCTGGGGTTGTTTCAACGGGACACAAAATTGGGTCAATGGATGTGGATGTTGGAAGAAGACTTATTTACTGGACTGATATCACTCAAGGGTAAGCACGATGGATAATCACGTGATACAATATTTTCAGAAAATCTTCAATAATTTTGTAAATACTGGACCGATTTCAATTCAGTTTGAAGAAGTTGGACAGAAGTCACGCATGAGATGGCCGTGGTTGTTTTTTTGTAAAATCAACTGTTAAAAAAGTTATTGAAGATAAACCAAAATTTTGGTTTATCTTTAATAACTTTTTTATCAAATGATTTTTCAAAAATCCAACATGTCCAGCTTATTCCTGGCATTTTCCTGCCTTCTCTGCTTCAAACCGAATTCAAATTGGTCAAGTATAAAAAAAGATATTTAAGATTATCGGAAATTCTGAGTCATGTGATTATACACTGTGGTAAGTTGAAGTGTTTTGTGATCAAGAGGTAAAGCGTCTGCTTCATGATCAAGAGGTTCCGGGTTTGACCCTTGGATGTTGCTTCTCTCATTGGCCCACACTTTCTGCATGAGTACTGAGGCGCGTTCTTTAGAGCGAGATTTTTTTAAGATTTCTTAAGGTATTTTGAATAAAGCGTTTTTAAGACCGAGACTTTGACCGAGCTGTTCCGAATGCTCCATATTTATACAAATGACGTCATGATGACGTCATTTGTATAAAGAATGGAGCATTCAAAGCACCACGGTTAATGAATTATGGAGTGTTCGGAACAGCTCAGTCAAATCTCTTTTATATTATTTGTACAGAGTTGACCGAGGGGTTCCGCACGAAGTATAGGGTAATGGCGCCTCCCATTGAGTGTCTTAAAAATCTTGCTCTAAAGAACGCTTTATCCTTAAATATCTTACGAAATCTCAAGATATCTCAAGAAATCTCGCTCTAAAGAACGCACCTCAGGTGTATTTCCCAGGAAGCAGAATCAAGAGGGAATTGAATAAGCTTCTAGGTTTAATCCCAAATGATGTAAAATGAATAAGTTTAAATAAATTAATGGTAAGTTAACCCTTTCCCAAACAGGAAATATTTAGACCATTCCAAATTCATTGTGTTTTAGAAGAAAAAAAAATAGTATGATAGTCAGAATTGAAAAATC
Source organism: Fragum sueziense (assembly GCA_963680895.1). Lineage (NCBI taxonomy): Eukaryota > Metazoa > Mollusca > Bivalvia > Cardiida > Cardiidae > Fragum > Fragum sueziense. Next base: position 11,846,386 of record OY804609.1, on the reverse strand, counting down.
TCTGATGGGATGAAATTATTGAAAATATTTTCTTAACCTTTACCCATTTCCAAATAATGGTGCTTATATGGCAAATTGTAAAGCATTTTTGAACATGAAATAATTGCAAGCGACAATTAATTTTTTCGTTTTCCACTATGTTTTCTACTCAAAAAGACAAAGGAGATGTAAATTTTCATTTACTTTAAGTTGCTGTCAGGAACGTGTAACTTGATATAATACAGAGAGAGGTTTGCATAGTAAAACATGTTTTTATTTGGTGAATTTCTCTTTGACAGGGCAATATTCCGTACGAATCTTCCAAAAAGACTGGGTCAAGTAGGAATCCCACAGAATATTGGCATTACATCAAGTCACCCACATGCTATAGCAGTAGACTGGGTGGAAAGGTAATATTTTGTGACCACAGACAAAAGATAGAGCTTCAGACTTCAGATTAACCCTTTCCCAAACGGCAAAATGTAAGGGTGATCACAATTCAAAGATGTTGCAGACAACAATTCAAAGTGCATGAAATTTAAAATGTGTTCGTATCTTGGCATAGAAACCATTGTGGAAAATGAAGAAATTGCTTTTCACAAGCAATTTCTTCATTTTCCACAATGTTTTCAAAAGTCATTATCTTATAGGGAGTCAAAAAGAGTCATTGTGCGGTAATGGGTTAACCCTTTCCCCAACAACACAATTTAAGGGTGCTGCAATTTGGAAGCTGCTGCTGACGACAAAATAGATGCTGATAAAGATATGAAATGTGTTAATTTTAGTGCAGAAAATATTGACGCAAAAGGAGAAATTGCTGATTATCAGCAATTTCTTCTTTTGCCTCAATGTTTTCCCAAGCCTTTTCTAGTAGGGACGTTAAAAGCAGGTCTTGTTTGGGAAAGGGTTAAGAGGTTCTGTGTTTGATCCAGCAGAGATACAGATAAGAGTGGGTGATGGCTTTTCAAAATGTAATATTTCACTAAATGTTTGTCAAACCCTATGTTGTGGGTGCTCATTAGAATTGTCTGGTTGGTACTCGTTAGAATTGTCTCATTGAGAAAATGCAAATGAGTACCCACAACATTGGGTCTGGATTTGAAATAATAGATTAAGAACATCTTCATCCCCTCTTATCTGTTGCTCTTATCCAAAGTTATTGAACTGGGTCATGGGCTGAAAAATGGCCTACATGTCTGACACAAGTACTGGTGCAGTTTTCAGGAATCACAGGGAGACACTTCAAGGTCATTAGTCATTGTTAATTTTCAAGGTCAAATCAAAATAGAATAGAGCAACGTTGGGTTATTTAGACCATCGGGAATTATCGACCATTTACTGTTTTGATTACCATTTCCTTCATATGATCTCATTAGATTTCACTATAACTTAAAAATCCGACACAATAGATCTTTACCAAGTATTATGTCTGCATTTCTACCCAAAATCAGGCGTTCTTTAAGAATTTTTAACCATTCATGCAAGAGGCACTTGAATGTTTTTTACAAAATGGCCGTCTTATCGGGTGAGTTAAGAGCGATGGTCATTGAAAAAATGGATTATTATGATATAGCGCTTTGTATTTTTCCATTTCATTTATCAAAACAAGTGCCAAATTGAATTTCTCACCTCTCTAACTTTGTCTGATGACCATATAAGCTGTCTGACCTTAGATACATGGGTGGTCGGTAACTGCCACTAACATTTACGGAGCGCGGGTGTTACCGACCAAAGACGTGCCCTTCGTCCTGTAAGTATGTTCAGAGGTCGGTAACACACACAAATGAAAGGCATTTTTTAGCTCACCCGGGACGATAGTCTCGGAAGAGCTATTGTCATACCCCCGGATGTCGGTGTCGGTGTCGGCGTCAGCGTCGGCGTCGGCGTCAGCGTCCGCAAAAACTTTAACCTGGCCCATATCTCATCCCCTGTTAGAGATACAGCCTTCATGTTTCACATGTGGGTGCCTCTAACCAAGGCCTTTAATTTGAGGCCATGACCTTTGACCTTTTGACCTTGACCTTGGAGTTTGACCCACTTTTTGACTGTTTTTAAAAACTTTAACCTGGCCTATATCTCATGCCCTATTACACCTACAGCCTTCATATTTCACATGTGGATACCTCTCACCAAGACCTTTCATTTGCGACCATGACCTTTGACCTTGTGACCTTGACCTTGGAGTTTGACCTACTTTTAAAAAACTTTAACCTGGCCTTAAAAACTTTAACCTGGCCTATATCTTATGCCCTATTACACATACAGCCTTGATATTTCTCATATGGACACCTCCTACCAACACCGTTCGCATTTGACCATGACCTTGGCCCTCGTGACCTTGACCTTGGAGTTTGACCTACTTTTAAAAAACTTTAACCTGGCCTATATCTTATGCCCTATTACACATACAGCCTTGATATTTCACATATGGACACCTCCTACCAACACCATTCACATTTGACCATGACCTTGGCCCTCGTGACCTTGACCTTGGAGTTTGACCTACTTTTAAAAAACTTTAACCTGGCCTATATCTCATGTCTTTTTACACCTACAGCCTTGATATTTCACACATGGACACCTCCTACCAACACCGTTCACATTTGACCATGACCTTGGACTTCTGACCTTGACCTTGGAGTTTGACCTACTTTTAAAAAACTTTAACCTGGCCTATATCTCATGTCCTTTTACACCTACAGCCTTGATATTTCACATATGGACACCTCCTACCAACACCATTCACATTTGACCATGACCTTGGCCCTCGTGACCTTGACCTTGGAGTTTGACCTACTTTGAAAAACTTTAACCTGGCCTATATTTCATGTCCTTTTACACCTACAGCCTTGATATTTCACACATGGAGACCTCCTACCAACATGGTTCACATTTGACCATGACCTTGAACTTGTTACATTGACCTTGGAGTTTGACCTACTTTTTAAAAACTTTAATCATGACTATATCTCATGTCCTTTTACACCTACAGCCTTGATATTACACATATGGACACCTACCAACACCGTTCACACTTGACCATGACCTTGGATCTGGTGACCTTGACCTTGAAGTTTGACCTGCTTTTAAAAAACTTTAACCTGGCCTTTATCTCATGTCCTTTTACCCATACAGCCTTTATACTCCACACATGGACACCTCCTACCAGCACGGTTCACATTTGTCCATGACCTTTGACCTTGTGACCTTGGAGTTTGACCTACTTTTGAAGAAAATCATTTTGGACCATGACCTTTTTAACCTTGACCTAGGAAATGACTTTTCTTTGTGACAAGCTCTCGTTAGGGCGAGCTTTATTGTCCGCGGACAATTCTTGTTGAATATGGCTGACAGTCTACGATGTTAGAACAAAAGTCAACCCATTTCATCTGCCACGTGGTTTGAACCTCCAATGGTCGGTAATACCCCACACTTCTCCAACCAGTCACTGTTGCTCAGTTTATTACTAAACGACCTCCCTAGAAGTAATCAATTGTTTGTAAAAGCGATGACCTCTGCATAGAGATGACGGATCTTACACCCGTACATCATTTTTTAAACTATAAATAACATTTTGGGTAAGTGGATGATAACTGCCACACTGGTGGATAACAGACTGCTCAAGGTCATCTTATAAAAACGCTGGTACATAATTACATTTCAAAGATATATGATCGGTAACACACGCAATCGAAAGCCAATATTTTAATCTCGGTGAAAGTCAACAACGTTACGAGGACAGTCATCCTGTTTCACCCGTAACATGATTTGAACCTTAAGTGGTCGATAATACCCGTCGTTGCTCTACACATTGGGTTACAGGTTTGATACCTGGTCGCATGATATATACTCCTTTCTAACATTTAATTTAATCAATCAATCAATGGGTACATAATACTAAACCTTAGTGCGATTGGTAGTTGGAGGCTCTGTTAGGATACTGTGCTGGTCATAAAATAACATGAGTCCTTGGATAGGTCCTCTAGAAGCCACAATACGACTGAAATACTGTTAAAGATAGTAATAGTTAAAATGGCATTTAATTTCATTCAATTAAGGCAACCAACATGATGTGACAGATATAGTGTTAATACATTCCCATGTAAGGACTCTTTTTGACTCCCTTCAATATATCCACTTTTGAAAACATTGTGGAAAATGAAGAAATTGCTTGTGACAAGCAATTGCTTCGTTTCCCGCAGTGTTTTTTACCCCAAAAGACAGAAAAATATAAAATTTGATTCAACTTAAATTGTTGTCTGCAACATCTTTGAATTGAGAAAAGTTTGCCTTCTGGTGATTAATTAAAAGAAGCTTTTAACACTATTCAAATCAAATGAAAAGCAACGGCCATGCTTTGATATTGCAAACTCTCTATTTACAGCAATATATATTGGACAGATTTGAATACAGGCTCCATCAGTGTGTCAATGTTTGATGGGAGATATCAGAAAACCATCATTACTGGTCTAGAATTACCTCTTGCAGTCACTGTCAATCCTAAACATGGGTAGGTGTGTTTATTTATACAGTGATATATCGTTGGTTTTCAAAAATAACCTTGTAACTGCAGCTTGTTACAAGCTGCAGTTACAATGTTTTCGATGAAAAACGAAAATATAGTGCACAGACTTTCTCCATCTATATATTGATGGGAGATATCAATTACTGGTCTAGATTTACCACTAGCAATCACTGTCATTGCTAAACATGGGTAGGTGTGTTTATTTATACAGTGATATATCATCACTTTTCATCAAAAAACTTGTAACTGCAGCTTAAAACAAGCTGCAGTTACAAGATTTTCGATGAAAAGCAGCTATGTATTGGACAGACCTGAATAAGGGCTCCATCTGTGTGTCTATGTTTGATTGGAGATACTGTATCAGAAAACCATTATTACAGAACTAGAATTACCTCTTGCTGTTACTGTCAATTCTGAACATGGGTAGATGTCTTTATTTTGTTGTAGAAGAATTAACAAGATGTCTTATTTTCCCATAGAGTGATCAAGTGATTAACCTTAAACATGTGATGGTATTTGTCAAAGATGTTGTAGATGATAGTTTCTGGAAAATAGAATTCCTTCATTTTCCTCGTTATCTTGCAAGGCCTTTTCCTTGGGCAAAGCTTAAAGTTGTGGGTTAAACATTAGTCATATCCACTTATCTTTGAAGAAGGAATTCTGAAATATTTTTCTTACAGATTATTATTTTGGACGGATGCTCGCTCTACAGACCCGAAGATTGAACGATCATGGATGAATGGAGAAGAGCGTTTAGTTATTGTTTCCACAAGGCTTATTCGACCATCTGCCTTGACGATTGATTATATAATGGGGGATAGGGTATTCTGGGCTGATTATAAACTAGGGGTGATCGAGTCTGTAAATATGGATGGGACGAATAGGCTTAAAATAACAAGTCAAGGTAAGTGTATGTCACAATTCGTATAACCCATTTTCATACCAAAAATTTTTGGGTGGTTCGATTTGAAAGCTGCTGTAGACCAATCAGAATTCCATGAAAAATTAAATTACAAGTAGACCATGGGAAAACCGAAATTGTTGATTTTTAGCAAGCTAATATCACAACCCATAGGGTCGGAGTCATGTCCAGTCTTCACTTAAAAAACTTAAACCTGGTCTATATCTCGTGCCTTGTTACATACAGAGTCTTGATATTTTACACATAGATACTGGAGTCTTCTCATCAAGACCTTTCATTTTGGGGGCCATGGCCTTTGACCTAGTGACATTGACCTTGAAGTTTGACCTACTTTTCAAAAAAATATTAACCTCGCCTATATCTATGTTAATTGTTCTATAGATAACTGTTCGAATTGCTACAGCCATGTTTGGTTATTGCAGCCTACAGACCAGTTAGTATAGATGTATTTGAGTCCAGGTTATTTTGGGTGTCCCGGGACGATGGGTCTGCATATGCTATAAACAAGTTTGGCCTTGATAATGAGACTATCCTACAAACAGGGCTTCTCTCTCCAAACAGTGTACGAGTGTTTCATGAACTGAGAGTAGACCTACACAGTAAGTATCTACCTCTTAATCATGAAGCCGATGCTCTACCTCTCGACCACAGTGTCTGTGGTCGAGATGTAGAGCGTCACCTTCACGATCAAGAAGTCCTGAGTTTGATCACTGGTAGTGGAGATTGTTCTTTGCTTCTCATTTGACCTCATATTCGGCATGAGTTTTGATGAAATTCCCAGTAAGCACTATCAAGAGGGAATTAGAAAATTTTCTAGCTCTCATCCCATCTGATGTAGAGTAAATAGGTTTAAACTAACAGTAAGTATCATGCCAGAGCACCAACAACATAAGGATTTGGATTTAAGATAAAAAGAACTTATTATATAATAACCACCTATGTTGTTCTTCTGTATCCTATTTAACTTTTCCACAAACAAAGCCTGGATTAGGAAGAAAGGAAATATTGCAGTGCACTATGTATAAATTCACTCTTTGACTCCCCTAAAGAAAAAAATTGGGAAAACATTGTAGGCCAGTCACTTTAGCATTTAGGGTACCACTAATTCTAACAGAAATAATTTTGTAACTGAACGAAAGTCTTTTATATCATGGTCAACATATCAAAAGTCCTCAGAGCAAATCTGGGGGGAAATGGTGTTAAATCACGCTAAAGGATGCCTTGATATGATCGTAATACACTGGTCTATCCTAACCACCATACATTTTCTCGAGTACCGCATGCTTCTCTTACACTATACTTTTCACATATCATTTTTAATTTGAATGAATTTTATATGAAAATTAAAAATTGTATTCATTATAAATAAAAATTTAAAAGGATAAATATGACGAATAAGTAAAAATAATTTCGCTTTAAAATAAAGTTATCTGCGATCGATTTTTAAAATACGGAAGCTCAATGTGACTATACTAATATTACATCTGTCAGATATAGATTATTCAGATCGGAATTACACAATTTGCGAGTAAATCATCCTTTACTCGTCCCCAACCACTTGGTTTGAAGTCCACACATACTTTTTGTTATTATACGCCCGAAGGGCCGTGTTATGTTACCGCCCCCGGTCGTCTGTCTGTCCGTATGTCCGTCCGTCCGTTCGTTAGCAATTTCTTGTGTGCAAAACTTCTCCTACAGTTTTGATCGGAATTTGATCAAACTTGCCATAATGAATCTCCATGGTGTCTAGTTGTGCACACCGCTTACGGAATTCAAATAACTCTTTCCGTTCTTGAATTATCTTCCCTTGAATAAAGAAAATGCCCATTTTATAGTGTGCGCATTGTGTGCGCAACTCCTCCTACAGTTTTGATCAGAATCTTATCAAACTAGCCACAATGAATTTCCATGGTTTCTAGTTGAACATACCGCTTACGGAATTTAGATAACTTTTTTCGTTTCTGAATTATCTGCCCTTAAATGTATGGAAAATTGTCCATTTTCTCAAAAATGCCCATTTTCTCGTGTGCGCAACTCCTACAGATTCAACCCGAATTCAATCAAACTAGCCACAATGAATTTCCATGGTGTAAAGTTATACACAGCGCTAATAGAATTTAGATAACTGTTTTCATTTCTGAATTATTTGCCCTTGAATTTAAGGGAAAATGCCTTTGTCCTTAAAAATGCACATTTTCTCGTATCGCAATTCCTACAGTTTCGAACAGAATTCAATCAAACTAGCCACAATGAATCTCTATGGTGCCTGGGTGTGGAAGCATAATTTGGATAACTTCTCATGTTTGAATTATCTGCCCTTGAATTGAAAAGAATGGCCAATCTTACTGACTAGCCCCTCTCGTGCGTATATGCGCCGCTCTGCGAAGCTCTTGTCAAATATCGAGGTAAAGGACGAAAATAATTATAATGGATATCTTAACATTTTCTCTCGATAATTCCTTATTTTATATATTGTGCGTTTTATTCTTTCAGTTACTTTGATATCTTTTTGCATCTCTTTATCTCGTGTCGGTCTGAAAGGAAGGGTGCCAATAAGGCCGTTTTCGTGACCTAGTCCAAATTTCTTCCTTTCTACTAGTATACACTTAACCGCTAACATGTTGACCATATGCAAGCAAAGTATCCACGAAGCATTGGCTTTGAAAATTCATTAAATCAAAATGAGGGGGGTAACTCACCCGCTATGCCATTAGGTGGTAATCAATTTCAAATGCAGTTTTACTTAACTTTCAAAATTCTAAAACTGGTTATGAGAGAAAAGGGATGATAAGCAGGGTTATGACTTTTTCTGATTTTTAACGGTACTAACTTTAGGAAAAATCAACAGATACATAACCATAATTCGTAAAATTATAATTTTCATAAAGGCTCCACATTTGTACAAGTTAAAAGTCTTCCGCCAACCGAAGCTGCTGCCAAATACCACAGTTTTAGAGCCTATCTTCAAGTCCAAACGTGGGTAGGAAACACTATAGAACCAACTGAATGGGACTGGAACAAAAGCAACAACAAATTAAATCCAGTTAAAACACACTTGTCTGCTTCATTCGAACGCCTGTTCAAAATGATTAGATGAAATTGCAAACTAAATTGTGATTCCAAAAGGTGCACATGTGAAAATATGGTCTGTCCTGTTCAGCGGGTCGTGGAGAGTGTCGTGGTGTAAGCTGCACTAATGTGCTCTTAATTAATGAAGATCATTTAATACAAACACACTGTAGATCTAGATCAAGATCAGGCTGTGTGTACGCACTGTCAGATCACAAAGCCCGTTGTTCCTATATCATTTTTTCGTGTCCTATACCGTCTTTTATATTGTCGACCTTGATCAGACATTACTGAGGCACAATTCGATCTACATATTCGATAGTCTGAAAGATTAAAACGGTCGCTTATCCAGATCTGCACCAACACACAGACACTCAAATATATTTAAAAATGCAGTTTTTGTCTTTGGGGTAGATACAACATCAAGTATTAGATATACTTACTATTTTGTCTTACATAACCTTGAATTGCACATAATTTGAAAACATACAAACGATTTTATTATTATTATTTATTATTATTATTATGACTCGGAATCCAATACAAAGTGATAGAAATTAATTTTGTGCTAAAATAGACTCGGTTTACCGTTGATTCAAGCCGTAGTTACGAGATTTTATAACAACACCTACGAGATTCTATTGCTTGTCTGAAATTACATCACGGTTAATTGGATAAAATTATTCCTTATATGCATTATTTGCCGGTGGCTTTCTAAATAGCAAAAATCAATCAGTGATGAAAAACAGTCATTGATTTGACGTCTGTGAAGAAGATCGAATCGTAAAATAAACTACAAAAGATGAAAGTGATGACAATCAGATTTTTATCCTTTTGTATCAATATTTTCTTTGCTATAACGTACACGAATCCGATGTTTTTGCAAATTGTTTTTGTCGTCTGCAGCAGCTTTAGAATGGGAAGTCTAATATTTACGTTCAGATGTCGCTTTAAATGTATTTGATAAGTTAACCTTAGTAAATGAGTGGTTGGGTTAATTTCACATGCAAATTCATTTTCCATGTCTAATTGAAATAAAGAGAATATCAAAGTCTGTGTTTTTTTTTACTTTATAAACCCCTAATATTACGTTATCTATAATATCTTTCATCCGCAATAACATATTTGGTTTTAAAAGATGGGTTTCTAAGCCTACACGGAAAAACATTCTTTTGGCTTGCCTTGTAGGGGTCTCTTCGTTAGATCGATATTTTTCATATTTCCCCTCGAGTAACATTTGAGGACTTTTTTTCTGGAATGAGTAGATGGTTGTAGATCATAAAAATGTTGGTTTCATTTCTGTTAGAATTAGTGGTGGGTTGGGCCTATTTTTCGGCTAAAGTGACTGGCCTATTGTGGAAAATGAAGATTTCCCACAATGTTTTCTTTCCCAAAAGACCAAAATATTTTAAATTCCATTCACTTGAAATTGTCGTCTGCAACATCTTTGAATTTGGACCAGTCTAGAATTTTGTTGTCTGGTAATGGGTTAATTATGTCAGCATAAAATGATGACATTGTTTCAGTTTGGAATTCAAAAATTTCAAAGTAATCTAGTAACATTGTTGACAAATTTTTGCATGATTTTCAGTAAAGCTTAGATGCCTTACAAAGGTCAGAAATGTAGCCATCTATGTTTGTTGGTTCCTGATGCTTATAAATGTGAATGTCCTGATAATACAAAGTTAATTATCGATAATGAGTTTGTTAAAAATTCACCATAAACATATCAATGGTTTTCAACAAAAACCTTGTAACTGCAGCTTATCTTAAGCTGCAGTTACAAGGTTTTTGTTGAAAAGTGATCATTTTAAAGTTTTGTATTATTTTCAGTAAAGCCAAGATGTCCCACAAAAGGTCAGAAATGTAGTCACCTTTGCTTGTTGATACCTGATGGTTATAAATGTGCCTGTCCTGATAATACAAAGTTTACCATCGATAATGAGTTTGTTTGTGATGCAGGTGGGTGGTTATTACAGTAAAATTGTTGAACCTATTCCCATGTTATGATGATTTCGGTTGTCCTATAAGATAAAAGGTATAGGAAACATTGTGGCAAATGAAGAAATTGCTTGTGAGAAGCAATTTCTTGATTTCTCACAATGTTTTCTTTCCAGATAGACATAGAAATGTAAAAGTTTCATTCTCTTGAAGTTGTTCTTGTCAATATCTTTGAATATGGATCAGTCTGAATTTTTGCCCTCTGGTGATGGGTTAAATAGTAAATCTTACTTAAGCAGGAATTGTAAGATGATCAGTCTTCAACTGACTGTCAGTCTGTCTGTCCACAGATTCTTTAAAAATATATTACCTAAATAAGAAGGCAAATGATGAAAGGAATGTTTCCGTAACAAATATTTTGTTTACTTTTCAAAGGAATTAAATTCTGTCAAGATTAAATTTGTATGAATTTAAATAAGATAGACATTTACAATAATAGTGAATTTTGTAATTTAACTTTAAAGTTTTTAACAGTGCTGGGCTGCGGCCATAGCACAGTAGGTAGCGCATCAGACTCTCATGCACAAATTCCAGGGTTTGTTCCCTGACTATGGCAAATATCCTTTCTGACTAAATTATCACCCAGCAACGGTTTGATCATCGTTAACCTAAGTGGACTAGGAGCTGGAGGCTCCATAAGGATATTGTGGTAGTACTGGTATGAGTAAAGACAGGAATCCATGGTTAGGTACTCCAGCTCCCTCCATATGGCTGTAGTAGTTAAAAAGGCATTAACCATTCCCAAACGACAAAATTTCAGGGTGCTACAATTTGAAAGATGCTTCAGACGACAAAATTAAGATTGAAAACCATTGGATTTGTGTAAAATATAGCATAGTAAATATTGAGGCAAAAGTAGAAACTGCTGGTTATCAGCAGTTTCATCTTTTGCCTCAATGTTTTCCCAAGCCTGTTCTGTCAGGGACGTCAAAACCAGGTCTTGTTAAACCTGAATCAATCTTACAATGTTATTTTTCACAGCATATGAGATACCAAAACCCACACCAATGACCTGTGGCTGTTTACATGATGGAGAATGTATCAAAACAGACAATGGAACATTCATCTGTAGATGTTTGTCAGGTATGTATTTACTTACTTTAAATTCTTGTATAGATCTAGTTCTTAATTCCTGCTGAGGGTTGACACACATTGATATTATCTTCCAGTGTCCATTCTTACATACTTAGATATATTGTGACTGTGGAAGTCATGGTTTTCATAACCTGAATGAAAATTTAATGATCATGATATCTGTTGGAGAATTGTAGAACTTGATGACGGTTCAATCTATTACCAGACAGCAAAATTTTAGACTCGATTCAAATCTCCTTTTATCTTATCAGGTTACAGTGGACCATATTGTGAACATGTAGAACCAAGAAAGCTAGCGTATGTAGTACATAAAGAAAGTAAGTTTTTGTTTACATGGTGGATAATCACGTGATAGAACAATTTCAGAAAATTTTCAATAAGTTTGTTAATACGGTTACAATTTGAATTTGGCTTGAAGCAGAGAAAGTGGACAGACATCAAGCATTTGATAGATGTTGTGGATTTATGAATAATCAGCTGATAAAATAGTTATTGAAGATCAACCAATATTTTGGTTGATCTTAGATAACTTTTTTATCAGTTGATTTCTCAAAAAACCTTAACGCCCAGCTCATTGTTGGCATTTTCCCACTTTCTCTGAATTTCTAACCGAATTCAAATTGGTTGAGTATTAAGAAAAATATTGGTGATTCTCTGAAATTCTGAGTCAAGAAATAAACTACCGTGCTTTTGTTAAGTTCAGAAAAATGTTTTGGAAGAGCTATTGTCATACCATTGAATGTTGGCATAACTTGTGTCCACAAAAACTTAAATCTGGCTCATATCTTGTGTGTACTGTTAGAGATAGAGCTTTGATATTTTATAAGTAGATAACTCCTGTAAAGACCTTTTCTTTGGGATCATGGCCTTCTTTTCAAAAACTTTAATACATGCTATATCTTAAATTATACTATCAAGAAGATAGAACCTTCATGTTTCATGCTTGGTTTCCTTTTGCCAAAACCTATCATCTGGTTTCATCATTACCTTTGACCATGGACTAATTATCAAGTATTTTTTCAATAACTGTCTTTAAAATAATCCTTTCCCATTTCCCTTTTAGTACTCATTTTATCTTTCAGATATGGTAGCTATCCTGATATCCTCTTCAGTATTATTTGCCCTTGTGTTAGCCTTGATATTATTCATCTTCATCTTCTTTAGGAAGAAATGGTGAGTATACACTCTGATGTAACCTTATCTAAAATGGCAAAAATTAAAATTTCCAAGTATGTTGTAGACAACCATATTCTTTAAGTGAATGAAATTTTACTTTTTAGCTCGCCCGGGACGATAGTCTTGGAAGAGCTATTGTCATACCCCAGGATGTCCGTGACGGCGTCAGCGTCCGCAAAACTTTAACCTGGCCCATATCTAATGCCCTATTAGAGATACAGCCTTCATATTTCACATGTGGGTACCTCTAACCGAAACCTTTAATTTGAGACCATGACCTTTGACCTTGTGACCTTGGAGTTTGACCCACTTTTTGACTGTTTTAAAAAACTTTAACCTGGCCTATATCTCATGCCCTATTACAGCTACAGCCTTCATATTTCACATGTGGATACCTCTTACCAAGACCTTTCATTTGAGACCATGACCTTTGACCTTGTGACCTTGACCTTTGTGTTTGACCTACTTTTAAAAAACTTTAACCTGGCCTAAAAAAACTTTAACCTGGCCTATATCTTATGCCCTATTACACATACAGCCTTGATATTTCACATATGGACACCTACCAACACTGTTCACATTTGACCATGACCTTGGATCTTGTGACCTTGACCTTGAAGTTTGACCTACTTGTAAAAAACTTTAAGCTGGCCTATATCGCATGTCCTTTTACCCATACAGCCTTGATATTTCACACAATGACACCTCCTACAAACATGGTTCACATTTGACCATGACTTGTGACCTTGGAGTTTGACCTACTTTTACAAAAACTTTAACCTGGCCTTTATCTCATGTCCTTTTACACCTACAGCCTTGATATTTCACACATGGACACCTCCAACCAACACGGTTCGCATATGGTTATGACCTTGGACTTTGTGACCTTGACCTTTGAGTTTGACCTACTTTAAAAAAAAACTTTAACCTGGCTTATATCGCATGTACTTTTACCCATACAGCCTCTATATTTTACACAATGACCTCTCCTACCAACACCGTTCACATTTGACCATGACCTTGACCTTTCGACCTTGACCTTGGAGTTTGACCTACTTTTAAAAAACTCTAACCTTGCCTATATCACATGTCCTTTTACACCTACAGCCTTTATATTTCACATTATGGACACCTCCTACCAACACCGTTCACAGTTTTTAGCTCCACTGGCCTTTCAGGCCAGCGGGCTGCTGTCATGGCGTTGTGTCCGTCGTGCGTTTGTCCGTCCGGTCGTCAACTTTTTCTTTAAAAGTCTTCTTCTCAGAAACTACTGGATGGATTTCAATCAAACTTCACAGGAATGATCCTTGGGTGACCCTCTCTCAGATTCCTCGAAATATTTCAGATTGAACAAGAAAGTCTGGAGTTATCTGCCCTTGAATATCAAAATGTCCGTTTTGGCTTTTTATCACTCTAGCAACAACAAATATTGACCAATCAATAGAAAATTTGGACAGAATGTTGGTGAATGGTAGACCTTGCATGACTGTATATTTCAGTTTGATCGGAATTTCACTGCCTGAGTTAAGAGCTCATTTATATGGCATAAACTCAGCCAGGTAATGAGTAAAGTGTGAAATGGGTGGAAGGGTTACTGATTGCTGTATATAATTATCTCTTAGACAGGGCTACAGATAAGTGGGGGTGAAGACATTACAACTTCATTACTTTAATTCCAAACTCTATGTTGTGGGTACTCATTTGAATTGTCTCGACAAGATGATACAAATGAGTACCCACAACATAGAGTTTGATGAACAATAAGAGAATTATTGCAGTTTGACAAGTCATCACTCCCTCTTATCTGGAGCTCTGCTTAGAGGTTGTTAAGTTACAAGTTAACCCATTACCAGAGGGCAAAATTTTAGGCTAGTCTAAATTCTAAGACCTTGCAGACTACAATTTTAGGTTAATTTTTGGTCTCTTGTAGAAGTTAACATTGTGGAAAATGAAGAAAGTGATAGTCACATGCAATTTCTTCATTTTGCACAATGTTTTCGAATGATCTTTGTGTGGAATTGGGTTAAACTAGCTATAGATAGTTTCAATTGATCATTGAGCAATTTTATGGACTATGTATCTGTTTAGATTGCCAGTATCATCCTAAGCTGGAATTTCCACTCTTTCCTTTACTTTCTTCTTGTTTTAGAGTCACTGTGTGGTAATGAGTTAAGGGTATACTTAGAAGTGCACACTGTGTGTTCCCAAATGTGTTAACTAAATTAAAGAGTGGGTCATAGTGAAGCGTTAACCCATTAGCAGATGGCAAATTTTTAGACTGGGTAAATTCAAAGACCTTAACAGTGAATGGAATTTCACCCTTTCCCAAATTGCAAAACATTTATTAGAAATATGGTATATTTAGGAAGATCTACAGTTCATGAGTAAATTTAGATCTTGGCACAAGGAAGATTTTCATTACTAGTATCGCCGAGCCCGGATAGCTCAGTCGGTTACGTCGAAGTCTGTCAATCCATGGGTCTCGAGTTCGAACCCCGGCTCGGCCAGTATCCATTCTGACATTTGACAAAAGTCATTTGTCTCTAACCAATGGGTGTGAATCATTTATGTGAGAGAGCAGCTGGAGGCTCGGTTTGGATATTGTGGTTGTACTGGTGTGAGAAATACCAGGAACTCAACGGCATAAAATCTAAACTGGAATTATCTCCCATTTCATTTAACCCTTTCCGAAATGGCAATTATCTGGTTAGAAACGTAGGATATTAAGGAGTAATTGATAAACAAATTTAGATCTGTTTGGAAGAAGGAAAATATTCATTGCTAATATTGACCTAAGCTGGAATTTCCTTCAACCCTTTCCCAAGTAGCACACATTTAATTTTACATTCTTCTTGCTCTAAGAACCACAGGTATTGAACATTCTAATCAAAATTTGGATTAAATATTAAATGAAGCTCAGGCCTGTGGAGCGACTCAAGACCTTCAGGTCTTTCTAGTTTGACCATGACTTTGGACCTGGTGACGTTGACCTTAAAGTTTGACCTGCTTTTAAAAAACTTTAACCTGGCATATATCTCATGTCCTTTTACCCATACAGCCTTGATATTTCACACAATGACACCTCCTACCAACATGGTTCACATTCGACCATGACCTTGGACCCTGTGACCTTGACCTTGGAGCTTGAACTTGGAGCTTGACCTACTTTAAAAAAAAATTATGTTGGACCATGACCTTTTTACCTTGACATAGGAAATGACTTTTCTTTGTGACAAGTTCTCGTTAGGGCTAGCTTTATTGTCCGCGGACAATTCTTGTTAGCGAGCCGGGACTTTATGTCAGAGGAGCTAATGTCACAGCCCTAGTGTTGGCGTCAGCGTCTTCAAAAACTTTAACCTGGTCTATATCTCTGGCACTATTACAGATAGAGCCTTGATATTTTCATGTATGGATACCTCATGCCTTGACCTTAGACCTAGTGACCTTGACCTTGGACTCCTTCTTTGCGACAAGCTCTCATATAGGGAAGCTAAGTTATCCATGGATAACTCTTGTTAGTCTTTTTGGTTGTTACAGATCCAGGATTTTTGTGAAGGGAGGTTCAAACATTCAAATAGAGTGGTTTGTTTTCTTAGTGTTACACAATTTTGACTGAATTTCTACATGAAAGTGAAATAATCGGGCTACAGAAGGTGGTTGGTTTGAACTCTCTGAACTCCCTCTGGATCTGTCACTGGAGTTCCATTCTCTTTACCCCTTTCCCAAACAACGAGATTTTGGGGTGATCAAATATAAGAGCTGCTGTAGATGACAAAATACACATGAACATTGATAAAATGTATGCACAATACAGTCAAGGAAATATTGAGGCAAAAAGGAGAAAGTGCTGTGCTGATTGTCAGCACTTTCTTCTTTTGCCTCAATGTTTTCCCAGGCCTCTTCTATTGAGGACATCAATACCAGGTCTTGTTTGGGAAAGGGTTAAGCAGGTTCCTTTTAGATAAATTTTAGCATAAAGCTGATGTATATTGAATTAGAATTCTCTTGAATTGGGAATTTATTAGAAACTAAAGTCTGCAGGGCAATTCTCTGCTTTTCAACGAAAACCTCGTAACTGCAGCTTAAAATAAGCTGTAGTTACGATTTTTTTTTCGTTGAAAAGAGACGAATTGTAATTCCTATTTTTAGCTCCACTGGCCGACAGGCCAGCGGGCTATTGTCATGGCGGTGTGTCTGTCGTGCGTGCGTCCGTGTGTCCATCCGTAAACTTTTTTTTTAAAAATCTTCTTCTCAGAAACTACCAGATGGATTTCAATCAAACTTCACAAGAATGATCCTTGGGTGACCTTCTCTCAGATTCCTTCAAAGAATTTGGATTGAATCAGAATAACATGAGTTATCTGCCCTTGAATGTCAAAAATAGCTGGTTTTGACTTTAAATTTACTCTAAAATCCACAAATATCAACCAATGAAAACAAAACTAGAACAGAATGTTGGTGACTATAAGATCTTGCCTTGGTATTATTTTCAGTTCGATCTTAATTTTACATCATGAGTTATGTGCCCTTGAAATTGACAACATTGCCCTTTTCGGCTCTATTTTGACTTTGTTTTCACTCTAGCAAATACAAATATTGACCAATCTAGTCAATAATTGTACAGAATGTTGATGACCATAAGATCTTGCCTTGGTATAATTTTCAGCTTGATTTGAATTTAACATTATGAGTTATGTGCCCTTGATATTAACAAAATCACATTTTCGGCTCTATTTTGACATTGCTTTCACTCTAGCAACTACAAATATTGACCAATCAAGACAAAACTTGTACAGAATGTTGGTGACTATAAGATCTTGCCTTGGTTTAATTTTCAGCTTGATCTTAATTTTACATCATGAGTTATGTGCCCTTGAAATTGACAAAATTGCCATTTTCGACTCTATTTTGACTTTGTTTTCACTCTAGCAACTACAAATATAGACCAATCAAGACAAAACAGAATGTTGGTGACTATAAGATCTTGCCGTGGTGTAATTTTCAGCTTGATCTGAATTTTATATGAGTTATGTGCCCTTGTTATTGACAAAATTGCCATTTTCGGCTTTATTTTCTCTTTTACAACAGTTAGTATTAACTAATCAATACAGAATTTTCACAGAAATCTTACTGACCATACGATCTTACTTGCCTGTAATTTTCAGCTTGGTCATGCATTTACTTGTTTGCGCAGCCTGAACCTTTGAAATTGTATTCAACAAGACAAACAATCAGGCCTGTGGAGCACGTCCAGACCGCCAGGGCTGTCTAGTTTACCATAGGAGATGTTTTGATAAGACTAAATCTGGTGGGAAGATGATATATTATACATGCAGTGATGGTGTAGATCTGATTTCTTCTCAATTGTTGTGCACAAACTTTTGAAATAAACTTACTGAAATGTCTCTTTAATTGGCAATTTGTTAGTCCGAAATGGTTAATATGACTATTTTCACTACAGGAGATGCTTTGGTAAAACTAAGTCTTGTGGGAAGGTTGTATATACAGGGAATGATGCTGTAGAAATACCTCAACAATCTCAACATTCCAGGGTAAGTTCTTATCAAACTGTTTTACTGTTTCCAAATTGGCAAAAATTAGTAATGAATGAATTGGCAAAAAATAGAATTGAATTTATAGGTGATGTAAACATTTAAGAAATGTTTCCCTGTGCAGATAGAAACTTTGGATGCTATAGCCATGTATGTGGTACTTTGCTTATTTAAGGAGGCAAATGATGGTTCTACACATTTTAACTTATGTGATTTAATGTGCTCAAGGTGAGCTATTGTGGTCGCTCAGCATCTGCTGTCCGTCTGTCTGTCTGTCCTTTCACAATTTATTTAAATATCCGTCCTCTCCTAACAATTAGTGCATCTGGCAGCCACAGTACTTTGTCTTTCAATTTTCATGTTCAGATTTTATGGCAATGTATATCATGATTATACTTTTTGAGATCTCGAAGCAGTGTTCCTTTTGTTTCAGCCGCAGGTAACTAAAGAAGGTGACTCCACCAACTTCTCAAATCCTGTTTACGAGACATTCCAGGGTCAGGATCCTGATATTTCTATAGGTGGGATACAAGAGACCAGTATATCAGAACCTGTTGTAACAGATACTAATGTAGATAAATTGGCTTGTGATACAGTATTACATTCCAGTCTGTAAGTTTTTAGCTCCACTGGCCTTTCAGGCCAGCGGGCTATTGTCATGGCGGTGTGTCCGTCGTGCGTCAGTGCGTGCGTCCATGCGTCCGTAAACTTTTTCTTTAAAAATCTTCTTCTCAGAAACTACTGGATGGATTTCAACCAAACTTCTCAGGAATGATCCTTGGGTGACCCTTTCTCAGATTCCTTTAAAGAATTTTGATCGAACCAGAATAAGCTGAGTTATCTGCCCTTGAATGTCAAAAATAGCTGGTTTTGACTTTGTTTTTGCTCTAAAATCTACAAATATCAACCAATCAAGACAAAACTTGGACAGAATATATATAAACATAATATCCTGCCTGTGTCTAATTTTCAGCTTGATCTGAATTTTACATCATGAGTTATGTGCCCTTGAAATTGACAAAATTGTTATTTTCGGCTCTATTTTGACATGTTTTCACTCTAGCAACTACAAATATTGACAAATCTTGAGAAAACTTTAACAAAATGTTGGTGACTATAAGATCTTGCTTTGATGTAATTTTCAGCTTGATCTGAATTTTACATCATGAGTTATGTGCCCTTGAAATTGACAAAATTACCATTTTCGGCTCTATTTTTACTTTGTTTTCACTCTAGCAACTACGAATACTGATTAATCAAGACAAAACTTGTAGAGAATATTGGTGACCATAAGATCTTGCCTTTGTATAACTTTCAGCTTGATCTGAATTTTATATCATGAGTTATGTGCCCTTGAAATTGACAAAATTACCATTTTCGGCTCTATTTTGACTTTGTTTTCACTCTAGCAACTACAAATACTGATTAATCAAGACAAAACTTGTAAAGAATATTGGTGACCATAAGATCTTGCCTTGGTATAATTTTCATCTTGATCTGAATTTTATATCATGAGTTATAAGCACTTGAAATTGACAAAATTGCCATTTTCGGCTCTATTTTGACTTTGATTTCACTCTAGCATCTACAAATATGGACTAATCAAAACAAAACTAGAACAGAATGTTGGTGACGATTAGATATTGCCTTTGTGTAATTTTCAGCTTGAACCATACGAAATTCAGGCCTGTGGAGCGACTCAAGACCTTCAGGTCTTTCTAGTTAATTTTGCAAACTTATTTTTATGCCCCACAAGGACAGATCTAAAAAGGGGGATTGTTTCCCCCTTGGTGTTGGCCGAAAATTAAATTGTGACTATATAACCTTAAAGGGACATTTCATTCCAATTTCAATTTTTTAAAGTATGTCTTGATGCCAAGATTGGTTATTCTAATGAGTATAAATAATATTAGTTTTTTTAAGTTGTTGCCAATAAGCGAGAAACACGCATTTAAAGTTGAGACATAATCGATAAATTGCATATAAATCCGAACTGTTGTCCACAACAATTTGTTCAATTTTAACACAAAAATATAGATTTCTCGTAAACGGTGCAATATTTTGGCTTGAAATTTTCAGAATTTTCATAAGGAAATATACTCTTTCAGATAAAAATAAAAGTAAAATTTATGACAAAAAATTCTGAAATGTCACTTTAATATATTGTCATTGGATATGGAAAACTTAGTATCTCGATTTTGGAAATTTTAATGGGGAAGGAAAAAAGTGTAATAACTTTTCCCAAAGTGAAATGTTTTACTTGAAATTTGGACATATTGTTAACAAATAATGTGTAATTAACACTGATCAGTAAAAATATCTCAAAACCTGCAAGAATTGTCTTAACTGGGCACACAAGTTTGTTCTTTGAAAGTCGCAAGAATTGACATATGAGATTTTGCATTTCCACCGACGATATGTCACATATTTAGCACATTTAAAGCCATCATTTAGGCTTGGACCCACCTGGAAAAAAATTCTGGGTTCATCCTTTCCCCTGTATTGAAAAATCTGTGGTATTCAGTGAAACATTGTTGTCACAATTTAACTGTTTAAATTTAATTCATTAATTGGTCGGTGTTTGCGAGTGTTGTAGTGCGAGACCTATATCTTATTAACCCATTACCACACAGTTACACCTTTGGACGCCTTACAAGATAATGGCTTGGAAAACATTGTGGAAAATGAAGAAATTGCTTGTCACAAGCAATGTCTTCATTTCTCACAATATTTTCTATGCAAAGAGACCAAAAATGTACAATTTCATTCAATTTAAATTGTCGTCTGCAAAATCTTTGAATTTGGAACAGTCTACAATTTTGCCGTTTGGTAATGGGTTAAGGCATGCAAGTCTAGTCCTGTAACTTTTTGGTAAACACCAGTAATTGGGCCATCAATACTTTACTGATCCACAGCTAGATTAGCTTAACTCTTTCCCAAACGACAAAATTTTAGGGTGATTAACTTCAAAAATGCCACAACTGACAAAATGGGTGTCCTTGAAAATATGATTTGTGTAAAATATGGCACAGAAAATATTGAGACAAAAGGAGAAACTGCTGGTTATCAGCAGTTTCTTCTTTTGTTTCAATGTTTCCCAAGCCTTTTCTATTAGGGACGTCAAAACCAGGTCTTCTTTGGGAAAGGGTTAATAATGGTAAAGTGGCTGTGTGTGTTGACCCAAAAATGCAAAATATTAAGTCTTGTAGGTCACATAATGAAACTTACATACCCCAATTTTGAAAAATATTTCAATTATGCTGGACATTTTCAGTAATATTTCAGTAACTTGCAGTCTATGTTATAGTGTCTGTGTTAAGGTTTAAAGTGAAGGTTGTCTCCCAATCTAATTTTTAGCTCCACTGGCCGAAGGCCAGCGGGGCTTATGTCATGGCCCTGTGTACCTTGTGCGTCCGTGCGTGCGTGCGTAAACAATTTTCAAACATCTTCTTCTCCAAAACTACTGGACCAATTTCAACCAAACTTCACAGGAATCATCCTTGCATGAATCTCAACCAAATTCCTTCAAAAGAATAAAATCTGTGCAGAACTTGAATTTTAATTAATGTAATTTTACCCCCCAAATTCAATTTGGGGGGGGGGGGGGGGGTATATAGGAGTCAGCTTGTCTGTTGGTCTGTCTGTTGGTCGGTCTGTTGTTCTATCTGTTGGTCGGTCTGTTGGTCCATCTGTTGGTTTTTCTTCAAAAATCTTCTCCTCAACCATTGGTCAGATTCTTACCAAACTTGGCAGGAATGTTCCTTGGGTGTCCCTTTTCAAAACTTGTTCGTGAAATTTTGATTTGTCAAAAATTGTGGGTGTGGCAGGGCGGGGCTTATCGAACTTAGAGAAATCATGTGAAAAATCTTTAAAAATCAATTATCAGGCCAATTTGAACCAAACTTGGCAGGAATGACCCTTGAGTGATTGTATTCAATGTATGCTCATGATTTTTAGCTCGCCCGGGACGATAGTCTCGGAAGAGCTATTGTCATACCCCCGGATGTCGGCGTCGGCGTCGGCGTCAGCGTCGGCGTCGGCGTCAGCGTCTGCAAAAACTTTAACCTGGCCCATATCTCATGCCCTGTTAGAGATAAAGCCTTCATATTTCACCTGTGGGTACCTCTAACCAAGACCTTTAATTTGAGACCATGACCTTTGACCTTGCGACCTTGACCTTGGAGTTTGACCCACTTTTTGACCATTTTAAAAAACTTTAACCTGGCCTATATCTCATGCCATATTACACCTACAGCCTTCATATCTCACATGTGGATACCTCTCACCAAGACCTTTCATTTGAGACCATGACCTTTGACCTTGTGACCTTGACCTTGGAGTTTGACCTACTTTTAAAAACTTTAACCTGGCCTAAAAAAAACTTTAACCTGGCCTATATCTTATGCCCTATTGCACATACAGCCTTGATATTTCACATATGGACACCTCCTACCAACACCATTCACATTTGACCATGACCTTTGACCTCATGACCTTGACCTTGGAGTTTGACCTACTTTTAAAAAACTTTAACCTGGCCTATATCTCATGTCTTTTTACACCTACAGCCTTGATATTTCACGTATGGACACCTCCTACCAACACCATTCACATTTGACCATGACCTTGGACCTTGTGACCTTGACCTTGGAGTTTGACCTACTTTTAAAAAACTTTAACCTGGCCTATATTTCATGTCCTTTTACACCTACAGCCTTGATATTTCACACATGGACACCTCCTACCAACATGATTCACATTTGACCATGACCATGGACCTTGTGACCTTGACCTTGGAGTTTGACCTACTTTCAAAAAAACTTTAACATTGCCTATAGCTCATGTCCTTTTACACCTACAGCCTTCATATTTCACATATGGACACCTCCGACCAAGACCTTTCATATTTGACCATGACCTTGGACCTGGTGACCTTGACCTTGAAGTTTGACCTACTTTTAAAAAACTTTAACCTGGCCTTTATCTCATGTCCTTTTACACCTACAGCCTTGATATTTCACACAATGACACCTCCTACCAACACTTTTCACATTTGACCATGACCTTGGACCTGGTGACCTTGACCTTGGAGTTTGACCTACTTTTAAAAAACTTTCACCTGGCCTATATCTCATGTCCTTTTGCACCTACAGCCTTGATAATTCACACATGGACACCTACCAACACGGTTCACATTTGACGGTGACCTTGTACCTTGACCTTGGAGTTTGACCTACTTTCAAAAAACTTTAACTTGGCCTATAACTCATGTCCTTTTACACCTACAGCCTTGATATTTCACACACGGACACCTCATTCCAACACAGTTCACATTTGACCATGACCTGTGACCTTGTGACCTTGACCATGGAGCTTGACCTACTTTTACAAAATTTCATTTTTGGCCATGACCTTTTTACCTTGACCTAGGAAATGACTTTTCTTTGTGACAAGCTCTCGTTTGGGCGAGCTTTATTGTCCGCGGACAATTCTTGTTTCATTCGCCAAAAAATGTGGGCGTGGCAGGGCGGGGCTTATCCGACTTCGAGAAATCGTTAGATAATTCTTCAAAAATCTTCTCCTCCTTAACCACTAGGCCAATTCTTACTAAACTTGACAGGAATGTTCCTTATGTGACCCTTTTCAAAACTTGTTCGTGAATTTTTGATTTGTCGAAAATTGTGGGTGTGGCAGGGCGGACCTTATCGGACTTGGAGAAATCATGTGAAAAATCTTTAAAAATCAATTATCAGGCCAATTTGAACCAAACTTGACAGGAATGACCCTTGAGTGATTGTATTCAAGGTATGCTCATGATTTTTTCATTCACCAAAAAATGTGGGCGTAGCAGGGCAGGGCTTATCAAACTTCGAGAAATCGTTAGATAATTCTTCAAAAATCTTCTTCTCCTTAACCACTCGGCCAATTCTTACTAAACTTGACAGGAATGTTCCTTATGTCACCCTTTTCAAAACTTGTTCGTGAATTTTTGATTTGTCAAAAATTGTGTGCGTGGCAGGGCGGGGCTTATCTGACTTAGAGAAATCATGTGAAAAATCTTTAAAAATCAATTATTTGGCCAATTTGAATCAAACTTGACAGGATTGACCCTTTAGTGATCGTATTCAATGTATGCTCATGATTTTTTCATTCGCCAAAAAATGTGGGCCTGGCAGGGCGGGGCTTGTCCGACTTTGAGAAATCGTTAGATAATTTTTGAAAAATTTTCGCCTCCCTAACCACTGGTCCAATTCTTACTAAACTTGGCAGGAATGTTCCTTTAGTGACCCTTTTCAAAACTTGTTTGTGAATTTTTGATTTGTCAAAAATTGTGGGCGTGGCAGGGCGAGGCTTATCGGACTTTGAGAAATCATGTGAAAAATCTTTAAAAATCAATCATTAGGCCAATTTGAAGCAAACTTGACAGGAATGACCCTTTAGTGATTGTATTCAATGTATGCTCATGATTTGTTGATTCACCAAAAAATGTGGGCGTGGCAAGGCGGGGCTTATCCAACTTTGAGAAATCGTTAGATAATTTTTCAAAAATTTTCTTTTCCTTAACCACTGGGCCAATTCTTACTAAACTTGGCAAGAATATTCCTTGGGTGACCATTTTCAAAACTTGTTGGTGAATTTTTGATTTGTCAAAAATTGTGGGCATGGCAGGACGGAGCTTATCGAACTTAGCGAAATCATGTGAAAATCTTTAAAAATCAATTATTGGACCATTTTGAACTAAAGTTGGTACTAATGGCCCTTGAGTGATTGTATTCAATGTATGTTCATGAATTTTTGATTCGTCAAAAAATGTGGATGTGGCAGGGTGGGGCTAATACGACTTCGAGAAATTGTCAGATAATTCTTCAAAAATCTTCTCCTTAACCTCTAAGCCAATTCTTACCAAACTTGGCAGGAATGTTCCTTGGGTGACTCTTTTCAAAACTTGATCATGAATTTCTGATCCAGTGTTTTGTTACCAAAATTAGCAGGAATGTTCATTTTCGTGACTTATTTCAAAATTTGTTAGTGAATTTTTGATTTGCAAAAACTGAGGTAATGGCAGGGCAGTGCTTAATAGACTTAACGAAATCATGAGAAAATTCTTTAAAAAAGCAATTATACGGTAAATTTGAACCAAATCTTACAGGAATGTACCTTGATTGACTTGTCTTCAATACATGGTTGTGAATTTTTGGTTTATTGAAAAATATCAGCATGGCAGGGCAGGACTTGGGTTTTGTTAAATGAGCTATGTCCTTTTGTTGAAAATTGGTATTTTTTGCAACATTTACATGTGTTGTTTGGTCTGTTGATTTTTTGTTAGCTCTATTTCCCAATTGAACAGCTCCCAGTTCAAATGAAATCAACTTCTCAAAATGCACAAAAACTGCGCTTTTGGGGGGTATGATCACTTTCAGTGATATTCAAGTTGAATTAATTTTCGAAAAATCTTTAAAAAATCTTCTTCTCCAAAACTACTGAACCAATTTCAACCAAACTTCACAGAAATCTTCCTTGCATCAATCTCTACCAAATTTGTTCAAAAGAATAAAATCTGTGCAGAACTTGAATTTTAATCAATTTAATTGATTTGAATTTTCGAAAAATCTTTAAAAATTCTTCTTCTCCAAAACTACTGGACCAATTTCAACCTAACTTCACAGAAATCTTCCTTGCATGAATCTCTACCAAATTCCTTCAAAAGAATGAAATCCGCGCAGATCTTGAATTTTAATTAATTTAATTGATTTAAATTTCGAAAAATCTTTAAAAAAATTCTTCTCCAAAACTACTGGACCAATTTCAACCAAACTTCACAGAAATCTTCCTTGTATGAATCTCTTCTTAATTCCTTCAAAAAGATAAATTCTGTGTAAAACTTGAATTTTAATTAATTTAATTTATTTAAATTTTCGAAAAATCTTTAAAAATTCTTCTTCTCCAAAACTACTGGACCAATTTCAACCAAACTTCACAGAAATCTTCCTTGCATGAATCTTTACCAAATTCCTTCAAAAGATTAAAATCCGCACAGAACTTTGATTTTAATTAATTTAATTGATTTAAATTTTCAAAAAATCTTTAAAAATTCTTCTTCTCTCCAAAACTACTGAACCGATTTCAACCAAACTTTACAGAAATGTTCCTTGCATGAATCTCTTCTTAACTCTTTCAAAAAAATAAATTTTGTGTAAAACTTAAATTTTGATTAATTAAATTAGATTAATTTTTTAAAAATTCTTCTTCTCTCCAAAACTATTGGACCAATTTTAATCAAACTTCACACAAATCTTCCTTGCATGAATCTCCTTTAAATTCCTTAAAAAAAATTCCGTGTAGAACTTAAATTTTAATAAATTTAATTAAATTGAATTTTCGAATAATTGTAAAACAATCTTCTTCTCCAAAACTACAGGACCAATTCCAACCAAACTTCACAGGAATCTTCCTTGCATGAATCTCTCCCACATTCCTTCACGATCGGATGAAAAGCTTGGCCGCTGTGTGCTAGGCTTATTTTTCGCTGTATGAAACAGTGTAATTTTAACAAAATTTTAAAAACATTTCTGCTCCTTAATTACTTATTGGATTTCATTCTGGTGTAGCATGAATCTTCTTTGGATAGACCTCTATTGTATCCCTTGAAGAAGTTCGTAGTCTAAATGTCTGAAAGCCAGTGGAGCGATACAGGGCCATCTTGGCCCTCTTGTTCAACTATGCATTAAGATATTGGGATTCTTCTGCAACTTATTTGAAATTTGATCAATATTTAATTTTTTAACCTTGGAGAATTATCTCAGTGCCTTTTGATTTCAGAAAAGACAATGATTGTACCTTAGAAGCCTCAAGTACAGTATGAAAGGATAATAGACCGACCACCAGAAACAGCCAGCTTTAGCCTTTCTCAATGACCTAATTTAACCCCTTCCCAAACGACAAACTTTTAGGGTGGTCAAATTAAAAAAAAACTTGCTACAAGCACTAGAATTAGTTTCTGTTTATTCCCATATAATGCGATGCATCACACAACTACGCAAACTTTCACTGAACCCATGCCTGAAATATCTAGCACGGGCTTTTTTAAGAGTCAGACTATTTGAAAGCTGCTGCAGACACAAAATGGATGCTGCAAAAGACTTTAGTACAATTTAGTAGATCTAGAGAAATATTGAGACACTAGCAGAAAATTATGTTGATCACCTTTTGCTTCTTTTGTCTGAATGTTTATCTACACATTTTGTATGATGAAAGTCAAAAGCAGGTTCAATGCCAAAATGTATTTTGTAGTAATCACTTTACTTGTATGTTAGATACACACAAGGAATGGGGCCCTTATGATATTTGATACTCTCCAGTTTCTTGATCATCCTATGGCTATGTGCCGTCTGATCAGGATCCAGTGTGCCCTTTTAAAGGTGTTATCCAAATGGTCTACATGATACAATTAGAGAAAAACAGGTATCTTGATCAGAAAGTGTGTGTATGCAGAATGATCTAATTCCAAGTTTGTTGTAATCTCAAATGTCATGAGGGCCCTTTTAAGAGGAAGTCGACGATATTGTTATAGTGAAAGCAACGAACAAATGTTAATATACCAAAGTTTGTTGTACATGTTAAACTTTGTAGAAAAAATAAAATATGGATAGTAAGTTTTCCTACTTTGAAATCTTTAAACATGTCATAGAATTTCCTGTAAGACAGAATTTTAGACAGTTACAATATGAAAGCACATGCATACGACGTCAAAAATGGGTTTGCACAAAGAAAATTCTGTGAGTATTATATAACATAAATGATGGGCAAAAGGAGATGGTAGTCAAAAGGAGAAAATGATGATTATCCATATTAGTTCATTGAACTCCTTTTGACCCTTCTTATGCTGTTCATATCATATTTCTGTTTTGACAAAAGCTTTGGCAGGCAATATAGACTAAGAACAGCCTGCAGATATGTACAGTCTGATCTTTGCCTGCAATGCCTGCTTTCTACTCAATTGTTGTTGCAAAAACGTTGATAAGCCCCGGTGAAAAACCTAATGTATAAAAGTCAAAATGCTCTTCTTCATTAACAATTACGGTGGAGAAGTCACGTGATAGAACAAGAACCATAACAATTGCAGAAAATCTTCAATAATTCTGTTAATATGTAACCGATTTGACATTGATTTAATTCAGGTCGTAATTTTTGAGGATGTGATGGATCTTTTAAGCAGCACGCATACGAGGGTTGTTTGATAAATTCGCGGAATTTGTTTCTCATTTTTAATTGGAAGTCCAAAAAGACGTCCAATTCTTATAACCACTTTTCGACAGGCGAAATGGGTTTTCATTACCAAAAAACCCTTTCTCCGACTCAATTGCCAGTTGACCAAAATTCAAAACAGATTTTGCGACCGTACAGGAAAACTGTCGTATCTTTTCCTGCCTTCTATGTGTTCTCTAACAAACACTATAAGATTCATTAGCCGATCCAATTCATGCCACGTCTTAACCAATTCTACGATCTTTTTTCGATTTAACCATTTTCTTGTAGTGATTTGACTTTCGTAATATTGTGTAAAGGGAAAGATCTTTAGAAAGCGATACATGCATACACTATGTTTATAAAGTAAACAAACGCCATATATCATCAGCAGCAGCGATAGCTCAAACGGGAAAGGATTAACATCGCAACCTTTTTTCAGTATGAAATTTGGGACGCCGTTGGTTCGAAACCAGTTCGGATTATTTCTTCTGTATAAAGTTTGTTAAAACGTTTGTTTTTCTTGGTGTGTTTACTGAAAACAGACATATTAGGATGATTACTCAACTTAATGCACGTATTGTGTATGACAAATTCTTTTTCTTTGATCATTGTTGTTTAAGTCTTTGACATATTTAAAGGAACGGGGTTTCCACGAGACGTATTTTGGAAAAAGGGTTTTAAAATTGATTATCGGGGAGTGAGTTCATTTCGCAAGTCGGGTTCGACTCGATGGCAAATCGGGGTTCCATCTGAACAGCCTCAGATGAGACGCTAGTGATATCCACCTATTCAGAAAAATAGTTGCTCTTAGGAGTTTTATTTTTTTCTCCAGCATCTGTATCACTGTCTGATATTCGATAGTATCATGACCTATTTACATAGTGATCAATGATCATGACAACAATGATTATTACTAGTCTATGATCGAGTGACAGCGATCTGTATTTTTTACGTTTAAGTGAACCGTTTACGTGTATTGAGCTGAGAAGATGAAACAATAGATCTGCAACAGTGACGATGGTACCTGGATGATCGTATGAATATGTTTACAGATAGAGACATTGCTATTCTCAAATTTTTTGTTGATAATGATATGAATATTTTAATTGCGTATTGTACTTCACTGCCATTTTCCCGACGGCACGTTCCCAATTTCTTCTTTGTATGCACATCTGTAGATGTAAGGACGCTGCGGTAGTACTGGTATGAGGAATTCATGGTTAGGTTCTCCAATTCATCTGGTATTTTGTTTCAGGAAAAGTATGTATTGAATTTGTTTTGTAACCGCAACCAGGGAAAACTGCTGCCGTGTTTTTTTGTTTTTTTTGTCTGTTTGTTTCTTGTTTTTAGCTCCACTGGCCGAAGGCCAGCGGGGCTTATGTCATGGCCCTGTGTCCGTCGTGCGTCCGTCCGTCCGTGCGTCCGTGCGTGCGTCAACTTTTTCTTTAAACATCTTCTTCTCCAAAACTACTAGACCAATTTCAACCAAACTTCACAGGAATCTTCCTTGCGTGAACCTTTCCTAAATTCCTTCAAAAAATTAAATTCCGTGTAGAACTTGAATTTTAATTAAATTAATTAAATTAAATTTTCGAAAAATCTTTTAAAAATCTTCTTCTCCAAAACTACTGGACCAATTTCAACCAAACTTCACAGGAATCTTTCTTGCATGAACATTTTCCAAATTCCTCCAAAAAATTAAATTCCGTTTAGAACTTGAATTTTTATTAAATTAATTGATTTAAATTTTCGAAAAATCTTTAAAAAATTTTCTTCTCCAAAACTACTGGACCAATTTCAACCAAACTTCACAGAAATCTTCCTTGCATGAATCTCTACCAAATTCCTTCAAAAGAATAAAATCCGTGAGAACTTGAATTTTAATTAATTTAATTGATTTAAATTTTCGAAAAATCTTTAAAATTCTTCTTCTCTAAAACTACTGGACCAATTTCAACCAAACTTCACAGAAATCTTCCTTGTATGAATCTCTACCAAATTCCTTCAAAAATATAAATTCTGTGTATAACTTAAATTTTAATTGATTTAATTGAATTAAAGTTTCGAAAAATCTTTAAAGATTCTTCTTCTCCAAAACTATTGGACTTATTTCAACCAAACTTTACAGAAATGATCCTTGCATGAATCTCTTCTTAATTCCTTCAAAAAAATAAATTCTGTGTAGAACTTTAATTTTGATTAATTAAATTAAATTAAATTTTCGAAAAATCTTCTTTTCAAAAACTACTGGACCAATTTAAACTGAACTTCACACGAATATTCCTTGCATGAATCTCCTCTAAATTCGTGAAAAAAATCTGTGTAGAACTTAAATTTTGATTCATTTAATTAAATTAAATTTTCGAAAAATTGTTAAACAATCTCCTTCTCCAAAACTGCAGGACCAATTTCTAGCAAACTTCGCATGAATCCCTTCCAAATTCCTTCACGATTGGATGAAAAGCTTGGCCACTGTGGGCTAGGCTTTATTTTCGCTATATGAAACAGGATAATTTTAAGAAAATTTTAAAAACATTTCTGCTCCTTAATCACTTATTAGATTTCATTCTGGTGTAGCATGAATCTTCTTTGAATAGACCTCTATTGTATTCCTTGAAGAAGTTTGTAGTCTAAATGTCTAAAAGCAAGTGGAGCGATACAGGGCCATCTTGGCCCTCTTGTTTTTTTTACTCTAAACACGAATAAAAATCAAAGTGCTTGGAACACTATATTTAGACGTCTCTGATTGATTGGGCGGATTTGTATGTATATGATCGGCGTTTCATTTCTTTATGTCGTTGAATTTGTGTTAAGATCGATTCTAAATCACTGCGGTCGTTTTTTTCCCTAACGATGGTGGAGATAAAAGTCAAGAAAGATGATAAAAAAGAACAATGTCTGAGTACAATTCGAACCCAGGGCCTTCCAGATATAGACATGTGTAAAGAGTACAAGGTGAGTGCTCTGCCAAGTGAGCTATCGCGGCTTTCATTTATGTAGCGCGTTGGCTTACATTTTGAATAAATTGCTTTGTATCGTCCTTTATAAAATCAACAAAAGGTGTAACTGACGACAATACTCACAGTTAACCCAAACAAGAAGACAAAAGTGCTAATCACATGGCCTTAATT
Organism: Fragum sueziense; assembly: GCA_963680895.1. Classification (NCBI taxonomy): domain Eukaryota; kingdom Metazoa; phylum Mollusca; class Bivalvia; order Cardiida; family Cardiidae; genus Fragum; species Fragum sueziense. The sequence continues at coordinate 11,814,688 of OY804609.1, read as the reverse complement.
GAATTGGGAAATGAAATTAATAGTGATTATTCATAGAGACAAATCAGTTGTCTTGAAACGACAATCAAATCAATTTAAATTATGAGAAGGGTTTTCTGGTAATAAAGCAGATTTCGTATGTCGGAAACCGATCTTATAGAATTAAACAAAGAAGAATGAATAAAATATCTTTCGTTCATGTACAATCCCGCTCAATCAATCAGAGACGTCCAATTACAGTGCTCTCAGCACTTTGATTTTATTTCGTGTTCAAAAATAATGAAATTACATACTACTATAGAAAATCACGTCATACATTTGGGAGTAAAACGGCAATAATATTTGCCCACTCTAATGCACTTTTTTCTGTCTCCATAGCAACCGATAAACGCGACGTTGCCTTTGGTCAGTTTTAAAATAATTTTGTTTATAAAAATCGTGCCTGAGCACCATAACAATGTGCGCTAGAGCCATGGCAATTTAGCTTGCGTTTGATTGACATTGTTTAGTCAATCTTCCATTTATATTTCAAAAGTCGACATGTAAACAGTGTTTTCAAGATCATGTCGTAAGCAAATCGTCGAAGAAAACTGACGTCATCTGACGACCTGGTGGCGCACCGTCGATATGTTTTGTGTAATTTGTTTAGAATTATTGCCTACAGATAAATTAAGAGAAATGGACAAGTAGAAAAATGTGTCGATATGTGGAAAAGCATTTGCATTGACGTGGCATGGATGGTTAAAGACAGACAAACATCGGTACATGGCGATGACTGTCCAAGGAGACCAAACCATTCAGTCAGTCAGGGTACAAGTGCTTGTGTAGGGCAGCTTGTCAGGGCGGATAGGTGCTTGACTGTACGGAATATTGCAGTGAAGTTGTCTCTTTAGAATTGATTAAGTCGTTTGTCATAATTTTACAGGAGTTGAATAATTATTTTAAAGGTTTCCGGCAGTTTGGCTTCTCGTCTTCTACGAGACGTCGACCCGAAGAATCATGTTCAGTCTTCTAACTATTCTTGAGATTTTCTGATGCGGTATGAGTCTGGTTGCGACAAATCATTGGACAAAATTGTAACGACTGGCGAAATGCGGCTTTGTTACCAAGATCCCGAAACAAAGAAAGAAATGTATGTACATGTAAAACGCTAGGCACGCCCCATACCTTGACAGTACGGATCTAATATAGTTATTTGGCCAGCATGTCGAAACTTCTGACGAACTAAAGAAAATCGCTAGTTTATCATGTCATTCATCAGTGACTGGGTTAAGGAAACATTTAATTGTTCAAACACATAAACAGGAACTTCAAAGGTGTCGTTGGACACAATATTGAAATACTCAATGGGTCGCTTAGTTATCATCTTCACAGACCTGACGTCAATTACGGCGGTGTGACGTTACGTGACGCTCTGCCCGAAGGCAACCGGCAAGACATGGTCTTATTTAATGGTTTCTGTAGAAATTATTTGCGAACTTATCATTTTGATATTTTGCACACTTAATAACGAATAGTTAATGTTTATCACGAAACAGATTAAATTCTGATATTCAACCACGAATTTGAATTACAGACTAATTCCGCGAATTTATCAAAAAAACCCGTAGAATACGTTGTTGACGAGCAAACACGTTCACAAAAAACGTTTTTATCAGGCGCTGATTAAAAGATCCTTCACATCTATGGGTATGTTTGTCAAAGAAGTTTTCCCATTGAGCGCGACTGCTCTATATAAAGGGGCTAAACGTATCACTGCAGTATTGTAAGTTCAGTAAAACCTTTATTTCGTTGCTTTTCAACAAAAACCTCGTACCTGCAGCTTAAAACAAGCTTTTCCTTGGAAAGAGACCATTTGCTGTTACAGTACTTTAACGTTGCATGTTTAACCTTCTCTCAAAACAAGATATGAATATTAGTTTCGACATCCATAAAAAAGCTTTGGGAAAACATTAACGACAAAAGAAGTAAATGCTTTAAATCAGCATTTTTCCTTTTGTCTCAAACTTTTCTGTGAACTACATTTTGTTCTAAGCATATCATTGTCAACACCATTTTTATACGCCGCCGGAGGCGGACGTATATTGGCGTCATCTTCTCCGTCTGTCCGTCCATCCGTCCGTCCGTACGTCCGTCCGTCCACTTTTCTTGTCAACGCAACTCCTAAGTTTCTGGCTGGATCTTCTTGAAACTTGGTCAATGTTATCACCTCAATTGGTAGATGTTATCCGATTTGCTCAACTTGTAAACGCATTCGATTATGAAATGACCGTCTATGCATTAAACTGAAACCCATTTTCATACGATTTATGAGAAAATCAGCAAAATCTTTAATTTTCTAATAATTGACCTTTAAGGACAGATCCTCCATTTATTTCCCACGGTAATATTTTTTTTATTTTTTATGTACTGATATTTAAATATATGAGAAGTAAAAAATGACTTAAAAACTATAGGTCACCAAGCGAATTAAAAAGTTATTGGATTTAATGGGAGACTACTCTTGTCTAAAATTGCAAAAATGAGTTGTCACTTAAATACCCACAAAAAGGTGTTCGAAATGACTAGGATTACATAAATAAGTCTTTATTGTGTTCAATATGTATTATTCTGTCTAAATGAGTACCAATTTGGGAAAATTAAGTGATGATTTGGAAATATTTAGTAAAACATTCTTTCAAAAGTAGCTAAAATTGCTCTTTTTTCGCAACGTTTCTGATGATAAAAAATATTCCAGCGGTAAGATTTTTTTCTTTTTTGGTATAGACATAGTGCTTGGCCATACCTACAAAACAAAAAAAGAAAAATATATCAAACCAAGCGTTTTTCTTAGTTATGAGTAAAATTTGGTTTACTTTTTGCAGCTGTGTCCGAAATTGTTTCACTACTTTTATCCATTTTCGTCCTTATTACCAGCTTTAGATAATAAAACGTGGCATCTTTTGTGTCCATCTGAAGCGGACTAGCTCATAAAGACACCACTTTGCTTTTGTTGCTCCGTTTCCTATCGCTAACGCCACATGTTGAACTCGTAACAGAAAGCGAAATGTACCATCCGAGTACTGTTACACTTTAATTGACCAAACAGAGAAAATTGAAATAACCGAAAATGGTCTTGTCATTTATCAACCAAACATTAACTAAATGTAAGAAATACATTTGCTGAAAAGGGCGAATTACTGAAACAGCTTTATTTCGTTATTTAGGATATGCGCAGTAAGTTGCGCAGTAACAACTGGAGGATCTGTCCTTAAGGGTAAGTACGGAATATTTTTGATCAAAATCTTGAATAATTTCCCTAACTGCAAAAAATAGACTTCTCAAGAATCTTTAGACGACAAGATTGTGTCAAAGATTTGATATGTATGTGATAGAAGAGAAACTGTTACAGGAAAATGAGAAATTGTTGATTAGCAGTAATTGCTTCTTTAATTTCAACGTTGTTCCAAATCATTTCTACTAAAACCAAGTCTTGTTTGGGAAAGCGCAAACTTTGAGAGAGTTGATGAATATAACATGTCGTCAAGACAAATATAGAATTTCTAAGTTGAGCGAGAAAACATACGTTTTATGTATCTACCTCTATTGTTTAAAGTGACATTTCACAATCATTTTTACATACATTTTACTTTTATACTATCTGAAAGAGCATACTTTCTTATGAAAATTCTAAAAATTTCAAGTCAAAATATTGAACCGTTTACGAGAAATATGTTTTTGTGATAAAATTAAACAAATTGTTGTGGACAACAGTTCAGATATGTAGAATTTGTCATTTCTGTCTCAAGGCGGTTTTTTTTTCACTTATAAATAACAACTTAAAAAAAAAACTGACAACATTTCTACGCATTAGAATAAACAATCTTTGCATCAAGGCATACTTTTAAAAAATGAAATAAATTTGAAATGTCACTTTAATTGAAATGAAAACGAAATTCAAAAAAGGCGTAGACACCGATGGGAAATCAAGATTTTATTACGAATATAAAAAAATTGACAATTTTCAACAAAAACCTCGTAACTACCGCTTGCTCAAAGCTGCACTTACGAGCTTTTGGTTGAAAAGCGACGATATTATCCCTGAAACTGCAACCCATGCCAAAATTTAAAAAAAAATGTTACGCTTACAAGTCTAAATTCAAAGTAGATCCAGACGACAAAATGCTCGTTTATAGAAACTTAGAATGTAAATATTTTCAGAGAAAACGTGTTGTATGTACTCGTACAAGGACAAATGCTGGTTATCTACATGTTCAATGTTCTGCATCTTCACGGTGTATAATCACGTGACTTAGAATTTCAGATAATCTTCAATAACTTTGTCTATACTTGACCAATTTGATTTTGGTTTGAAGCAGAGAATGTTGGAAAATGCTGCGAATAAGATGAACGTGGTAGATTTTTGAAAAAATCAACCGATAAAAAAGTTATTGAAGATCAACCAAAATTTTGGTTGATTTTCAATAACTTTTTCATCAGTTTATTTTTTAAAAAATCAACCACGTCTATCTAATGCGTAGCATCTGCGTTCATTTTCTGCTTCAAACCGAATTCAATTCAGTCCCGTATGAACAAAATTATTGAAGATTTTCTGAAATTGTTGTATCACGTGATTATCCAGCGTGATCTTATCCACGAGAAGTGTTCTATGGCAATTTATGGCAAATTTAAAGGGGCCCATGATAGATATTTCTGGGATCAGAAAAACACGAGGACAGTCGCAGTTTACATCGTTGTGAGGCGCATTAAATTCTTTAGGACATAAAAAACCTGGTCTTTGGATTTCACGCCGTTTTCAACTGCTATGCTCATGTCGCGACGGATGGAGCACCTAATCATGGATCCTGTTATTTCAGGACCAACAATAAAATCAGCTTTTCGAAAATTTTCGTACGACTCGACGTTAATGAACACAATTACGTCTAAATATACCATAAGGACCAGTGTTTAACGAATACGCTCATAGCCTTTGTATCGTTAACTTGACTTTTCTTTGGTAAATAATTGAATGATTAAGCTAGACTTACCTTGGTAAGGTGAAGGTTGATCGTAATTTCATCCGACACAAAAATCCCTATGAGCTCACACAGATATACGACGCCGCTTTCACACCAGGTAGGTCATATTTTAGAGCCATGATATAAATATTTCGAAAGGCATGCACTGAGGGTTGGGTATCGATTGGGCGGGCGTGTGAGCTCATAGGGATTTTTGTGTCGGATGAAATTACGATCAACCTTCACCTTACCAAGGTAAGTCTAGCTTAATCATTCAATTTCATCCAACACATAAAATCCCTTATGAGCCCCACAGATAGTTTAGAGATGATGCCCGAGAAATATTTTTCGGTGTAAAGAAGATATAGATCTACCAACTAAACGGTAAGCTGGAATATATATAGGAATTTATTTTCCATGATTTACATTTCAACTTGAATCATCGTGTTAATATAGCTAAATGAACAGACGAAGTTTTAGTTTCTATCGGTTTCTTGTAGTTCTTTTTGAATGTGTCTGCATTACTCCATCCCGCAGTTTTAAAAGCATATGATGTCGAAGCAGCTCTAGTACTGTGTGCCGCGTAATCTGATGAAACACCCGATTTTTTAGGAATTGTCTTAATCCAACGAGTAACGGTTTGCTTAGAAATGTTCCAATGATGTTTCATTGTCGAAATCAGTGAATTATCACCCTGTCTTGAGCTTTCAGTGCGTTGTAAATAACAATTTAACGTTTTAATGGTGCATGAATTTTCATCGCCTTTATATGAATGCAACCCAATTGGTTCTATATGAAATCCTGGTCTGCTCTGTTTTAGTAATTGTGAAATGTTTATGATGACACCTTCTGGCGTGTGATTTATATCACTGATCTTAATTGCGTGAAGGGTTTGACAGCGTTGTGCTGTGATGAGTAAAAACAGCATTGCTAATTTACTCGGAAATGCAAATAATGATGATGTATCCATCGATCTTAGAAATTGTAACACAATTTTCACATCCCAAGCCGTAGTGTAATGGGGCAATGATGGTTTCTCATTGCAAGTCCCTTTCATAAATCGACTGATTAGTTCGTCACTGTGAATGTTCGAATTTCCTGTTATTTTAAGGAAATTACTGACCGCAGATCGAGTCGTAATTGTAGTTGAATAACTCAATCCCATTCTAAACAAGTGAGTCAGGAATTTAATGACTGTGTTTACAGATGTACTAAAGGGATCTGCTTTCCCCTCACAGTAACGTTTCCATTTTTAATTTATGTATTTAATTGGGATTTTGTCCCTTTTCTCCAGGAGTGATGTTTTGAGCGTTTTCCGGAATTCCTCGCTTTCCAAATGCTTTCCTGATGTATTGAAAGCAGTTAGATGCATGTTTGTCAATCGATGTGCAACTCCCGGTTTGTGTTCCAATATTAGTATCGTTTGTGTTTTGGTAGTATTTGAATTTTGTTCGTTGTTAAACGTGGAATCGCTGGCCATCAAACATGTGCTGGCCAAAGCGGGGCAATGATTATAGTCTGTGGAATAATTTGTCAGTCCATTGAGTACTGAAATCGTCCAATGCCATTGCATTCACTGTAGGTTGTCTTGCTACAAAACGGGTAATTTTTGTTCAGCCTAGAAGCAAACAAATCTATTGTCATTCCAGGGAAATGCGAACAAATTATTTCGAGAACTTGTTGATCTAAAGACCATTCAAGATCATCATTAGTACTTCTACTAAGTTTGTCTTTGTTTTCTGTGCCCGCGATATCTGTTGTTGGTAATTGAATATTTCTATCAATGCACCAAAACCTTATTTGCCTTGCCACCCTATCCGATGAATCGTACTTCCCCCCGTAACGGTTTATGTACGAACAACTTGTAGTATTGTCGGTATAAATGTGTATATGACAATACTCTAACGTTCTTACAGAGAGTGTAACCAGCCCGATTTCACAAGCTTTAAGTTTATAAATAATTTATGTTCTGACGAACTCCAAAACCCATTTATTCGTGTATTGTTCGTGGAGTTATATGCTTCATACAACACTAGGTGGTTTAGTTGTAATTGACTTGTAGCTATTGTCCACCACTGAATTGTCTCATGAACTCTGACAGAGACCGCCATAAAGCTATCGGGAATTCCCTTATGCGATTTTAATTCTGAATCTTTAACCTTTTCCAAAGGTCGAATATACAAGGGTGCATGTTTGACGCCTGGCAATTAATCTCAATTAGATTTTGCGAATTTACGTATTGCAGTTTGTCTAATTGAAAGCATGTTACCACATTCAGTAGGATTGTTGTTCTTTTTGTCTGTAGTTAAGTAACGGTCATCATTACCGAACACAAAACGGAACCCGGATTTCTACAGGGCGTGAGCACCGATTTCTTAGGATTTATTGTAAGTCCTGGACTGTCCATTGAATTAACGGTATCAATTACATTCTGTTTGCATGTCTGGTATTTATCTCCTGCCAAGCACGAATCGTCTATGAAATACACACTGCTGTGACCTTTTGCCCTTAACTAAGCGAGAACTGGTTTCGTAATTTTAGTCCAGATTCGAGGGCTGCAGGAATACCCCATAACTAACGATGTGAATTCCCACTTTTGGTTGTCAAATATAAACCTTAGGTAATTCCTATCCTGTTCCCTTACTTTAGTTGAGTAATAAGCGTCCTAAAGGTCAACAGATGCCATGTAGCAATTTTTCCTTATCATGTGGATTGCCAATTTTAGCGATTTCATCTTGAAATTCGTTTTTTTTTTTTTTATTAAATGTTAATTTAAGTATTTTGAATTTAATATTATTCGGACGCGCCAATTTGGTGTTGGCCGTAAATAATATTTGGAATGAATTCATTTTCAGTGTCCGCAGATGCCTTAGTTATTATGCCACAGTCAATGAAACGATTGATTTCTGTGCGAATCTTATTTTACTCCTCATCAGTGAATTTTATCGGTTTTGGTACAAACGTCTGATATGGTATATTCTTTAATTCTAAAGAACAGCCCCTTATTGTATCTAATACTCAATTTTCTTGCGTAATGTTACTCCATGATCGAATGAATTCTGCAGTTTTACTCCCACGGGAATTTTCTACCGTATTGTTGATATTAATTTGAATTTTGTTACTTACTTCCCCTACTTGCGGAAGTATCGCTTGTTTTCTGATATTTCCCTTGCGTTTGGTAATTCGGCTTTTTGTCTTTGGGAAGGGGATAGGAAGGCGCTTTCTGGTTGTACCGTGGCTGTTGGTAGCGTGACTGATGGCTCCCCCTCCCTTCTTCAATAAAAAAGACGTTGTTTAACGTCGGTCAGATTGGGTTTTGTTTCCTTCATTTTCCTCACATCTTCATCCAGTGAATCTCCGAATAGTTTTGTTGTCGAAGCAGGATTATCGCATAGCTTTTTGTATTGTGGTAAAAGGGGTTTGGCATTTTATATTTAGTCTGAAATTCCTTAGCTCGTTCATCGTTTGGTTCATAACGCAGCGATTTATTAACCAGCGTTGCCAGTTTTTCTGCAATTGATTCCCTAACTTGTGTATCCTGTTCGAAGAAATTCGCAATATCGGGCCATTCGCATTCTTCCCCGTCGGACGCCCCTTCATTGTTCTCGTCTGAGAAATAACAGGTGATATCTTGATTGTTGATTGCACTGGGCTATCAAGCCTTAATCGCTTGTCCTCAGGCACGGGGTCATCGGTCATGTCAGGTCGCGCCCTTTTTAACGAGTGAACGTCACTCTTCAAGTTCTGAATTGACTGATTCATCGAGTTTATTGTGGCAATAACCTTGGACCACTCGGGGTTATCTGAGGTGACGGTGTTTATAGACATTGTCTGGGAAATGTTTCCAGTCTCGTTTTCATGACCTTTGCCCTGACTGTCAGATGGAAAAGCCTGAGAATTGTACCGTTATCTGTAGTAATGCGACGGTTGATATGGTCATTGCAATTCGCACAAATGAAAGTAGATCAATTAATTTCACGAATTATGCATCATATTCGCTGTGCTGTACCTTTTCCTTATTGGAATGCACGATTGAATATGTCATTCATAAATAGGTTCTAGTATGGCTGTTCTATTATAGAAACAGTCACCGATAAATATCCGGAGCTTTTTGAAGCAATGTTGATTTTTAAATATGTGACCATTTACGTTTTGTTGAAATACCAAACGGAATCCGTCGCAATTACTTGATATCAGTAGAACGTGATATTCGCTCTGTACTGAAACATTTTGTAATTATGCACATTGTACATAATTATGTTGAACTTGACGTGGTTTCTGCAGTAAGGTCAAACAATCATTAGAACGTAGTATCTGTTCTATACGGACATAATTATTTTGTTATTACGTCCATTGTAAATATGTTGAACATGACGTGGTTTCCGCCAGAAATAGTTCAACAAATCAATAGAACGCGGTATCTGTTCTTTAATGAAGTATTTTGTAATTACGTACACGTACATTGGAATTATGTTGAGCCTGACGTGGTTTCCGCCAGAAATAGTTCAAACAACTAATAGAACGTAGTTTCCGTTCTTTAATGAAATATTTTGTAATTACGTACATTCTAATTATGTTGAACCTGACGTGGTTTCCGCCAGAAATTGTTCAAACAACCAATAGAGCGCGGTATCTGTTCTTTTATGAAATATTTTCTAATTACGTACATTGGAATTATGTTGAACCTGACGTGGTTTCCGCCAGAAATTGTTCAAACAACCAATAGAGCGCGGTATCTGTTCTTTTATGAAATATTTTCTAATTACGTACATTGGAATTATGTTGAACCTGACGTGGTTTCCGCCAGAAATAGTTCAAACAACCAATAGAGCGCGGTATCTGTTCTTTTATGAAATATTTTCTAATTACGTACATTGGAATTATGTTGAACCTGACGTGGTTTCCGCCAGAAATAGTTCAAACAACCAATAGAACGTGGTTTCCGTTCTTTAATGAAATATTTTGTAATTACGTACATTGGAATTATGTTGAACCTGGCGTGGTTTCCGCCAGAAATAGTTCAAACAAATCAATAGAACGCGGTATCCGTTCTTTAATGAAATATTTTGTATTTACGTACATTTGAATTATGTCGAACCTGGCGTGGAACCCGTCTGAATTAGTTCAAACCAATCAATAGAACTTGGTAAGTTCGTCAATTTCTTGAATTAAGTATTGAATAGAAATTTCAAACATACCCCTAAGTCGTCGGGACCCAACACCTCTGTTTCTATATCCATTAATTAACACAATATAAGTTCCAACTATGAACGTTAACTGTCAACCGTACCCGGTGCGTGTTAGCTTCGTTATGACCTACCTGGTGTGAAAGCGGCGTCGTATATCTGTGGGGCTCATAAGGGATTTTATGTGTTGGATGAAATTGAATCATGAACCATCGAGGGACATCCTATCATATACACCCTTTACAACATTTTTATACGCCCGTCGAAGACGGGACGTATTATGGGATCACCCGTGATGTCCGGCGTCCGGGCGTCCGGCGGCGTCCACTTCTTTGTCCGGAGCATAACTCTGTCACCTTAAGTCCGATTGACTTTAAACTTGGCAGTTATATTCTTCTCATCATTACGGAGTGCAGTGTACAAGAACCATAACTCTACCTGGCTTATTTTTTGAGTTATTGCCCTTTGTTGTTTTTCATACTTGAATCTTGTCCGGAGTATATCTCTAAAAGTATAATAGCTATGATCATGAAACTTCATGGGTGTATAGATCTCACCAAGGGGGAGTGCAGTGCACAAGAACCATAACTCTACCTGGCTTATTTTTTGAGTTATTGCCCTTTGTTGTTTTTCCTACTTGAATCTTGTCCGGAGTATATCTCTAAAAGTATAATAGCTAGGATCATGAAACTTCATGGGGATATAGATCTCACCAAGGGGGAGTGCAGTGCACAAGAACCATAACTCTACCTGGCTTATTTTTTGAGTTATTGCCCTTTGTTGTTTTTCATAATTGAATCTTGTCCGGAGTATATCTCTGAAAGTATAATAGCTAGGATCATGAAACTTCATGGGTGTATAGATCTCACCAAGGGGGAGTGCAGTGCACAAGAACCTTAACTATACCTGGCTTATTTTTTGAGTTATTGCCCTTTGTTGTTTTTCATACTTGAATCTTGTCCGGAGTATATCTCTAAAAGTATAATAGCTAGGATCATGAAACTTCATGGGTGTATAGATCTCACCAAAGGGGAGTGCAGTGCACAAGAACCATAACTCTACCTGGCTTATTTTTTTAGTTATTGCCCTTTGTTGTTTTAGCTCACCTGAGCACGAAGTGCTCAAGGTGAGGTATTGTGATCTATCAATGTCCGGCGTCCGTCTGTCCGTCTGTCCGTCACGGCGTCAACAATTTCTTTAAACGACATCTCCTCCTAAACTACTGGGTCAAAATCAACCAAACTTGGCAGAAATGTTCCTTGGGTGGTCCCTTATAAAAATTGCTAAAATAATTGAAATCCATGAAAAACTCTGGTTGCCGTGGCATCGGAAAATGGGAAATTTCACAAAAGCTCAACAATTTCTTTAAACGACATCTCCTCCTTAACTACTGGGTCAAAATCAACCAAACTTGGCAGAAATGTTCCTTGGGTGGTCCCTTATAAAAGTTGCAAAAATAATTGAAATCCATGAAAAACTCTGGTTGCCGTGGCATCGGAAAATGGGAAATTTCACAAAAGCTCAACAATTTCTTTAAACGACATCTCCTCCTAAACTACTGGGTCAAAATCAACCAAACTTGGCAGAAATGTTCCTTGGGTGGTCCCTTATAAATGTTGCTAAAATTATTGAAATCCATGAAAAACTCTGGTTGCCGTGGCATCGGAAAATGGGAAATTTCACAAAAGCTCAACAATTTCTTTAAACGACATCTCCTCCTAAACTACTGGGTCAAAATCAACCAAACTTGGCAGAAATGTTACTTGGGTGGTCCCTTATAAAAGTTGCTAAAATTATTGAAATCCATGAAAAACTCTGGTTGCCGTGGCATCGGAAAATGGGAAATTTCACAAAAGCTCAACAATTTCTTTAAACGACATCTCCTCCTAAACTACTGGGTCAAAATCAACCAAGCTTGGCAGAAATGTTCCTTGGGTGGTCCCTTATAAATGTTGCTAAAATAATTGAAATCCATGAAAAACTCTGGTTGCCGTGGCATCGGAAAATGGGAAATTTCACAAAAGCTCAACAATTTCTTTAAACGACATCTCCTCCTAAACTACTGGGTCAAAATCAACCAAACTTGGCAGAAATGTTCCTTGGGTGGTCCCTTATAAAAATTGCTAAAATTATTGAAATCCATGAAAAACTCTGGTTGCCGTGGCATCGGAAAATGGGAAATTTCACAAAAGCTCAACAATTTCTTTAAACGACATCTCCACCTAAACTACTGGGTCAAAATCAACCAAACTTGGCAGAAATGTTCCTTGGGTGGTCCCTTATAAAAGTTGCTAAAATAATTGAAATCCATGAAAAACTCTGGTTGCCATGGCATCGGAAAATGGGAAATTTCACAAAAGCTCAACAATTTCTTTAAACGACATCTCCTCCTAAACTGCTGGGTCAAAATCAACCAAGCTTGGCAGAAATGTTCCTTGGATGGTCCCTTATAAAAATTGCTAAAATTATTGAAATCCATGAAAAACTCTGGTTGCCATGGCATCGGAAAATGGGAAATTTCACAAAAGCTCAACAATTTCTTTAAACGACATCTCCTCCTAAACTACTGGGTCAAAATCAACCAAACTTGGCAGAAATGTTCCTTGGGTGGTCCCTTATAAAAATTGCTAAAATAATTGAAATCCATGAAAAACTCTGGTTGCCGTGGCATCGGAAAATGGGAAATTTCACAAAAGCTCAACAATTTCTTTAAACGACATCTCCTCCCAAACTACTGGGTCAAAAGCAACCAAGCTTGGCAGAAATGTTCCTTGGGTGGTCCCTTATAAAAATTGCTAAAAGAATTGGAATCCATGAAAAACTCTGGTTGCCGTGGCATCAGAAAATGGGAAATTTCACAAAAGCGCAACAATTTCTTTAAACGACATCTCCTCCTTAACTTCTGGGTCAAAATCAACCAAACTTGGCAGAAATGTTCCTTGGGTGGTCCCTTATAAGAATTGCTAAAAGAATTGAAATCCATGAAAAACCCTGGTTGCCGTGGCATCAGAAAATGATAAATTTCACAAAAGCTCAACAATTTCTTTAAACGACATCTCCTCCTTAATTTCTGGGTCAAAATCAACCAAACTTGGCAGAAATGTTCCTTGGGTAGTCCCTTATAACAATTGCTAAAAGAATTGGAATCCATGAAAAACTCTGGTTGCCATGGCATCGGAAAATGGGAAATTTCACAAAAATTCAACTATTTCTTTAAACGACATCTTCTCCTTAACTTGTGGATTAAAATCAACCAAACTTGGCAGAAATGTTCCTTAGGTTGTCCCTTATAGAAATTGCTAAAATAATTGAAATCCACGAAAAACTCTGGTTGCCATGGCATCGGAAAATGGTAAATTTAACAAAGCTCAACAACTTCTTTAAACGACATCTCCTCCTTAAATTCTGGGTTAAAATCAACCAAACATGGCAGAGATGTTCCTTGGGTGGTCCCTTTTAAAAATTGCTAAAAGAATTGAAACTCATGGAAAACTATGGTTGCCATGGCATCGGAAAATGGGAATTTTCGCAAAAGCTCAACAACTTCTTTTAACGATATCTCCTCCTTAACTTCTGGGTCAAAATCAACCAAACTTGGCAGTAATGTTCATTGGGTGGTCCCTTATAAAAATTGCTAAAAGAATTGAAATCTATGAAAAACTCTGGTTGCTGTGGCATCAGAAAATGGGAAATGTCATAAAAGCTGATCATTTTCTGTAAACAACATGTCCTCTGAAACTACATGGCCAAATTCTTCCCTGGGACATCAATGCGTAACATATGCAAAGTTATTTGGCATTATTAAAACATAACTCAGGTGAGCGATTTAGGGCCCTCAGGGTCCTCTTCTTCATACTTGAATCTTGTCCGGAGTATATCTCTAAAAGTATAATAGCTAGGATCATGAAACTTGATGGGTGTATAGATCTCACCAAGGGGCAGTGCAGTGCACAAGAATCATAACTCTACCTGGCTTTTTTTTTTAGTTATTGCCCTTTGTTGTTTTTCATACTTGAATCTTGTCCGGAGTATATCTCTAAAAGTATAATAGCTAGGATCATGAAACTTCATAGGGGTATAGATCTCACCAAGGGGGAGTGCAGTGCACAAGAACCATAACTCTACCTGGTTTATTTTTTGAGTTATTGCCCTTTGTTGTTTTGCATACTTGAATCTTGTCCGGAGTATATCTGTAAAAGTATTATAGCTAGGATCATGAAACTTCATGAGTGTATAGATCTCACCAAGGGGGGGGGGGTGCAGTGCACAAGAACCATAACTCTACTTGGCCTCTTTTTTTAGTTATTGCCCTTTGTTGTTTTTCATAATTGAATCTTGTCCGGAGTATATCTCTAAAAGTATAATAGCTAGGATCATGAAACTTCATGGGGGTATAGATCTCATCAAAGGGGAGTGCAGTGCAAAAGAACCATAATTCTACCTGGCCTATTTTTTTGAGTTATTGCCTTTTGTTATTTTTCATACTTCATTTTTGTCCAGGGCATATCTCGAAAAGTATAATAGCTAGGACCATGAAACTTTTACCAACCTGCTTCCCCTGTCGACATAAAGCAGTGTTACGGGCGTATCTTGTGACAGTTTGACACCTTGTTTGAAGAATAAAAAGTCTTGGAAACCAGTGGGTAACGTACACACAATGGAAGCAATCGTCGCTTTTTTTCGAAGACCTCGAAACTGCAGCTTATTGGGTTTTCGTTGAAAAACAACACAATGCTACTTCTAAAGAACTTCTGTATTCTTACTTTCTACTATCGTCGAAACTCGTTTGAACCCTTTCCCAAACGACAGAAGTGTATGGCGGTCCAATTTGAAAACTGCTGCAGACGATAAAAATGGTGAAACTAAATATAGAAATTGTGAACAATTCAGTCAGGAAAATATTGAGACAAAAGTAGACAATGCCGACTATCAGCATTTTCTTCTTTTGCCTCCATGTTTTCCCAGTCTTATGCTCCCCGAAACAATTTCGGGGGAGCATAAAGTCGCCACTCTGTCCGTCCGTCCGTCCACAGCCATATCTCAGCAACTCTTAGACCAAATTCAATGAAACTTAACATGTGAACTCCCTGGGATAATCCCTAAGGACCTTTTTCTGTTTCTTGATTTGAGGCTGCGTCATGCAAAAATGGGCCTTAATGTAAAAAATAGTTTTTCTCTAATTTCTCTTCATCTAATGGGCAGAATTTAATGAAATGTACTTATGTGATAAATGAGATGTTCTTGACCCTATTCTATAAATAATTTGTGTACAAAAAATCTGTCATGGGGAAAGGGGGCTTAATGTATAATAGTTTTTATTTTGTGGCAAACACTTATTTGGGGAGCATAAACCGTCTGTGACGGCTCTTGTTTTCTTTTAAGGTAGAAGACCCATAATCAAAAAAAAAACACATTTTGAAAAATGCCAGTAATTCCTAAACTGTGCTACATTTCCATTTCAAATATAAACATAAACATTTTGAATCGTTTAGAATTTTGAATTCATGCATACTTATGAAAATATTTGACAAAAATGTTCAAATTACCTCCCATGCATATGAATATAGAGTAAATAGAGATTAACTAACTGAACAAATATGATATGAAAATTATTTCACGAGAATGGGGTGTGATGCGGTTCAAAAAACGAGTCCGCTAGGACGAGTTTTTTAACCGCATCTCACCCCATTCGAGTGAAATAATTTTCATATCACATTTGTTCAGTTAGTTAATCTATTTATTACATACCTATTTTGGGAATCTAACCCTCAATTTGGGGTAAAATCTTTTAAAAAATAACGTTCTTATTTCAATGTGATCCAAGGCTTTACACCGCGCATGTATAGCATGTTCTTTGTGTATACAGAAAAAAAGGACCGCCATTTTGTTTAAATTTTGAAGCGAGCAAAGAATGAAGCATCTATCTGGACATTAAATCATCAAGAATAATTGTAATGAACGAATAAAAAGCGAACTGAATAAATTTCAACCTTTCTAGTCTAAATTTTCCAAAACTCCAGTCTAAGTTACCAATAAAAACAACAACAACAAGGTCAACAGCTGGAATGACAGATTTACTAAAGAAACGGAATTTTCAGCGGAAAACTATTGATTTAGCGTGTTTTAGAGCAAAAGGGATGGTCTAGCAACAATCTTTATCCAATTCTGTGATGTGTCGTTCGGTTGCTTTGAGCAGGCGTGAAAAACAACAGTCTGTGCAAGCGATTTGAATGTAGGCCTATCACGGAACAAATTTCGTCATGTTTCCCTTCAACACTCCAGCGCTGGATAGATCTTCGCTTCAATGACAAAAAATGTAGAAAAAGGGCGAAAACAAAGAATTAGGGTTAGTTCTCTTTAGATGTTTTTCTTTTTTGCAGGTAGATCTAGATCTTATTTGACATACATTTCCGATGTTATGCATGCATGGAATCTGTAAAGGATAATGAATTAATGGGGAGAAACGAATAAAAAAAGTAGTTTCGGCAGGAGTGAATTATTTCACTGCAGTGAAATATCAAAATTTATTTCACTGTGAAAATCCAGGATTTCACTGCTAGGAATGTAATAAATGATATTTGTAAATTGATTTCTTCTTGAAACATTATCTTGAAATCCGGCACGGTGAATCAACTTATGTGAAGTATATTTACAAGAGTGTGTAATTTGATGCATTTCGTATGGCTAGAAAGTGTTGCTTTCCATTATGGATCTTCTACCTTAACCCTTTCCCAAACGAAAAAAAATAGGGTGATCCACTTCAAAAACTGCCACAAATGACAAAGTCGATGTTATTAAAGATAGGTTTTGTGTAAAATATGGTGAAGAAAATATTGAGACAAAAGGAGAAACTGCTGGTTATCAGCAGTTTCTTCTTTTGTTTCAATATTTTCCCAAGCCTTTTCTATTAGGGACGTCAAAACCAGGTCTTGTTTGGGAAAGGGTTAAGAACGTCAAAACCAGGTCTTGTTTGGGACATAGGAAGTAACATGTTTAGTAAGTATGCAGTAATGAAGAGTGCTGCCATCTGGGTTATCTAACCGTTGACGTTTTACATTTTAGCAAACGAGTTTTGTAGATATAATGTCATTGTCTCAGCTGTTCCTGTCTATAAAAAGCAAACCCATCACAAAATGACGTAAATTGAAAAATAAAAATACCGGTATTGACATATTATCTCTGCTATTTATATGATAAACGAGCATTGTAAATTATTGGAACTATGTCATTCCTACCTAACAGGAAGCGTAGCCAGTGATTTTAACCCTTTCCCAAACGAGACCTGCTTTTGACGTCCCTAATAGAAAAGGCTTGGGAAAATATTGAGACAAAAGAAGAAACTGCCGATAACCAACAGTTTCTCCTTTTGCCTCAATATTTTCTACACTGTTTTGTACACAAATCCTATCTTTACAATCATCTATTTTAAAAAGACGTTTGGGAAAGGGTTGACCCATTCCTACGCAGTCACACTTTTGTTCCAATAGAGAAATCACCTTTCAATTAAGGCGCCTAGCGTTATAGCATCGCTTATCAACAAAATCCTCGTAGCTGCGGCTTGTGTTAAGCTACAGTTACAAGGCCTTTTGTTGAAAAGCATCGTTATCATAAGTTTTGCACTGAAAATACAAGATTTTGAAAAGACGGTACTATGTGTATAAAAAATAATGATAACAATTATCTAAAATGGTGCAGCCCTCGGGAAAAGTAATTTAACATAATACGATTAAAAGTCTTCCTTTTTATACTTATTCATTTGTATCAGCACAGAGAGTGGTTTTGCTTGTCGCATGCTTAATTTCCCACGGTGTTTTCCAATTTTTTTTTAACTTGTAGAGCGTCATAAGGCATCACTGCTGAAATGGGTTTAAGATTCAGTGATCATGTAGATGTACCAGTAAAAAAAATATCAAATCTACAACGATCGTTATAAACAAAGACAACGTGATTTCTCCAGGGAGACCCCAAATCAAGAGCTTGTCGGATTGTCTCCCTTGACGCTTGACACGCCACAATTACATTGTACGTGTACTTGGCATATATACTAGTTAAAACTTCTAACCGGTCACTTAATTTCTGTCAATTATGACAGATTTAGTGACCGGATAACCAGTTATTATAATTCAGTGTATAGAATAATCATTTTCGAACTAAAACATATGATAATTAATGGTACAAATATTCCGCTTTGAATGTTTCCAAATTGACAGAAGTTTTACTATACCCCTAATTTTGATTTTCATCGATTTTAACATTGGTAGGTGTGGTATTTTGTAGAGAATCGGTTCATATCTGGGCAATATTGAATCGGATTAAATTCTTTCTTCGAAAATAATGCTTCTTTGTCGATTGACCAGCAATGTTGATAGGAAAAAAATGACAATATCAAGATCTTATTTCGTCCTAAATCTGAATTTCTGTCGAATTTCTCAGTTGTTGTGATTTTCAAAAATGGGGGTCCTTGTCTTTCATGTAATTTCAAAGAGTCACATTGTTAATCTGACTCGCGACGTTTGTACGAAATGATCCTCAAATGGTCGCCCTTTCCATAAAAGCAAACTCCTTAGGCCTACTAATCAGATTTTTGAAAACATTTCAAAAAATCGAAAAACAAAGTGGCCGCTTAGAAGTTTTGACTAGTATTATTTTGTATTTCGTTTTAGGTGTAAAATATTTCATTCTTCACGGGACCTTTAATCAGTGTTCCTAACACAGAGAAATACTGGAGTACGAAATTTGAAAAGGAGCGGAGATGGTGCAGTGGTAACGCGCTGGACTTGAAACACAGGGGTCGCTGGTTCGATCCCCCGCTTCTCCAGTCTTTCTGATGAGACTTTAAACCGATGTCCCGTCTCCATATGATCTTAGCTGTTGAGTGGGACGTAAAACTCCATTCAAGCGAAATTTGAAAAATAACGATAGACCAATTTGCATGTTTTGTCAAAGACAGATGCGATTCGATATTTATTAAAGAACATCCAAATTGGGAAGATGTTAAATCAAAGTGCTGAGAGCACTGTAATTGGACGTCTCTGATTGATTGAGCGGATCGTACATGAACGATAGATATTTTATTCATTCTTCTGTTAGGTGTTTAACGTTTTATTCTATAAGATCGGTTTCGGACATACGAAATCGGCTTTATTTCCAAACAACCCTTCTCAGACTTCAGATTGATTTGATTGCCGTTTCAAGACAACTGATTTGTCTCTATGAATAATCATAATTAATTTGATTATCCAATTCAATTAAGTCCATATGATTAGTAATTTTGTCTTCTTGTTTCGGTTTAACTATGAGTATTGACGTCAATTACACCTTTCGTTGATTTTATAAAGGACGATATGGAGTACAATTTAAATCCTTATATCATTATAAACGAACATTTAAGAATAGCAATGTCCCTATCTGTAAACATATTAACCCGATCATCCAGGTACCATTGTCACTGTTGCAGATCCCTCGCTTCATCTTCTTAGCACAATACACGTAAACGGGTCACGTAAACGTAATAAATACAGATCGTTGTCACTCGATCTTATACTAGTAATTATCCTTGTTGTCATGATCATTGATCAGTACGTAAATAGGTCATGATACTGTCGAGTATCAATGATACAGTTGCTTGAGAGAAAAAACAACAAAACACGTAAGAGAAACTATTTTCTGAGTGGGTGGATATCACTAGCGTCTCATCTGAGGCTATTCAGATGGAACCCCGATTTGGCAGAACCCGAGTTGTTAACTGAACTCACTCCCTAATTCATTTAAAATTCATGTTTCCAAAATACGTTACGTGGAAACACCGTTTCTTTAAATATGTCAAAGACTTAAACAACAATGATCAAAGAAAAAGAATTTATCATACACAATACGTGCATTAAATTGAGTAATCATCCTAAAATGTCTGCTTTCAGTTAACACATCAAGAAAGCCAAAGGTTTTAACAAACGTTATACAGAAGAAATGGTCCGAACTGGTTACGAACCAACGGCGTTCCAAATTTCATGCTGTTAACAGGTTGCGAGGCTAATCATTTCCCGTTTGAGCTATCGCTGCTGTTGGTTATAAAGGGCATTTGTTAACTTTATTTATATAGCGTATGCGTGTATCGCTTTCTAAAGATCTTACCCTTTACACAATATCATGAAAGTCAAATCACTACAAGAAAATGGTTAAATCGAAAAAAGATCGTAAAGTTGGTAAAGACGTGGCATGAATTGAATCGGGTAATGAATCTTTTAGTGTTTGTCAGAGAACATAGATAAAGCCGGAAAAGATACGACAGTTTTCCTGTATGGTCGCAAAATCTATTTTGAATTTCGGTCAACTGGCAATTGAGTCCGAGAAGGGTTTTTTGGTAATGAAAACCCAATTCGACTGTCGAAAAGTGGTTATAAGAATTGGACGTCCTTTCGGACGTCCAATTAAAAACGATGTGTGTAAAATATGCAAATATGTGGAAATATTGACGCAAAAGTTGAAATTGCTGGCTATTATTATTATTTTTATTTGACCCAACAAGAAATTTCCTTTTTATATGTCAAAAAGGGACATTGGTTGGCAAACTTGCCAATGGGAATGAAGTTCGGTTTTGCAACTTCGATGTTTCATAAACATAGCCTGATTAATATAAAGGACTCGTGGTTTTGAGAAAAACATTTATTGACATACTTTGATGTATTAACAATAAATACCATGATGACAATGTCAGGAATGAACGGTCAACCAATCTTGATTGAGATATTCCCATTGGTAATCAAACAACCGTGATTATATAACATCTGACTTAAATGGGTCTTTGATGCACTATTTTTAAAAGAGACACGAAGTTAGTAGAAAGGATACTAAACTTATTTCTTATTGAATAATCATCTTGGTCGGTGCATATTGTTACGCCATTTATTTAAACACCATCGAAAATAATTTATGTGCCCTTTATTTGGTTCACATGGGAGGTATGAATGCTTGCCTGAACTATCAAGATCGATTCGCCTGCGCCCACGCGAAATACGGTAAAATTCGGCGTGTTTTGGACTGGGTTTATTACCGCCTTTACTCTTCAGAACTTTTATTCACATTAAAGGCAGAATAACACTTAACATCTTGCAAATTTTCCGAGAACTTCGTACAAAAAAATAAATATATATTATTAGAATATGGTCTTAAAAATTGCATATATGCCAAATCTTAGCTTTCTACCTTGTGTATTGGCTTAGATGTCGACGGATTTAAAACCCCATGATTTTTTGTCCCGGGGATAATATTTACAATAATGGAACATATGGGGTTTTAAATCCGTCGACATCCTAGCTAATACACAAGATAGAAAGCTAAGATTTGGCATAGATGCAATTTAAAGGCCATATTTTCATAATACATATTTATTTTGTACGAAGTTCTCGGAAAATTTGCATGATTTTAACTGCCATTCCCCCTTTAAAATTTTGGTTGATCTTTAATAACTTTTTATCAGCTGATTTTTCAAAAATCCGCCACGTCTATCTAACGCGTGACGTTTGTACACCTCCTCTATTTAAAGCCGAATTCCAATTGGCCCCGTATTATCAACTTTCTGAAATTGTTGTATCACATTATCACTGGTGGTGAACTAAAACAATTTTCGCTACAACAAGGTATAGATATTTTGCGTTAAAATGTGAGTTTATAGATTTTTTTTTCTAATGACAATAAACTTGTTCTTAAAACAGACCGGGTTTACCGTTTTGTATTGACAGACTGTCGGTGTTGTTATAAAATCTCGTAACTACGGCTTCGATAAAGCCGTAGTTACGAGATTTAATAACAACACCGACGGAATCCATTGGTCGCGAAAAAATGTCCCTCGCTTCGACCGAGTTCCCCACCGGTGATGGTTATCCTTGTGATTACTTTGACTGAAGAAACCTATCCACTTTGTCTTTCATTTGTGTACTATATCTTACGGTTTAGACAGAGAGCATGATTTCTTTTGGCATGACGGGTCTGAAATGTGTTTTTCTGAGCTAAAGCTATACATGTGTTACATGAAAGTGGAACTGACAGTGTTAATTGTTTAGGTAAACAGATAGATGGAAGATTAACGAGCAGTAGATGATTGACGTCTGAAAGGTTTTAGCGCTGTATGTAGCTGTTCATACATTATCATACTCTCATAGAACGCCACTCAAACGTTTATAGTACGCATGTAAAATGATAATGAATCATAACCCCTGCTTGGAGGGTAACATTATCACAGTCGAGTGATAATTGTTACGGAGTAGACAATAGTTCACAAGAGCTAAGAGTTCATGTGAATTTCTTGTCGATAATTGTTACAGAACACTATTTGAGAAGAACTTACACTAATGAAAACGATTATTGAGAAAAACATTGATATTTATCAGGCTCATCCTAGTAAACCCACCGGTCATGTAACGTAGCTATGACCGCTGGTTTTAGTAGGATGGATCAGGCTATGTATAAATGTATGCACAAACTTATCAGGATCCATGCTACCCCCATAAATCATGAAGTTTGTTTCTGCATTCCCGCTTAGATGTAGGCCTATTCAAATAGGAGATGTAAATAGTTCCAGAGACAAATTGTTTATGAAAATTCATTTTCGAAATTCAGAAAGAATCAAAGAGATATACTGTCTCTGGACGTCACATGATTCAATTATTTACCATAGAAAATTCGAGCTAATGGGATAAGGCTAAGGAAATATTAGTTAAAATTCGTTATGGTATACCTAGATATAATTGTATTCATACATGTTTAATCAGGAGGCGATATGTTGTCTTTTCCTTTTTAGCACGATGTAAATTTTTCTCACGAGTTAGGAGCACACAAGCACATTGGTTGATCCAAAGTTAGTACAATAAGAAAAGCTATTATGGGGTAATACAGTTCATCATTATGAATATAACGACCATCATGTTAAGAGCAAGAACAAGGACCAAAACTCATTACATTAGTCGCGGTAAAATTGTCATGAAATACGTTTCATGACTAGGTTTTTTATATTTATCACTTTTTACCTTGATAAACATTGTTGGTCGAACCAAAAGACAACTAATTATCGAAACATTATATACTACTCAAAATTTGCTAAGGATCACTTTTTCAAATGTTGATAATTTGTGTACAAAACTCCCATCCAATGAGCAAAATGGTTTGAATGTTAGAGTAATGATTTCTGGATAAGATTCAACGACGATTGTTCTGTTTAAACTCTCACACCGAAAGTTTCGGGGCTTAGAAAAGGGTATCCCTAAAAATAAAAATGTTCGTAGATAGGCAAAAACTTACAACATTTTTCAGAAATTTGAAGTTCCGATATTTCATGCTCTTTCAACATTTTAAGCATTATTGCAGTATTCTGTGGCATTTTAATTGTCTTTAAGATTTTCTTGGCAATATCTAACTGTTCGCATGGGCGCAGAGTCCAATACAACTTTAAGTGTCAGGCCCGTAGGAACAGGGGGGCTAGGGGGCTAAGCCCCCCCCCCAAAAGTTGGCCAAAAATGTCGAATTTTCTTAATTTTACACTGAAATTTTTGGGAAAATCCAAATTAGCCCCCCCCCAATATTCAGGACAAGGCCTTTAGCCCCCCCCCCTTCATATGAAATTGCTTCCCACGGGCCTTAGTGTATCTTAGAGCTCATGCATTCTCGATGTTGCATATTGTTGAGTTTGAATTTGGACCATTGGTAGATATCTGATGTCTCTCATGAGTTTTGAGTTTTTAACAATGGCATATCGGTAAATCAAAGGCATAAAATTGGTTATAATCCCATCAACGATCTGTTTGAAAACCATTATAATAATCATAAATCCTTCCATATGTAGTGTTTCGGTGAAGTTAGACTGAAAATATACTGAATGAACCCACTGAAAGATAAAAACACATTTTGTGCTTTTCCTCGACGCATAGATTTTTGGCAGCACTCAATGAACGACCATGTGATGAAACTGAACGCTATCAGTAAATCCGACCACAGCTTATGTTCACCAGCATCTACTGAAATTGCAAAAATTCATACGGAAACTCATTGAAGGCTTCTGAGAAGACTTCTAAATCTAACACATGCATAGAAAATTGACAAGAATAGCCGTAGCAGACATGAGAAACTTTGAGCCTTCAACTGTATTTGACTATGGGGAAAGACTGACCCACATGCTCTTCGTAACTAAACTCAGATTGTTGAACATTTTCTAGGATGAGAGCTTAGATACTGAAGAGAGGATTAAGCATAATTTGTAAGCGATTCGGTCGGTTTATATGAGCAAAAATGCCGATTTCCAAAATTAAGGTACGTCAATGACGCCATTCATGTAACCGATACTACAAGGTGTGACACTCTAGCCCAATATTTAGCCATGGATTGTGTTATTTAAGCATTAAACGATCCATATGTCAATATTTAAAGGGGGAATGGCACTTAAAATCATGCAAATTTTCCGAGAACTTCGTACAAAATAAATATGTATTATGAAAATATGGCCTTTAAATTGCATCTATGCCAAATCTTAGCTTTCTATCTTGTGTATTGGCTAGGATGTCGACGGATTTAAAACCCCATATGTTCCATTATTGTAAATATTATCCCCCCGACAAAAAATCATGGGGTTTTAAATCCGTCGACATCCTAGCCAATACACAAGGTAGAAAGCTAAGATTTGGCATATATGCAATTTAAAGACCATATTTTAATAATATATATTTATTTTTTGTACGAAGTTCTCGGAAAATTTGCAAGATGTTAAGTGTTATTCCCCCTTTAAACACTCTGTGCGAATGCAGGATATGTTTTGAAGACTTTGGACAAGATGGTAAATGGGGTCCCGGAATTTGCATTTCAACAGCAGAAAACGCAGATGAAACCTTCCATTTCATTTTAAAGGGTAGAAGGATCGGTACCCGTAGACGTTATGTAGTTTTTGCAAAGACTCGTGTTGTGGACAACAATCTGAAATTGCCATATCTATGGAAACATTCATATTAAGGGTACCTCTTTTGTATGTCTCGTGACTGTTTTATCCGAAGAACCTCAACATAAAGACCTACAAAATCATATTCATAAATGGTCAATCTACAAAGCAAACCAATTTACAGGTTAGTATTTGAAATTGTGTAAGAAATATCAATGTTTCAAAAAGTGATCCTTAGCAAATTTTGAGTAGTATAGTTCTAGCGTCAACGAGTTTTAGGTAATTATGCGTAATGCACTCGGAACACCCCTCCAACACCCTCCCCATTCGCCGCCCCAATGTGCAACACCACGCGACGCGCCTGACTCTCTGAATTATCATTATATTTCGACATATTCCGTGACGATCGTAAGGCCGAGCTTACATCGAACTTTTTCGATAATGTCCGATAGTAGTCCCTCGCTTTTTAAAGTACGGCTAGATGCAATATTGCCTGTTTCCGTAAAAAACGGGAAAAAATTGAGCTTGCTCAGATTTCTGGGGAATATTTTAAACATTTTTTATACGCCGCCGGAGGCGGACGTATATTGGCGTCATCTTCTCCGTCTGTCCGTCCGTCCATCCGTCCGTCCGTCCGTCCGTCCATCCGTCCGTCCGTCCGTCCGTACGTCCGTCCACTTTTCTTGTCAACGCAACTCCTCCTAAGTTTCTGGCTGGATCTTCTTGAAACTTAGTCAATGTTATCACCTCAATTGGTAGATGTGCATGATGGAAGGATTTTATGGTTCATCGATTTTTGCCTGAGTTATGCCCCTTAAAAACTTAGTCTCTGGGGCTTATTGAAATTGCAGCCTTGTCAACGCAACTCCTCCTAAGTTTCTGGCTGGATCTTAATGAAACTTGGTCAATGTTATCACCTCAATTGGTAGATGTGCATGAAGGAAGGATTTTATGGTTCGTCGATTTTTGCCTGAGTTATGCCCCTTAAAAACTTAGTCTCTGGGGCTTATTGAAATTGCAGCCTTGTCAACGCAACTCCTCCTAAGTTTCTGGCTGGATCTTAATGAAACTTGGTCAATGTTATCACCTCAATTGGTAGATGTGCATGAAGGAAGGATTTTATGGTTCGTCAGTTTTTGCCTGAGTTATGCCCCTTAAAAACTTACTCTCTGGGGCTTATTGAAATTGCAGGCTTGTCAACACAACTCCTCCTAAGTTTCTGGCTGGATCTTAATGAAACTTGGTCAATGTTATAACCTTAATTGGTAGATGTGCATGAAGGAAGGATTTTATGGTTCATTGATTTTTGCCAGAGTTATGCCCCCTTCAATCTTAGTCTCTGGGGCTTACTGAAATTGCAGTTTTGTCAACGCAACTCCTCCTAAGTTTCTGGCTGGATCTTAATGTCACTTGTTCAATGTTATCACCTCAATTGGTAGATGTGCATGTAGGAATGATTTTATGGTTCATTGATTTTTTCCAGAGTTATGCCCCCTTAAAACTTAGTCTCTGGGGCTGAAACTTGGTGGATATTATTACCTTAATTGGTAGATGTGCATGAAGTAAGGATTTTATGGTTCATTGATTTTTGCCTGAATTATGCCCCCTTCAATCTATTTTTTTTTTTTTTTTTTTTTTTTTGTCTCAAGTTTTATAAGTGGCGGCGTATATTGTGACGATGGCACTCTTGTTGTGAAAATGTTTCTAAATTGTATGAAGAGTAAGCAAAAAACCAACAAAAGTCAAAAATTCAAATGTTGAGAGCAGTGAAAATCACGTCCCTTTAAAATCGTATATTCGCAAAATACAGATTTCGTTCCATAACTGATTACACATATGCCTTACCTTAATAACAACAATGCATGGACGTATCTTTAGATAGCATGTACCGGTATTCTTAATTTGATTAAAGGACAAACGAGTGAAATGTCAACAATCCTTTTTAGTATTCAAATACCTGTCTGCTTCTGCACTTGTCACGTTTTTTTTCCATTTAGCCTAGATGTGTGGTGACAATAAAATCACGTAGGGGCCTACGTGATAGGAGTTGTATTAAATGATAAAAGCCTACATATTTATGTCAACTCTGCTTTTTGTTTGATTAATGAGCATTGTACATTATTGGAACCATGTCATCCTTTACTGACAGGAAATGTACAGATACAGCCCGATGTTTTAACTATCGATGGATTCGTGTCAAATTGTTTCGCGTGCAAATGGAATTCAGCGAAAGGGAAACATCCGTAGTACTCAATGGTTGTAGATCATTTGCGAGTGATACGTGCATGGGAATGTTAAAGTGACATTTCACATTTATTTCATTTTTTACAAATATGTCTTGATGCAAAGATCGTTTATTCTAATGCGTAGAAATGCTATCAGTTTGTTGAAGTTGTAATTTATAAGCGAAGAATACGCCTTTAAAGTTGAGACTGAAATGACAAATTCTAAATAAATCTGAACTGCTGTCCACAACAATTTGTTTAATTTTAGCACAAAAATATAATATTATATTTCTCGTAAATGGTTCAATATTTTGACTTTACATTTTCAGAATTTTTATGGGAAAAGATGCCCTTTCGGATAGAATAAAAAGTAAAAGTAATCGTGAAATGTCACTTTAAAGGGGGAATGGCACTTAAAATCATGCAAATTTTCCGAGAACTTCGTAGAAAATAAATATGTATTATGAAAATATGGCTTTTAAACTGCATCTATGCCAAATGTTAGCTTTCTATCTTGTGTATTGGCTAGGATGTCGACGGATTTAAAACCCCATATCGTCACCTTAGTGCAAAAACTCAATATCTGCAAAGTTGTAATTTTACAGGAGAAGCAAAAAACTGATTTAAACTTTCTGTATTAAGTTGATCTTGCCCATTTTCTCACAGAGGAATAATCATTTATTAACATTAACTTGTATTACTGACTTGTGCATGATTTTATATTAGTTAACAATATATTTGAAAAAATGTCACTTATCACAATTTGTCGCTGAATTTTTTTGGTGCAAAAACTCAATAAGAGCCCTTATCATGCTAAAACTAAATAATTTTAAAAAAAAATCTTTACTGCAAAAAGTAAATAATAGAATCAAGATAGGAAATTTATAGCATAATTCCTTAGTCTATGAATGTTTAAGCTTTTAGATTTTGTGGATATCAAATTTACATATTCAATTTATACAAATAATAAATTTAATTCTTCATAATTTTCACAATACAACAAATCTAATTTTTGCAACAGTATAATTTTACCATTCTTTATATCTATTGATATACAAGCTCCAAACAGTATATTTTGTTAAGAATGTTGCCTGTATAATGGCTATAATATATTATTACATTCTGTTACTATAAATAGTAACATTTTCGACTAGAATCGGCCAGGTATTGGCTGGGCCGAAAAAGATATATCTATGTGAATCCTTAGCAGCGGGCAGATATGCAATATCTGCCCGCTGCTAAGGAATTTATTCTAAAGACTATAGGTACAGATCTTTTGCACGTGCCTTACTATAATACCACATTTATCCATATTAATGCAGTAATCTATAATACTTAGAGATTATTATACGGCTGATGAGGGCCGGAGGGTGATATCGGACCGCAACCTTGATATCTGTCCCGAGATCTTTATAAAAAAGGCTGCCGTCGTAACGTTCTCTGTCTTCACTTCAAGTGTGATTTATGTAATAAATGAATGATATTGAGTTTATTTCAACTGGAACATCTGTGGAAATTTTCTTAGTCCCCTACCGGCGAAGCCGAAGGGGACTTTAGGTTTGCACTCTGTCCGTCAGTCAGTCTGTCCGTCCGTCCGTCCGTCTGTCCGTCCGTCAGTCCGGTGAATTAGTTTTCCGGACTTTTTTCT
Organism: Fragum sueziense; assembly: GCA_963680895.1. NCBI lineage: Eukaryota > Metazoa > Mollusca > Bivalvia > Cardiida > Cardiidae > Fragum > Fragum sueziense. The sequence continues at coordinate 11,785,736 of OY804609.1, read as the reverse complement.
AAACGGGGGTAGCTATTGAGCTGATTTATTGATATTTTTATTGATTTTTGGTATGTAGACCCGCATTGATGAGTAACAGAACAAGTTTGAGTTTCGTTCCGCTCCAGTGATTTTTGAGGAAAATACGGATGCTGGACTTAGAAAATTACTGGGAAATTACAGTTTTCCAGACTTTTTTTCTTAATGCTGGCAGCTATTGAGCTGATTTTTGGCATGTAGACCCGCATTGATGAGTTACAGAACAAGTTTGAGTTTCGTTTCGGTCCAGTGATTTTTGGGGAAGATATGGATGCTGGACTTAGAAAATTTCTGGGAAATTACAGTTTTCCAGACTTTTTTTCTCAATGCTGGTAGCTATTGAGCTGATTTTTGGTATGTGGACCCGCATTGATGAGTTACGGAACAAGTTTGAGTTTCGTTCCGGTCCAGTGATTTTTGGGGAAGATATGAATGCCGGACTTAGAAAATTTCTGGGGAATTACAGTTTTCCAGACTTTTTTCTCAATGCTGGTAGCTATTGAGCTGATTTTTGGTATGTGGACCCGCATTGATGAGTTACAGAACAAGTTTGAGTTTCGTATCGGTCCAGTGATTTTTGGGGAAGATATGGATGCTGGACTTAGAAAATTTCTGGGAAATTACAGTTTTCCAGACTTTTTTTCTCAATGCTGGCAGCTATTGAGCTGTTTTTTGGTATGTAGACCCGCATTGATGAGTTACAGAACAAGTTTGAGTTTTGTTCCGGTCCAGTAATTTTTGGGGAAGATATGGATGCTGGACTTAGAAAATTACTGGGAAATTACAGTTTTCCAGACTTTTTTTCCAAACGCTTGCAGGTATTGAGCTGATATATGAACACATATTGATGGGATACAGAACAAGTTTGAGTTTCGTTCCGGTCCAGTGATTTTTGGGGAAAATATGGATGCTGGACTTAGAAAATTTCTGAGAAATTAGTTTTCCGGACTTTTTTCTTAATGCTTGCAGCTATTGAGCTGATTTTTGGTATGTAGACCCGCATTGATAAGTTACAGAACAAGGTTGAGTTTTGTTCCGGTCCAGTGATTTTTTAGGAAGATACGGATGCTGGACTTTGAAAATTTTTGGGCTTCTTTTTCTTAACACATATATAAAGCCGGTAGGGGACTTGGTATTGTTTTGCAATACTTCAGAATGCTTGTTTAAAGGTAATATTTATTCATGGAATAAAGTTTTTTGTAACAAAAAAATGCAATATACAGATTGTTACACATCAGATTCCGGCCAGAGAGTGAAGACCTCGGGACAGATATCACGGTTGTGGGCCGATATCACCCTCCGGCCCTCATCAGCCGTGTAATAATTTCTAAGTATTATAGGTTATTGCATTAATATGGATAAATGTGGTATATAATATTGTGCCTGATAAGTTCTTTGGGGAGATTTGCCCGATCTATGTACATGAACAGAGCATATGGGAAAAGAACAGGTCCAAAACATTTCATTCCCGAGTCAAATACTTTTTTGTAGAAAAATCAAACATGTTGAAAAATATGTACTGTAATTATGTATTGCACTTGTATGAAAATACAAGGTTCTACAAACAGCAAGATATTATGATGACATAATTATACGAAGTGTTTCGTTTCTTGCTTTTTGAAGAAACATTGATTGAAAAACATAAAATCTTCAGCTCCATTGGCCTAGGGAAGTTTCAGTAACTGAATGAATATTCACAATAGCATGCACTTTCAGGCATCTTCAACGTTATGACTGAATTGCGACTGATAGTTTGGTCTCTACTGACATATAAAATTATAAAAAGCTAATTTACTGTTGCAGCAAAACCATCTCATGATCTAAAATTTGCATTCCTCTCTCCTCTCTGGAGTGGGAATCCAATAAATTTATACAGTAGTTTGACTTATGTTCATACTATGATGCAGTAAATGTATTGATGTACATAATTGTACTTTAACTGGATGTGAAACTGCCCATGGTGAACAGAAATGCAAAATGACAGAGATCTTGTGAAAGGCTTCCTCTAAGGACTTTTATCATTTTAAAACAGTGCTAATCCAAAATATTATAAAATATCTTAGCACACAAATTACTGACAGGCACTTTCATTGACTGCAGAATAGGAGCTAGTGTATTCAACATTCTTTGTCAACCATTGCTTTTGAACAATTACAACATTTTACACATGAGACAGAAATTATGGGTTGCATACATGAGACAGAAATCATGGGTTGCATATTTGGTTAAACCATGTAATGCATCAAAAAAGTAAATAATCTAGTGTTTTAATTAAGTTAACAATATGCAATAAATTTGGTTAAAATTGTTCGTAAAAAGTCTCGCTGAGTAAAATGCAAGGTAATATTGATAAAGAATAGGAAAACATAACTAATTATGATTCTGCATGTAATATATCTTATCATGACCAAATTTTATCAATTTCTATAAGTACTATCAAAAACGCATAAAAACTTACCAGAATTAGTTATTTTTACAATTCTTTCTTTAAATATTAAACTAAACACACTTAATTATGAATATTTAGCTATTAATAACCCTTTAGGATGTCATTAATGATGTAATAAATGCAGATATTCATTTCTTGCATTAAACAATTTTCCTGTAAAATTAAAATAATTCAGTGCAAGAAGTGAACAAAAGCAGTTGTTCAGTTTTTGCGCTAAAAAAATTGACCATCTGTAGATATTGAGTTTTGCTTCTATTGAAAAAAATCACATTTCTAATTTGAAATTCAACATGAAATTTTTTTAGGACATGTAAACCATGCTAAGGATTAATTTAATGCAAAAAAAGCATTTTTGGAAAAAATGCACTTATTGAGTTATTGCACTAGGGTGACGATATGTTCCATTATTGTAAATATTATCCCCGGGACAATAAATCATGGGGTTTTAAATCCGTCGACATCTAAGCCAATACACAAGGTAGAAAGCTAAGATTTGGCATATATGCAATTTAAAGACCATATTTTAATGATATATATTTATTTTTTTGTACGAAGTTCTCGGAAAATTTGCAAGATGTTAAGTGTTATTCTGCCTTTAATCTGTTGAAGCTCTGAAAATTTACACGTTTATTTATCAACTCCAGAGACGGGTTTTTTTTATATAATTTACAGGTCTACCGTTTACCACGTCATATCGATAGCGAATTTGTCTCGTGTCTGTCGTCGCCGCAACCGTTTGAACGGTTTGCTGAAGGAAATTACTCGATGAATGTAACGGCTACTGGATCAAAAACATCTACACGTCGACCTGATTATGTATCGTCGCTTTTGAACAAAAAAAACCTCGTAACTGCAGCTTAAATTAAGGTGCAGTTACGAGTTTTTCGTTTAAAAGCATCGTTATGTTTGTGGTCATCCTCCTTTGAGATACTTTTGTTTCTCGCTGATGTTTAAGGACAGATCCTCCAGTTGTTACTGCGCAACTTACTGCGCATATCCTAAATAACGAAATAAAGCTATTACAGTAATTGGCCTTTTCAGCAAATGTGTTTTTTACATTTAGTTAATGTTTGGTTGAAAAATGACAAGATCCTTTTCGGTTATTTCCATTTTCTCTGTTTGGTCAATTAAAGTGTAATAGTACTCGGATGGTATATTTCGCTTTCTGTTACGCGTTCAACATGTGGCGTTAGCGATAGGAAACGGTGCAACAAAAGCAAAGTGGTATTTTTATGAGCTAGTCCGCTTCAGATTGACAAAAAAGACGACACTTTTTATTATCTAAAGCTGGTAATAAGGAAGAAAATGATAAAAGTAATGAAACAATTTCGGACAGAGCTGCAAAAAGTGAACCAAATTTTACTTATAACTCAGAAAAACGCTTGGTTTGATATATTTTTCTTTTTCTGTTTTTGTAGGTATGACCAAGCACTATGTCTATACCAAAAAAGAAAAATTCTTACCGCTGGAATATTTTTTATTATCAGAAACGTTGCGAAATAAGAGCAATTTCAGCTACTTTTGAAAGAATGTTTTACTAAAAATTTCAAAATCATCTCTTAATTTTCCCAAATTGATACTCATTTAGACAGAATAAAACATATTTAACACAATAAAGACTTATTTATGTAATCCTAGTCATTTCGAACACCTTTTTTGTGGGTATTTAAGTGACACCTAATTTTTGCAATTTTAGACAAGAGTAGTCTCCCTTGAAATCAAATAACTTTTTAATTCGCTTGGTGACCTATAGTTTTTAAGTCATTTTTTTACTTCTCATATATCTAAGTATCAGCACAGAAAAAATAAAAAAAATCTTACCGTAGGAAATAAATGGAGGATCTGTCCTTAAGGGGTTCGTAACGACCATGTCTCTGTTTGTGTATATTAACTTATCTACACGAAAATTCACAAAGAATTACATGTGCACAATGTTTAACATGTATATAAGATCCCAATGACACTTGTTTATCTGAAGACATGAATGAATCAAATTATTGCAACAGAAATTGGATTAAAGTGACATTTCACGATTATATTTACATAATTTTACTTTTATTCTATCTGAAAGAGCACCTTTTCTTTTGAAAATTCTGAAAATTTCAAGCCAAAATATTGAACCGTTTACGAGAAATATATATTTTTGTGCTAAAATTAAACAAATTGTTGTGGACAACAGTTCAGATTTATATAGAATTTGTCATTTCCGTGTCAACTTTAAAGGCGTATTGTTCGCTTATAAATAACAACTTTAAAAAACTGATAGCGTTTCTACGCATTAGAATTAACAATCTTTGCATCAAGACATACTTTGAAAGAAATGAAATAAATGTGAAATGTCACTTTAAAATACCGGTTGACATTTCATTGGAGACGATAAAACCATGTCGTAAATTTGTAACTCATTTGCTTAATACGTACACTCGTAACTAGAGTTCAATGTGTCTTAAATTTCGCCAACCTAAATATTCTCCTTTTTGTAATGTTTGATTTTGTCAGGCGACAGCTCTTAAATTCGTATTGGCGAATTAATTTGAACCATTGATAATGATAGAAATTATGAGAATCTCTAAATTGCACAACAATTCAACAAATTGCGACTGCCTACGGGTCATCAACCTTTCAGAGTTGAAGTGAATATTGTGACTTTTGAACACAAACCTCGTAACTGCAGCTTGTTTTAAGCTGCAGTTACAAGGTTTTTGTTGAAAAGCGACGATATGTCAGTCAATAAAAAACTAGGCGCGCAAATTATGTAGGAGTATTCTATTTTTGAAATACTTTGCGATTTATTAATTGTGATATTATCCAAGATTGTGTGTCCCAGGGGATAGTTGAGCTTTGACATAATAAAATTACAGACATTCGTAGCCTACGTGGTACTCACTGTTCTTTTGTGTGAATAACCGGGAGACATGACAACTAAAATGACTATCATACATCGCGGCTTATCTTTTATTTATAAAGAGTGTGAGAGCTTTTCTGTGGGTTTGAAAAAGGTATTTAAGGAATGAATGCAATTTTATTTTTTTCATGCAGGTATGAAAAATAAAATCTAATCACACTGTATGAATCCGCGAGGCTGTTCATACAAAAGTGTGATTAGATTCTATTTTTCATACCTGCATGAAAAAAATAAAATTGCATTCATTCCTTATAATTTAATATTACATTTTATTACCGTAAATATAGTAATATTTGCGACTAGAAAAATGAGATACGAGGGACGTTCAATTAATTTTGGAAATGGGGTTCTATAATCCATAGTTATGTCTCAATTCAATTTTAAGTTTATTCAATCCTTCGAAGTAATCCTCTTTGACACCCACAGACTTCTGAAGTTTTGAGATTCATTACTTATATGCCAATAAATTGGCCTCTTTTGGAACACCTCGCAGACACTGGAAATTTGCACTGACTATGGAATATGTAGGCCTATACCGACGACCAGAGGCTTTTTTCGTCATCATGGGTAACACAAAAAAGCCACACGGGCTTAAGCCCGGCTATAGGGGTGGATGAAGACGCCGTGCAGCATGTTTTTCTTTCAGGAAGTCTTGGACAAGATGACACCTGTGGACAGATCCGATCTCATGGATTTGGTACATGCCTCTTTAGCCGGTCATAGACCTGCTTTTTTCGTGTTATTTCTTTACTTTGGCCGACACACATTTCTTGTATGAATGACCAGCGATAGTTGTTCTATTTGAAACAGTAATAGGAACAATACACTCGTTACATTTGAAAAATTACCGCGTACAAAACTTCTGCCGCGCTTTTAATTTTTTGGCTATTACGGACCTTACCTGATCTTTTCGCAGCCATTGCTTGCCAATGGCACGTCATTGGTGCTCATAGTAGGCCTAATAGATTATTGTTCAGTCATATGTATAAAGCCCAGAAAGCCCACATTTGTTGCATTTATTGCATTATTTCAAAATATATTTTGCACGGGTGGCTCTCTGTCCATAGGCAGCAGGTGGGGTACCCAATTAGCATAAACCTTTCTGTGTTTCAACCCTTTCGTCAAAATTGTATAACATGTCCCCGATGAAAACCCACCTTTATCTGCTATTTCTTGCACATTGAACCATGCCTCTTGTTTGGTCATGTCGGAATCTACAGCAACATTTGCTTTGGTACTAGCTCTACCCGGGTTGCCTAAGAAGGGGGCATCATTCAGATCAGTTTTACCAAATTTAATTTTCATTATCTTCCTAAAAACTGACGCATATTCAACGTTCGAATATCCACGAATCTGATATTGTTCATTATATACATGTGATGCAGATATTTCAAAGCCTATGCAACCTTTAATGTAGACCCGTACATCCTACTTCAGTTCGTTTTCCATTTTGCGCTCAGCGAAATAGCCAGTGTATATGACTGAACCAACTTAAAAGTTCAATAACTTTTGAAAGAGACCACGAATTTGTCTCAAATTTTGACCAAGTATAGACAGTAATTTTCCCGTCAAATAGCCACAAGCACAATTAGTTCTATAGAACCATGAGGTATGGTGGACCATTAGTACCACTTTTAATTGAACGCCCCTCGTATTGTTCGGACTATGTTCAAAGAAGCGGGCAGATGTGCGATATCTTGCCGCTGCCAAGGTATTTAGATGTTACGCACGTGCCTTTCCGTTACAAAAACTTTAAATGACGTCATAAAAAGCGCACGTTACTGCAACGTTGTTTACAGCGAATCCAGACGTCGTAACGTTATTTTCCATCCTCTCGAGTGCGTTTTAAGCAATATGTCTTTGAAATTGAGTTTGTTTCCACTAGAAAATCTATTTAAGAGTACGATTTAATGATAAAACTTGCAATTTATTCCTCAAAATGAACATAATATGCCGATTTGTACAGGACACATCCATTTATCCATATTGTTGACACCGAAAGAAGTCCCGGCAAAGTCAATTTTTTTTTCATGGAGCTATGACAAAAATTTTTTAGCCGATTAAAACGCCCGGATTTTAATGAAATCAACTAATATTAAATTATGGAAGAATAAACAAGAAATATGTTATTCCAGAAACAGTAATAAAATAATCAAAAAGTCTCGCATGGCCATTGAAACCGCGCACACCGGTCCATTGTTAAACCACACTGATTTCAAACAATGATATCGAGGAAACTTGGATACATCTGCGAGGGTATAGCTCAAAGTTTATGACTGTAGACTTGTATACAAACACTTTTTAAACCAATACATAGTTTTATCCTTTACCAAACCATTATCGTGAGCTAAACGAGCGATTAAATGTTCTAACTCGTTTATTCTCTAAAGAGAATGTGTTTATGTTTGGCAAGTTCAACATCAAGAAGTAATGTGTTTGTATACAAGTCTACAGTTACATGTATGGACGTTGAGTTATAGTAAAGCCTCTCTTACAACCCGTCGTGCGTCTTATTAAATCGTACGTTTTAAAACTCTGCAAAATCGCACGATTTATGAAGACGCAAGACGAGTTGTAAGAGCGCCTCAAAATATTGTCACGTCAATTCTTTGTTGCGTGCAGTCTGTGTCGTGGTTGCGTCCACCAAAATCGTACGTTGCACGTGCGTGCATCGCTCGACTAAACGTACGTTTTAGATACAGACCGCACGCAGGAGCACGTGCGACCGGTTGTAAGAGAGGTTTCAGGAACAAAGATGACCTGATTACTCCAGGGATACCCAAAATCAAGAAATTGTCAGATCGTCTCCCTTGACGCTTGTCACACCGCAATAACATTCAACGTGAATTTGTCCTATAGTTAGTACATAATTAGAGGTGCGAGAAAATGATTAATATTTCAGTAGACCGTTGGTCAAATTCTCTAACACACATGTGAATAAAGGCCTGGCAACATATCGTTGCTTTCCTTCGAAAAACTCGTAACTGCAGCTTAAAACAAGCTGCAGTTACGAGGTTTTCGTAGAAAAGCGACGATATGTGATATTGCGTCCACATCACGACCGGAGCAAGTCCAAAACGGTCAGTTATACAGTTCATGTTTGGAGGTAATGTGGACGCGATGTGGATGTGAAAATGTATATGACCAGGCCTTAAACAAATTGTAACCGTTCACAAAATGAACTTTTATTCTAGAAACTGCACACTTGTATAAAATTCTAACAGAAGAAACTTTAGAAATGGTACATTATTTAAAGTGTCCTTGCTTCTGTGTCTTTTTCAACATCTATTTTATTGCCTGGGACAACTTTCAAATTGTAACAGTCTTAACTTCTATACAATGTATTAATTCATTCTGTTACAACATAACGTTTTGGTTGAAACAAGTTACAAAGCAAAGCTTCCTGAATTAAGAACCAAATGACAAAGGTCGCTGGGTTGCTTTAGTTAGAAGACATTTCCGGTGCTTGCTTCATAAATAAACGATTACGCCATCGGGTCATATCAAGCTAATGAGCCTTTATTATACGGTCCTAAATGTGATTTGCTATCACACTACTTTTTGCTTCATGCTTTCTCAAACCACACTCTTGTATTTAAAGCTACAAATGCAAACTCAAGAATATAACTTTAACCAAACCCCAAAAGCATTGACCCATTTAGATAGAAATGTTAAAAGAAAGAAGGTGAATGAAAATGATGTTGTCGAGAATCAAAATGTTAATTTAGTCTTCGTATTTTAAAAGAGACCCCTATTTCTGTGGTCGTCAAAACGAGTGCTTTTTTTGCAAAGGTTAATGCCTTACGTCATTAGAATATTTTATCGTTGCTAAAGGTGATTTTGCCCAGACAGTTATTTTTGGACACCAAATGGCAAATTTGCTGTAAGCAAAGACATTCCCTGAAAAATGAGAAAGTAATAGTGAACGATTTGGTTGCCGTATTTCTTTCTCAACTGACAAAACTTTAGGGTGGTCCAACATTCTGCTACAAATGACGTGACAAACTTTGTGGTAATATACTGAGAGGCAAAAATAAGTATACACCCTAGTTCTTCAACGTTTTCTGAGATAACGATTTATAGATTATTACAATTTTTAAACGCCATCGAAACGTTGTTGTTTGTTGATTTAGACTTCTTGGCCTATCGTCTATACGTCCTTCCTTCCGTTGCGAAGATTTTCCATAGGGCACAGCGTCATCGAAAAAGGGGGGTTAAATCAACCAATTAATGCAAGAATTCCCATTGACACAACCCCTACATTCATGAAGGGATTTGGATATTTTTCCTTCAGAAAATGCTTAGTCACCTAGGACCATGCGTGCATTGTTAATGATTTTCCATATCACAATGCGCCATGGCAAAAGGGGGCTTGATGCAAACAAGCGATCTGGCATAACTCCTTCTAAATTTATTGACGGGTTGTGATAAAATTTGCACAGAATATTCCTATGCTACACGACTAAGTGTACACTTTTTTGTAGTGTCACTTTTCTTTCGTATTATGCTGCGTCATAGGAAAATGGGCCTTAATGGCAAAAAGGGGCATATTGATCAAATTCTACCAGCCACTGAATATTGTGTTATAGTGTTAGATAAATTCTAACATTGTGATTTGTTGTGACAAGTAATAAAGAAATTGAGTACGAATTAATAGCAATATTTGGTGCTCCACTAAGTCGAACGCGCAAAATTTGCAAAATCGGCATGCAGCAAAAGTATGTCTTATCAAGCAATTTCATGTGAAATTTAACAACATTGCATTATTGGTTAATGAGTAGGAATAAATTGTACAAAATTTTGAGTCGATATGATAAAGAGAGATATCGAAAAACAAAAAGTGTATACTTTCTTTTGCCTCTCAGTATATATATTATTCGTGCACCTAATAGCACAAAGAATGTTGTGACTAAAAAAAAAAAAAAAAAAAAAAAAAAAAAGCTAGTTATTTGCATGGTATTCTTTTGTCTTAATGTTTTTATAAGCATTATGCACTGATATATCACGTATTTTTCTGATATTTCTAATCCTAATATACTTCATGTTTTCCAGTAGTAATTTCTTCAATAACAGGGAACCTCTGGTCGTACTCTTATCCGAGTTTTCTCTGATGACATTCGCGCCTTGATATGTTGTTGTCGCTCATTTACATCAGAGTGCACTACCACCCATAAACAACGGAAAGTATGCCATTGTAATCAATGGCTGTTCAGGTGAGGTTTGTTGCAAAATATTGCCTATAAACCTTTTAGAAATACTTTTTGGTTTTAAATCTTTCACCAGGCATGACAATAAATGGTTCATTGATCGGTATCATAAGGCGTTTTAAGGATATCGTTTAAGATCGGACGGTGAACAAAATGCCACAACTTGTGTCGGATTTTCCGTTGTTTTTGAATGGTAATGCACTCTAATGTAAATGGGCGACATCACCATATCAAAGAGCGAACTTCATCAGAGAAAACTCGGATAAGTTGTACTCTATTGGTACTTTACTCTTACACATGAGGCTTACAGGTGTTTTTGTTTTCATGTTTTTCTTCGTGCCACACAAAATATGATGTATCTATGTACTTTTACTTGTTGTTATTATTATAATACTTTCTCAAACAAAGCTTGTTTTGACGTCCCTTATCGAAACAAGAGTTGTCCTCGGACAACGGCGCGCGCCTGTACAAGAGCTTGTCACAAAAAAGGAGTTCAAGGTCAAGGTCACTAGGTCAAAGGTCATGGTCTCACGGTCAAGGTCATGACATGAGGTATTCACATGTGAAATATCGAGGCTCTATCTGTAATAGTGCATGAGATATAGACCAGGCTAAGTTTTTTCAGGTCAAATTCCAAGGTCAAGGTCACTAGGTCAAAGGTCATGGTCCAAAATGAAAGGTCTTGGCAGGAGGTACTCATGTGTGTAGCATTAAGTCTGTATCTCTAATAGTGCCTGAGATATAGACCAGGTTAAAGTTTTTGAAGACGAGACGCCGATGCGATGCGACGTCGACACTAATGGCTGTGACATTAGCTCCCCGGACATAAAGTCCCGGCTCGCTAATAAGTGTTTTCCTCAAATTAATAGCAAAAAAAAGAACATACACATAGCTTCAATTTTTATCGTTTTTAATGCCATGAACAACACACGAGTCTTTCATCATTTTTCCTTTTTTAACAATCTTTTTTCGTGTACATCATCTTTGAAAACTGACACGTAAGTTTGTTTCGATTAGGAAAGGGTTTAACCAACAGTTCAGCAACCTGTCACAAACGATTTTCTCGTACATCCAGAAAGTAACAGGTAGACAAGTATCTAAATACCGCTAGACCATGGAGCAGACTCGTTGTTGTAAAACTGCAATCTTATGTTCAACTCTTTACCAATGCAAGCTAAATCCAAGGTATAGAAAGTCGGCACTTTTTACTGCCAGAACGTTTGAGACGTTAGCAGTAGAATAAACGGGCGCCGTGTATGAATCTCAAAATAAAATTATAACATAACGGGAATTCTACCTCAAAATTAAAATTATAACACGTTTCCATAAAATCCATATAAAGCGAAAGAAGAACTGCATCGGGTTTTATTTGACCAATAAAGACCCTATGTAATTATGCTTTGTGTGTGCGCCAAAACGTCACGTAGCGTCAAGGCAACGTCAAATGACGTCATCAATGACGTCACTTAACCACCAAAGCGTTTCCTGCGCCGAAAACTAGATCATACAGATTTTCCACAAAACAACACATTTAGAATGTGCGTTTTGTTTTTTAGAGTGTTATAATGGAGATAATAACAAGTTTAGAGGTCTTAATTTGCCAAATAAAAACCTCTGTGCTCTGAACTACATGTTAAGGCAAATACCTCGGCGCTGTGCGCCTCGGTTTTTACCTACACATGTAGTCCGTCGCACATCGGGTTTTATTTGGCAAATAAAGACCTCTAGACTTGTTATTATTTCATAATTAATATGAAACTAGGCAAAGCCTAAATACGGACGAAGCAAACAGAAATCTCTATCCCTTTTCTCAAAAACAAGACAGGAACCATTTCCAGAAAACGAGATCTACATCTATCTAATCTAGTCACATTCCGAATGGGTTGAAGTCTAAAAGATGTGCATGTGGAGCACAAATGCCTATATTTGAAATCTAGGTCTATAATTTCTGAAAATGTGAACTTGACATGTGCCCTTGTCTGAGGACATTGACCCACAGTCTAAGGAAAGGCATTTTGACACAGAATTGGCATTGAATGTTGGATTTAACCCTTTCCCAAACAAGACCTGGTTTTGACGTCCCTCGTAGAAAAGGCTTGAGAAACAATGAAACAAAAGAAGAAACTGCTGATAACCAGCAGTTTCTCCTTTTGTCTCAATATTTTCTGTGACATATTTTACACAAATTCTATCTTTAATAACTTCCATTTTGTCATTTGTGGCAATTTTTTAAGTGGATCACCGTAAAATTTTGTTGTTTGGGAAAGGGTTAAGTACATTGTAATGGACATTATTATTGCTTAAATTTGATAATTTGATAAAGCGATGCCTTAGAATTAGCTGCGATATCGTAGACTTTATCTACAGCCAAATTGGTCGGCATGACAAGTTCAAATGTCTGAAATTTACACCATCTTTAGAGCTTGAAAAGTCCTTTCCAACAAAGTATGCATCATAAGAGGTCGTAAGTACCACCTACGACCTTATTTTTCTAAAACGCCGTTTAAAAGTAGCTTTCAGCTTTGACTGGTCCAAAATGAATGTTTTGCGCTTTTTCGAATAAGGACCATCATCGTCCATGTAGATTATCCAAACAAGACCTGGCTTTACGTTCCAAATTGAAAGAGCGTAGAAAAAAGTGAAACAAAACAAGAACATGTTGATTACTAGCACTTCATCATTTTGCCCAATGTTTTGTGCAATAATTGACACAAATTAACTCTTTATCAACACCAGGCCCCGGTTTCTCGAAAAACCTTAAGTATATTCTCATGAGAACATGCTCATCTTCAAAGGAATACTCTCCAACGTTGAAGGGTATTCGATTGAAGTTCACGTGGATTTCATGCGATTTGAGCACGGTGCTCAAATTTGAGCATGAGAACCTACTTAAGTTTTTTCGAGAAACCGGGGCCAATTGTGTAGTTCAGTCGCAATCTGGTCCAACTTTAGGTTGTTTAACTTTTGGAAAGGGTTGAACATTGGGTTAGCTGTACATAAAGGTATATAGTGCTAAAGCCTCTCTTACAACCTGTTGTGCGTCTTTTTAAATCGTACGTTTTAAAACTCTACAAAATCGCACGATTCATAAAGACACACTGCGGGTTGTAAGAGCGCCTCAAATGGTGTCCGGTCAATTCTTTGCTGCGTGCAGTCTGCGTCGTGGTTGCGTCCACCAAAATCATATGCTGCACGTGCGTGCATCGCACGACTAAACGTACGTTTAAGACGCAGACCGCACGCAGGAGCACGTGCGACCAGTTGTAAGAGAGGCTTAACATGCGATGAGACGGTAGTTAAACATCCTGCTGATTTCAACATTTTCTCTCTCCATACCCATGATTTCCGAAGGTTCACACTAAATTGCAGCGACTATACGCAACAAGAGCCGTCAGAGACGGACAATGCTCCCCGATTAAGGCATTGTCACAATTAATGTATGCCATGCACAGCTAAGATTAAGCTAACAAACGTTAAGCCCACTTTTTCCACGACATATTTTTTATACGCAAATTTCAAGTAGTTTATTGTCAAGGGCATCTGATTTGCTAGTCAAATATGAAATTTCATCAAATTCTGACCATTAGACTATGAGAAATTAGAGAAAAAGTGTATTTGACCTTAAGTTTCCTTTTCCCATGACGAGGCCTCAAATCCAAAAACTGGGAACAGTACATCGGCATTATGTCATAGGGAGTTCACATGGTAAGTTTCATTTGATTTGGCCCAAGGGTTATAGAGAAATCGCTTTGGACGGACGGATGGAATGACGGACGGACGGACGGACAGACGAAGCGGCGACTATATGCTCTCCCTTCGGGGAGCATAAAAATGATATAGAAGAAATTAAAGGCTTTCGGGGAGTGAAGAGACATGGAGAAGTACATCTCGTCGTTGTAAATGCAAAACCTGGTATCTCGTTTTTGGAAAATTTTAAAGGTGATGGAAAAAATTGTAATAACTTTTCCCAAACTGAAATGTTGTACTTGAAATTTGGACATGTTATTCTCAAATAATGTATCATTAATACCGATCAGTGAAAATGTCTGAAAACCTGCGAGAATTGTCTAAACTGGGCACACAAGTTTGTACTTTGAAAATCGCAAGAATCGACATACGAGGTTTTGCATTTACACCGACGATCTGCACTATCATTTCGCTCTTCACCTCGATGGTTTTCAGCATAACCTTCCCCGGACAGTACATGTAATTTAACAAACCCAAAAAATATTTACTGTTCCAATTTGACAGCTGTTTCAGACGACAAAATCCAATTTAACGAAAATAGGATTTGTTTATTATATAACAAAGAAATATTGAGGCAAAATGGATTTTTTTATCAGCATTTTCTTCTTTTGTCATAATGTTTTCACATGCTCTTTCTATAAGGGACGTCATTTTAAACCAGTCCGTCTGGAGAAGGGTTAGACAATGTAAATATGTACTTTGGAAGATGCTAAATTTTGGAAGGAAAATTAAATCATGGACTGGAATACGGCTTGGAATAAGAGGACAGATAAGACATTGGATGGTCCTAAAACTCAAATCTTCGCACTACCTGAGTGTTACCAGTAATTTTAACACTTTGACTCAACCCTTTCCCAATTTCCCAAACAAAAATTTTAGTGGTGGTCCAATTTTTAAATATGTTGCACGTGTCAAAACTCAAAGGAATGTTCATAAAAACCGGATTCATTTACATTATAGAATAATAAATATTGAGTCAAAAGGAGAAAATTGTGGTTATCAGCAATTTCTTCTTTTGTCTTAATATTTTCCTTAGCAGTTTCTATCAGGGATGTCAAAACCAGGTTTTGTTTGGGAGATAGTTAATGTGTTTACCAAACGCATGTCAACTGAAAGAATAACAAGAACAAATCAAATGAAAAATAAAAAAAAAAAATATTTTAATTTTCATAAACAAAAATGACATTTTAGCTGGTAAAAAAAGATCTTTTTAACCCTTTCCCTAGCGACAAAATTTTGACTTGTTTTCGAATTTAAAATCTGCTGCAGAGGACAAAACTGGTTTACATCCATATGGAATTTGTATGTATTATAGCTTTGAAGATATTGAGGCAAATGGAGAAAAATGCTGATTATCAGCATTTTCTTCTTTTGCCTCAATGATTTCCCAATCCTTTTCTATGAGGGACGCCATCTATTTTGATAACATACAATGTTACATTATGTATTTGGGTTTCTGCACAATATCTCTCTTAACCCATAACCAAATGACAAAATTCTAAGCTTGTCCAAATTGAAAGAAGTTGCTGACGAAATTCAATGTTATGAAACTTTAAACATACATGTTCAACTCTTTGGGTAGAAAACATTGTGGAAAATGAAGTAACAAGCAATTTTTTCATTTGCCAAAATGTTTTCTCAGTCATTTTTCTTGAATTTTATACTTGAATATTGTAAACAACACAGTACGGACCCAAAATAATCCACAAATAGCACAAACAAGTCAATAAGTAAAAGTTTAAAAATCTGTTTAAACACCGGTTACTGGCGGTTAGTAATCACCATCTTCATTCATCTGTACACCTCATTGATCAACCTGCAAGGATACAAAAGTAACAAATGAAAGTATACAGCACCCTCCTGCTGCTTTTGGAAACATCATATCATGTTAAAAAGAGAACTATGAAAAACATTTTCCTATCTTCCCGTGTCCTAAGTGGCTTGAAAGTTATGGAAAATGGTATTATAATTAACTTTTCCCCAAAAAACAAATTTTAGGACAAAATACTGAGAAAAGGGGAAAAAGTGTAGATAACAATTTTGTCTATTTTTCTCACTGTTCTCACAAACTATTTCTACCAGGGACATCAACGACTTCAGGTCTTGTTTAGCCCATTACCACACAATGACGCCTTTTGAAACCCTGCAAGATAGAGGCTTTGGTAAACATTGAGGAAAAATAGAAGAAGAAATTGCTGGTCACAAGCAATTTCTTCATTTTCTATATTAATAAATGTTTTCTGCCTAAAGATACAACTTCATTCACTTAATTGTCATCTGCAAAATCTTTGAATTTAGGCCAGTCTAAAAATTTGCTGTTTGGTAAAGTGTTAAGAAAGGTTTAAATTGAAAAGACGCTGTGCAGCGTATATTATTATGATGTTCATATGACACTCATGACTCTTGGTTATGGTGCTGAGATTTTAGATTAGATTTATCGGGTTTAACGCTGTTTTCAACTGATATGGTCATATTGTGGTGGATGGAGCACCTAACCACGGATTCCTGATATTTGTCTCACTAATACAACCACAATATTATCTAAACAGAACCTCCAAGTTCTCTCTCCCATAGATGATTCACACCCATAATTGGAGAGGGACAAATGACTTTTGTCAAATGACAGAATGGATAAGAGCTGGCGTCTGAACCCAGCACCCCTGGATTGACAGACTCCAAAGTTACCGACTGAGCTATAAGGGCCTGCTGACTCGGCTGTCAAAATTCTAGACAGGCAATTTGTGTGTGAAAGCAGAAACTTTCATTGAAGGAACAAAGAGAACTTGTCCCTTTTAACCCTTTCCCAGACAAGACCTTGTTTTGAAGTCCCTAATACAAAACGCTTAAGAAAACATTGAGGCAACCAGCATTTTCTCCTTTTGCCTAAATATTTTCCATGGTATGATTTACACAAACACATTGTTTATAATCTTCTATTTTGTCACTTAAGGCTGTTTTGGTCAAGTCTACAATTTCAATGATTGGGAAAGGGTTAATTAGAATGACATTTCCTCTGGTTTTGTTATGTAGTAGTTCTGAACATTTCAATTTACAAACTGTTTTTTAACATGATGCAGAAGAAGCCAAATTGTTGCAAAATCCAAATGCCCAATCCTCACCTGGCTTTGAAGTTTCTATCCCAAAAATAATCCACCATTGTACAGTACACCACTCCAGAATTCAAGTTGGGTCATTCATATTGGTTTATTTTCTGCATGTCTGAAAAGATAATGTTATCATATCATTGATTCATAATATTATTCAGATCTTTCCTTTGCAAAGGAGATCTTGTTTTGACAGTCTATGAAAAAAAGGCCTGCCAAAGAGAACATTGAGTCAAAAGAAGAAAATGCTAAATATCCTGCCTTTTCACATTTCCATACGCGGATCCAAAGGCAGGGGTCTTGCTACCAATTTTTGTTTGGGGCCAGGGGCCATTGAAATTGGGGAAAATAGCGACGTTTTAACCTAAATTGGAAAAACTAAAACAAGTCTGTATTCATACCATCAATCAGTTTCAGTTGCAAATAAGACTGTAGTGGTGTAAAATACATTTGTACATATTCTTGTTTAAGAATCTACTCTAAAACTGTCTTCAAAATGTTTGTAAATGCAGATGGGGTCTTAACAAGGGGCATTCTGGGTTCTCATTGGAAATTTTCATCAGAGAAGTGGGGAAAAGAAGATACTTTTTGCCATTGGGAATGGGGCCCAATAACGGCCCTAAATTTTGGCAAACGAGACTCCTGAAAGGGGGGTCTGGGGGTCATACCCCTCTGGAATTTGGCGAAAAAAGGGGTTATCAAATAGATTACTGGTTATGTACCAAAGTAGCTGCATCATTTGTCCCTGTGTGCCACGACAAGCTGATATTATATATGGCACTTCGTGGTATTACATGTATCTGCATGCTCAGATCCAGTGGGACCCGGTCCGACCCCCTGACCCCCCCCCCTTGAATCTGGCAAAAAAGCGGTCAAAGATTGGAAGACAACCCCCACCCCGGGAAAAATACTGGATCCACGCTTGATCATGTTGATTTCTCATATGCACTTATTCGATATAAACATCCATTTTATTGTCTACATCCAGCATCTTTCAGATTGGACCTACCAGATTTTTTGCCATTTGGGAATAGGCTTTGAGTCATTATTTTTGTTTGAGAATATGCAAAATTGTGACAAAGCTACTGAATGACAAAAAAAAAGAATAATTTCTTCTTTTACCGGAAAGTTATATTCTTATGAATTAGATCTACGCCTACAATAGCTACATTTAAAATAAAATCAATTATTGTGTAACAATTTCTTCTTTTCCCAGGTTTTAAAATTCTTATTTTCTTTAACAAAAGTTATGCCTACATCTGAAATGAAATAAATCATTGTGTGGTAATTTAACACCACCAAGATACGGTTTCGACATGCTTTTCAGAAAAATATCTAAGACTCTAGAAAACATTCAGCGAAAAGAAGAAATTCCCGGTGCTCAGCAATATATTTTTTCCTTAAATATTTTGATGCAATTTACAAATTCTACATCCTGGTGACATTGATTTTCTCATCTCAAACAACGTTCAAATGGGAACAGTCCAGGAGTCTAGATTTACTTTAGCTGTTTGGGAATGGTGAAAAATATTTTTGCTGGATCGATATTTATTTGGGACGAATGTCATATGCTGTCGTAAACCTTTTCTATGTTGTTGAAAAGCATTTAAGACATACATTATTGCATAGAATAAGAAGTTCACTTACTCCGAATTGCATCGCCGACTGGAAACAGTGGTTGCCGCTGGCATTTCTGAGTGCAGACGAAACAAGATGGCCGTCATAGGAAATTTTGTAACTACGTCAGTCAGTGCGCGTGACGTAGTTAGACTGAATATCGAACCTCTGAATTCGGGACCGGTAAAAAGCAAACGGAAGTAGATAAAAGTACCACACAGTCTGACTGACCGAGGCGTTCCGAATGCTCCATAAAAAATAAAATAAACAAACAAAGATGGCGTATTTTTCGTTGAACGGTATGTGAGATTTGAATGATTGAATCTGTTGATTTCAATGATTTTGATCTTTTTTGATTTTATGCGTAACATATAGTCGGCCTTCGCCGGGGCCTTCGGCCCCGGACTTCGTCCGTATAACACTCTACCGTAAAATTCATATATAGCGAAAGAAGAACTGCATCGGGTTTTATTGGACCAATAAAGACCCTATGTAATTATGCTTTTTGTATGCGCCAAAACGTCACGTGGCGTCAAGGTAACGTCAAAATGACGTCATCAATGACGTCACTTAACCGCCCATCCGTTTCCTACGCCGAAAACTAGATCATAGCAGAATTTCCACAAAATAACACATTTCGAATGTGCGTTTTCTTATTTAGCGTGATATAATGGAGATAATAACAAGTCTAGAGGTCTTTATTTGCCAAATAAAAACCTCTGTGCTCTGAACTACCATCTTCGCAAGCCAAGGGTGACATCTGCGTCGTAACGTCGTTTCTGTATTCACCCTTGGCGGATTTAGTCCGATTTTCTTGATCTCCTGGAGGTCTCGCTGGAACCAATCAGATTGTCGACTGATACATTTGTTATGAGTAACCAAATCATGACAACGGGCGGGAAAAAGCATATTGCATTTGCAACTCAAAAACGCGAAGATGGGCGATTTTTCCTACGAATTTCACTGCAATAGACAGGAATTCTCTAACTTTAATCGACGAATTATTATACTTTCGACAATTCGACCGAAAAAACAGCTAACTTTTACATAATCTGCACGACGTACGACGCGAAAGACAACGCGCGTTAATGACGTCATCAATAATGGACGTAAACAACCAGCAGAACAACCGCTAGGCGGCGCTTCGCGATTTCAAGAAAATCGGACTAAATCCGCCAAGGGTGAATACAAACGTAGGTGGGTTCAACCTTGGCTAGCGAAGATGTGAACTACATGTTAAGGCAAATACCTCGGCGCTGTGCGCCTCGGTCTTTACCTACACATGTAGTCCGTCGCACATCGGATTTTATTTGGCAAATAAAGACCTCTAAACGTGTTATTATTTCATAAACAAACCCGTTTCTCTTTCGCGGGATCATAATGTTTCGGACAGCATCGTACCTTTTAAGCGAAATAACGTAACACCGAAAAGATAAGAAAGTGTTTTCAATTACATTAATTATCAATTAATGGTTTCTAATTATTTGTTAATCGCTTATATTTTGTATCCCTATGTCGATCGGGTAATATAGTCGCGTCATAGTAAAAGAAGGCTAGTCTAAAAACCGAAAAGAGCTATCGTATTATACGACCAAACCTGAAATGACTTAGTGTCGTTGAGTTATCGAAACTCGATGGATCATTTGATTATACGACTTTGGTATCATAAGAATAAGCAGACGTCCATTAATTTTGTAAATGACATTGCTCATCTTTGATCCGTCACATTTCTATTTTTATCTACACGCACATTATAAAATCGCCGCGTTTTTTCAGAAAAAGTTGTAGTTGCGATACCTTTGGAAGAAAGTCCGCAATATTTAGGTCCAAGCTACTTTAGAATGGGGTTAATGTCGGTTCTAGTCTATTGGAACCGGTGACATTGGTTAATTGTTAAAGCAGCAGGCATAACGCCGCGGAGATTGGTGATGAGTGATTGGCTTGTTGAATGTTGGTGACGTAAATAGTGTGTAGCCAGGAGAGCGCGCGCTCACGTGAACTCAGAAAAAACAAAACAAGTTATTGGAATTATCATAGATCAGGATAGTGTGGGGGACTTAATTTTTATTCCTAGTAAAGGTATTATTTTTTATATTATGCTATTTCATTTTTTGATATAATATATGTATTCAGGATATCATTTTTCTTTCAATATCCGTTATTTTATCGTCTGCAACAACCTTCAAATTCAACTGGTCTAAAATTTGGCGTTTTGAATATGGTAAAAAGTAAACGATCCTTGATTTTTCTTCCTTCTTTAAAACAATTAATACATGTATATCCAAATTCAAATGACACTGTCAAATCATTTCAAAAAAGATAATTTTCCAAGATCAGAATATTGTGCGGGATTTACCTTAGTCAAACTATTAGTCCATTCGAAATTTTCGGAACCTTGCAATGTCGAGTACAATGAAGTTTTATTTTTTCTTTGCATTGTATAGGTGCTCTAGAGCAGATCTAGCTTTGTTTCCAGAATGGCAACCTTGGGGAACTCCCACAATTCGCAAAAATCCAAGATGGCCGCCAAACGCAACTGGAAAAATCAACTTTTTCTCAAATTGTTCGAAATTGACGCGAAAAATGTGTAAATAGGGGTTCTTCGGTACGCTGAATCCAAATCTGATGATAAATATCGCATTTGGATATCAGAAATATACTAAAATGGAGATGGCCGCCGGAAGCCATCCTGAAAATTACAATTTTATGATATTTTTAGATGACATACAAAAGACATACTTATGAATCCAAGTTCAATTTATTCATCTGGCATTTGAATCAACCTGATGTATATTAATTTCGACATGGCCGCCACATGCCATTTTTAGAATGATTTCTAGTTGAATAATGGCAAAAAATGTGGCTAGAATTTGATATATTTTTGCACTTTGTTGCTTTGATATTTATTTCAAAAGCAAAATGTTATATCTAATGTAGACGCTACACATTTCCCGAATGTAGAAATAAAAATAAAGAATATCTAAACTAGTTGCCATCTTGAAAAAGAGGGGAAAATAGGAGATTATTTTAAGCAGAATATACCGAGATCAATATCTTAATAAACTTAATGTTTATTTCAACATATTCTATCAAAATGCTCTTGGCATTTCGTTTCAAAGAGCGCTAACGGAAATATTTCCAGTGAGATTTCGAATGTTTTTATTGTGCATGTAAGATTAATTTGAAGCTTTTGTCCTGGAAAATATAAACTTGTGTATACAAAATAACTAGTTTATTGCGATTAACGATACTTTTTATTTTTGCTAGCACTAAATGCATATCTACACTATAGTAAACATGCCACCAGTTGCCATACCGTGAAATGAAAATAAAATCTGCGCTGTAGTCTTCAGAAATGTCTGTGTGTCACTTTGCTTTTATCATTTATGGCCACCAGTTGCCATGTTGAAATATGACAAAGTTGATTCTGTAGACATAATAAGTTGCATTAAATTTCTTTGTCGGTATTATTCTTAGCATTCCAATAAATTTCAATATGTTCATCCAAGGATTTCAGATTGAGCTAAAATATGACGATATTATCCATGGCAAGAAAAACATACCATAAAATGGTCTCTCTGTCTATATCTATTTCATGAATCATTTTCACATTTGAACTTCCCTGTGAGTTTGAATATGATAATAATGATTAAAACGCCATTCATCTTTTAAAGCTGATCGTTTTAACAATTATGCCCTTACTTAAGTAGTTAAAGGGGGTGATCTTTATATCCCTTAAATGGGACTGATTCATGTAAAGATTATTATTGCCATACTTGTGTTAATGAGTGAATCTGATACATTATTCAATGTCGATCTACCACTTGCAAGATCCAGACATTTTTCCCAAGTGAATGGGGTTTCCAGAGGGAACCCGACTGCATTGGCGAATTAGAGATTTCTTAAAAATCACTTTGATAAGCTTTTTTTTAACAAATTCCAGAGGGAGTCCGGACCCAAGGGCTTTCTGACTAAGATTGGTGTATTAAACTCTAAAAAGGTATTACATGACAATAATCAATTGTTTCCTATATGTAGATACCGTTTGATTGGTCAGTAGCATGGAATAAGTACAAGAAACATAATAAGCATACTTGTGTCTTTATGGATGACTCATATCTACATGTAGTTCCATTTTAAATTGTATAATAAATCTCAACAGTATCATGCTATCTTGTCACTAGTTACTCAGTATGTGCAATGAATGTTGGTACATTTTGCATGAGTGTGCTAGATCCTTCTTATCTTAAGATTCACCAAGAGATACTAAAAAAAACTTGACGACTGTTAGAAGACTAAATATTTCAAAATAAAAATTGAAAATATGGACTTACAATTAAAATGAAATTATAATTTGATTTTTTGGTCAGTTTATAGATTATAGGACATTTGATATGCTATGGATATCAATATTGGCGATGTTACAGGTGTTTTGCGAGGATGCATATGATTTTCTGGATTAAAAACTTGGGACTTTTGTCTTTAATAAGGAATAGACAACATAAAAATCGCTAAAATTGCCTGTGATAGAGAATAGATCATGAATGGCCTCTTTTTAAAGGCGATTAGTACGTTAGTTGGGGTCATTCTTTCAGCCACGAAATAAGGATGGCATATGTCTACCTGTTCTTTCGATGACGATTGTCTGCTATAACGGCTTCTAAAATAATCGAATATAGCAAGCGTCAATCATTGCAATTGAAATGTATAGCAAAAGTTCTACAGTCATTGTTTGCACCAATTTTTTACATATAAGAACGAATCAATTTCAAAATGGCATCTGGTGGCCATTTTAGAATTTATCAAAGAGATCTATATTATAACATCCACATGAAGACTACAAAGTGTTAGAAGTAAACACAGAGAATAGAATATGCATACAGGTTGTGATTTTGGATGTACTGGAATCAATATTTCAACCAATAATGATTATTAATAAAGGTTCTGGAAGCCATGTCGGAATTTGATATACATCAGCTTAATCCAATGTGAATCTAAAACCTATTTTTAACTTGACTCACGAAGTATGCCATAAAAGGTCTTATGTGGACCATCTAAAAACAATATCATAAAATTGTAATTTTCAGGGTGGCTTCCGGTGGCCATCTCTAATTTGGTACATTTCTGATATCCAAATACGATATTTATCATCAGATGCGGATTCAGCATACCAAAGAATCTCTAGTAACACATTGTTTGCGTCAGTTTCGGACAATTTGACAAAAACATAATAAAACTGTAATTTCAGGATGGCTTCCGGCGGCCATCTCTATTTTGGCATATTTCTGATATCCAAATGCGATATTTATCATCAGATTTGGATTCAGCGTACCGAAGAACCCCTATTTACACATTTTTCGTGTCAATTTTGGACAATTTGAGAAAAAGTTGATTTTTCCAGTTGCGTTTGGCGGCCATCTTGGATTTTTGCGAATTGTGGGAGTTCCCCAAGGTTGCCATTCTGGCAACAAAGCTAGATCTGCTCTAGAGCACCTATACAATGCAAAGAAAAAATAAAACTTCTTTGTACTCGACATTGCAAGGTTGTCATATAGGCCATATAGCAGCGTCGAATGGACTATATTTTGTATTTCCTTTTGTTGATACACTTGTATTATATAAGCAGTATTAACTTCGTTTTATCTTCATCAAAAGTACGCGAATCCTGTTTATTTAAAAGGTTAAAAATCGTGTCAGAAATTCAAAGCGCTGTGTCCCAAGAACACATAATAAACAAAATAAAATTTTGAAATCGATGATTTATTTCAAAATTAGTTCAAAAAATATTTGAAAACACACTGACGTAACGTCAAAAGTTGGAGCTAAAAAACGTAACGCCTAAATGAATTTTACAAAACGTCGACGCTTCTTTAAACGTTTCGCTAAAGAACGTCGGGCATAAAGTTTCCGTAGTTCCGTAGTAATTTTGTACATGTATCTATAATATCTAAATAAAAGTGTGCTTACACTTGATCAACGACTTGCAAGACTTTATTTAGCATGTATGCATCAAGAAAAAATGTTTAATATACCGTAATTAGTCTACCTACACACATTTTAAACTTTTGCGAGACTTTGCAAATCTTCTCGAATTATTACTGTTTTATAATCACATGGCACAGCTTAAGCTTTTGTAAAAATGAATTACACAATTCAGCTTTTTCCTAACAATCCTTAATTGACCAAACGCCGACTGTCAATCAAAAACATCGATTAGCCAATGGACGATCAGAAAAATGTTAGGCCCCAATTGTTCTTCGTTGCACGTGTTCTTGTGTCGATTTATCGACTGACAATCAAAACAATCGACATGCCAATGGCAAAGAATTTTGTGCTAACAATAGACTAGGTTTACTGTTATGTTTTGATAAACTGTCGGTGTTGTTGTAAAATCTCGTAACTATGGCTTGAATCAAGCCGTAAGTACGAGATTTTATAACAACACCTACGATATACTATTTTGTTTGTCTGAATTTACGTCAAGATTAACTGGATAAAGTCGTTCCCTATTAACGATCACATCCCAATTGTTTGTCTTAAATTCTATGTTGGGCGGAGCGATCTGTCGATAGGCGTTTGGTCAATTATATTTCATTGCATTAACATAGTCCGTTACCATTTTTATATTTTCGCCAATTTTCACACTGAAATAATGCATTTTAGAGATGCGAGAAAGGCTACGAACGCAAACCTTTCCAGTCTCGTAGTTAGGAAATTATCCCTACATATTTTCAAATGAATATTAATTTATATTTGCATTTTTTCTATTTGTCAAATGTTGATAAGACTCGTTTGTGGAGAACAAAGAAACCGAATATATGGGAAAAACTCTATATACCGTTACACGATGGCTTAATGTTGACGTTTCGCACGCGTGAACGTTATAAAGCGCGACATGGGACATTTGTGTGGACAAAGGAAAAAATCGATTACTACGGCAATTTTCAATCGATTTTGAAAAGATGAAAATTTTTTAAAAACTTAAGAAAAAATCTATTTTTTCTATCTCAATGAAAATATGTTCAACTGTTTATTTTGTTTGTATTAGTGAAGAGAAAATTCAATTCATTTTGAACGGACGTTATTTGGCCGTCATGGGACATTTCTGTGGACAAAGCATTTTTCAAAATATTTCTTTGTAAAAACATTTAACACAATATAATGGACCAATTGGTGAATAAAACTAAAAAACTATTTTTTAGTGTTTCTCACTTTAAAAAACGTTGAGAAATAAAAAAAGATATTGACCTTTAGAAATTAAAGATTTATTTTTTTACGCCATTTTTTACAAATCTCTACACATTTTTTCATTTACTTATTATAAAAAATATTGCATTTATTATTGCATTAGATCATTCGTATTTTGGGTATGTTACACTCTGACACCAAGTGAAAATTTTGTACAATGATTGTTCTATTTTGATCATTCACTATTTTCACATTGCATTTTTAATTTCAACTTTAACAATTCAGTGTTACATCTCTACATCGCTTTTTTGTTCGAAGTTTTATGTTTTAATTTTTTTTTTTTAAACTTTATTATTCAAATTATTACATCATATGCATGGTTATACATAATACTTTAACAAGATCATTATTGTAAATATATTTTCATTTGATCTCAGATGACTGCATGGAACATACATGTATTTTGGTTATAAGGTCACATGAAACCATTTTAGAAATCATAGAAATAGCACAAGAAAAAACGGTACGGTGTTTTCTTTCATTATCTCTACGTTCTCTTTGATTTTGAGCTTTTGGAGTTGGGTGTTATACTCGAAATATACAGTCATCTGTAAATTCATAGACTACATCATGCACATGTATATATGTATTAAACAATTCAAGAGTTTATGTAAAATTAAAAAAATAAAGTTCATTGAAAGAAAATGAAATGAACAAAAGAAAAAGTAGAAACTTTTAAAGCATGTTATAAATAAATAGTTTTCACTTTTAACACTTAATGATCCTGCACCAGTCTGCCAACAATTGCCCAATTATCTTTTTTGTTTTCATTTCTCGTTGTTTGATCAATAATTTCAAAAGCCAATTTAAGATGTCGAATGAAGCCGTTTCGTGTAGGTACTATCTTTTTTAATTTGCTATTGTAAATATAACGTTTGAACTCTAAACATAAGATATCTAATTGAGGATTGGTTTCGAAACCAAGCAACAAATCTATACTGTTTATTTGATTAGTGTGATTAAATTCGTTTAACTTATGATTTAAGAAATTAATAAGTGGTTTGATTTTATTGCATTCGAAAAATAAATGTGTAATACTTTCTTCATTTATGAGACAGAATGTACAATTGTTGTCATTCGTAATATTCATTTTTTGTAGAAGTAAGTTGGTTGGAAATATTCTATGGACGATTCTAATTTGTAGCCATTGAATAAACGAATCATTGGTTATTTTGAAAACGTTTGAGTAAACTTTTTTCCAGTCTTTATTTAGATTAATGTACTCTGATAGCCATTTATTTTGACTTGTCGGAGTTTCGTTATTATATATCAATGTTGAGTAAGTGTATTTGTTAACGTTAGCTTTCGTTATAATGGGAAATATATAGCTATTGATAGAAGGATTGTGACATTTATTCAACGATTTAAACTCAATATGAACCTGTAGCTTTTGTAAAAATGATTTAATCGCGTTACGAATGCTATAATATTCTAGAAAGTTTAATTTACCGCTAACTAAATTTTTAAAGTAGTCAAATGATTTAAAATCACCATTTTCCGTGAACATATCTTTAATTAGAAATATTCCACGTTGAAATAGATTTTTATTGAAAATATAATTAGAATCGGTTTTTATTCCTTCATTGTAAAAAATTGGCAAATTTAGTATTTGGTTCCCATTTTGGAACCTAAACTTTTCAATGTATTCTATATAAGACTGTATAACATCAATCCAGAATGCATTTTTTATTCTTTTCACAACAATTGCGCTGTATAATTTCCCACATTTCATTAATTTGTTAATATCGATACAAGTATTTGCTAAGTCGTAATAAGATGACTCGGGGTTTAAAACTAAGTCTTTTGAACCATTTTAATTTCATACTCTTTATAAAGCTTACGATATCTGGTATTTTCAAACCACCCTCTTCATAATCTTTGATCGCAATTGAAGCTTTAATTTTTGGTCGCCCATCCCAAATGAATTCTGTAAATAAGTCGTTTAATTTCTTTAAAAAATCTGGTGATGGGGTCGGTAAGCTTATGAAAAGGTGAGTTAATAATGGAACTAAAAGCGTTTTAACGACTACAATTCGGCCTATTGGAGTAAGTTTTCGTCTTTTCCAGAACGAGATACATTTGTTTATACTAATCCATTTAGTGTCAAAATTTAAAGCTACCATTTTATTAAGATCAACGTCAAAGAGTATTCCCAATAACTTAAATTGTGTATCTCCCCATGATAATTTCCACCTTGTTTTGATCGACCTTGTACTGTATTTCAAGGAACCAATCCATATAAGTTTCGTTTTGTCAAAATTTACTTTTAAGCCAGATACTTTTGAGAAATCGTCAAGAATTTTTAGAACGGCATGTAAAGATCTGTCTGATCCGTCTAACAGAAGAGTTGTGTCATCGGCAAATTGAGAAATTAGATAATGTTTTCCTTTTATTTTAATGCCATTTATAGTTTTGCAATTTTTTACCTTTAGGTTTAATATTTGTGCACAGAGGATAAAAATATACGATGAAATTGGATCGCCTTGTCTGCAACCTCTTTTAACGCGGAAATAATCCGATATAAAGCCATTTAATTGTACAGAAACCTCTGTATCATACAAAAAGAGTTTTACCCACTTTTGCACCATTTCCCCAAAATTGAAAAAGGACAAAGTTTCTTCTATAAATTTGAAAGATAACGAGTCAAAAGCTTTTTCAAAGTCTATAAGCATCAACAATCCTGGTATCTTATTTTCGTCACAATGTTGCATAATATCATATATTAACCTAGTGTTCTCTCCAATATGTCTGCCTTTTATGAAACCTGTTTGATCTTTCGATATTAGTTTATTCAATGTTAATTTTAATCTGTTCGCAATGGAACCAGATGCAAGTTTGTATAAAACATTCAAAAGGGTTATAGGTCTCCAATTTTTTAAAAATTGCTTAGCTTTATTTTCTTTTGGGATGCATGTTATGTTTCCAAGTTTAATACTTTTTGAAAAAGAACCCGATGTAAAGGCAAAATTTATAGATCGGACAACAAAATGGCCAATTTTATTCCAAAATACTTTGTAGAAATTCGTAGTAAATCCATCACATCCAGGACTTTTGTCATTTTTCATGTTTTTTAATGTTTCTGTAACTTCTTTGTAAGTTAATAGACCTTCCAATTGCTGTGATTCGTCATCACTTAATTTATTGTAGTCAATATTCTGAAATTCAGCTTTTAAATCATAATGTTCGATACATGGACGAACGTCATAGAGATTTTCATAAAATTTCTTTGTTTCCATCAGAATTTGGTCTTGGGAATAGATTTTTGAGCCGTCTTCTTTTTCAATGAAAGGTATGTTTTTATTCATGCAGTGTTGTTTCTCAAGATTACAAAAAAAAAGTTGTGGCTTTTTCACCTTCATCAATCCATTTCGATTTTGATCTAATAAAAGCCCCTTTAAGTCTGGTTTGTCGAATTTCGTGTAGTTCTGATTTTAGGTCTGAGAGCAGCATTTTATTTGATTCATTTAATGTATTTTCTATCTCGCAAATTTTTGTCAATAAATATTTTTCACGTTGATGCATTTCCTTTTTCCTGTGTGATGCGTAGGATATTGTTTGGCCTCTAATTTCCATCAATAGGGTTTCTAAAAATAATTGGTCGTTTATCGTAAATTGGATATCGTTTTTGTCAATGGTCAAAATATTATCATGATCATAAACTGGAAGACTATATTGTAATATCGTTTTGTTTATTTTTTCATTTATGTTTTAAATAGTAATACCGGAAAATATGTGCACCAAAAAGGAAATAAAATTGCAAGCCTCATAGGCATTTTTACCATCTTTAAAATGATATATAATATAAGGTACTTAAACTATAAGCAGAAGGAGAAATTCAGTACTTTTACCTCGCGACAACGCTTAAAATCAAATTAGCTCCAACTTTTGACGTTACGTCACTATCATTCTACATCTACCCTCGAATAAATAACCTTACGTTTTTTGTTTATATTTTTTTAATACTTGCTTATGTCTCGTCGCTTCAAATGTTATCCACAGATAGTGTACATTCGCAATTAATAATAAAAACAATATTGATAAAAAATGATAAAAATGAAAATAAAATAATTGATTGTTATTATATTCATATTTCGAGTAAAATTATTTGAAGATTTCGCTGGAATAAACGAAAACATGCTTTTGACTTTAGACAGTATCAAATGATTTATCAAACCAATTAGCACGTAAATGATTTTTATCGTAAACCAATGACAGAACAACAACTCCGTGGACCGGTGTACATAATTAGTAAGCCTATGTTTCCACTACAAATCAGATCAACTTGATCAATTCGAACACTGAAATCTTCCGATCAATCCCGACCAAATGCTCTAATTCAGGTGAGAAGCCTTGGCGATGCATATCAGGCCGGGTATTCACGATCACCCATGCCGACCGAGCTCGTGTTCGGTTGAGCGTATTGCGTACTAAATGGGCCAAAAGTCTAAATAGAGCGTGCACGCATGAAATATACGCGTCGACGCATATATTTTCAACTGCTCGCGTAAATTTTATGCGTCGACTCGCATATTTACGCGTCGACGCATACAATTTACGCGAGCAGTTGAAAAAATATGCGTCGACGCGTAAATTTTTCAACTGCTCGCGTAAATTTTATGCGTCGACGCGTATATTTTATGCGTGCACGATCTATTTAGACTTTTGACCCATTTGGTACGCCATATGAGTGGGATTGATGGATTGAACGGCAGTGGGTACATAACATTGAACAGTTTCTTGCCATGCTAAAATGCTCAATACGGTTCGTTATCGGTTGGCCAAAATGATGTAACACTTTTCTTAGTTCGATGACTTGATCTTATGCCCTAAAATATAGCCCTAGTTGTTTCTGTTTGCATTATTTGTTCTATGTCGCATTACTCGAGAGAAGACTTGTGTCGTAAATCCAAGTTCAAGGTATTCATTGCTGAACCTAGTATTCAAGACTAGAATCTCATTAAAAAATACTCTGTCCTTTTTATAATAACCATAATACTAGGGTCTGGGCCAGACTACTTAAGCCCCTGAAATTATTTTTTGTTTTGACTTTTTGAGACAAGAGACGAAAATGTTAAGATTAATCAATCAATGTTGTATCGATTTGTCTCATTATTTTCTGTGCTAAATTCAAAATACGACTCGTACTATCTGTATCACTAATCTTTTTACCGTCTGTATCAGAATTCAAATTTGAAGTGTCTAAATCTTTGCCACTGGGGAAATGGTTAAATTGTCGTGCAGGGAGCTTAACATAAAACAGATGTCTACATCACGTCTATGGCTTTTATTATTTATGGAATCAAATTTTCGCATTGTGAGTTATTCGTGTCCCACGGGGATATATATCTAGCTGCTCCGAGTATAGCTTTAGGTTAGATGGAAGTATTGTATTTAAAAAAAGACGACAATATTAAGGTATTGAAGCTATCATAAGATACTAAAAGGACACTCGTGGAATTTCGCCTACTCTTTCGCCGTTTTGCGAGGCGATCAGGATTTTTAAAAACGCGGATACATGTATCATCGTCAATCTCTGTTGCCATGCATTTTGCAGAAGTTACACGAAGTGTTTGTATCTAATAATCGGTAGAATACATTAACCGATTACTGGCAAAAAAATTTGGTCCAAATTCAAAGACATTGCAGACGACAATTTCAAATTGATGAAATTCCGCATGATTTTGGTCTTTGAGAGTAGAAAACTTAGTGGGAAATGACGAAAATGCTTGCCAAAAGTAATTTCTTCGTTGTCTACAATGTTGTCTTAACGCTTTAGCCTTTAGGGTGTCAAAATGTGCCGTCATGCAGGAAAGTTTAATAACGTGATAGCACACATCTCAGTCTATGAACAATGTTTAGTTACTTAAGGTATAATAGCGTGGCCATTTTGAGATTTATTAAACATCGGGGTTTCCTGAGCGGCGTCGTTTCGTATCTTAACTTATTCGGGCGCGGTCGAAAACATTCGGCGGTGGAAAATTCCACCGCCGAATGATTTCTACCGCGCTCGAATAAATCAGACGTCGCCAAAATCTCTTTTGGAGCTTACCTTAAGGACAGATCCTCCAGTTGTTACTGCGCAACTTACTGCGCATATCCTAAATAACGAAATAAAGCTTTTTCAGTAATTGGCCTTTTTCAGCAAATGTATTTCTTACATTTAGTTAATGTTTGGTTGATAAATGACACGACCCTTTTCGGTTATTTCAATTTTCTCTGTTTGGTCAATTAAAGTGTAATAGTTCTCGGATGGTACATTTCGCTTTCGGTTACGCGTTCAAAATGTGGCGTTAGCGATAGGAAACGGAGCAACAAAAGCAACGTGGTGTCTTTATGAGATAGTCCGCTTCAGATGGACACAAAAGATGACACGTTTTATTATCTAAAGCTGGTAATAAGGAAGAAAATGGATAAAAGTAGTGAAACAATTTCGGACAGAGCTGTAAAAAGTAAACCAAATTTTACTTATAACTAAGAAAAACGCTTGGTTTGATATATTTTTCTTTTTTTGTTTTTGTATGTATGACCAAGCACTATGTCTATACCAAAAAAGAAAAAAATTCTTACCGCTGGAATATTTTTATTATCAGAAACGTTGCGAAAAAAGAGCAATTTCAGCTACTTTTGAAAGAATGTTTCACTAAAAATTTTAAAATCATCACTAAATTTTCTCAAATTGATACTCATTTAGACAGAATAAAACATATTGAACACAATAAATACTTATTTATGTAATCCTAGTCATTTCCAACACATTTTTGTGGGTATTTAAGTGACACCTCATTTTTGCAATTTTAGACAAGAATAGTCTCCCTTGAAATTCAATAACTTTTTAATTCGCTTGGTGACCTATAGTTTTTAAATCATTTTTCTACTTCTCATAAATTTAAATATCAGTACAGAAAAAATAAAAAAATTCTTACCGTGGGAAATAAATGGAGGATCTGTCCTTAAATCAAACTAGAGATCAATCCTTCTTAAGGTAAGACCTGGGTACTGCACTTCCTGTGTAATCGTTATATTTCGACTTATTCCGTGACGTCCGTTATATATTAGTCCGAGCATTTTCAAAGTACAGTCAGATGCAATATCGCCTGTTTCCGTAGCAACGGAAATAATTGGGCGTGCTCAGATTTCTAGTGAATAGTCTAAGCAGTATTAGTGAAAATGTTTCTAAATTGTATAAAGAGTAGGTAAAAATCTCAACAATTAAAGTCAAACAATCAAAATTTGAGAGCAATGAAAATTTCCTCCCTTGAAATCGTCTATTCGCACCATACACATTTCGTTCCATAACTGGTCACGTGGCCTATAGTCTGGCTTACCTGCCCCTAATACTGCGTTATTGGGTCAGGCACACATCATTCATGGATGCGCCCACTGGGCTGATATTTTACCAAAGGTAAAGAACAAGGTTCTTTATTTTTGTGAGCAGGGAAGGGTCATTAGAAGAGTAGATAGGTTTCGGTGTATTTTTAACTCTAGCAATAAAAGTTTTGCATGACCGCAACGCTAACCCGAATAAAACGGTTTTAAATTATGTACATGAAAACTATATCAACGCAATTTGGATCCAATTCTTATCAGTAGTCCGATTAGCTCAGTGGTTAGAGCGTCTGTCTAGAGTTCTAGAGGTCCCTGGTTCGAATCCCAAGAGTGATACATATTTTAGCCACACCCCTTTTCTTTTTACATTTTTCATACCAAATGTTTCTACAGATTTCAAATACGTAACAAGACAAATTTGTGATGCATAGCATCAAAGTAGCCGACAATATTTTGGTTAGCATCAATTAAAAGTGTATCTGCGTGTCAACATGGTGATATGAGCAATAATATATTCACTAATTGCCAATATGATATAGGAAAACAATGAACGTTGTGATTATACATGGATACTGATCAGCTCTTACAAATGTATAGTCTGATCAAGATACATGCTTCACTTGCAGCTTTTTCCCAACTGTAGTCAGTGAAAGAGCAATATAGATCTAGACCTTACTGCAATAAGCTGCTATACAGACTGATCAGGACACATTTTGGGTATTATTTCATATTTTGTAAATTTCACGTGATCGGGGTTTTAAAACATGAACCTTAATACCAATTTATCACAAGCGGAACATTGGCCACCCATGAAAACATGTGGATGTGCGGACTGCCCCTATTCTGAAACTCAACGCGAGCAAAGTAGTCCACTATTTCGCCAAGAGGTTTGGAGTCTGAGAGATTAACATTTTTCATCAAAAATCGAAATCTCCTCTAAAAATGTGTAGCAGTAAGAACTGGGTTATTTCGCATTGACCTAAAAATGTTTTTCCGAAAGCATTATCAAAGGTCAAACCTTCCAAAGTCATGCCTAATTCTGGCCAATGCAAGTCATCAGCAGATAAAGTAAAAAAGAGAGTAGGAGGACCTAAACACCGAAACATGGACAGTAAGTCATACAACATATTTCTGAAATATGCAACAGTCCCTTTAATTTTTTCATAAACATATATGAATTCTCAAGAAGTTCTGGATTCTCATTTAAATTCCTTAAATTCCCAAGAGAAACTGGTTGAGAACAGTTATTGTGTGAATGAGTTATTTTCATACGAATATTAATAGCTGACCTTAAGCAGGATAAATCATATGCAACAGCTGTGTGTAAAAGATAAGTGATATTTTTTCGAAATCTTGAGTTATAATTGTACAGTCTTGTCCTGAAGTACATATTAGGATTTAATTTCAGAGGCCTTTCAGGATTCACCTTAAAACCATTACAGCCTAAAGGGAAAAGCCAAGGAAAAGCCATTTCCTCACCGCTGCATGTTTCCAAAACATTTAAAGGAGAATTGGTATTGGGGGAACTTTGATATGTTGATTACTCAAAACATCATTCAGTACACAGTTTCTAGATGGATTCACAGGCACCATAACACATTCTTCTATTTCGTGATTCAAAATATCCTGTTCATTGTGTAGATTTGAACATACATTACTGTTGTCATCTAAATTTACGCTTACGTTGCAATACAGAGGATTATTTTCTAATAGCCATTGCAAAGCACGTTTAAGTTTAAACGCCGAAACTGTATGACTATTCACAGCTGTAGGGTGCAATGCTGTGTTTTTAAATGCAACTGTTATATGCGAAACGTCATCTTTGAAGGGTTATTTATGAATAATGTCTCTAGTTTGTGCAGGCATATTTAAAATCAAGCCCTTTTCAGCATATTGGCCACCGGGCAACAATATTACTGACATAAAAACATTTATAAGACAAATCAGACGCTTCTCAACATTTAAAGGACCTAACAGTTCTTCAGCAATCAATCCTGGATCAAGATTATCGTATGTGAAGGATATGCTTGGTATTTGATTCCTCGAGATAGCGCAAAAACATGTTGAACAGCAGTCATCTGAAATTTTAATTTTTAACAGCTGTGTAACTGTGTAACTGTACGTACTTGGTCTGCATATAATATTCGAAAACAGCATTCACATTTATGCTCTGGCTTCATTCTTATATTCTTCTCATAAATTGAACAATGCTTGCTGCTCAATTCATAATCAATGAACGTCAAATCGACAGTTGACGATACATTGCATACATATCCCACATCCAACATGTCATATAAAGAGTTTACAGTGGAGACAGTATCAGTGTCATTTGCCACGCTTATAATTGAAGTTTTTCGCCTTCTTGACCTTCTACACTTCTTGATAGTTTTTTTTTCTACTATACATATGATCCTTAGATACAAATGGAACAATCTGGTCAGTTTAATATTCTGACATTTGGTTTGAATTAACTGAATGGGTTGACTGTTCCAACATGGAACCATTTGCTGCATGTGCATGCATGGTAGTTTTGGGTTGTTCAGTATCAATACTTTCAGAATCAATTGTCTGGTGAAATGTGGAGGCAAAACTTGTGCTACCAGGTCTTACATAATTTAGCACACTATCAGCCACTTCATTTGAACTTAATTGAAATGAGACGGGGGTTAACTCATATAAATTACCCGAGTATTGACTGTACAAGTAGTCGACCAACTCGTCGAAATTGTCAAAAACCAACAACACGGACATACCATATTGACTATTTTGCCCAAGACTATTTCTTTGGTGAGAATCAAAAATGAAAAAAATGGCTAGTTTCTTGCTGTATGTATAGCGCTATCATGGCTATTGTAAGGTCATTTAACGTTAAAATATTCAGTGGTGACAATAAAACAGCTTGCGAGATTGCGTCAAGAAATGCAGTTTGTTGGAAATCTTGATTCGTCAAAAAATTTAGGGACCCAAAAAAGTGATCGGTAAAATATTCTATCTCGTAAGAACGGCCGCGAAAACTGTACGAATTCGGCAGTTCGTTATGCGACAAATATCTTGGAATACGAATTTGCTCTACAACACGTGCATACAACGCATTTCCCTGAAACAAAACATCGTCAATGTCTTGTGCAGTGAATCTCAGCTGCTCATTAACCGGCTCATTTTTATTAAAATAAAAAAATGCCAACAAAGCCACCAATGACATTGCTGTGCATTGTAAGCCATTATATGGAGCAAAAATATTGCATCCCTGATGGAGATTCCCCAGAACACCTCTTACCATATTACTCTGTCGCCGTCTCGTCGTCAAATGTCGAAATGGCGAGGGTGTGCGCGTTTATGTGTGATGTGATTGGTCAATCTAGCCCTGCGTTCAGTAAGACAAAACGTTCCCTAACGTTAGCGACAGTCGCAACTTCTTTGACACAAGATTGAGAAAATTAACCGAGTATTCCGAATGAATGGCTAAAGTTTTGTATTACTGAACGCAGCCCAAGTGTCACCTGATTGGTCAATCGGTTAGAAGCGGGTCTAAGCTGCTTTTCATCTCCGATACCAATACGTGGTAGTTCGATTTTCATATGATGGGTACCAGATTAAAGCGTCGCGTGGTTACACTTGATTGGTCAATCGAGTTGAAAACAATTTAAACTATTGGTCAATCCGGTTGAAAACAATTTCTATGAAAAATACTTTAAAGTGTTTTTCATTGAATAATTTAATAAAAAAAGTAAAGCGTGCAGAGAGAATATATGATAAAGCTCTGTCTTATTGATTTAAAAATGTACAAAAAGAGGAAAAAAGAAAAATAAAAAACATGCGTGGATGGGTTTCGAACCCACATAACAAAAACAAAAAAGGGCAACAGCGTTCAGCTCTACCCTTTAGGCCACAGTGTCACATCTACTTAACTGGTGTAAATTAGATTAAAACAAATATAGAAGTATTTATCATATTAGATTGGTTAACGTCCCTGAAATCAGTCAGTTGTTCCTTAATTAGAAATACCCAAACGCATTAGTAAAAAAGTAAAGCGTACAGAGAGAAAATGTATGATAACTTTCTTAACGATGTAAAAAAAAGTACAAAAAGGGGAAAAAAGAAGAAAAAAATCAAGCGTGGATGGGTATCGAACCCACGTAACAGTAAACAAAAAGGTGTCAGGGACTTCCGTTCTATCCATTAGGCCACAGAGAATTCTGTCAAGTAAAAGTGTTAGTAATAATATATATAAAGTAGTATTTATCATTAGATTAGACTAGTTACCGCCCCTGAAATGTGGGTCTGTAGAAATACCGAAACGCGTTAGTAAATACCAAAACACATTCACAGAATCGATTTTAAAACGGATCAGTTCATAGCGTATATATATTACTGTTATTCATTCAACATTTCATACAAAATTTTCTTCTTGCTATTATTGAGCATAGACAACAATAATTAATATGATGCGTTTCAGTTCTTCGTGTATATCGGTATTTCTATGGACCGATCTGGTCACGTGATTGAGCGGTTAGTAATTCGCATCTGGAGGAAAATAAAATAATATACAAATGCATGTTTATGCATTGTATTTCCTCGTAAATGGTGTAAGCATG
The DNA here is from genome assembly GCA_963680895.1 of Fragum sueziense. NCBI lineage: Eukaryota > Metazoa > Mollusca > Bivalvia > Cardiida > Cardiidae > Fragum > Fragum sueziense. Next base: position 11,747,520 of record OY804609.1, on the reverse strand, counting down.
TAAAAACAAACATGTTGATAATGTAACAATTATCATGAACGTGCAATTTAACCAGTTTCAACCAATATGTCGAATATGTTTTTACAATAATCGCCTCCCAAACTCCCCATGTTAATATTTTAAAATTATTACAAAGGTAGCCGATCTCAAGATCGGCTACCAATAAAAACACTTTTACCAATTATGTTTTAATTGCATGTTAGTGATTTCTAGAATAGCTTGGTTTGAGAAAATGTATTAAAACAAAAAGTAGACGAAAAACATTTGCCCAACGTGGGGTTCGATCCCTGGACCTCTGGAGTCAAAGTCAGACGCTCTACCACTGAGCTAATCGGACTACTAGTGACAAAGCTTTCAAATTGCCTTCATATAGGGCATAGTTTTCATGTACATCATTTAAAACCGTATTATTTCGGGCTAGCGTTGCGGTTATGTAAAATTTTAATTGCTAGTATTAAAAATATACCAAAACCTATCGACTCTTCTAGTGACCCTTCCCTGCTCACAAAATTAAAGAACTTTGCTCTTTATCTTTGTAATTAAAGGATATACCACTGGAGGCGGCCATGTTTAGTGAGTGCCTGACGTACTAAAATACATAGTACGACAGGGAACCAGACTACATGGCCTAATGCACAGGTCTTACCTTAAACCAACAACAATGAATGTTACCCTATATATCAACGGCACCTGTCACTTTTTATCCCGTTTTTGAAATGGAAAACTCTCCTATGGTATGTCTTTTATAATGAATGATGCGGAACGACAAACAAGTCGTAGAAACCACAGTGAATATCTCATATTCGTTTTTGTAATTAGTAGACACGTTTAACACGGACATATCGAATAGAATATCGCTGCTTTTCAACAAAAACATCGCAACTGCATCTATGAACAAGCTGCAGTTACGAGTATTTTGTTAAAAAGCGACGATTTCATACGAGTACTCATTAGCTTTACTTCATCATAACTTGTGCCATATACTTACTCTATATTGTTCCTGATAAGTCCTGATTTGCCAGTTAGATCTACTTAAAAAAACCTCAAATAGACCTGCATTAATTATACAATTGATCAAACGCCACACCCCGATTATTTGTCTTAAATTCTTCGTTGCACGTGATATTGTAACGATCTATCGACCAATATCTACCGATAGATGTCGCTTGCTCGATTATCATCTATCTTGGGTGGGCATTCTTGGTTAACTACTTTCAAGATGTCAGCGCCCTTTAAATGCATACACGTGGTACTTCCTGTCACGCGGCACATTTGTTTCACATGTTTGCATAAAGTAAAACGAATATTCTAATTTGAATTAATTATTTCATTCGATAAAATTGAGACGAAAATCAAACTTTATTTTGTTGCAAATGTAGTTTTATTGCAATTTCTGCTTGCTACTTTTTGGCGACGTGATTCGGAGTTATGCGCACCGCGTAGTGATTAAGCCAAAATAGTATACCTAGAATGCCCAAATCAGTCAGTCCCATTGACTAAGCAGCCAGTCTACAATATTTCCAGTCTATTTTTCTTTTATTTTCGGACTGACTCATTTGACGCATCACTTTATCCATTTTTGGATAAAAATCACTACGCGGTGCGCACAACTCCAAAATCCTGTCGCCAAAAAGTAGCAAGCAGAAAATTGCAACTACAAATACATTTGCAACAAAATAAAGTTTGATTTTCGTCTCAATTTCATCTAATAAAATAATTAATTCAAATTAGATTATTCATTTTACTCTATGCAAGCATATGAAGCAAATATGCCGCGTGACAGGAAGTCATGAGGAAGTACCACGTGTATGCATTTTATGGGCGCTGACATCTTGAAAGTAGTTAACCCACCAGAGATAGATGGTAATCAACAGGTGGCGACATCTATTGGTAGATATTGCAGTCAGTCCATATTTTGAATGTTGGACTGGAAACCGTATTAGACTGGACTGACTACTTAGTCAATGTCTATCGACTGACAATCAAAACAATCGACATGCAAATGCTCACCGTTGTTTTTCTTAGATTGTACGTTGAGCGGAGCGATCTATCGATTGAGGTTCATTCAATTGCATCGGATTTTCATTAAAATGTTATTTAAGTCTATTTCTCTGGCAGGAAATTATGATATGATATATCACTCGCTCAGTCGGGTGTATGTATGATGTATATGTGCTTAGCAGAAATTTCTTGGGATAACATTGAGGCAAATGAAGGAAATGATGGCGACCGGCATTATCTCCTTTTGCCTCCATATTTGCTATGCTAGTATATTATACACAATAATTATCATCCTCATTTTCAACATCCATGTTATGATCTGCATCAGCTTTTGAATTTGACCACCTATTGATTTGCTGTTGAGAAAAGGTTAAACCTTTCCCAAACAAGACCTGGATTTGACGTCCTTGTAAGAAATGGTTTTGAGAAAACATTGAGTCAAAAGAAGAAACTGCTGATGACCAGCAGTTTCTCCTTTTGCCTCAATATTTCCTTAGCTATATTATACGCAAATCCAACCTTGATTAGCATTTATTTTGTCGTCTGCAGCATCTTTTGAATTTGATCGCCCTTTGATTTGATGTTTGGGAAATGGTTAAATTGTTTAAGCTAGCGACATGGCATGTTCAAGACAATATATCTCCACCTTGTCATGTTTGATGGATTATAGGAATCTCAAAGCATATTGGAAGAGATTCTAGACACATAACGATGCTTTTCTACGAAAAAATCCGTAACTGCAGCCTAAAACAAACTGCAGTTACGAGGTTTTCGTTGAAAAGCAGCGATACGTGAATACAGTGTATCGTGTTTAGTAATTAGTAGATAATACTTCATACCAAGACGTCGTCGTTTTTTAACAAAAATGTCGTAACTGTAGCTTTAAACAAACTGCAGTTACGCGTTTATGTTTAAAAGCATCAATATTCAATGAGTTCATCAGACTAGATTCATCAAAATATTGTCGCTTTTCAACCAAATCCTCGTAACTGCAGGCTTCTTTTCAGCTACAGTAACAGGATTTTTGTTAGAAAAAGCAGCGGTATCGTATTTAGCAATAAGTGGATAATATTTCATACCAAGACATTCGATAAGTTCATCAGACGAGATTCTTCAAAATAAGATTAACCAGGGAAATCTACGAGTGTCAAACATAAACAACCATCAAATATCATATAGAGGCTATGTAGTAGATCCTATGCAAAATAGACATTCAAATGCGTATTATCTGACTTAGTGTTCGCTAACAGTTTATTGTAGACAGTGGCGTGGCTATGTATAGACGTCATATAAACTAGCATACAGTTTCGTTTATGCGAAGTATAGCAGCGATTTTTTATAATACACTACATTTTCATTGGTCCAAAAAGTAGGTCGAACACCTATAACTGTTTAAATATTTTTTTACCGGTTATACCTCACGATAATCGACCTGGCAGAGCAGCCCTAGCCAAAAGGCTGGGATGCTCTGCCAGGTCATTTCTCGTGCAGTATACCATCTACTTATGTACATTTGAATTTTTCAATGTTAAGGGGGAATGCTCCAGTTTTTCGGAACACTCGGTCTTTACTGTAGTAAATTAAATGTTTCGTACCAATATGTTTCGCTACCATATTTTCAATAATATAACACATCATTACAATTTACCATTTTCGCCGGTAAAAGTGTATTTATTATGCGAAACTGATTTCCTAGCGATGGAAATCGATTATTTACATGTAGAGCAAGACAGTCGTAAGTGTGTATGCAGTTACCACTGTTTTGCGTCATTTTATTCATGTGTAGCTGATAAAAAATGCTGTAATTCACTAATAAGTGCGCTGACCTATACATTTTCTTTTTGAATTATTACCAGGACATGTTGTTTAATACAATGAGGGAGTTTTATCAAATTCTATTATGTAGAACTTGAAATATTTCCAAAAATATGCAAATTTTGACATAAAACACTCCGGCTTCGTTGCTCTAACCGAACACGTGAACATGCCGTTTTATACATTTACGCGTTTATATATAGCACATATTTTGGGTTTTCTGTTCTTATTAAATGTAAGACGATACTTTAAATCCGTTTTCGGGACTAAACGATGAATATACAGCATTTTATTAGCATTTTAGTGACCTTGGACAGGTGCAAGAAATTGTGCATTTTTTGATGTGGGGGTATGTGATACAAATGCCTATAAATTTCAAACAAGATCGCTGACCATCCATTTTTATTTTATTTTTCAATTGGTAATAACATGTTATTTCAACATACAAAATATAAATAAATTCTATTATTGGGAAAAAATTTAGGAAACTGGAGCATTCCCCCTTAAACATTTTGATTTCAATTGGACCAGAATGAATTTTATGCGAAATATTTGCAAATGATACTATTAAGTGACACAAAGACGTTTAAATAGGACGTTGACGTCAAGAATGACGTCAAAAGTTAAACACATTGTGTCTAGATCTATATGCATCAACCAATTCCTACAAAAACGTGGTACAGAATATCGTCGTTATTCAAACAAAAACCTCGTATTTACAGCTTTAAACAAGCTGTAGATACGAGTTTTTGTTGAGAAACAGCGATATGTAAATATTTCATATTCTATTCCATGTGACATTATCTGCAGCGAAATATTAGTTTGTATGAAAATTCTTATTTTCTCATCCCTATTTCGATCAAGTATGAAACCGTATGATTAACCCATTACCACACACTGACTCTTTTTGACTCCCACAAAATAATGGTCATGAAAAACATCGTGGGAAATGAAGAAATTGCTTGTGACAAGCAATTTCTTCATTCCCCACATTGTTTTCCATCCAAAAAGACCTAAACATTTTAAATTTCTTTCACTTGAAATTGTCGTCTGCAGGATCTTTCAATTTGGACCGCCCTAAAATTTTGTCGTTTGGTAATGGGTTAACAGAAGTCCAATGCTGTTTATAATCCAACGTTTTCTAGCCTGAATTTCAAGCGGTCACAAATCCTTGATTTGTTATCCCCAGACGCCTGATTTGTCAGAATGTATTATCATTATACCAATCAGTCTTGTGAGACGAAATTGTCAACAGCCAAAACAGGTCTCTGTATATGTATTCGATTCAATCCTTTCCCGACAGGCCCGTAGCAACAGGGGGAGGCTGGTGCTGGGGGTGGGGGTTGCTAAGCCCCAAAAGTTGGTCAGAAATGCTGATTTTTCCATATTTCACATTGGAAATTTGGGGAAATTGCATTTTAGCCCCCCTCCCCTCCCCAATATTCAGACACAGGGGCTTCAGCCACCTCAATTTGAAATTGCTTCCTATGGGCCTGTCCGAACAACAAATCGCTACAAGCTGCAGTTACGAGTTTGTTTTGTTTTGACATACTCAATTTGAAAGATGTTGCAGATTAACTACGAACTTCATATGTACAGTAAAGATCTGCCATTGAAAATGTTTTGACAGAATGAGATGTTCCAAGACCTTATCTATTGCGGATATTAAATTCAGGTCTTGAATTGTAAAAGATTGAATAAATGCCTTCGCATACGATTTAAGGTATGCAACTTAGCACTAAAGAGCAAGACGCGAAATTTAAAAAGTGCCAGTAATTCCTAAAGTTTGTTACATTTCCATTCCAAATACAAACATAAGCATTTTGAACGGTTTAGAAGTTTGTATTAATGCTTACTTATGGAAATATTTGACAAAAATGTTCCCTTCCATATGAATAACATATGTAGAGTAAAATAACATTTGTAAATTATGTTCTTCTTGAAGCATAATCTTGAAATCCGGCATGATGAATCAACTTAATTCACAAACTTTTGTGTGTAATTTGATGCATTTTGTATGGCTAGAAAGCGGCGTTTTTAATTATAGAATACATACCTTGATAAAAACAGCTAAACATAATTTACATTTCGCAGATTATGTGTAATGAACTCTGCATCTCCTGATACTGTAGTAGATATAAAAGCACCAGGCTTTCATTAAAACGCAATTTTATGCTACGCGAGTTTCGTGCATCATAATATAATTTAATAATCGCACACACTTGCATTTGGAACACCTCGGATAATTCCATCAAAGATCGAATCATCGACTCGGAAGTGTGTGTATGAAGAAATGTTAAAAAAATCGCATTTCTTAGCCGGAAGTAGCTACGCTTCATAAAGTAGTTTTCGAGGTCATCCAAATGAACAACCATGATAACTTGCGGGACTTGCAGGTTGTATTCATTCTAAAAAGAGAGGACTTTGGAACATTTCAGTATCATTGTCGCTTCATTGTTGACATTAGTCACAGACGAACGTTTCGAATTGTTGTTCTATTCTATTCTATCCATAGTCTGAAAGTAGTTCTACGACTTGCATCCAAGGTATGATTCGACAGAATTGTTCGTGGTGTTCCAAATGACACACTTGGTGGAACTTATCGTGTTCATGTGAAATGTTACTAGGTCGACTGCAGAAATATTCTAGGAAATTACCACGGCGATTACACAGCTTTGTTTCTTTCGACCGCCTCAAAAGACCTCGGTCATGGTCATCTTCTTTAAATAGAAGCATGACTGTAAAGGTATGGCACGGTGCACCCATCATAAGATGCCGAACACTTTCGCCAGAAATCGTCCAGTTTTCCGTGACAACGGAAATTTGCGAGGATAACCGGATATTAAGATGCGGTTAATTTCGCCAATCACCGTTGCACGAAGCCTTTGATATCAAATGAAAGATGGACTAGCTTATTGTTCGTTGTAAAACAATACCTGTAACGTGAAAAGAAATCGCTTTTGAGTGGGAAAATACGTTTAACATAGGTGTCATTACTCTCTTAGATCAGAGCACATTATCTCTACATTCCATTTCGATAGAATGAGCTCTGTTCTCGCGGGGTCATTTCACGTCTAATCTCGGGGCCTTGGCGGGATTTCGGTATCCAATCGTTGACAATAAACTGATTAACAATTGAAATTTTTGATACAAGTTTTCATTGGCTGACGCTTCAGATTACCGGCTTCAACCAAAAATAGAAGCGACGTAATGTATACGTAATCAAACAAGATCAAACTGAATGATTTTGATTCGATAATTCAAATGTTACCGGCTTCAGCCAAAAATAGAAGCGACGTAATGTATACGTAATGATCATGCACGATAAAACTGAATGATTTTGATTCGATAATTCAAATGATGTGCTATAATTAGATTATGACGACCAAATAGGCTGTTGGCGTACCAAAAACTGCAGAGGTCATATTTGATGGTTTAATCAATATAGGCCTCGGCTTTGGAGAGTAAGGTGTCATTGACATTATCTCCAAATATTCAAGCGAAAGTGTTTTTCGGTTCACGTGAACGCTCTTTTTGCTTTCGTTTTGCATGTTTGAAGAAACCACTGGGTTTGGAGCAGATTGATTTAGAACCGGGAATGGTCCCCTCAAAGGCGCGTACGGTGCATTTTATGTCGTCACAATCCGCATTAACCCATTACCAAACAACACAATTTGGACCTATCCAAATTTGTCACAAGCAATTTCTTCATTTCCCACGATATTTTCCAAAGCCTTTATTTTTGGTGGAGTTAAAAAGAGTCAATGTGTGGGAATGGGTTAAACAAACCATACCTTGAAGCGGACGATTTCTTCCGTATGAACCTTTCCCAAAAGTCACGGGGGTTACCCAACGTGATCGAATAGGGAACAATTTTATCATAGGAACAGTGACGTAATTTCGGACAAACAAAAAGTATTCCGTTGGTGTTATTATAAAATCTCGTAACTACGGCTTAATTCAAGCCGTAGTTAGAAGATTTTGTAAAAAAAACACTGACGGTTTATCAAAACATAAGGGACAAACCCAATCTATTTTAGCGCAAAATTCCTTGCTATCTTATATATAAGTATATCGAATACATTTTATTATTACATAATGTTTGATTTTACAATAAAACTGAACAGAACGTCACATTTACAACATGGCAAAGACGTACATCGTCATTACAAAGCATATATACACACTTTTCGGATGTACATGCAATAACAATAGCAATAAGCATAACAGTTGTTTCGGCGTAGATCACGTTTTAAATAGAAATAGGAATGTTTAATAAATTTTCTGTTTGACTTAAGGTAAGGCCTGTGTAATGCACTTCAGGTGTAATCGTTACATTTCGACTTATTCCGTGACGTCCGTAAGTCCGAGCATTTTTAAAGTACCGTTAGATGCAATATCGTCTGTTTTCGTAACAACGGAAATAATTGAGCGTGCTAAGATTTCCGGGGAATATTTAAACAATTTTTGTGAAAATGTTTATAACTTGTATGAAGAGTCTGCAAAAAAACCAACGAAAGTCAAAAATTCAAAATTTGGGAGCAATGAAAATTACTACCCTTTAAAATCGTCTTAGAATCGTTTAAAATCGTAGATTCGCACCATACATATTTCGTTCCATAACTGATTACCCAGGCCTTGCCTTAAATAATTAAGATTATCTATACATTCGGACGTTGTGGTCAAGTATCTTCCGGCATATTGGTAATGGATAATCACGGGATACAACAATCTCAGAAAACTTTCAAATTGGTCAAGTTTTAACAGAAATATTGATGGTTTTCTAAAATTCTGAGTCAGGTGATAATCCACGTGATAATGGTGGTGGTGCTGAGCCAGGATCTGAAAAAAAAAGTTCCTTTAACCCTTTACCAGACGACAAAATCATAAACTTATCCAAATTCAAAGATGTTGCAGACGACAATATCAAGAGAGAGGAACTTCACAATGTTGTGGAGGTTTTGTTTAGAAAACATTGTGGTAAATAAAGAAATAGCTTGTCACGACCAATTTCGTAATTTTCACAATGTTTTCCAAGGCAATTTTCTTGCAGGACGTCAAAAGGCGTCATTGTTTGGAAATGGGTTAAATTAACCCTTTCCCAAACGGCAAAATTTTAGGGTGATCCACTTCAAAAACTGCCACAAATGACAAATAATGGATGTTATTAAAGATAGGATATGTGTAAAATATGGCACAGAAAATATTGAGACAAAAGGAGAAACTGCTGGTTATCAGCAGTTTCTCCTTTTGTTTCAATGTTTTCCAAATCCTTTTCTATTAGGGACGTCAAAACCAGGTCTTGTTTAGGAAAGGGTTAAAACTTTCGAGCACAATATGGCTAAAGATCAGCCGGTGTGAACACTCAATCTGTCTTCATCACTTATAGCAAACCACAAGTACGACGGGGAATCAGGTGACACAGCAATAACAGCAATAATTCGTCGGTGGGGAGTCAAAACCTCGTAACTCCAGCTTATTCAAGCTGTAGTTACGAGGTTTTGACTCCCCACCAGCGAATTGCTGAAAATTTTAATTGATTTTGTTAATACAAGGCCGATTAGAATTCAGTTTGAAACAGAGGATGTGTAAAAATTTAATGTATTTAATGTATGTGATGAGTTTTTTTTAAACAACACCCTATCAAAATGTTATTGATATTATCAAGCGCGGATCCAGGTATTTTTCTCAGGTGGGGGGTCATCCGATCTTAAACCCCTTTTTTTCGCCAAATTTCAGGGGGGGGGGTGTCAGGCCTCCTGACCCCCACCCCCCGTCTTGATCCGCATGCAGATAAATAATATTATACAATGAAGGACTAGATATAACAACGGTTTGTCGTGGCATACAGGGACAAAAGACGTAGCTTATTTGGGACATAACCAGTAATCTTTTTGATAACCCCCTTTCTCGCCAAATTCCAGGGGGGGGGGGGGTCATGACCCCCTATCCCCCCCCCCCCTCTGGATCCGCGCATGTATTATCGTCAAATCCCTGAAGTTTTTTCAGCTTTGTCTGATTGATCTACTTTTCAGATCGGTTATGGCTGAATTATTGAAACTTATCGAACATTTGGTGTCACGTAATTCCCCGTCATGACTTCAGCACGCGCTGATCTTGAAAGATGGTCATCCCAAATGCTATGGGATCTATAAGGGACATATTCCAGACCCTGGCTCAATTCTTTTCTGTTCATTTCATCGTTGGCAATCCCTAGTTAAGTCCTGTCTTTTCCTCTAGCTGTGATGATCGTGCAGGCAAATACTTGAGAGCTTGAATCAGTTCGGAGTTTCCTGTAGGCTTACAGCTGAAAATAAAGTATTCGGCAATTAACCTTTCCCCAACAACACTTTTTAAGGGTAGGCCAATTAGAAAGTTGATGTAGATGACAAAAGGTATGTTGTGAAAGATAAAATTGGTGTATAAAACATTACAGAAAATATTGAGACAAAAGGAGAAACTGCTAGCCATTTCTTTTAGGGACGTTAAAACCAGGTCTGTTTGGGAAAGGGTTAATTCGAGATATCCGGAGATCGAACAATCCGATTTTTGTTCCGTTTAGATTACTTCTTTATCAAACGATAAAAAGTACATATAACACTGTTTCAACTTGCAAGCTGCTGCAGACAATGAATCGAAAGATGATGAGGATAGCAACATGGTAAACTATTTTAGATCTACATGGAAAGCTGAGAAAAATGTAGAAAATATTGGTTATCAATATCTTCTTCGTTTTAGTTTTCTAAGCATTTTCTGATATTGTTAGTTTCCAAATAATGGTCAGATTAACTCGACTAAGCCCGTTCAAGCGATCGAGCGTAGATCTAGGTCGGTCGGCATGGGTGATCGTGAGTGGTCGGCGAGATAGACTAGAGCTTGATCTGTATCACCCGGGTTTCCTTCTAGATTTTTTTGACATATAAGCACAGGCGGCAATCACGTGACTTTGTTATGATATATTTTCCTCACTTATGTAAACAAAACACTCGGTAAGTACACATTTTCTCAAATTTTGAATCAAATACTTAACACTCAATATTGAGAGGCATGCCATTGGATACGTCGTACTCTCCGGTCTATTTTGATACCAAGATCTTCCCTCAAATCCCTGTCAAAGCTGAGAACATTCGTGCAAAATATTTTTGAATGCCGTGAAATTTTTTCTTAAGAAATGTTTGCACTTTGCACGAATGTTCTCAGCTTTGACAGGGATTTGAGGGAAGATCTTGGTATCAAAAAAACCGGCGGTTATTAAGTATTTGGTGAGCAAACCTCGACTAAATGTTTTCGTTGAAAGTATAATAATTTGATGGAACAGATTCTTGAATTGTCAACTAAACATAAATTCAAACTATCCCGAAGCCTTTTCCAGCATTTTTGGTGTCATTCATAATGATATTTACAGCTTGTAGGCATAAATAGCAAGTGTATGATCTAATGGAAGCCATGTTGTTGTCTTTTGTCTTAGAAAAATCCCCAGAAAATACCAAAAGCTTACCGATTGTTACACAAATTCTTCTGTTTCACCTGTCAAACGCTAGTACTTTGATTACTAAAACGGTGCTATAAGGAAAAGAATGCGTGAAAACCACTTAGTTGTAAAAAATATTCACATATTTCGCCCCTATAAATTTGTCGACTGAAGTCGCCTATGGCAGGGAACGGTAAAGCGAAAAAAGTCGCCTATGGCAGTGAAAAGCAATTGTTGACGACACACGCCGGACACAGGGTGATCACAAAAGCTCATCCTTAAGCATGTTGCTCATGTGATCTAAAAAAAGATTACTTTTTATTTATCGTCGCTGTTATTGCAAAACCTCGTAACTCCAGCTTTAAAAAGCTGTAGTTACGAGGTTTTGCAATTACACTGACGTAACGATACCTGCAACCATGTGTTATCGGGGTACACATCCCGTGTGTACCCTCGGCCGTAGTACAAGGTCCGAAACACAACTGAAACATGCACAAATCAAATATAGCTGAGCAATCCACCGCTAACAGGCAAACAATCATAGAAAAGGCGAAAACGGCTTTGTTGTCCATTCCTCAAACGTAAACTGGTAATAAAAACAACAAAAACATTTTGTTAGTGGAAGGTCAAAACCTAATTACTGCAGCTTCAAAAATCTGTAGATACGAATTTGTGCCTTCCCATTAAAATACAAAGTAGGCTTCGTTCGAAAATGCCGATACCACAGCCGATACCACAGCATGCTGGAACGTAACCAATTGTCGTTGCTGTTCATATACGTTTATATACCACGTAATTGCAGCTGTAAACAAGCTTTATTTATCTATTTTTAATGAAAAGTAGCGATTATTGTCGTTGCTTTTCATATACGTTTATATACCACGTAATTGCAGCTGTAAACAAGCTTTATTTATCTTTTTTTATGAAAAGTAGCGATTATTGTCGTTGCTTTTCATATACGTTTATATACCACGTAATTGCAGCTGTAAACAAGCTATATTTATCTATTTTTGATGAAAAGTAGCGATTATTGTCGTTGCTTTTCATATACGTTTATATACCACGTAATTGCAGTTGTAAACAAGCTTTATTTATCTATTTTTGATGAAACGTAGCGATTATTGTCGTTGCTTTTCATAAACGTTTATATACCACGTAATTGCAGCTGTAAACAAGCTATATTTATCTATTTTTGATGAAAAGTAGCGATTTTTGTCGTTGCTTTTCATAAACGTTTATATACCACGTAATTGCAGCTGTAAACAAGCTATATTTATCTATTTTTGATGAAAAGTAGCGATTATTGTCGTTGCTTTTCATATACGTTTATATACCACGTAATTGCAGCTGTAAACAAGCTATATTTATCTATTTTTGATGAAACGTAGCGATTATTGTCGTTGCTTTTCATATACAGTCAAATCTCTCTACGTCGAACTTCGTGGGACCTACGAGAAAACTTCGACGTATAGAATGTTCGACGAAGAGATATTTTGGAGACAAGCGGTCATCATCGCGTTCTTTAAAAATCGATGGAAAAGTAGAATCCATTAGATTTTTCGAACTGTCCAAAAGTTCGTCTGTCTAGAGATGAAAAAACGTATTTTATATCGCCGCTTTTCAACAAAAATCTCGTAACTGCAGCTTTTTTCGTTGAAAAGCGACGATATAAAGTATGGAACCATCGGAACACTTCTCCCAGATCAAACGGAACACCTCGATGGTCAATTAGTCCTATTTCAAAGAATTGACCGAGGGTTTTCGATAGAAAAAAAGAGAACACGCGCTCATTTTCCTAAATGGAATATTTCCCAGAGCCGCTAGAAAATCTTGCTTTTAAAAGTTTCGCTCTAAAGAACGCACATTAGGTCTTGTGCTTCATAGGCATCACATAGTTTTAAAGAAAGCATATAAAGAAAAGTTATTATTATTATCATCATAATTATAATAGTCCAGCGAGATTATCCCGGGACAACTCAATTTCCAGGGTTAATCTTGCTGGACTATATTATCATAACTAGTAGTATTTCATGTAAGAAATCAGTAAAAAGACAACAAACCTGATTTTGATTAAGTCTCTGCCTACTCCGTCCGAATGTTTTCTTTTGTTAAATGTATACATGTACAGTACTTTATAGTGAACGAAATTAAAAACGCTTGTATTAGTCAAATAAACATTTAAAAACATGCTGGTCGGGAAATGAAAAAGGGCCATTAAACATTAACCTGTTCCAAATTCAAAGATGTTGCAGACGTCATTTCCAAATGATTAGAATATTACAGTTTTGGACTTTCTTTGTGGAAATATTGTGGAAAATGAAAAAAATGCTTGTCACAAACAACTTCTTCATTTTGTACAATGTTTTCAAAGGTATTTATCTTGGGGGGGGGGAGGTCAAAAAGCGTTAATGTGTGGTAAAAGGCTATAACATTTACCGAACAAGGTCTTGTTTTGACGCCACATATTTAAAAACGAGACCTTGCTTTTACGTCCCCAATGACAAATGGAAAGGCTGATACTCAAAATCTTGGTTGGTCTTCAATAACGTTTTCATCAGCTAATTTAAACACATCATTCGCATTTAGCAATTTCCTTTCGTTTTCCTACCCTCTCTGCTTCAAATCGTTATTAATTCTTTATCAAATGAGTAATAGGGAATTATTGAAAGATATATAGAAAACATTGTATCACGTTAGTCCCCATCGTTGATCTGACCACCTCAAAAGGGGGACATTATAGATTGAATATACATGTACGTTTATATACCACGTAATTGCAGCTGTAAACAAGCTATATTTATCTATTTTTGATGAAAAGTAGCGATTATTGTCGTTGCTTTTCATATACGTTTATATACTACGTAATTGCAGCTGTAAACAAGCTATATTTATCTATTTTTGATGAAAAGTAGCGATATATTGATTAGAATTTTTACGGAACAAATGAGAAAATGCTGGGTTGTCAAAATGTTTTTCTCTTGTCTCAATGTTTTCTCAAACTCAATATAACAGACAGATTTAATCAGAGGCACGTTCTTTAAAAATCGATGGAAAAGTAGAATCCATTAGATTTTTCGAACTGTCCAAAAGTTCGTCTGTCTAGAGATGAAAAAACGTATTTTATATCGCCGCTTTTCAACAAAAATCTCGTAACTGCAGCTTTTAAGCTGTAGATACGTGGTTTTCGTTGAAAAGCGACGATATAAAGTATGGAACCATCGGAACACTTCTCCCAGATCAAACGGAACACCTCGATGGTCAATTAGTCCTATTTCAAAGAATTGACCGAGGGTTTTCGATAGAAAAAAAGAGAACACGCGCTCATTTTCCTAAATGGAATATTTCCCAGAGCCGCTAGAAAATCTTGCTTTTAAAAGTTTCGCTCTAAAGAACGCACATTAGGTCTTGTGCTTCATAGGCATCACATAGTTTTAAAGAAAGCATATAAAGAAAAGTTATTATTATTATCATCATAATTATAATAGTCCAGCGAGATTATCCCGGGACAACTCAATTTCCAGGGTTAATCTTGCTGGACTATATTATCATAACTAGTAGTATTTCATGTAAGAAATCAGTAAAAAGACAACAAACCTGATTTTGATTAAGTCTCTGCCTACTCCGTCCGAATGTTTTCTTTTGTTAAATGTATACATGTACAGTACTTTATAGTGAACGAAATTAAAAACGCTTGTATTAGTCAAATAAACATTTAAAAACATGCTGGTCGGGAAATGAAAAAGGGCCATTAAACATTAACCTGTTCCAAATTCAAAGATGTTGCAGACGTCATTTCCAAATGATTAGAATATTACAGTTTTGGACTTTCTTTGTGGAAATATTGTGGAAAATGAAAAAAATGCTTGTCACAAACAACTTCTTCATTTTGTACAATGTTTTCAAAGGTATTTATCTTGGGGGGGGGAGGTCAAAAAGCGTTAATGTGTGGTAAAAGGCTATAACATTTACCGAACAAGGTCTTGTTTTGACGCCACATATTTAAAAACGAGACCTTGCTTTTACGTCCCCAATGACAAATGGAAAGGCTGATACTCAAAATCTTGGTTGGTCTTCAATAACGTTTTCATCAGCTAATTTAAACACATCATTCGCATTTAGCAATTTCCTTTCGTTTTCCTACCCTCTCTGCTTCAAATCGTTATTAATTCTTTATCAAATGAGTAATAGGGAATTATTGAAAGATATATAGAAAACATTGTATCACGTTAGTCCCCATCGTTGATCTGACCACCTCAAAAGGGGGACATTATAGATTGAATATACAGTCAAATCTCTCTACGTCGAACTTCGTGGGACCTACGAGAAAACTTCGACGTATAGAATGTTCGACGAAGAGATATTTTGGAGACAAGCGGTCATCATCGCTTTTATGGGCACGTCACGTCGTGTCGGTCGGAGTTGCTGGATATCCCCCCGCCCACCGTGTTGGCCCGGGTCCTTTACCAAACAAGTCCTGTATGGAAAAAGCGTTAGATGCTTCTGTAGTCATTGTGGATAACAAAACGTCGTTGTAAATGCAAAACCTCGTACCTCGTTCTTTGAAGATTTTTAAGGGGAAAGAAAAAAGTGCAATTACTTTTTCCAAACTGAAAGGTTTACTTGATATTTGGACATATTGTGTCAGTAATATTGATCAGTAAAATATCCTAAAACCTTCAAGAATTGTCTTAACTGGGCACACAATGTTTTACTTTGTAAATCGCAAAAATCTACATCCGAGGTTTCGCACTTTCACCGACAAATTGTAATGCTGTATACAATTTACCGGGCCTTTTTATTTTGAATCATTAAATCACCTACTTTTGACACCTTCAACAGTAATAAATACAAAAAATCAAACACAATCAGGTAAAATTAATATTCGATAAAGGTAAGGACCTGTGTTGATTGCTCGAGTTGACGGGTCGAAAGGTGTGAAAAACTGACTTGATTGCAATTATCATCGTGTAAGTTTGAGGTTCGTCGTAAAGAGGTGTGAATGTGTGCAAATATAGGCGGTTGGACTTCGAAATTGGTTCGACGTAAGGAGGAAGTTCGTGCAAGAGAAAACGACGTATAGAGGTTGAAATATATAGAAGCAAAGAGCAAAAGAATCGGGACTTGAAAATTACTTCGACGTAGGGAGAACTTCGGCTAAGGGAGGTTCGACATAAAGAGATTTGACTGTACGTTTATATACCACGTAATTGCAGCTGTAAACAAGCTATATTTATCTATTTTTGATGAAAAGTAGCGATTATTGTCGTTGCTTTTCATATACGTTTATATACTACGTAATTGCAGCTGTAAACAAGCTATATTTATCTATTTTTGATGAAAAGTAGCGATATATTGATTAGAATTTTTACGGAACAAATGAGAAAATGCTGGGTTGTCAAAATGTTTTTCTCTTGTCTCAATGTTTTCTCAAACTCAATATAACAGACAGATTTAATCAGAGGCACGTTCTTTAAAAATCGATGGAAAAGTAGAATCCATTAGATTTTTCGAACTGTCCAAAAGTTCGTCTGTCTAGAGATGAAAAAACGTATTTTATATCGCCGCTTTTCAACAAAAATCTCGTAACTGCAGCTTTTAAGCTGTAGATACGTGGTTTTCGTTGAAAAGCGACGATATAAAGTATGGAACCATCGGAACACTTCTCCCAGATCAAACGGAACACCTCGATGGTCAATTAGTCCTATTTCAAAGAATTGACCGAGGGTTTTCGATAGAAAAAAAGAGAACACGCGCTCATTTTCCTAAATGGAATATTTCCCAGAGCCGCTAGAAAATCTTGCTTTTAAAAGTTTCGCTCTAAAGAACGCACATTAGGTCTTGTGCTTCATAGGAATCACATAGTTTTAAAGAAAGCATATAAAGAAAAGTATTTAGAGCGTACATGTAAAAGAAAAGGGTTGGAAAACATTAACAGATCAGAAGAAATTAACGGTTATTGTTGAACCAAAGTTACCGTGCGCTCATTATTGTCAACTAGCAATTTTACCCGTCTCGAAATTTGACCTTTGACCTCGATGACCTTGACCTATCCGGGATTGACCTTTGACCTCGATGACCTTGACCTATCCGGGGTTGCCCTCCACCTAATCCCGTCCCGTAACCCGTAAGCAATCCCGTCCCGTAACCCGTAAAAACGATACCCGTAACCCGTAAAAACATAAATTTGACCTTTGACTTCGATGACCTTGACCTTTCAAAAAATGAACCCCTCAAGCTAATACCCGGGGCCGCCCTCCACCTTCCCTCCAAGTTTGGTGAAGATCCAAGGACCTTGGAGGAGTAGGGGAACAAACAGACAAACAAACAAACGGACAAACGTTGCTCAAATTATAGTATGATATTGCAAACGATTACGTTTGTTTATAAATGTTCACAGCACACGGTCACTTCGGTTTAACAATAGCAACACTTTCTTCTTTAATTCAATGCTCTCTTTGCTATAACGTAGAAGTTTCTAATTGCGACATCTACTATTTTGACCAGTATAACTCTGTCCTACTCGAAAAGTCAACAGGTTTGTTGTTTTGGGTCTCGTTATAAATAGTTCACTCTAAAATTTTAAAAAGGCACTTGGTATTTCACAAAATCTTACTGATCCTTTCCTTAAAAGACCTGCTTATGTCTACCCGTGTAGAAATCCTTCGGAAAGGCATTGACAGAAAAGAAAATAAAACAGATATCTTCCCGATTTTCAATATTTTCATTGTCATAATATAGCCATCATATTTTTAACTTTTGACATCAAATATTTTATTATTTGCAATTCCTCTCAAAGTAGAGCCATCTAGAAGTGTGCCGATTTTGAATGATTTTACCATTTCCAAAACAAAACGCGATTTTGGCCTCCCTAATGGATAAGGATTGTTACACATTGAGACAAAAGCTGAACATGTTGATACATGTAATTATAATTTTCTCGTTTTTCGAGGTTTTTTGTGCTTTGTTATTTCAATAGATCTTACCTTTAGTAACACATATTTTGTCTTCTACAACTTTAAAATTTGAACATTCTAATTTTCTACATTTGGGAAATGGTTAACCGAAATAATGACTGAAGTTTGTCCTACCTCACCGTGTAATGAGGTTAGTATATCATCGCTTTTCAACAAAAACCTCGTTACTACAGCTTAAAACAAGCTGCAGTTACGATGTTTTTGTTGAAACGCGACGGTATACTTAGGAAATCTTGAGTTTTAAGATTGATTATAAGGAAATCTGAACAAACTTAAGACTGCTAAAAAAATTCAAGACTGCCTTAGCAAACGCAAGACTGCTGTATGCTTATGAAGAATCTTTAAGGTTTACAGCCCCTCATTAAAACACCATTTTATAGCCATACGAAATGCATCAAATTACACAATACTTAGCATTATAGGTTATTGCATTAATATGGGAAAATATTGAGTCGAACGAGTTCTTTTGGTAGAGTAGCCCGAGCTTGTGAGGTTCCAACTGCCGATCTTATCAACTCGATCAACACGACCGCCGAGTTTCCCCGATCTAGCCCGACCAAATGTATATACACGACTTCTTCTCGATCTCTAGTCAATCAAAAAAGAACCCTGCACGAGCACTCTCGATTCTTTCACGATTGTAGCCCGGCCGTCTTTCCGATTTCAACCCGATCACTCAGATGTGTATTCGAGCCCTACAAAATCAAGACCCAACCATCTCTGTCTATATAAAACCAGATCGGGCTGATTCTAATCTAGTCGTAGATGGTCGGGAATTATAGTGTACTAAATGAAAATGAGCCAGGATCTGGAAAAACATCCCTTATAGCATTTGAGAACGACATGGTTCCAGATCAGCCTGCGTATACACGCAGTCTGACCTGGAACCATGTTGTTCTCCAATAGTTTCCTCATGGTCTGTTGCAACTATTTGATAGTAATATGGATGGTGGCTAGACTGCATTAAGACACAGCATGGTCTTGAAACCTGGCTGTCTCAAATGCTATAAGGGACGTTTTTCCAGATCCCGGCTCAAATGTATTTGAATTGTCTGTGAATATCACATATTTATAATTTCATAATATTGTCGGTTTAAACATAATATAACTTAAATGTGAAGTAAATGTAATTTTAACTTTTTGCTCACCCTTCTTTTTAAAGAAAGATTTATGCATTCTTTAAGTCATTGATTACAAATTATATTATTTCAATATAACGAGTGATGTTTTAATACTATAGAGCGGAGAATGACGTGACACACTATTTCCAAATACTCGAGAGCGATCGTGTACAAAAATGACCGAGAAGCGATTGCGTATTGATTGGGTAGAAGATCGACCTTATCGAGAATCAACCATGTCTTGAGATCGAGCATGATTGTATGCCTTGGCCAATCGGAAGGATTGTTATGTGATTTTGAAGGTATTCTTTGATAAATGCTAGGTTCCAATTGCCGATCTGATCAACTCGATCAACACGACCACCTTAATTCCCCGATCAAGCCCGACCAAATGAATGTACACGACTTCTTCTCGATCTCTTTTCGATCGAACTAGACCCCCGCCCGAGCACTCCCGATCTTTTCCCGATTGAAGTCCGACCATCTTTCCGATTTCTACCCGATCAACCCGTCCTTCGTTCGAGCCCTACACGATCAAGACCCGACAATCTCGATTTATACACGACCAGTTCGAACTGATTCTATTCTAGGTGTTCTGAATAAAAATCTTTCTGCAGTGACTGTGATTATCACATATTCATAATAACTTCATAATATTGTCGGTTTAAACATGTACGCAAATTAAATGTGACGTAAATGAACTTTTAAATAGCTATTGGCTCACCCTTTATCTGTTAAGATATAACGATCAATGCATTTTTAAGGCATTAAATACAATTATTTCAATCGTAGAAATTATGGCTCAGAGATGGGAATCGCATGAAATACCATTTCCGATAAATTTCAATATAACTGTTAATATATTCTGCACGGGATCTCGAGATGTTTGTACACATTTATTACTACACGACCAAGTGGACCAAGAGCTAATCAGATCAACTCGATCAAACGATTCGAATACAGATCGAGCTTAGTCTGCAAGGGTAATCGGGGGCGATCGAGGTGATCGACATTGATCCGCATCGCTCGGGCTTCATACTCGAGTTCTTTTGACATGCAAAAATAGTCGAGCGCGATCGAGTACAACAATGATCGAGAAGCGATTGTGTATTGATCGGGTAGAAGGTCGACCTTATCGAGAACAAGTCGGGTCTGGAGATCGAGTGTGATCGGGTTGATTACCCGTATTACGACCTACGCCGAACGTGCACTCGATTACCTCGACTTGTACTCGAGTAATTTCCGACCACACCCCGATCAGCTCGATCTCTGGTTCATTTGTTCACACGACCAAATCGGGTGAGGAGCTCGGGTTTGGTCGACTAGAGATCGAGAAGAAGTCGTATGGTCGGGTTTGATCGAGGGCATTTAAGCGACCGAGTAGATCGAGTTGATCCGCTGCCATAAAGCAGTTGGAAGCACTCGATTACCTCGACTTGTACGAGTTATTCCCGAACGCATTCCCGATCAACTCGACTTCTGCTCCATCTGTTCATCTAATCAAATCCCTGTAAAAGATATCGACTCGACCACACTCAATCTTAAGACGAGTGATTGTCGATCAGCTCGATCTTCAATACGATCGATACTCGAGCAACTTCCCGATGTGTTTTCTACTCGATCGCTACACGGATTTTTTGACGTGCCAAAACATATTGACAGGATTACCGATCGATGCAGACCAAATTCGACTAATCCCGACCACCCATGCCGACCGACCTCGATGGGTACTCGAGCTTTTGATCGGGTTTGATCAGGTTAATTTGATAGGCAGAGGGAACCTAGCATAAGACTGGTTGGTGAATACCGCCCTTGAGATCTGGTTTGATCGACTGGCGATCGAGAAGCAGTCATTTGATCTGGAAATGTAAGCGATTGACCCTTTCAAAAAACATGATCTTGTTTTGACGTCCCTAACAGAAAAGGTTTGGGAAAACATTGAGACAAAAGAAGAAAATGCTGATAACCAGCATTTTCTCCCTTTGTCTCAATATTTGCTGGGCTAAATTGTTCACAAATCTGTACTTATTGGTGTTCATTTTGTCACCTTCAGCAGCTTTTGAATTTGTTCAGACTCAGAATAGTCTTAAATTTTGCTGATTGGTAAAAGATTAACTTGATCTGATCGGAAATGGTGACCTTGCATAGCAGCCTATAATAATAATTATAATTACTTTATTTTATGAAGGTAAAACATTAAGATAATTACATAATAATTAACATTACAATGCAAAATCTTTTTTCCAATGCTGCCTTCAAACAAAATGTATTTGTTAAAATGAAATGGTATGTAGCCTAACCCTCTCCCAAAGCAGACCTAGTTGATAAGTTCACAAAGGAACAGTACATTTTTTTTATATATTACGGCGAAGAATAAAAAACTGAAATGTTGCTGTTTGGGAAAGGATTAAGAATGTGGTGAATATGAAAATCATGAATGATTGTACAAAAGCAAAACAACAATGTGATGATAATAACAAAATATTTGTCCCAGTCCCAGATAATAGCTGGTTACATGATGTCCACTACGGTGAAAACTTTTGAAAGCGATAATTGTCATGACTTAATTACTGATATTCTACGTTTAACCCTCATCCTACCAACATATTTTACATACACATCCTACCAACTGGGGTCCATTTGGACCCCACACGTAATTTTGAATTTCATGACAAAAATATGTTTCACAAAAGACATATTCTTTGGTTAAATGTTATATTGGTTTCTAATAAATGATAAGAGCACAAAAACATACGGAAATGAAAAACTAGAAGGCCCTAAAGGGCTTGAATCGCTCCATAGGCCTGTATTTATTTTACTATTTTATGGAATTTTTGCATAAAATTCAAGGGCACATAACTCATGATCTAAGATTTCAATCAAGCTGAAAATTGCACCCAGGCAAGATATCATAGTCACCAACATGCTGTTTGCGTTTTGTTTTGATTAGTCAGAATTTGTTGATGTGAGAGTAAAAATAGTAAAAAAATAGTCTAAACCGCACTTTTGGGCAATCAAGGGCAGATAAGTTGGGTATTTTTTATCAAATCAAAATTTCTTGAAGGAATCTCATAGAGGGTTGCCCAAGGATTAATCCTGTGAAGTTTGGATGAAATGCATTCAGCGGTTTTTTAGATGGAAATTTTTTTAACAAAAGAGTTAAATAAGTTTAAATAGATGTAATAAAGAGTAATTATAGTAGGGTCCAAACGGACCCCAGCAAAAAATCAATATTACAAACTCAAATTTTGCTAAAATCTGAAAATGTTGCTCGACATGAAGAAGGTTGTGGTAGACCAACAAACTCCTAAAATTTGGACACCAGAGTGCATGCAGTAAAAATATGTCACGCAAAAAATGATGCGTGGGGTCAAATTGGCCCCAATTGGTAGGATGATGGTTAAAATCAAACGAGAACAGCGCTAGTTGTTTCGATAATCCAACACAACTATAGCGACTCTCGTTTAATTTTGAACCCACAATAACGCTAGCTATAGCGGACGAGAATTGACCTGTCAGAGCATTCCATTCGATTAGCATGGGCCGCTCTGTCAGGTAATTTATCGTGAGGTATAGCATGTTGTTATTTCTTGTTTTGGTTTACAGATTTGTTAATTTATTTTCAATGTGGACCAGTGTTAAAATTCAATTGTCCGGGAAAGGTTGACGTTGAAATCTACGGACAGATACACACTTAATCTTTCTCAATTTGCTTGTTAAATAGATAATGTTTATATTTGTTTTTGAAGACTGGTAATGAATCAGAACATCTAATAGAGGTTGGGATTTCATTCCATACATCCATACTAAAGTATGAAAATGCTCTTTTTTATAACTTGTTTTAAATTTCGAGTTGACAATATCAGACCGAGCAGATGACCGTAAATTATAGATATCATTATTTGAAAATGAAATAATGTCTTTTAGATATTAAGGCATTTGTAAATCAATACAGCAGTATGGTAATTGCATCTGTTCTCAAAAGTTAGCCAATTTAGTTCAGAGAATAGCCCTTTTTATGGTGCTCTTGCAGAAGCACCAAGAATTATGCGAGCGGCTCTTTTTTGAAGAATACATAGCTTAGTAGATTTCTTTTTGGTGCCTTTCCACCAAACTGTGCAGCAGTAATCAAGAAAAGGAAGTATATAAGAATTGTAAAATAATTGTTTCATTTCAAATGTTAGATAAAATGAAATTCTCTTAAGTAGTTTAAGTTTACTGTTTATTTTAACACATGTTTTAGCAATGTGATCATCCCAGGAGAGAAATTTGTCAACATGTACACCTAATATTCTGTGAGATTCAACATTTTCAATGCTTGTATCATTAATTTTCATGTAAAGGTTGCCTGAAGTTTGTTTGCATTTAGGTCTGACTAACATACATTTTGTTTTGGTTGGATTTACAAGCATGTTGTTAGTCGAACACCATGCTAGTATAGAGTCTAAACTTTTTTGGAGGTTAGTCTGTATTTCAATAAGGTTTATTCCAGAACTATATAGGGTTGAGTCATCTGCGTACAAATCTAAATTTGATGTGTTTACGTGTAGGTAGAGGTCATTTACGTAGATGAGAAATAATATTGGCCCAATTATTGAGCCTTGAGGTACCCCACTGGTGACAATGTGCGGAGATGAAAATGTTTCGTTACATTTTATGAACTGTTTTCTATCACTTAGATAGGATTTGAAAAGTAATAGTGCTTTGTCAGAGAAATGATACAGTCTCAACTTGTATAATTGAATTTCATGGTCTACCAAATCAAATGCTTTCTTTAAATCAACGAAAACTGAACCAATGCATTTACCAGAATCAAGATCTTTATACCATTCGTCAATTAGACGAATAAGCGCTGTTTGACATGAATGCTTTGTACGAAATCCTGATTGGAGATTTGATATCAAATCAAACTCGTCTAGGAAAACAATTAGTTGGTTGGACAGATGACGTTCATAAATCTTGGATATTGTCGTTAGTATGGAAATTGGGCGATAATTATTTGGGTCTTCTTTCAGACCCCCTTTATGAAGTGGAAGGACATATGCTTCTTTTAATGCACTTGGGAAATTGCCATTAGCGATGCTGTTATTAATTATAGAAGTTAAAGGAATAATTATTTGGTATCCGCAATATTTTAAAATATTTGCTCCTATGCCGTCAATACCCGTAGCCTTTGTGGTGTCCATCTTATTAATTATTTTAAGTACTTCTAGTGGGGAAATAAAATTTATGTCAAATTGTTTGTCCTTCAATTTTGTATCTAAACTGGATTGTAATTTTGAAAAATTGTGTACGCTGAACTTTGACTTTTTAACCATATTAGCTATATTAACGAAATGCTCGTTCAAGGAATTTAGGATAGATTTTCTTTCAGTTATAATTTTCCCTTCGAAGACCATTTTTAAAGGGACAAAAGATCCTTCGTTAAGTAAAGTGTCATTGTTTTGTATCTTTTTAAAATTTCTCCACAATTCTTTACTATTTTTGCATTTCTTGATAGCCTCATTGTAGTAGTTTTTCTTATTTTTACGGATTAAGTGTACAACCTTGTTTCTCATCTTTTTATAATTTGTTAAATCTTTCGATTGATGCAAACGGTCTCGTGCCCTCATCGTTTCGTTAACTTCAGGCGAAATCCATTCGGGAAAACGACAACTTTTTATACGTTTTGATTTTATCGGGGCATGTTTAGATAAAACAGTATTGAGGATAGAATAAAGTAAAGACAATGCTTGTTCGGGGTCATGCTCAGTTTCTACGAGATGAAGTGAGGAGGTACTTAAGTCGTTTTGGAAATCGGACAAATGAAAATTCTTGAAGCTTCTATACATCATGGAAGAATGACCATCACTTTTACCAAAGTGATTTTTTATTTTTCGTGTCATACAAATTGGCGAATGATCACTGAGGGAAAGGGGGAAAACGGATACTTCAATAATTCTGTCTTGTTGATTTGTATAAATATGGTCGATAATAGTGGACGTATTTTTTGACACTCGTGTTGGTTTGTTTACCATTTGCGCCAAGCCGTATTTTAAGAGTAACTTTGTCCATTCCTTACAATCAAAGGTATTTTTTTCTGGAATAAAGTTATAGTTTAAGTCACCTAAAATGTGATATTCGTTGTTCAATTTGTCAACTTCTTTTAATTGTTCACCGAAATTGAAAATCCATTCCTGGTTTGAATTTGGTGGACGATATATGAAACACAATAAAAAGGGTTTCGAGTGTTTGTGGCATATTTCAATCCAAACTAGTAGTATAGGGGCTACTTTAAATGTAAACAAAGATGACGTAATCGCTGTCATATTTTTACCTTATATGGTAACTCATTTACATATAAGGATATTTCTATTTTTAGAACAGCGGCCATGTTGAATGACCTATTATTTCGACAGTGTTAAAAATAGATATGACATAATTTCTATTTTTAGACAGCCATGACCTATTTTTAGAATAAATAAAAAAATATAAATATCTTATAAACATGATTAAATAAAGTTAAATACAAAATGAATTCTACCTTTTATCCATTCAACGTAGATCACTGATATGTTACTCACATAATCTCACAAAAAAGTACATGTTATCCCTTCAACGTCCAAACTAGAAATGATTAAAAATGAATGTGCGCATGCGTCGATTCATGTCCAGACACGTTCGTAACAGGTGCAGTTGACGTCATTTTTAACGCGCGATGCACTCGGTAATTGACAGCTGACATTTATATAATACCCATGACAGATGAAGCACTGGGTGAATGACAGTTGACATCGTACAGTTGACGTCATAGTCTAGACATTTTTGACAGATGAAGCACTGGGTAAATGACAGTTGACATCGTACAGTTGACGTCATAGGCTAGACATTTTTGACAGGCGACGCACTCGGTAATTGACGGCTGACCTAGTACGGTTTATATAATACGGGGTGACGCAATGTCTGGCCAGCTGACAGGTGTACTATAACGCATATTTTAAAGGCGACATACTGTCTTTTACATAACGACCCTTATCCACGTTTTGGACGTCACTTTTAAAATCTACAGTGTATAGGTTGGTTATACAACGTGTATAGCCTCGTTTTGATGTAGAATGACTAAAAATGTTGCAGATTTAGCGATAAAATGAACGTCAAAATCAGTTTTTCGTCTTTTTTGCAACCGTTTACGATATCGATTTTGTTTATTTGTGTTTCAAATGAAAGTCCTCCTAAAACTCTTCAAAATTAACCCTAGGTTGTCGATTCG
Organism: Fragum sueziense; assembly: GCA_963680895.1. Lineage (NCBI taxonomy): Eukaryota > Metazoa > Mollusca > Bivalvia > Cardiida > Cardiidae > Fragum > Fragum sueziense. The sequence continues at coordinate 11,720,889 of OY804609.1, read as the reverse complement.
ATTTTCGACCGTTTCCGAGTTATGACGTAACAGAGATTTTAAACTTTATTTTCAACTTCGAGTTAACCGTATAAATGATATACCGTTGGAAAGGTCGCGGCACGCTGATTCTAAAAATGTATAGTTTTATACGCCTAGCTCTCACCGTTCTCGAGTTATACGAGTTTATATAAAGTCACGTGACCTATAATAAAATCGAAAAAACGCGATTTCTCGCTTATTTACCAACCGATTTAAATACTTCCGGTACCGTTGGAAAGGTATTCTTATAAGCTTTCTGATCAAAAGAATGACGACATTGTTTTAACGATATCGAGTTTTAGCACGTTTCTAATAAAGTTTAAATAACCGGTACAAACATCTCACAAAACGAAAAAATATAAATACCTGTTATCCCTTCAACGTCCTTCGTTGAAATGAAATTTTAAGCGCATGCTCTCACAAAAATACGTGTTATTCCTTCTACGTCCAAACTAGAAATGATTCAAAATAGAAATTGCGCATGCGTCGATTCGTGTTCAGACAAGACACAGGTGCGATTGAAGTCATAGCGTTTTTGACAGGCGAGGCACTCGGAAATAGACAACTGACGTGCTCGTTACTGACAGCTGACAGGTACAGTTTTTATAACGACGCATTTTTGTCTGGTGACGTACTGTCTGAGAATTGACAGATGCACTTTAGCGCATTCGTGACAGGCAACGCATTGATAGTTGACAGGTGTAGTAAACAACGAGCGTTTCCACATTTTTGGGGGCGAAATTCATGGTCATTTAGGATGAATCATAAAAAGACAAAGACAGTTTTATTCTTGATAACTTTATTCTTTATAAAAAATCATTCACAATATTTTTTTACATACGCATCATGGTTTATTATATACATAAAAAACAATGTCTTTTAAACGTCTATGATTCGACACGCGCAATTCGAATTAGGCTCAGTATCATCGTCGTTCTTCGGATCGAAATTGTACCCGATTTTTGCTAAGGGAAAAAATCGTAATGTCTTGGACCTCTTCACCCAATGTTTTCCGGCTGCTCGTATACGTGTTGGCTGGTCCCTTTTCACGCTCGATGGGCATTGTTGCCGTATACCCACTCAATATATCTTCCGAAATGTGCATTTCAATATGCTTCAGCCTTTCTTCTGGGTCTAGTAATGAAAATCTGGATTGACATACTTTTGTCGCTTAGGGTAGATGTTGACTGAAATATTCTTACGTTTTCGCTTCTGAGGCGTTTCGCTCTGTTCAGCCTTCCTACGTTCAACTTCCGATTTAGCCATTTCAACCGCTTGGGCTACGGGCGTTACCAACTTGAGTGTTGGTTGTTGTTTCATTTCCGCTAGTTTTCTGAGAGGAGCTCCGCTGCCTACGATATATCGACCTTTGTGATCGGGTTTAACGTGACCGTCTCTCAAGTCCTTGAAATGTTGATACCATTTTTCCGGGTCATCTACATAAGGCACCCATTTCTGTCGTTTATAATCGTACACCTCTATGGAACCCATAGTAATTTCCGTCACAGGGTATGTCCGTTGTCCACTATGCCGGGGAATGCTCTTATGTATGCTGTGGGAATCCGCCGAGATAATCGTATCTCTTCTATAGAACACTCGTTCTTACTCATTCCTTTTCGTCGTCTTCCTCGCTTTTATCATTTTCGCCAACCTTGTCAGCGTCTTTCACATTATAGTCCGGCCATATTTCGGTAAATAGATCTTTTCTGAGTTTAATCGCCTGTCTTACAGATTCGGCAAAATCCATTCCGTGCTCCTTTCTGAGAGTCTTTGCCGATTGCAAGATTTGCGGTTGTACGGATCCTTCTTCTAAGCGGTGATAATCGATAAGAAAATCCGCGTAATCTAACCTTAGCCGCTTACGTAGATTCGGTAAAAATTCATTCGCGCCTCTGGCCATAGCACCCCTACGGGTATGACCCTCATCCATGTATTCTTTGATTTTTTCGACGAACTGTTCCCAAATATCCTTTCTAAGCGGCTCTTGAAATCGCGAGTTCCATATTTCTTTACGCGTATTTCGTTCTCGCAAATCCGCTTTATATCTTTTACCAGGGGGTCCCATCGAGGGACGCCTCTTAACAATTTCTTCGTCAATCGATTCCGTATCACTATCACTGTTATATCGTTTATGACCCATTAAAGATACTCTTTCTTCAGTATCGTCATCGGAATCGTATTCTGACTCGGGCATTTGTTCAAATATGTCGGTACGAAAACGGTCTTTTTCTGACGTTGTCGATTTCAGATCGACTACCAAATAGCCGTGGGGTTTAGCCGTCGCTCGCTCAAATACTTTCATAAATATCCCGCTATTCGATGGGTATATTCTCTTTGCCAAAGTAGCGACTTGTTGTCTGTCAATAGGATTATTGAATAGGACCAAGTATTGCGTGTTGAGAGCGATATCGCGGCAAGCTTTGCCCTGTGGGAATAGCTTCTGAGTTAGGTAGATGACTGATAAATTTCTATGGTGACTTCCTTTAGTAAAAAGATCGGCAATACGCTGGTCGCATTTAGCTTCCGTCATCAAATCGTCAAAAATAATGAGATTCTTTTTACTAACATCGAAATAGTCCCTACTACTTAAAAATTCGGGGATACCGGGACTGAATTCTATCCAAGGTATCGTTCGCTGGATTTCGTCGTAAAGGGGTTGCCACTGTCCGAAACACCATATTATACGTTCGACGGGTTCTTTGATCATGTTGGAAAGTAACATTTTTCTAGTCCATTCAGTTTTACCGCTACCACTCGGTCCGCTAACTACCATCGTGAATGGGTGTTGAAACGTCATTTTTTCGGAAGCAAAAATTCGCGTCTCATCGACCCCTCCTCCGTGTTTATTACTTTGGTGTCTACGCATGTTGTCAAGCCTCGAGAATGACATATGACAAACTGGACAGTTATGCATTTTACGTAGCCGTTTGATTCGGCCATTCGCACGCACCTGTGTTTAGGTCATTCTTACAAACTCCTCCTCAAACGGCTACGTAAAATGCATAACTGTCCAGTTTGTCATATGTCATTCTCGAGGCTTGACAACATGCGTAGACACCAAAGTAATAAACACGGAGGAGGGGTCGATGAGACGCGAATTTTTGCTTCCGAAAAAATGAC